>LR990204.1:7500000-8750000 GCA_905147375.1 Hylaea fasciaria | reverse complement strand
TAATGTCTTGGAACCAAGTCAACATAGAGAGTACCTAAGTGATAAGTGTAATGAAGATACGGGCGGATTCCACCAGCGTCTTTTTTCAAGATGATTCAACATTTATTTGGTAAAAGAAAACGGACTACAAGGTTGCTTTCAAGTAAGGTAAGTTGTGTTTATGTATAGATTAATAGTGTAGTGGTAAAAACCGGTGTAAGTCATTCGTCAATGGCTTAAAATTTAATTTGTGTAGGCATTATAGAATTTCTATGTATAAATGCCGTATATATATAATTTTTACTTTATTTTTGTCGTGTAACATTATTATACAAAATTTCGAATGCCATTTTTTTTCAACAACGTTACAAGCTTAAAATATCAAAATAGATGACATTTGTTAAACACTAGCTGCGCCCCGCGGTTTCACCCGCGTTTGGATAATATACAATAATATATCTTTATGAATTGTATGCCTATGTGTTATTCTGATATGTAAGCTATATTATTGTGAAGTTACATCAAAATCCGTTCAGTAGTTTTGGCGTGAAAGAGTAACAAACATCCATCCATCCATCCATACTCACAAACTTTCGCGTTTATAATATTAGTAGGATGTGATTGAAAACATACAAACTTCACCATACATTTATTATTTACATCTCTTCCTATAGTCAGTCTGATTCACACGCGCTGTCAGACGCGGCCCAATAAACGGTCGAGAAACGACTAAAATTGGTATTTATTATATAGACGAATACCCATCACCGAAACTTACACCCTCGACTAAAATTGGTCTTTATCATATAGACGGATACCCGTCACCGAAACTTACACCCTCGACTAAAATTGGTCTTTATCATATAGACGGATACCCATCACCGAAACTTACACCCTCGACTAAAATTGGTCTTTATCATATAGACGGATACCCATCACCGAAACTTACACCCTCGACTAAAATTGGTCTTTATCATATAGACGGATACCCATCACCGAAACTTACACCCTCGACTAAAATTGGTCTTTATCATATAGACGAATACCCATCACCGAAACTTACACCCTCGACTAAAATTGGTCTTTATCATATAGACGGATACCCATCACCGAAACTTACACCCTCGACTAAAATTGGTCTTTATCATATAGACGGATACCCATCACCGAAACTTACACCCTCGACTAAAATTGGTCTTTATCATATAGACGGATACCCATCACCGAAACTTACACCCTCGACTAAAATTGGTCTTTATCATATAGACGGATACCCATCACCGAAACTTACACCCTCGACTAAAATTGGTCTTTATCATATAGACGGATACCCATCACCGAAACTTACACCCTCGACTAAAATTGGTCTTTATCATATAGACGAATACCCATCACCGAAACTTACACCCTCGACTAAAATAGGTCTTTATCATATAGACGGATACCCATCACCGAAACCTACACCCTGAACGGCCTCTACCCTAACACCCTGTACTACATCTGGCTGGCTGCGAGGTCGCAGCGCGGCGAGGGTGCCACCACCCCGCCCATCGCAGTCAGGACTAAACAATACGGTATGTGGTCACAGGAGCGGCGTGAGTGAACGTAGGTAGATTGAGTGGGAACGAGCTTTGGCACCTTTGAACGGGTGTTGTAGTCTGTGGTAAACCGGTAAACATCCATTTGAGTGATTGTTAGTCTATGACAGATGTTGAAGGTACGTAACTGATTGTTCATTGTATGATTGGTTCATAAATCATTGGTTCATTTGTCGAACAAAGAAGTCGTTAAAAAGCAATAAATAATGCAATATCCCGTTTCTCCTATCGCGTTCAAAGAAACAAATGAAAGTACCGACCCCCTTGCTGTAGGCTCAAAAACTTTGAAATTATACGAGAAATCATTCCCAAAGCCAAAAAGTTGAAAGACATTTCCCGTAAATTGTTTAGAGCACTTCAATGTTGGAATTTAACAGTAATGAAGATGTTTCATGGATGGGATGTCTTGAAAGGCATAGTCATGGCCACAGAGTGGCATGGGTGACTCAGCTCATCACTCGGATATTACTTGAGCTGGATCTCGACGAGTGTGAAGAAATCGAAGAGAGAAATCGACGTGTTTACTATGTATGTCCGACGATAACTCGCGTACCATTAATCCGATCCTCATAAAATATTGGCTACTATCATCTAAATATAGTTTTAAATATTGAATAGGAGCAAAATAAGAAAAGTTATAAAATAAATGCACACTTAGGTTTGGTTAATAACAGTTGATTTCGTTGACTAATAACGTAATGTCGCGATGTCGTTTGAGTGAACTAATGAGTGAACAAATTACGAAAACTGGCGACGTACATTATTGTGACATTTGACAGTTTGATTCTATTCTAAATCAGATTGACCGTAAAACGTGAAGTCTCAATTTAGTTTAACAACAGCTCAATGGGCGAGTGAGCTGTATATTTGAACCTGAGCAGAGTTACTCATCACTACCGCGCAGGGTTCGTAAAGCTTTTAACGGCTAAGGTATAAAGCAGGGTGATTGTGCACAGTTGTAAAAACGAGTGATACTTTTTGTGGGGATACTAAACGGTATGGGGTAATTAGAATTACGCCACCGAGTTGAAAAGGAAATTTTATGAGATAAATAATAAAAACAGAAATTACGTGATAACTTCCTGGTATACCCAAAATTCACAAGTTGTTTTTCACCCTTTTTTTTCGTAATAGTATTTTTGCTCCCTATACCTACATTTAACTAGTCAGACTTCGTTTTTGCCTTCCCCTTTTTTACTCTTTTTTCGGGCTATATAATACTTGTGATTTTTCTCTACGTTTAAAAAAACAATGGATAGGTGTAAAAGAGGTCCAAAAGCAATCAAACACAAGTGCATGTGCCATCATTCTAATACTTACTGGGGCCAGCATGGCGGGATCATTTTTACAGTGGGAGCTATGGGATGGGAGTATGGCAGGGGCAAGGACAGCTATGCAGAAAATAACAGACTATAAAACAGCCTGCTATTTTCTATCTGTGGGCTAAAGAGGGATAAAAACTAAAAACGCATAGCTTGTGTTTCACTTACATTTCGTATAATCACAGACATACAAGTATTCTTTAAGTTTATCAATCTAATTTCGATCAATAATAAATCTAGTCTAATTTAAAATCTGGTCAGGTCTGTATGTATCAGGTCAGTGTTCCCTATTGAAGAGAATAATTTGAACGAATGAACAATGTTAAAGAATGAACAAAGCTCTTTCCCGGTCGATGTTTGTGAATCATGTGTGAGTGTATGACCTGTGTGGGTTACCAAGGTAAACATCCCTATAATATTTTACATAAGAGCACCTGCCAGGCACGCAGCCAGTAATCCAAGCACTGAGCACCAAGTTTTTATATCACAATATGTGTTTTGTAATGTAATATGTCGAAACGGTAAAGTGTACGCACAATGCCGGAATAACTATGTTGAAGTATCAAATTGCAGCGTACACAGTACCCTAGTAGTGGTAAGCTTAATGTTGTTCGTAGGACAGTTTACAGAGGTTCACACCTCGACTGAGATTATGCTAACGACATGACGAACTCGCTTTAAAAACGGACATGGCCAACGTTTAAAAGCGGACATGGACATGTCTTCGCCGTTTCTGCCGATATCTAACTGGGTTTCTCCAAATGACGTTCGTCACGTCGCGAGCCAGAACATAATCCCGATTTTTTTCCAACAGGTAAAAGAGTGACGGATGTGAATTAGAGATGTATGGGCGGGCGGATCCTACACTGCATGCTTACACTTTTTTTATTTCTGTGCACCTCGCATTCAGTGATTGCATCGGGTAGGGTAACGCGGGCATTTGAGTTGCAGGCTTAAAGTCGGCGAGGGTTGTCGCATAATGTTGAGATTGTGTAGTTCCGGGAGCGCCTCCGATGAATGTGACCGCCGCGGCGGTGTCGCCCACGGCTATTCGCGTGTCGTGGCAGCCGCCGCCCGCGGAGCGCGCGAACGGACGCATCGCGTACTACAAGCTGCTGTGCGTGGAGTCGGGCCGCGGGGACTCGGAGGCCACCGTCGTCAAGCTGAACCAGACGGCGTTCCTGCTGGACGAGCTGCGCCGCTGGACGGAGTACCGCGTGTGGGTGCTGGCGGGCACGAGCGTGGGCGACGGGCCCGCCTCCTACCCCATCACTGTGCGCACGCACGAAGACGGTACGTGTCGCTATGATTGGATACTGGCCACTTGTGAATTTTTCGTTGAGCCGCTCGATTTTGGGGTGACACCTCAAAAAAAAAACAAAAAAAAAGTAAAATTTTATAAGGCTGAAAACCATAAAAATCTAGTTTACCCTCATTTATTGCTCTATAGTTCTAAACTAACCACGCGTTGGTGTGGTCGATGTTTCTCTGATTAGTCAATCTTAACGGAGCAGTTTTAAAAACTTATCAACATAAAAAATAATATATTATATAAAAACTCGTAAAAAAAATGTTCTGCAAAATCGAGCGTTCCAAAGCCAAAGAAGTACCTAACTCAAGTTATATTATTTCTGTTACATATATTTTTATTAAACCTGACTGATTAATGATACAGTATTATTTACTTATTTATTTTCCAAATTAACGAAATTCTTTGGCTTTAATGTAATATCAAAGGTATTGGTTTTGCGTGGACTTCATTTGATTAACTTATTATTACAATCTATGAGTAATTTTCTAATAATCATAAAAGCCTACCCGTTGCTATTTCGATTTTCTATCAATGAATTACCTTTGAAATTACATAAGTAGGTAGAAATAATACCTAGTAATATGATTTCAATAAATGAAACTGCAACTAATAATTTAACAATATTTTCAAAAGAACTTGGATTGCAGTCATGGTATCGGTATAAAATAATTATTATGGAACTAAAGTTATCCAGAAGCATTTTTAAGTAACGGTGTTTGTGTAAAATCGACATTTAATTTAATGCTACTCGTATGTATGGATAATTTTACTATCGGTCAATGATGCAGTCGAAATGTAAACATAAAAATAATCATTCATTACCTCTACTTGTATTGTGAAATTGTAAGTATCCAGTTTATTGATAATAATATTGTATTATTTATTGCCATTGCAAAATGAGAAACATCTAATGGATAAACTCTAAATATTAGTTATCATTTCGACTGTACGCAACTGAAATATTATTGTATTCTGTGTAACTATTGAATGGAAAGGTGATGGGTTACAAAGTATTATGTTATCACACGGTACAGGTCGATCACGATGGTAATTTCCTATTATGCGCAATACTACCAAGATACTAATCATTATTTTTCTTTTGTTCCTTTTTTGTGAGCATATAGCAGGATCCTAAACAAGGAGGTTAATTCTCGTAACGAAATTTTACTATGCTTGCCGAATATTATGTATTATCATGTCACAAGTTTTGGTTTCACTGTATTTGGACCGCTCCACCGAGCGGCACAGAGTTGATAATTCCACTCACTGTCACATGTAATGATACCATTAAGATGACGCGTCCCATCGACTCGTCATCTAACAACTCGCTAAGATGGCACTCACTGAAATGCAAACCTTATATTGCACCTGGTATAGTGTCGAAGCACCGTTATTATTGATTTTGGCGCACAGTTGTTGAGTATTTAGCGATGGACACAATTTTGCATGCTTTCTTTACCGACACAGCACCGTTTTTCGTTCAGTTTATTTCACTGAGCACCGGTTAGGACGCGCTTGCGGCGCGCGGTCTCCGATCGCGCCAAGCAAGCGCTGCACTTTTAGGCGCACTCAGCACAATAGCGACGACACGAGGTGAGAGAGCGAGTGCGTGACACTACACGGGCCGGCCGCCTGCGTGGCTCGCACGCCCGCCGCTCGGTAAGGCGGCTCGAGCGGCCTTACTCGAGCGGCGAGCGGCCCGGCCGCCGCCGACACGCACCACGGCCCGAGCGCCGCATTTGAATACCAATACCGTTTCCACACGACACGCGCGCATGCTATACTACTCAAGACTACTTCCACTCACTGTACTCTCTACTACTATCTACTATTAGCGGGAACGTCCGGGCTGAAGCGATCCTGAGGATCCGCTAAATTCCTTCCTAACCCCCATTGGCATCGCACGGGATCCGACGGATCTGAAAAGCGACCACCTTCGCCTGTACTCCCCGAATGCTCGATACTAGACTACGCGCTACCTCTATCTTTCTCTATCTCTCTGTCTATCTCACTTGCTCTCGCTATAACTTCTTGGCAGTAGGAGTTTCAGTCTCGCCTCTCTTCTTTCTTCCGTAATCTCTATCAGACTCGTCGTGCATGCACACTAGATATTGTGACATACAGAAACCTATTATGCCTAACGTTCGCTATTGCCGTTAACAACGTACGAGCGGGGAACGAACGCTACGGATCACACCGGCATCAGACACTCCTGTTAAGTACCTAAGACTTATCTACTTACATTACAATGTATTCTAGAGGAGCACCAATGGACACTGACACACACTGACTACATAACAGAGGAGTACACGAGGTACGAGCCACCACACACATAGAAGCAACCATCGGTGCACATGACAAGCACACACACATAGACTGGCGCCGTCGCGTTTATCAATAACATGTGCGTGTGAGTGCCTTCTCTAAGACGACGTGGGACGAAGAACGTACCGCGCTGCTCGCCTTTTTCTCGTGCAATCCACTCGATGGTTACAAGAGCTTGTGTGAGCTGTTTTCGCTCGTAAAAGATTCCTCGCGAGAGCGCTCCACACAAGCATTATTCACTTTATCCGGGAATTAAAATCCGTGTTCGTTCGCTGGAAACAGAAAAAGGCGATGCACGCGAACTTAGATCGACGTCGGTGTCCCGAGTGGCCTAAACCGAATGTGCCTCTTAAAAGCTCAAAATACACGAGAAAGTAAAATAAGAGCCCCCCTGATTTGCCGACAAGCGTACTACTCGTAATCTCTCACTTAGTAGTTCCGTTCGCCCTGCAATGTTCGCACAATTTGTCTTAAATGTATTTGAATGCGTTTTTCTCTTTTTTTCTCTCGTCACTGACTTTGTATGGGCCGCTGGTAACCCGTACAGCCATAAGGAGTGAGTATAAATTACTATAGTGCTTGTATTGGTGTGCGTTTGTGCTTGTGCCTAAGCTTCATATAGTATCCTTCTAGAAATACTCTAACTATTCTCAGCAAACTGCAAGAGGTTGCCTTGAGGCATGTCGTAGACTTACCATTAAAGAACAAACACAGCGAAGACTGGGTGTTTCCTTAACCGTACTTAACGTTCCAAGTCTGACGTCCTGAAGCATGATCCCTTGCAGTGTGTGAAATAACAATGTTCTAGATTTAGCAATGCCGCTTTGGATAACATTATAGTAACTAAATGTTTGACTCTTTGTAAAAGCTTAACGATTTTAGTTGTTCTAAACGATGTGGATTGAAAGGTAATGGTTTTAATTGGTTTATGGTGATGTGAAAGGGCGTAAATGATCATGTCTCAGTGTGTGTTGGTATTCAAATGCCCGATCGAGATGCTGACAGCGGGTGTAGCCACTCGCCGCTGACTAAAATACTCTATCAGCATCGCCGACGGGATTACCGACCGCACAAACCGCAGCTTTCCCAAAAACTTTTTGCAGAAGCTTCATTCCAATTTAGACCCTATGAATTCGCTTTAAGGTAGTATTTTTATAGTGCTCCCGTAGATGCTGATAGGGCATTTTAAGTCTAAAGGAGGACAGGTCCGGCTCAGATATCTAACATAACATTTGTGTGCTCACAGTGCCTGGTGAACCTCAAGATGTGAAGATCACCGCCATTAACTCAACCTCCATCCACGTGACATGGAAGGCGCCACAAGAAAAAGAGAAAAACGGCATCATACGGGGTTACCATGTCCACGTGCAAGAACTTAGAGATGAGGTAACGTTGGTTCTTTCAAATTATTCACTGTCTATAAGACAACATAGTGGGTTTGCCTGATTCGATGATTGTTCCCACAGGGCAAGGGTCTTCTCAACGAGCCGATGCGTTTCAACGTGATGGACGAGACGACACTGGAGTTGAACGTCACTGGTCTTCAGCCCGACACGCGATACAACGTGCAAGTGGCAGCCCTAACGAGGAAGGGAGACGGCGACCGAAGTCCTCCAGTGACCGTGAAGACTCCTGGCGGCGTGCCAAACAGACCCATTGTCACACTCAAGTAAGGAGCCTACCCCAAAAAAGAAAGTGAAAATAATCTTCTTCGACTAACACATTGACTTGTTTGTTACAGAGTTTTGGAGAGAGAACCTGACGTTTCAATAGAATTAGAATGGTTGAGACCTACTCAAACTTACGGTGATCTACTCGGATATCGGTTAAGATTCGGAAACAAAGATCAACTTCCGATGGAAGAACTCATGTTGCCTGTTAAAACCTCTTCATACAAACTGCAGGACTTGGAGAGAGGCGTCCAGTATGAGTTTAGGATAGCGGGTAAAAATCACATCGGATTCGGTCAGGAAACGATAAAGTACTGGCTAACACCTGAAGGTGCGCCAAAAGGTCCACCCACTAATGTTACGTACCACTTCCAAACACCAGACATCATTAGCGTTACCTGGGAACCTCCAGTTAGGGAAGACCGTAGCGGTCAAATTAAGAAATACGACATACAATTCTTCAAAAAAGGCGATCAATCCTCAATGGTCGAAAAAACAACCGAAACCAAGAAAGCTGTTTTTACTGGATTGGAAGAAGATGCGCACTATCTTTTCAAAGTCCGAGCGTATACTGATCAAGGAGCAGGACCTTATAGCAAAGAAGTGACAGCTCACACTGAAAGGGATATCGGTAGAGCGCCAATGGCAGTCAAGGCAGTGGCGACTTCTGAATCAGGTGTCGAAGTTTGGTGGGAAACTTTCAGATCTAGGAAGAAGATTATAGGCTATGTGATATTTTACACCATGACCCCAGTCGAAGATTTGGACGAATGGCAGCAAAAGAGTGTTCATGTAACGCATTCTGCCGATTTGGAAAACCTGGAAAAATTCGCAGAGTACGCAATAGCAGTAGCTGCGAAAACGGCCGACGGACTCGGAAGGTTATCAGAAAAGGTTACTGTTAAAGTGAAGCCGGAAGAAGTGCCTTTACACTTGAGAGCTCAAGATGTGTCCACACATTCCATGACTTTATCATGGTCACCCCCGTTACGCTTAAACCCCGTTAGTTATAAGATTTCGTACAATGCCATAAAAGAGTTTGTTGATTCTCTCGGCATGACGCAAACGCAAGAGATTCCAAGAAGGGAAATCATTGTGAAGCACGATAGAACATCGTATTCTATAAACGACCTCTCGCCGTTCACCACCTACAATGTTAACGTAAGTGCCATCCCTAATGACGACTCGTATAGACCGCCAACGAAAATCACTGTTACCACCCAAATGGCAGCGCCTAAACCTATGGTGAAGCCGGATTTCTACGGCGTTATCGAAAACGAAATACTCGTCATTCTACCTCAAGCTTCGGAAGAATATGGACCTATATCGCACTATTATTTAGTTGTAGTGCCTGATGACAAGGCTCATAATCATAAGAACCCGGATCAGTTCCTAACCGACGATTTAATCAAGAACAATGCTAGAACCGATGATGAAAACGCGCCTTATATCGCTGCCAAATTCTTACAAAGAAACATATTGTACACGTTCCATCTAGGGAACGATGAGATGTATGAAGGATTTTTGAACAGAAAACTGAACCCGAGCAAGAAGTATCGAGTATTTGTAAGAGCGGTGGTGGATACCCCACAGAAGCATTTGTACACTTCGAGTCCTTTTTCGGAGTATTTGTCGTTGGATATGCGTGAAGCACCTCCTGGTGAAGAACCGAGCAGACCTGATCCTAAAGATATCAACGGAGACCCAGAAATCAGGATAGAAGAGAATAGAAAAGAAGCTGGTATGATCTGGGTCATAGGTCCGATAATCGCAGCTCTGATGCTTTCGTTGTTATTGGTGTTGCTGTTTATAGTGAAGAGACGGCGGCAGCCGTGCAAAACGCCCGACCAAGCAGCCGTTACCAGGCCACTGATGTCAGCCGATGTTGGTTTTGGCGCGCCGTCCGATCCAGTGGAAATGCGGCGTTTGAATTTCCAAACGCCCGCTATGATATCTCACCCACCCATCCCTATCTCAGAGTTGGCCGAACACATCGATAGGTTGAAAGCCAACGACAACCTGAAGTTTTCCCAGGAATACGAGAGCATCGAGCCCGGACAACAATTCACTTGGGACCACTCCAATATGGATGTAAACAAACCTAAAAACCGTTATGCTAATGTTATTGCTTACGACCACAGCCGTGTAATCTTACAGCCCATCGACAGTATACTCGGAAGCGACTATATCAATGCCAATTACTGCGACGGTTACCGTAAACATAACGCTTACGTGGCCACCCAAGGGCCCTTACAGGAAACCTTCGCTGACTTCTGGCGGATGTGTTGGGAATTGCGGACGTCTACAATCGTAATGATGACTAAACTGGAAGAAAGGACCAGGATTAAATGCGACCAGTACTGGCCTAGCCGTGGAAGCGAAAGTTACGGCACGATGACGGTGACCATCGCGGAAGTTCAGGAGCTGGCTACTTACTGCATTCGTACATTCCACGTGACGAGGAAGGAGAGCGCCGAGAGACGTGAAATTAAGCAGCTGCAGTTCACTGCCTGGCCCGATCACGGAGTTCCTGACCACCCCGCGCCGTTCTTGCAATTCCTGCGACGCGTCCGTGCTCTGAACCCGCCCGACGCCGGCCCATTGGTCGTCCACTGTTCCGCTGGCGTCGGCCGCACCGGCTGCTTCATCGTGATCGACTCGATGCTCGAGCGGGCCCGCCACGAGCGCACGGTCGACATCTACGGCCACGTCACTTGCTTGCGAGCGCAACGCAACTACATGGTGCAAACCGAGGACCAGTACATCTTCATTCACGACGCGTTACTCGAAGCCGTCGTCTGCGGCGACACCGAGGTTCCAGCGCGCAACTTGCACGCGCACATCCAGAAGCTAATGCGAATTGACACGATCGAAAACATTACCGGAATGGAATTGGAATTTAAGAAGCTGGCCAATATGAAAGCGGATTCGAGTCGATTTGTGTCCGCTAGCCTGCCGTGCAACAAGCATAAGAACAGACTTGTTCACATCTTGCCGTATGAGTCTACTCGCGTTTGCCTTACTCCCCGCGACGGCTCCGACTACATCAACGCGTCGTTTGTTGACGGCTACCGGTACAGAGCCGCCTATATCGCCACTCAGGGTCCTCTGCCTGATACGACCGATGACTTCTGGCGTATGCTTTGGGAACACAACTCTACTATTATCGTGATGCTGACCAAATTGAAGGAGATGGGCCGGGTGAGTGCTTCCCATTACTGCCTCTCACCGTTATTTCAATGGTGACTTATTTTCTTACGATTGTTGTTGTTTTTAGGAAAAATGCCACCAATACTGGCCGTCGGACCGTTCTGTGCGCTATCAATGCTTCGTGGTTGACCCCATCGCGGAGTATAACATGCCTCAGTATATCTTGAGGGAATTCAAGGTTGGTATTCAAGTGTTATTGTACATTTGACATTACAATAATTTCGATCAAAACTTCTACTAAGCACCTCCATAGTTCCATCTATCCTCTCTCACAATCATGAAAAGTACGTACTTCCTGCTTATATTGCGTGCGGCTGAAACCTGGTGCATAGATACTTTAGGTTTTGGACTTGCACATCAAATAGGAACGTACTTTAAAACATATAACAATGTGACAGGTGACAGACGCCCGCGACGGAGCGTCGAGGACGGTCCGTCAGTTCCAGTTCACCGACTGGCCTGAACAGGGGGTGCCGAAGAGTGGCGAGGGCTTCATCGACTTCCTCGGACAGGTGCACAAGACGAAGGAGCAGTTCGGACAGGATGGGCCCATCACTGTGCACTGCAGGTCAGTGGGGGTGAATTGATTGGGTCCAAGTTGGAAGATAGATAAATATGCTCCGTGAAAGTCACTCAATTATACTTAGGCTGAATGAGTTTAACATCTTAGCCGATTCAGGGCATTTTGATAGTTCAGATACTGATCGATTCGGTTTGATATCTTTCGATACGTTAAGTTGAATCGACGGTGAACTTGTCGATCTTGAATCAAAATGGACTTGGTAGAATCGTTTCTTACTAAAATCTAATTAAATCTTCAAGTCGATCTCACAGCTCAAAAAATCTACTTTCGATAGGAGAGCGAAATCGAATCACTCTTCGATTTCTCATCTGAATATTCCGCAGGTGAAACTGGTTAAATGGGAATACTAAAGCGTGTGTCTGATTCTAGTGCGGGAGTCGGTCGGACCGGCGTGTTCATAACTCTGTCGACGGTGTTGGAGCGCATGCAGTACGAGGGTGTGGTCGACGTGTTCCAGACTGTGCGCACGCTGCGCACTCAGCGCCCCGCCATGGTTCAGACTGAAGTCAGTACGACACATCATCATTATCATCATCATCATCATCTTCATCTTCATCATCATCATCAATTTCATCATCATCATCATCATCATTATCATCTTCATCATCATCATCATTTTCATCATCATCATTATCATCATCATCATCATCTTCATCTTCATCATCATTTTCATCATCATCATCATCATTATCATTATCATCATCATCTTCATCATCTTCATCATCTTCATTATCATCATCATTTTCATCATCATCATTATCATCATCATCATCATCAGCATCATCATCATCGTCAACAACCAAAAGATGTTTACTGCTGAACAGGCCTCCCTCATAGAACGCCACAACGTGCGGGTGCTAGCTGATCGCATCCAACGGCTCCACGCGACTAGCTACAGAATTTTTCCGGCATACACACATAGAAAATAAGCGTTATTTACAGGCAATTCTTTTACATAAGTAGACAGTACGTCTGATACCGAGACGGAGGGTACAGGATCACGTGTTGATCGGTGCCGTCTGCCCCGGTAAACGGCAACGCTGCTGACACCGGGGCTGATGGCAAGAATTTATAAATCTACTTTGGTATGAGCGCAGAATCATCTGGACCATTAAAATCCAACGTAGCTGTCAATGTCATTTGTTATTATTTTTTTTGTTTATTGTGTACCCATAGCAGTTATCTGCACATTCAGCCTGTCTGCCAATCAACATGATGTTTTTAACACCTTTTTCCTTCCATACAGGATCAATACGAGTTCTGCTACCGCGCTGCGCTGGAATATCTCGGCTCCTTCGACCACTACACCAACTGTCGCTGAGATCGGCTCGTGTAAGGCGCGCGAGGGGCTCTGTCCGTCATTATACGTACTTAATACGCGCAATCGGGGAGTGTGGGACGCCCTTTGCAATGGGAATTGATTGCAGTTTAAAAAAATATCTAACTTTTTTTCATAGAGCTGTACCATGGATGATTAAATTAAATACTTTTTCTCCAATATTGGAAGGACATATTATTTACGGTGTATCCGTAATTATATAGTGAATTATTATGATATAGTGCTTGATATCGATGTGAGCAACTTTGATTCAAGAAATGTTAATTTCTTTAATACAAGCAGAGTATATTTTATTACAGTAGTTAATGCTCTATCTCTTAACTTTTTTTGCTGTCAAAAAATAATATGATTAACCGACGTCAAAATCTTTTCTATATGACTATTTTTTGTATAACCTTATCTTGGATTTATGAATTTTTATAGACTTATGAATTTATGAAAACTGGTTCAGTAATTTTTTTTGATCCAAACATTAAGTCCTTAAAAGTACTATTCATAAACACACTTAATCATATCGTGGTACGCAGTTAACTTCAGTTCAAAACAAACCATGCCCGATGACAATAAAATTAGTGTTATAAAATCATCGCGTTACCTATTCATCAAACTTCAATTCCCATCATTGCAAAACGTATATTCGAGAAATTAAAAAACGTTGTTATCAATATGCCTCGTTTACACCATGACAGTACCCGGTCAAATCAGCGTGAAGTGTACTTGAAAGAAGACTAGCACGCTATTTCGCTGTACCTATATTGGTGTAAACAAGACAACTCTAATTTGAATGTTATCTCGATTTACACGTAACCCACTCGTCGATTTCGTGACCATTTCACTTAGACTGACCTGGACAGCGTTCCACTGCCTGCCGCCTGATGTACTCGCTACATCGACTGACTACGATAAACTCACATTATTCGATGTTCTCTATGAGGCTAAACATACGAGTGCCTACGAACACTACTTATGATATATTATGTAACAATTGTGACCATTCAATACATGATTGTGAGTCGAAAAGGGTATATAAAAATTATTATCCTATAAAAAAAACTTATGATAGACCTAACGCAGCTGTTCACGCTATTTTTGTCTCTTAAATCGAACAGTCTCATGTTAATGTCCATATAAACGGTTGATACTTAGATGCATTTATGAAATTTTCGATATTATAACGGTCAGTGTATAATTACGCCGAGCATAAATATAATTTGCTATCGATATTATAAAGTAATTTAGTGAAAACAGTGCGCTTAGACTAAAAACTTATGCGATATAATTAATCTATTCTGATCGTAACATAATATACAGACATGATATTGTAAAATGTATAAATAGTTATTACAGCTGTAATTAGAAGTTTATTTTTCATATCGAGTGTTAATATGTTTAAGTAGTGTAAAGTAAACGACTTCATTATTGCAATATTATCGGACTATTTAGACGAATCGGCTGTGTCGTGTGAATTCTTGTGTCAGTCCTAAGTGTGCGTAGTACATTATATTGATGTAAATAATTGCAATTCCAATTGTTAGCACATGTGGTTATGTGCATAATTCTTGCCCAGTTATTTTCCAAGCGCGTTGTCGTTTGTATAGATCTAACGGTCCGTACAATATGACAAATTAAAATTGTTCAAGTCGAAAGTTGTCTATAACTTTGTCTAGGTTTAGCAAGTCTTGTTAAATTTCGTTTACACGGAGCTAGTGCTGGGGCGAGACAGTGAACAGTGTCGAGTACTGAACCCGTCTCGATCGAGTGAGATCGTGTTGTTTATTATGAATCTTATCCGTACTTTTGTATGTTAATTTTGTAAGTATTAGTACTTAAGTTGTATAACCACTGCTTGCTTTTAGAGTATGATCGTGATCGATGACATATCTATTTAGGTAGAGAAAAGGTTTTAGTGTGTGTGGTAAATCTATCGAATGTAGGGGAATAGCGAGTCGTTATTCGATTCGTGATTCGCGGCTATAATGTATGAAATTGACTCGTCGAGAAATGGGTGATGGAAGTTCGGATCCTAATGTCCCATTAAATTATTTATGATATCAATTATTGTTGTGAAAATTAATTCAACGAAATCCCATAAGAAAATCAGTTCCTCTTTAGTAATATTTTGAATATTATTACATATTATACAACCAGTAAATTCAGACAGAACAAAAATAAACTGGATCCGACTTTGATATGACTTAAATATTAATTTAATTGCTGCTATGATTTTTTTATATTTTTTTAATTGTATAATTTTGAAGATAAGGAATCTAAGGAATGAAGTAATCGGACTGCTACATCTCTATCATACTACTTTAAGCTATCTTTAAGTGTAGTTCGTTATATTTTAATATTTTACAGTAATCCCTTTCGCCTAGTAAAAACTAAGGTTTTTAGGTTTTTCACTCGTTTTATACAACTATACTTACCTACTATTGTATCGATCTAATTACGTATAAGTTAATGAGCTTGTATGTAAATTAGTAAATAAAGTCGCGGTCTTCAAAACGTTAATAGTAGATATTGCGAACAATTATAAAAGTAAATCGAATAATACAAATTACTCTATGGTCAATCACAACACACGTTGTCATACGAATAATTTATGCAATCTAAATAATCGTTATCACAACTCGATGAGACTTATTTTAGATTTCTTAAATTTGACAGTTGAGACAATAATTTGAGCTGTCGATCATCTTTAGTGCGTTTCGATGTCGAGATATCCAATCGAATCGATCGTAAATGCCAATCGTTTCATTTAGATATTAAAAACAATAAAATACGATACATACCTATGTAGAATAAAATAAAATATTGTTAATTGAAGTTATAGTGAAAATTTAATACTCGTTGATGGATCATGTATTTAGCGGGTTCGAGGCATTTACACGCTTATGAATGGGCAGCTTTATTCGAGCTGAATGGCTGCATTAAGAAAAGGAATATTATTATAATCTATAATCACTTCTTTCAGCTTTGAAATCATTCCTATAGATAATTTTTGCCGTTTTTAGAATGATGAAGTTAATGTAAATGTATTTTATTTTTCGTAATTTGTGTTTTTTATACATACGCACATTAACGATCTCTTGTACAGTTTTTAATAGTCGCATAGGCTTAGAAAGTTATCTATTCTGCCAATAGCTGTTTTAATATTTTAACCATAGTTATAGCCTGTGTTTTAATTGCTATAAATGTTATATTATACACGTAATTGCCATGCCATAATGAGGTGCTCTTGATTCCATTGTTAAGTACAAATAAACGGATACAATTATGTTTTCACCGAATCATTGTCATTTTATATTAATCCAAATCCATAGACAAGCCATCAGTTGAATGTTTGTTATAAAAGACTGATTTACCCTGCGGATAATGTACCACTAATTTTTATGTGTTCTAATTTGTTTCAAATTGTTCTTGTTTCTTATGAAATAATGTTTTCTTCGTATGAATTCGTTGGAATGTAACACCAATGAATTGTAACTTTTTGTTATTTTAATGTTTTTAAATTGTAAGCGGAATACCTGGTCCGTATCAGCTGAGCAGCTAAGGGATTATTGAACAATATGTAGGCAATATAAAAATATACAACTTGTCTATTATAGGTAAGTAATTATTATGACGGTACTATTTGATCTAGACAAATGTAATCTTAGTTTTGTCAATAATTCCTTGGCTTTAAATCATATTCCAGTGTTAGACCAAAATCTTCCTTTTACCAAGAAAATATGTAATGTCAATAAATGAACTCGCCATTTAGCATAGCGATTTTAATTTGCGTGTTTATAAACAAATATTGGCAATTAATCGCCGTAGCTTTAAATTATAATTAATTTAGTGCAATTAAAATGGCGGACGCAGTTTTGGCGGGAAAGTGTGAATGTAACTGTAGGTGTTTGTAGACGAATATTATAATTATTTTGTAAAATTACCCGCGCTGCGTCTCGGGCACAGTGGATTCGCAAGATTATACATATTATGTATATGAAGAAATACATTTATGTGAGACCATTATTAAAGTATTTTATATAAAAGTTACCTTTACAGTAGGACTGCTATATCGGAAATAATCATAAAAAATAAGCACCTACTTAATCATTGACGAAATATCACTGTTCTATAGGCTACTTAATATACCTATTGGTGACGTTTTTGAGTAGGTACGGCAAAAGCCAGTACGACTGGGTACGAATGTGACAATTTTCATTTGATCGTTCATATTTTCGTTAGTATTCCAGTTAGCTGGAAGAAAGGTGGTTTTTATAGCACTATGCACATTTGTCTACGTGAAAACACAACAATTTTGCTCCTACGTGCAACGGTTTACTTATGGGAACACATTAGAAAAAAAGTAAAAAATGTCACAATCGACCCTGGCCCTGCGTCGGTTGTGACAGTGCTTGGGGTTGTTGTTGCAGTGTTGACAGGTTCAAAAATAACCATAATGGTATATAATCACGCACTATTGCACGCAATAATGTAACATAACGTAATATCATATATTTTTGGAAACCTATGTAAAGGGAATAGCATCTGGGAACATTGTAATCTCTAAGAACTAACAGGCACTTTATTAATTATGATATTTTAACAGTATTCACATTTATTCGTCAAAAAGTTGACTAAACGTCTAATTATATCTACATTACGGCAACTGTGTCAAAATAGAAAATAAATTTTAATAAAATTTGTGATTTGATGCGATTAAGTTATCGAATACCCGCAGCTGACCGTATTACTATGTCACAACCGTACCCAAAAATTTTGCATAGGTATCTGCAAAAGGCAACGTCGCCCAACGGCTGGCCCAATATAGTGAGACACCTTCAGACGGACGTCCCGCTTCTTTCTTCCCTTGGGCCCTCCCCGGAATTCCTTATAGTTTCGCTAATATGACGACTGTCACAATCGTACCATGGCACAAACGTACCCAGTCTACCCTATAAAAGACAGTAGAATAACAAAAAAGATATAATTTAAAACAAAATATCATAGTAGGTACATTTCTTAGTTTTGAAACAGGCATACTTATATACTACGTCTCAAGTGCTATACTGCCACAAATGAAAATAAAAGTAACAAAGCTCGAATAGAACCCACGTAACAAGTTCTAATAGGAGCACACGTATTATTTCTAACGGTATTACCCCTAGTTAAGCACAACAAGACGCTAAAACTAAAACTAACAACACGCCTATTTCTTATTCAAGTGGTGTCTTCCCTTAATTTTACCAGAGTAATCTTGTTATCCAAATATTGTGTCGGTCGGACCCAAATTGGCACAATGAATACGTATTGCTGGGCGTTAATTATAATATCTGAGGACGTGCCTCATGAGATTGCCCGCTATTGTGGATGGACTTGCCAACGGGAGATAGGTACAGTTCGGAGAAGTGGTATCGAATTAGGATTAAGTACAACGTCGCAGTGCCCCTCACAAATTTGCATTGTAAAATCTTTCGCGGTCCTGCATCCGTCGCCCTGATTTTAATATGTCACGTACCTAGTAATTTCGCTGAAAACAGTGCTCTTCCAATCGGAACACAGTAATTATTGCACACTACTGCTTGGTGTATAAAACCTGTCAAAGGAATGGTGAACCATCCCTAGGAGAAGAAGCTTAGATACTCAAATTTATTTTAGTTCGTTCAAATAGGAAATAACAGTGATATTTTTATAAACACACTTATGCGTTTCGATCTCCGTAACGTTATTTATCTACTTGACTTGACAAATTTTCGTGCTGCTCGCTTAGTTTCGCCGTAAGCTTTTGCAGTTCCATCGTATTCCGTGTCCCCATTGTCAGGCATATCTGAGATCGAAACATGCTGAGCCTTTCCAGTCTAGAGGCTTCTGCGTCAGTATGCAGCTCGAGACTTGAGTCGAGTTCGCAACGAATATCGATTGTAGGCGAGGTGTTTTCTCTTCAGAATTAAGGGTAGGTACCTATACTCGTATACTCACATGAGTTTTTATTTTACTTTAACCCCGCGTAGATATATCTAAGTAAATAGTTATAATGAAAATGACTATACCTAACCCCGACGCAGACAGTGGTATACTTAGGTTTAACGGGTGTATTTCTGTCTGTAGCATCGTAGTTGCCAAACTGCTAGACCGGATTAAAAAATCGTTTTTTTTATTCATTTAAAAGTTTGATCTAGTGTGTTCTTACCTACTTTTCAAGAAAACAGTTTTTTTTTAATTAACTTGTAGTGTTATCGAAAATTAAAAGTTTACTCGTAGCAAATACGGAGGTAGAGTATACTTACGTCGCGATAAAAAAAAAGTATAAAGGTGAGTAGGTAGTTAGGTACTTATATACCTACCTACTTACCTACCAAATTTTTGCTCTCTATTTTTCTTAGCTAATACCTTTTTGTATTTTTCTATTTTTCATAGTTACAGGTTTGCAGCTTAATATTTCACTTCGTCTAGAACCTCGACAATATGTTGCTTTGCCATGAGCACGTTATGGCGAATTGATGACTGAAACTATCTAACATGCCAGACGAAACTGCTGTGTTGAATTTCGAGACACCACTACGTAATGGTATCTGGGTATTGAATAGCGATGCATTGCAAACAGACTGCTCATGAAATGATACCGGGAATAGTCTATTCGACTTGAATAGTAAATAACTAACAATCTATAACTAGTAATAACTTAGAATAATAACGCAGAGAAGGATAGGTCCATGCATAGTTACACTCAAAATTGAAGCCACTTTTTATCAATGTATGCGTGAGTGCGATGTAATTATCTTCTCCAAAACGCACACAAGCGCAATGAAAATGTTGCATGCGTGTTCGTATTTACTTAGTCCAAGAGCAGGGAAAATTAATAGGTACTACGATTAGGCTCAAGGTTCAGTGTGATAGGTACCAATTTTTTTGGGAATTTATTTGCTCCGTTGTGTATACCTACTGTGTACTGTGTAATACCTATTTAGCTATATTTTTTAAATAAAATGCATGCAAATTAAATTAATCAGATAGGAATTACCTAACAAGCTGTTTAAATCCTAAAACATGATTAATTGAGGCCTGTGTTAGCGCATCAATGTATTTAAATCATCGGCTAATCCGAAAGCGGACGCCATATTGGCCACGGCCGTTCCCGCGCATAATCCGGCCATAAATAACTAACTGCCATTTGTCTATGGTTTCGAAAAGAAAAATGTTTCACAAAACAGAAACAATACCCCATCCCTCAGTCCGTGACACCTACCAATACTCTCATGATAATGTAACCAGTTCATAAAACCCTGTAAATAATATACCTACCTTTTTTTTTTTTTTTTTTTTTTTTTTTTTTTTTTTTTTTTTTTTTTTTTAGGGGGGGAAATGCCTTCGCACTTCCCTTCCGCCACGGGGGTGGTGGAAGGGGGTGTGTGGGACATGAGCCCACTAAAACCCCCCCGTGAGCCGTCGATCCGCCCGAAGTGGGGCGAGATGGGGTCGTGTTGTCATTCACCATCTCGCCCCAGCGGCCGGCCCGGTGGGACTACCGGGCCACTACGCCTAGGGAGGGGATGACCTTGCTCACCAAGGCCATCCCCCCAGACGCGTGGTGCCGTGCAAGCCGGCGGGGGGTCCCCCGACCCCCCCCCAGTGGCACCACTATGGAGGACGAAGGAGGCGACCGAACCGCCTCCTCCTTCCCCCTGGACGTCTGCGTCGGAGCGGGTCAGCATGGACGTCTTCCTCTCTGGCCCGCTCCGCGGCCTCCTTCTGTTTCATAACGGCTTCACAGAAGGAGGCAACCGCCTGCCACGATCTCTCACTGCCAAGCATGGCGTTTACCACACTTGGCAGAGAGAGATCCTGTCCCACGAGCGCTGAAAGCGTGTGCCGCTGCGGGGACCATGCGGCACACGCCTCCAGCGTGTGAGGCGCCGTGTCTTCCGGCACCCCACATTCGTGGCAGGCTGGGGTCGCTTCCCGCCTCGCGATTTGGTACAGGTACTTTCCAAAACATCCATGTCCGGAAAGCACCTGCACCAACCGGAAGGTCAGCGACCCATAATGCCGCCCCATCCACCTGGGGAGCACCGGGCGGATGGCTTCCACCGTCCACTGTCCCGGGACAGGTGGAGCCAGGTCCTCCGACCACCGCCCCAACAAAGCGGCCCGTGCTTGTCGCCGCATGCGCCGCACCTCCTCCCACGCTGGAGGCTCCCCGCGGGATCTCCTCGCCGCCACGAAGTGGTAAACTTCGGCGAGGATCTCCGCTTGGAGCTCCCAGGGGGGATCACTGGCGAGAACGCACGCCGCCGTCCAGGACACCGTCCGGTATCCTCGGATCGCCCTCGTCGCGATGACCCGCTGCGGACGTCGCAGCAGGGCCTTATTGTCGCGACCGAGGGCGTCAACCCAGACCGGTGCCCCATAGAGGGCCATACTCCGGATGACTCCGGAGTATAGTCGGCGACAGGGGGCGTTAGGGCCCCCAACGTTGGGCAGCAGTCGCCCCAGGGCGGCCGCGGCTCCCGTGACCCTCGGGCCCAGCTGGGAAAAATGGGCCTGAAAGGTCCACCGCCCGTCCAGGATGAGACCCAAATACTTCATTTGGGCCCCAACCGGCACTGGCACTCCATCCAGTACCACCCGCGTGCCTGGGGGGGGTCCCCCCCGAGGCCCATGAAATAAAAGGGCCTCGGTTTTGGAAAGGGCGACCTCCAGGCCCAGGGCGCGGATGCGGCCGACCACAAGAGTTGTTCCTACCGTGGCCCACCGCATCGCCTCCCCAAGGTTCCTCCCCTTGGCCACGACTAGGGTGTCATCCGCGTAGCACGCAATCCCTATGCTGGCGGGAAGCGTGCCACGCAACACCCAGTCGTAGCCTATGTTCCATAGGAGCGGTCCTAGGACCGACCCCTGTGGAACTCCGCACGCAACGCGACGGCGTAAAAGTCCGTCGCGTCCTCCCACCAAGACCTCGCGGTCCTGGAGGTAATCGACAAGTAACTCCCGCAGGTACAGAGGTACTCCATGGTATCGGAGTGCCTCCTGTATTGTTCCGTGCGGGAGGCTGTTGAAGGCGTTGGCTATATCGAGCGAGACAGCCAACGCCTTCTCCTTCTGAGCAACGACCTCTTGGGTCCACCCTTTGAGCCAGAGCAGGGCGTCTATCGTGGACCGCCCCGCTCTGAACCCGAACTGGGCCCCGGAAAGCCCGGGCCCAATGCCTTCTAAGTGCCGGACGACACGGGCAGCCACCACTCTCTCCAAGAGCTTACCCGTGTCATCCAGCAGCACTATGGGCCTGTATGCGGAAGGTGAATCAAAGGCACGACCCTCCTTCCGCAACAGGCACAATCGGCCATCCTTCCAAGGCTTCGGGAACCGCCCCGTCGATAAGCACGCGTCAAACAGTTCCCGAAGCCGATTACTCAGCTCCCTTAGGGCGATTCCGAGGACCTTTCCCGGGATCCCATCAGGACCCGGTGCGGTCCTTTTGCCTCTCAGGCGGAGGACAGCAACCTCCATCTCCGCCTCCGACACTGGTGGGATGGAGGCCGGCTCCCGATTCTCGTCAAGGAGGGGAGGGGTCATCGTCGGAGGGGTGTAGAGGGGATCACTGTCGGGAAAAAGCCCCCCCAACACCCTGTCCAGGAGCTCTGGCTCCATAGACTCAGAGACAGGAGCCGTTTGGCCTCGGAACTTGTTCCGGGCGGCTTTGTACGGTCGGCCCCAGGGATCTCTATCCAGGCCCTCTAGAGCTTCACCCCAGGCCTTGGACTTGGCTTTGCCAATGGCCAGCTGCAACTCCCGTTTCGAGTCCCGGTAAGCGCAGTGCAGCTGATCTTCGGCAGCCAGTTCATCCGGTGACAGCTGGTTGTCGGTCCTGCCATGCCGCCGCCTCCTGCAGTGACCGTAGCGCCGCCGTGTCGCTGAGCAGGCAGCTCGGAGGTCCTCAATCCCAACGCTCCACCAATACACCTCGCGGCGGTCAGGGTGGCGTCGGGACCTCGGCATGGACGTATCGCACACGTCCGTTATGGCGTCACGGAAGTGGACCGCTGCGACGTCCACCTCCGGATGTAGGGGGGCGGCACACCACGCCTGGACGATCGCAGCCTCATGTGCCAGTTCAACGTCGAGGCGACTGACCGCCCAGCGCGGGAACTCCACTCGCCTCGCGCGTTGAGCCCCTCCATGGCTTTGGGAGGTGGAGATCTCAAACCGTATGTATTTGTGGTCCGAGAGAGTCTCCACCTCCGACATGACCCTCCATGCCCGGACACGTGCTGCGAGAGACGGGGTGGCAAACGAAACATCCACCACGGACCCCCCGTTGTGTCGCACGCACGTGTGAACCAGCCCCCTGTTTAACAGGGCCAGTCCTGAAGCAACCGCCCACTCCCTAACTATTTCACCACGAACGTTAGTGGAGGGGTTGCCCCAATCCCGGGCCTTCGCATTGAGGTCCCCCAAGAGTAGGACCTGACGCGGCGCCTGTCTTCTGACCGCCGCGGCCAGGAGATCCATGTAGATCTCCAGCTCCGCAGCGGTTCTATTGGGGGAGAAGTATGCGCCAACAACCGCATACTCCCCCCACTTGGCGACCACATATCCTGATCCCCTCTCTTCAACTGATAGAGGGGGGCTCCCACCCGACCGTCCTATTATGGCGACGGAGTCGTCCAGGTCCCCAGCCCAGCAAGAATGGGGGGGGACGTAGTACGGCTCCGCCGCTACCGCCACGTCTATTTGCCACTGCGCCAGAGACTGCATAAGCAGGTCTTGAGCCCGGGCGCAGTGGTTCAGGTTCGTCTGGAGGAAGTTCTGATGTCCGACTTGATCCATTAATCAGACATCAGAACCTCCTCGCACGCCGCTGGGCGTGACACCTCCACGGGGGCGGCCTGGTGAGTGGCCGCAGGGGTGGCCTTGGTCCTGCTTAGGTCCACCCCCTTCGTTGTCGGGGGAGTGCAGCTGCGTCCCCCCATTACGTGACCAGAAGGCCGCCCCGACTCCGCGCATATCGCGCACCGTGCCACCTTCCGGCAGCTGGCCGCCCGATGGCCTGCGCCTCCACATCGGAAGCACAGTTCTCCCCTGTCTGCAGCGGATGGGCACTGAGGGCGCGTGTGCCCTAGCCCCAAGCACCTAAAACAGCGCAGGGGACGTGCCTCCAACGCCACCAATCGGGCAGAGCTCCATCCTACTTGAATCCTGCCCTTCTTCGACAGCTCTTTAGCTGCCGAGATCGGGCAGGAGATAAGGGCGGATCCGGCGGTGAGTTCTCCGGCCTTCACCAGCTGCACGTCGCAGCCACCAGCCTTGGCGACTGCCGCCGCTACCTGTTCTTTGGTAGCCGCATCGCTCAGACCCGTCACACTGAAGTCAGCATATCTGACGGGAATGGCGACGCTGGCCACCTCGGACAGAGCCACGCGGAGCTTCTCCGCAAGTCTGCCCGCCATCTCTCCCTTTTGGGAGCCCGGAATCTCCAACTTCCTGGCGCCCGTCACAGTCGGCCGGCAGCGAATATGGTCAATCCCCAGCTCTTGGAGATTGACCCTCTCCTCTGCCATTTGGAGCACGTCTTTATACGTGACCCCCTTTTCCGCGGCTTCAGGCTGTAGCAATACAACAACAGCCGCGGATTTCGGGACCACCAGCGCCGTCTTCTTTTTCGGTTTGGGCTTGGGCGCCACCTTAGGCTTGGGCTTGGGCGTTGCAGTGGGGCCACAAGCCACGGGAGCAGTCGTGAGAGCCGCAGATGACAGGGAAGACTTTCCCTTCCCCTTGCCCTTCCCTTTGTCTTTCCCCACAACAGTCGTCCAGGTTTCCTCCTGGGCAGTTGTGGGGGGGACGGCAGCCCTGTTGGCAACCTGGCCCTTCCCAGAGCCTGAGGGGCCTGCAACCGGTACCACTGAAGGAGTGGCGACAGTTTTTAGGGGCAGAGTGGGCCCTTTGCCCGCTTTACGAGTAGGCTTGCGGGTTGGTTCCGGCGTTGGCTTCACCGGTACAAACACCGGTGTCGGCTTCGGTGGTGCGGCCACCGGTGGCGTCGGCTTTGGCGGCACAGCCACCGCCACCGCTCTCTTTGCGTCCGACCGTAGTGGCGGGCGGACGATTGGGGCAGGCAAGAGGCGGCTCTCCAGTCCCTCAATTCGGGCATTCAGCATCTGCCCAAATGTAATGGTGAGGGACCGTTTTAGCTCTTCCACTAATTCCGCCGCCTGCAGGGTCGCCGGAGCAGTGGTGACGGCAGTGACGGTGGCAACGTTGGCTGCTGCTGCTGTAGCAGTGGCTGCTGCAGCTTCAGTCTTGGCCTCATTGAAGTCTCGACGCAGCGCCTTCATCTCCGCCTTCCCGGCCTGTACCTCAAGGAGCAGACGGCTGTTTTCCGCTCTTAGCCGTCTCGTCTCCTCGGCTTCACTCCTGTCTGTCAGGGCATTCACTACATCCCTGATGCAGTTCGTCGCTCTTTTGAGGCGGCCCACGAACTCGCCCTTGAGGTTACCAGATTTTCTAGTAACTTCGATAATACGAGCGAGCTCTGTGCCCGCCTGCTCCTTCAACTGCTGGGCGTTCATGACGCTGAGGTCACTGACCACGCTGACGTCGGGATCACTTCCTGTGTCAGCACGGTCAGCGGCAGCAGCGCTAGACGCCTTTTTCTTATATTTCCTCCCTTTGAGGATGACGTCCAGCTCTCCGTCAGATGAGACCGGAGCTGGAGGCTTGAGGAACTTCTCCCTAGAGGTAGCAGAGGACCTGAGGTTTCTTCCCTTTCCCCTCCTGGCAGTGCTTACCTTAGCGGCCACCGTCTCCTCTGTTTCCGTATCCGAGTCTAGATACCCGGGCATATTAGGAAACAGGGAGCACGGCCGCTTTCGGCAGCTACCCGCGTCGCTTGCGGACTCTACACCGCTCAGCGTCTCCGTCTCCATAGCAGAGGCGGATTTTCCATCCGTTCTGTCTACAAACTCTCGGACGTTCCGGAGGTCCATCGCTGGAGCCTCCGGGTGGGCCTCAGAAGAGCCGTTGGGGTGGCCCTGAGAAGGGCCGTTGGGCTGGCCCTGAGAAGGGCCTTTTACGCGTTTTTTCTCGTCACATGGAACCGACATTATTACAGCGAAGTCGTATGTACTGCTGCAATTGACAGAGGATTAGCCTGTCTGGACACCTGCGTTACCGGGTCCAGACAGTTACCAGGGTGCACCGCGGGGAGGTTCTCTGTCTTGGGGGGCACCCCAAATAATATACCTACCTACTTTAAGTAGATACCCACAAAAAATGAAAAGCGTTGTAATTATTGCTAGGTATTGTCACATCCATGTATTGTCATTATTCACGCCTCATTTGAGGCTTTTTTTAGTTTTGGCTACACAGCTTTTGCATTTAGCCACCACTTTAGCCAGTGTCAAGTATTTTGAGATAATTTAATAGTAGCTAACGTAAGTTAAGCAGGTAGGTAATACATTATTTTGTTAAGTCTCAGGTCGGGTAGTCCGGTAGGAGTTCCGTCAAGTCCCACTCGACATCACGATTCAATATTATTAATGGACGTTTTACTGAAACTTTCTGAGCAGTTTTGGAGAATATATAACTATATACACGATATTTGGCGTTTTTGGAATTGTATAAATAATTTAGTCTACCTACACATATTAGGTCTACAAGAATATTACACAAAGAACGCAAGTACTATCCCGCCATAAATGTTTGTAAGTATAGGTTTGACAGTTAAGGTGGCACTTTTGTTTTTAATTACCCATTTAGGCAAGGAGCAGACGAAAGTCTCTAGACCCATACCGCCTCGTTTAATTTAAATTGGTGGCAATTACAGTTCGGGCAATTACAAAACAATCGTTTTTTGTGTCGTCTTGGGAATGTGTGGTTTATACGTTCGCCTTAGCGATTAAGCCGCCTTATTGTGTTACACAAATGATATTCACGTGGCTTCACAACGAATTGATTCAACATTCGACATCATAGTTAGATACTATACCCACTATAAATTATATGCCAAGAAGATTTAGGGTTGACGCAAATTACCTAAACGTCTGCAAGTCTGATAATTTAAATAGTCGCTGTGTTCGAACTTAAATTAACAAATTTGTAGTCTTTAAATAACTACATTTTACATTGTATTAACCCACAGCTGACAGTGATCTTTATTAAGCGACACAATTCATTCCGCGGACGAATATAGACAGATTAATGGCCTCCTTTATTATAAGTAATAATTATTATCACAGAGGACGGCAAGGTGGAAAATTAACTCCTTTCTGAGTCGGTAACAGATACCTTTACATTAAATATGCACATAAATAATAACTCGGCGAGCGAGAAAATGTTTAATTTAAAATTTGTTTGAGCGATGGGAAGTGACACGCTTAATTAGAATGTTCTGGAGAGTGCTTAATTATTATGATGCTAAAGGTTCCTAATTCCCTAATTCCGTATGGATTTGACAAAGGTGTCGAAAAAGTCATAGCTTCGGCAAATAGTTATTTTTCGGCCCCAAGATGTGCTACAACTCAGCTACAAGCTCTTCGTAGCATTGATGTGCTACGCCGGACTATAAATAGGCTACGCACGCAGAGTAGTGCGCTACGCTGTAGAATGTAATAACGTAGGTAGCGCGCTACATTTAATACGAGAGTTCACGAACAAAACCTAGTTCGATAAAATTCCCACATGATATACAATTTATGTTATTATTATATATTTTTAGGTATCACCCGGGTTAACTACTATCCCGCAGGAACCGTTAATCTTTACAGGATAAAAAGTAGCCCATGTCACCCGGTGATAGTGTAGCTACCCATCAGTGAAAAAAATTTTAAAATCGGTTTAATAGTTTCGGAGCCTATTCAATGCAAACAAACAAACAAACAATCCAATCTTTCCTCTTTATAATATTAAGTAGGTAGCATAGAAGATATACTGGATTTTTGGTAGAGTTAGACAAACTGAAGGGCGTGCAGGTGGGCCTTTTTAGAGAGCACATAATATTGAGGTAAGTACGTACCTTTAAGGCCTTTAAAAAAGTGAACTCTTTGGAGTTCACTTTTATTTTACCTTGATTTCCCGAAATTTTAACTTTTAATCCTAATAACTTTTCCCCCAAATGTTTCAGTTTAGATATTTTTGTTTTCGCTTAGTCCTTGTTAAAGTAAAAGTAGTCCTAGTAAAGTATGACGTCACAAGTCAATTTAGGTTATGGGCATAATGCCCACAGTGCCCACAACGGTGGATCCGAGCGTAGACACAAAAAATCGTGTTACCTAAAAAAACAGTCACTTGTACACCAAAATCGGCGGAAATCGCGAATTCCTGCCCATCACAGTGCCACAGGTGTCTTCTGAAAGTTAATTCCCAGCATTTAAAACGTTTAAATACGAGTAGGAATGAAAATATACAAATACCGCGATACCACTTCAAAAGTTATTTTCAAAGCGTTATAATCTGATTGGATTTGCCGCAGCTTTTAAGCAGCCTCCTTCACTGGTAGGTACAAAACTTATTTACTTAAAAACACTTAATAATTTTTAGACCTAACCGACAAACTTAGCTGCTTTTAAATTCCAATTTACGAATAATTTAAAATTCAAATAGCGTGCTTAATTCTAACACGGCATGCGCCTGTATAAACGAGTGCCTATTCTACTCGTAATTAATGCTTCTTTAATCCGTTAAAATCGGCTTTAAAAAACTATGCAAAATAATTAAATCGGTTAAATACTCTTACGATTTCGTCATCGAGAATTTAAATAATAGTCCGATAATGTAACACAAAATCGCGATAGTACAGGTGACACGCTTTATTTCGGGTGACTTTTCCGGACGCTATAAATTAAGCGCACCATCCCCTAAATACCAACCGCTGTGCCATTCTCGATTCTCGCCAAAAACACCCCCACCGCCATTATTTTCAGAAAAGAGTAAAAATTACCGCCGGCCCGACCGTCTAAGCCACTTAATACGAGAATTTTTTATCTCACATTTTACGAAATGGAAGCTGACTGGTAGAGGTAGTAGGTACTCGTATACTTATCTAGGGATGAGACTGATACTAATTTCGCCGGATAACAGATGATCCTATTTATCAAGACGCCAACATCGTACACCTTTCCCTTACTCCCCTCCGACTTCTCTGTTGTGTTTTTCCAGGGTTCGAAAATATCCGATATTTATAATAAATATCAAAATATCGGATATTTATGATATATATCCGATATATATCAAGAATTGGATATATATCCATTTTGTATGAAAGCCATATTATTATTTTATTGTATTATGTATGTATACTGTTTACATAAGTGTTTTAGAAGCATAAATATTACTTAAAACATAAAACTACAATGTATTATTGTTTAAATGGTTTAAATATATATTTAAAAGCAGAAAAATCATTATAAAGACATAAAATCTTATAAATCACGAAAAATCACCTAATAGATTATCTAATAAAATCAAGTACCTAGGTACTTTGAATAAACATACGAAAACTATTTTTTTCGTGGGGAAATTTTTTATGTAGTCCACTGACGAGACAAACGCCATTGATGCCGATGGAACTATCAGTCGCCGGTGAGATGCTGCTAATCAGTGTTGATATAGCATGAAAACTTACTATAAGGGAGTATATTTTAACTCTACTCCAACGCCATCCACATTTGGGAAGTAGAGTACGTAGCAAACTGCCAAAATTTACTTAATAATACAAAAAAATCGAGATTTTTTTTGTATTGATATATATCACAAAAAACCATTGGATATTATATCGGATATAATATATCGGATATATATCGTGATATATATCCATTGATATATATCCTCGAACCCTGGTTTTTTCCCCAGCTCCTTGTTCTAGCGATGATTTATTGAATTATTGAATATTATTTATTGAATTGAATTAAATGATTAGAATATCCCCGATTTTTGTGACTTTTTGGATAGATTTCATATTAATCGTGGTCTGTTTTGTGGCTCAGAGTAATATTCCTTTATCTGGAGGTATTGCTCCTTGCGGGGCTCGGATGTTTAATGACATATTTAATATTATTATGCAGAGCAGATACTACTGTTATCTAAGTAGATGTTTACTCAACTCTACATCCGGTCGGAAAACAAGCCGGTGACGCATTACATCTCTAGCAATATCCATTACTTTGGACAAATTAAGTCTTATTTTGCGTGACATCGTTTGCCTTTCTTGTTTAAAAATTAGGTAGACACCTATTTAAGTAGAGAGCTCGCAGTAGATAAATGCTTTGTTTTGTGATAGGGGCAAAATTTGGGCAAAATGGCAAATGGTTATTAGCTTTTTATACCTGTGGAGGTAACGTTGCGAGTTCCCACTTTATTTTCTTTATTAATTTTGTCTTCGCACTTAACCTACTTACAATATAAACAAATTAAAACAAAAATTGTTTATTTTTCATAGTAATTATCTCATGATATTGAGTCTCAGTCTAAGGCAGTCGAAATTATAGGCAAGCCCCGTCTCCTAAAATCAGTCTTGGATGCCTTAATAAATGAGATTACTTCTCCGCCACATTTCGAACGTATCCCTACCAATAAGTTTCAAAAGTAAGCTCGAGTGCAAAATTAATTTTATCCAAGCCCCCTTCCGTCATATGTAAATGAAATTGGACGGAGTCTATTGAAGATATTCGGCATTTGTTTGAACTTCCTGCTGGATAAAACCTGAGACCCATATGGTGATTTGGAAATGCGAAAATCAACTTGAGACCATCTTGAGACTTTTTCCGTGCGAGATGAAGTTTTAGATTGGTTTTATTTTCATACGATCTTCGGTGTAGCGAATTCGCCTCTCCTTCTTTTATGCTGCAGTACTTGATACACTGCCTTAGGTCTCTATTGTTACCGACTCGCAAATAAATTTCTTATAACTTTCATAGGGATGTCTGAACCGATTTGAAAGATTACATTTTGATTTTGAGACGAATACCCTCTACTGGTCTGGATGTCCCACATATGAATATCATGAAAAGTGGTTTTTGGTAGAGTGTAAGTATACTACTTAACTTTAAATCGAATAGAATTTGTTATACTTATTTGTTCCAAAGAATTACTTTTATTAGGTGCACTTGCACTTATCATCGCATAGGTGTAAGATTAGTTGGACTGGATTATTTATCAATGTCTTTCGATTTGAAATGCATGCATTACAATTTCTACTCTCTTTGAACAGTTTAGAGAAAAGTTATATCGATCATAAAAGCATGTTCTGTTGGATGTTGCTATACGAAACAAGGGAGAACCGTTTGCTGAAGTGGCTTGGACCTTTCATCTTTGGTATTTTCCTTTTAGATAAATTGTTCCAGTCATATAGGTACTAAGTGTAAATTTATTAAACAGCGTCGGGACTCACAAAGGTTTACATTGTTTTCAAATTATGTAGATTCTGACCCCCAACTCGGATTCCCTTTTTTAGGACCGTATCTAAACTATCTAAAGATGCCACCACACCATGGCCACACCATTTAAAAACGCGTTCCAAAAACTTTATCCTGTCCATTTATCCCATCACATTATCGGCACAAGGCTGGTGTCGAAAGAATTCCTACATTAAGTTTTATAACTTTCAACTGAATTATGACTTATGGTGCACTACGGAACTTTTTCTGAAATCTTATCATAATAATATTATGAAGGCGAAAGTCTGTGATGTTTTCTTCTTCACGCTCAAACGGCTGGACCAATTGTGAAGACATTTTGTATAGAATTAACTAACGCCCTGGATTAACATATAGGCTACTTTTTATCCGAAAACAGTAACAGTTGTAACATGGCGGCCTCGCGGGGCGCAGCTAGTGTATTATAATTATAAAACAACAATATTATCAATGACCATGGACTTCATACCGCTTAACCATAATAATAGTACTTTAATAAATTCCCTGTCCCACCATCAATACTCACAAAGTAGATGTGGATTTCAGTATGAGATAAAAAAAAGGTTTTTAAATATAGTTCCAATAATCCCATACTGCACAAAACTCTTTATTCAGGATAACGCAATCGACTGTAGCGTTTCCTCTACCTATGGGTAGCTATGTGAGATTTTTATAAAACAAAACTGGGAAACATCGAAACCAATTCGAGATGGGGCTTGCAAATCTGATGCCGCGTCGTGTAGCCCCTAAACTTACGTGCTAAGGTTTAAACTTGCTCGGATTTTTTCATTGTCTAACCAGAGGTAAATCTACAAACTATTTCTGCCGATCTATTGTTGTGGCAAAACTGAGGGGAAAAAGAATCTGATATCGGATCTGTTCATTGCAAAATGTTTATACAGTGACCTAGGTAGGTATATGCCTTCGCCGGCTGTAGCCCTATCGGTACCTGAAATTTGGATCCTACATATAGCAAAAAAGGTTAGACAAAGGTTACATACCTATTGTATGTATACATACTATGTATACTTTAGTAGGTATTGACTATTGGAAGTTAGCACATGCTTAAAACTTGATAACGCTCACTGTAACGACTCAAACCAATTCAACTCAAAGTAAAAGTTTGCAATGTAAGCAGAGACTTGCAGAATGGTTATCTTGTAGAAAAATACTGAGAAAATCAGAAGGAAAACGCGAATAGAAAAAATAATTAAGCAACGATAATAATCGTGTTACGTAGGACATCAAATTACGCAACGAAGACGGTATTCAAAAATAATTTTGGAATGACATTTTGATATTAACCTGTGTGATAATTAGACCCGTTGTCTACTAACTAATTATGACTACATAGGTAATAATTATTATAATAATAATATATCACCTGTAGCTGTTCCACTGCTGGGCAAAGGCCTCCCCTCACTATCGTGAGGAGGGTTAGGCCATATAATCATAATTAATTATTACTTAAAAAATGAATAATAATATATAGGTAATTAATAAATATTAATAAATATAAATGACATTAATTATTACTAAATAATTATTCTACTAACGAATTACTAAACAATACGGAATTAAATGAAATTGAACTATAACGTTAAACAATACATGTGTTGAATAATTTCCAGCTACTACCTTGTCTAGATGTGTCATAAATAAATAGGATTTTTAAATACACAAATAATAAAATTCAAGTCATGAATCATAATTTTTATTCACTTATCAACATAATTACAATCAACAGTGACTTGTCACAGACAAATCGTCCACATAATTCAGTAAAAACAAATACAAATGCAACATTGGATATGCTTAACAATATTATTAGTGTGCTTCATAATAACATAATAACTGTAGGTTAACTGCCGACGATCATCTTTTCAATGCTGGCCTGTAACAAAAACCCAGTGTCAAATATAAAGAAAAGAAAAAAAAGGAATAATAATTCACGCAGCGAAATCAATGAGACCTTATTATTTTCGAGTAGAAGCGCCTCGCGGTTTCAGCCGCGTTAACCACTATCCCGCGGGAAAAGTTTTAATTTTTACGGGATAAAAAGTAGCCTATTATGTTACTCAGGGTGAATGTAACTTTCCAATAGTGAAAGAATTTTTGAAATCGGCACTGTAGTTTTTGAGTTTATTCCTTACAAACATACACACAAAAATTCCACTTTATAATAGTAGTGTAGATTTAAAAAAATCATAGTTTCAACCAGCTCGATAGATGTCACTGTACTGTTGGAGATGAGACTCCATGAAGGGCCTATCTGGCCCTGTCACAAACAAAACATAGAATCCTTCTTTATTTCATCTTGTGAAAGATTTTGCAATGCAAAATATTGGGTGGCACTGCAACTGTCAAGGGCAGGAGGTAGCGCTCACCATCAAATGGGCGACCGGCTCGCCGCATAACCCAGTCGTACAGAGAAAAACTGAAAATAGATACAAAAATATAGGTATAAAAACCTTTATGGTAACTTACTTTTTCTGAAAGCCAAACTTGCTGAGTAGTGTTGGCTGATTGGTGGGTAGGGATGCGACCTTCCTCAGACCTGGAACTCTGCAGGTGGCCTTCTTAGTTCCATTGCGTCTAATAGGTTGGGAGAGGCTACTCTGACTAGAGTGCAGCGGCTGGCTGCTAGACCAGAAGACGGGCTTGTGAGGCGATATGCCGTATGATTCCTGAAATTCGAGATATAGGTTAAACCTCGTTTGATAAGCAGGTGGAGCTCTTTAGCGATAAAAACAACAACATTCACTTTGGAGTTGAGTTTTCACAAGAGTTTTTTGGCAAACTTGTGAACCTACCTACTCAAACTTGTGTACCTACCTACTGTAAATTGACTTGACTATTGACGGGATTTTCCTCTATTGTTACGAAAATAAAAAATACTCGAAAAATTTTAATACTCGACTGGCTAAATGCACAACACTGCGAAGCCAAAATTAAAAAAAAATATTCACCCAATCTTACTTGTTACAAATAGACAAACATTGATTACAAAAGCCACTTAACCGAATTTGACCTCTTCTATCATATCTTTACCTACCTGACTAGATTATGACCTAAACACATCCTATACTACTAATATCACAGAATACCTATTAATACCCTAGCTAATATTATAAATGCCAACATTGGATGTATGTTTGTCCTCTCTTCACATCTTAAAATTAGCAGTTGCAGTGGGATAATAGCAAATGCGGTAGAAACCGCGGGCCACAGATAGTAAATAATACAAACAATAAATGTCAACAGACACACACCTGTGAGTCCACTGGAGTGATTAAAGTCTCCATCGGATAAGTATTCTCTATCACAGAATCATCAGTCAAGCTTGTATCTAACTTCGCATCCAATCTCTTGAACGGATTCCTGGTTTGAGGACTCGGCTCCAGTATTGGACTTCCCCGCTTCTTGACAGGACTATTGCATAGAGAATTCTCTTTCTGCGAATCCTCTTTATCTACACACCGGTCTACATCATCTCCGTAGTCTATGACTATCGTTTCGTCACTTTTATCACAGTCAGAACCTTCGTTACCTTCGCAATTCTCAATGGCTCCACCGTCTGGACTTTTAGACACTTTGAAAGGGTTCCTACTGCACTTTTCTGGTGATTCTTCCACTGTAATACCGTCCTTAGAGGTGTTATTTTCGCTTACACTAGTCGAAGTAGAAAAGAATTTACTCTCTACTATGTTACCGTCTACGGTTGTCCTAGGAAATCTACTCAGTCTTTTAAGAATTGAATTGTTCCCATTTCTGAGACATTTCTTGAATGATCTCTCTTTGTTTTCCAATATAGGTGACTTGTCCTTTGTCCTTTGTGTGATTTCGTGCGATATGTCGTCGTCACTGAAAGCGGTGTTGTGAATTTGTGTGCGTTGTGTTTGACCGTCGCCATCCACTTTCGGTCTTTTTGTTGAAGGTTCCACGCAATACATGTTGCTGAGACTCTGTATTGATAAACTGTGAACAACAACAAAGTTATCTATTTATTGATTGTTTATTTAGACGTTCTTGAACTTTCGCGAACTGAATACAATGTATTCAGTTTTAACTAATTAGAAGTAGAATTAGACCCGTTTAAATTCTAGCTAACATGGTTGTTTATTTGTTGGTGATCTTTGTTGACGATGTGATGATTAGGTTTGAAGTCCGCCTGTGAAGTTTTTTCTTCCGTCTGACCGGCACCCCTTGGCTGCTCCGCGAAGGGGGTTCCTGGACTCGCTGGTGGTGATATTGAATGAAAGCCGGATGATTTCTCACGCCTTGTATTGAGTTATACACATGATTAGGCAATATTTAGTATAAAAATGGAATTTTACAAACGCCGGCACGCGTGATCACAAACAGATTTTTTTTCGGCAGTCCCCCCGCCTCCCCGGACCCCCCGCGGGGTTCACAGCTAAGACAGATTAAACATAATTGACTGAACATGATATTTGGAATGAACATTCCCCCCCGCCCATCAGGGAATGAAAGATTTACGTCTGAATGATCCTGATTTTTAGATTCAGTAGGTACATAATCTGATGCCAACATAGTAAAAAACTGATAACAATCTACTCTTTACCACTCTCCTGATTGACCAGGGGCAATTTACAAAGTTTAACCACTGGCCGAATGAGTTCACCAATGTGATTCCTGAGCTTTACCGATCTGACCACCTGGTCAGATCCCTTATACACTTCAATAACCCGACCTCTTCGCCACTGAAGCGGTGGTGAATTTACATCGATGATGAGTACTAGATCGTCTACTTTAATACCGTGAGCTTGGGTGAACCATTTGTTCCGACTTTGCAATGTAGTCAGGTATTCTAGGTGCCACCGCGACCATATGGTTTGAAACATTTTTTGGATTAACTGAAAGCGTGATAGTCGTGACACCTTAGTTTCCTGCCAAGTACTTTCCGGTAGCGCGAGTAGAGGTTGGCCGATGGTGAAATGACCCGGTGTGAGCACCTCTAGGTCACACGGATCGTCTGACATGGGAACGAGGGGGCGTGAGTTGAGAATCGCCTCTATCTTAGTGAATATGGTTGACAACTCTTCAAACGTTAAAATGGTATCCTTGACCTCTCGTTTAAGAAGATTCTTAGCACTTTTGACTGCAGCCTCAAAGAGACCGCCCATGTGTGGTGAAGCAGGAGGATTGAACTCCCATCTAATGTTTTGTTTCCTGAATTCGTCTTGGAGAATGACCTCATGATCCAATAGGAATTGACTTACCTCTTTGAGATAATTATTAGCGCCAACATAATTGGTACCATTATCTGACCTGATGAGTGACGGCAGCCCCCGACGACTGACAAACCTGGTGAACGCAGCGATGAACGCCTCCACAGTCAGTGAGGACACGACCTCCAAATGAACCGCCTTCGTTCCTAGGCATACAAACACACAAAGATAAGCCTTGACTGATCGAGCATTTCTTAATAAACTACTCTTAACTAAGAATGGTCCCGCGAAATCCGTCGCGACGCCAGAAAACGGTCTAGCCGCTGTGACCCTGTCAGCAGGTAGATCAGCCATGAATGGTGGTTGAATTGATGTATTGAACCGGAAACATACTAAACAGTTCCTGATGACTCTTGATACTTGACGTCGGATTGAAGTGATCCAGTATTCTCTTCGTAGAATAGCTATAAGCGCATTGGTAGCAGCATGACAATATGACCGATGATAGTGCTCAATCAATAATTGAGCCCACCTATGATCCTTAGGCAGAAGATATGGGTGTTTGGCTCCATATGGTAGTGATGATTTCTTGAGTCGCCCGCCGACTCTGATAAGACCCTCATGGTCAATGAATGGACTGAGCTTCTGCAAAGACTTGCCTGCTAGTTTTCCGCCTTTGAGTGCAATGATATCTGTGGAATATGAATCTGATTGAATCTTCTTTACCCAAAGTCTATTTGCAGCTCGTATCTCATCAAGTGAAAGCACTGAAGTTAGATTCCTCTGGTCCTTAGGCAATCTAATATTCTTACAAAATCTGAGTATGAAGGCAGTGATGTTGATAATCCTATTATAGGAACTGAAGCGTGATAACAAGGAATCCTCCCAGGACTCAACTTGAGTCGTAGTATGAATGAGTTTCTTGAAGCCAGGTAAGTTATCTGGAACTGTGACGATTGACTGAGGCCATAGTGATTCAGAGGTAGATAACCAGTAGGGTGACCACCATTTCTCTGAGTTGATGAGATCCTTGGCTGACAAACCTCTTGATACCAGATCTCCTGGGTTGAGCTCCGAACGAATATGTCTCCATATTAGATGCCTCTTTGAATTCTGAATTTCCTGCACTCTGTTGCACTCGAACGTTTGAAGCCTGTGTGGTGGTGAATCCAACCACAATAATACTATGGTGCTGTCTGACCATGCATGAATAGTATCCAACTGAATTGAATTCTCATAAGCTTCCGCTACATGATTCAATAGTTTGTAAACCAAATGAGCTGCACTGAGTTCTAGTTTAGGTATAGTCTGAGTATTCTTCTTAGGAGCTACCTTTGACTTGGCCATGACTAATTGAACCTTTATGTTTCCCGCTGAGTCCACCGTTCTGAGGTAGACACAAGCTCCATATCCCAGCTCTGAAGCATCACCAAACCCATGAAGTGAGTATGACACAGCATCTGGCAATGACACACATCGTGGTATCTTAAGCTGGGATAAATAACTAAGATCCTGCATAAAGCTATTCCATTGAGTACTGAGTTGATGAGGAATGGCTTCATCCCACCCAAGTCCATCGGTGAATAAGGACTGAAGGAGCACCTTGAATCGGAAGATGACTGGCGCACAGTAGCCACATGGATCATACAATCTCGCAATGGTACTGAGAATGTTCCGCTTCGTTATAGTTTGACCTGTGGGCACATTGAGTTGATATGAGAATGAGTCTGACACTGGGTTCCATTGAATCCCTAGAACCTTGATAAAGCTCTTATCTTCATTATCAAATTGACGGGGTTGTTCACAATGATCTTGTGGAAGATCTTCTATTAGCTCCCTACCATTGGATGACCACTTCCGCAGTTCATAGCCAGCGCTTTTCATAAGCTCGATGAGTTCAGACTTTAATTCCTGAGCCTCCGATATTGAATTCATACCAGTTAATATATCATCCACAAATATATTAGACCTGATAATCTCTGATGCCTTAGAACCGGGGTGATCAACCTCCCAGTCATCCGCTAACTGGAGCAGGGTTCTAATGGAAATGAAAGGACTTGACCTCAGCCCGTAGGTATTAGTATTCAACTCGTATACCTTGAGTTCTTCTGATGGATCCTGTCTCCACAGGATGAGTTGATATTTCCTATCCTCCGGGTGTATCCAGGTCATTCTGAACATCATCTTGATATCTGTAGTGAAGACTATCTGATGACGCCTGAAATTCAATAATATTTTTGTGATATCGTTCTGAAGCGGGGGTCCAGCATGTAGACATTGATTGAGTGATTTGCCCGATGAGCTCTTCCCGCTGCCATCAAAAACTACCCTTAGTTTATCGGTGCCCTTCTTGAATATTCCATGATGAGGTATCACATAGTGCTCCGAGTCAAATTTGAAGTCTGACTCAGACATATGACCTAGAGCCTCATACTCATTCATGAACTCCTTATATTTCTGAGCAAAGACAGGATTCCTATCCATCTTCCTCTCCAATAACTTAAAACGGTGAGTAGCGACAGCCCTTGATTCGCCTAGACTCGGCCTGGTGGATAGCAATGGCAGTCTTGCCATGTATTTACCATCTGGCATACGTTTAGTAGTAGATTGATACAACCTTTCACATTCCTGGTGTTCAGGATGAATAGCAGGCTTGAATGGTGGCTCTTCTATCTTCCAGAATCTCTCCAGGACCTCCTCAAGCCTGGACGCCAGCAGACCATAGTCTTGCACAGATGTCTGGCCCTCGGACTGAGATGCGTTGACACGCTCGGCTGATGTATGAGTAGGGGTAACAGATCCCATGATGACATGCCCGAAGCAGGTCCCATATGCTTCTAAGCCTGGAATGTTTAGTAGTATCTTTGATCCATCAAATATATAATTGAGAACATCGGTCCCTAGGATAATATCTACATCTTGTGGTTGATCAAATCCCACATCTGCCAACTGAAGATTTGAAGTGTTTAGATTGGCCTTACACGTCACCGGACTTGAAGGTAGATTTCCTGTTAATGAATACATGACTACTGCTACAGTACTTATGAGAGGTGTCAATTTCGTTATAGGTTTAATTACTAGTTTGACCACAACTCCAGGTAGGTTGACCTTTTGATGGCCTACTCCATAAAGATTATTATTACAAGACTGTTGGTGTAACTTCAAATGATTAACTAATGATAACTTGATGGTAGTAACACTCGCCCCGGTGTCTAACAATGCTCTACAAGTAACATAGTGACCATCTCTTGATTTTATGCTCACTAAAGCCGTAGGACATATGGCAGTGGATAATGACCTGTTAATTGCACCAACAGTCAACCGATTTCAATCTAAGTCCGAGCTCCACCATACACCATTGCTCAGTTCACTGGGCCGAGCTGGAGGTAGTGAAACTGTCTCACTTACCCTGGGCCGAAGCTGTTGATGATGAACTCCTTGACTATTTGACTGGAATGGTCGAGGTGATGAGGCTTGATCACGCAGTGGTACCTGTGGCTCCTCTGATGACGATACAGCTTGAGTATCGGATCGCCCCTTCCCTGATCCCTTGGGTTCTAGACATATGAGTGAATTATGCTCCTTTGAACCACAGTGATAACACCAGTTTGGATGTTGACACTCGTTTGCATAATGCTTCCTCAAGCATTTGAAGCAATGACCCGACTTTCTTGCCCATGACTTCCTCTGACTGGGAGTCATGCTCTTGAAAGATTCGCACCGGTATAAGGTGTGATCAGATTTTGAACAGTAAGAACATGATGATGAGGTCACCTGATATGATTGTCGGGCTGAATCTGCCTTGCGTGGTGCAAAGAATGCTGCTGGAGCTCCTCTCGAACCTCCGGATGGTCGAGCGCCTGGCATCAACCTTTCACGAGGTTGCGGTGCGGGCTTGGGTGTCCTTACCCAAGCCTGTTCACTGACGGCTTGCTGAAGGCGACACTGCTCGTCCAGCATGTTCATAAGCTGCTCGAGGGTTGGTAGCTCATCCCTTGATTTCCCATACCGCTCCTCAAACCCAGAGCGGAGACGGACCGGCAACTTCTGCAGTGTGACAAATAATATGACATATGACCACTCATTGACTGGGACCTTGAGTCCCTGAAGCGCTTGAATTGACTCCCGAAGCGGATCATAGAAGTCAGCTCGTAGTGAATGATTCGGTTGAATAATAGGCAAATTTAGGATCCTATCTAGGTACGTGTCTAACAGTAACCTATGATTTTGGTATCTACCCTTGAGTAAGTTAAGTGCAACCTCATAGTTGGCTTCGTCCATAGGAAGTTGTCTTATGATAGACAGTGCTTCGCCCTCCAATGACGCCCTGAGATAATAATGTTTTTCCGCATCTGACATATTAGGCCGTTCATGAACTAGTGACTGGAATAGATCAAAGAATGGTACCCAGTCTACCATCTTACCACTGAATTTTGGAATCTCTATGAAAGGTAGGCGAGCTCTTACCTGATTGGTCTTGAATGAAGACGATGTATGATTTGGCTCCGGCGGACTCGCCAAATCCGCTAACTGCTGGTCTACACTGATCATCAGCTTGTTAATTTCAGAGAACTGTGAATGATAGGGGATGAGCTCCTCCTCCGCCATTCCGTCGGTCCCAATCACCGATTCGTATGCCTTAACCAGGTCAGGATAATGTTTGTCAAAGTGTCGCTTGGCCACCGCTACCGCGATACTGGATTGACTTTCTAGGATCGTACTTGCAAAGTCAGTGAGCATACGATAATGAGTTTTAAATTGAATTGATGGTTTGCCCGACATGAATTTTGACAATATTTTGATACCGAATACAAATATAACAAACAATAACAGCCGAATGAATGAATGATTGAATTGATTACCTTGACAGATCGATATGACGGTGACAGATAAATACAATCTAGCACGAATGAACTATTGTCTGTAACACCTCCACTCACTGATTGGTTGAAATGTTCTCCTTGCTTGCTAGGTAGCATGAATGAATCCGGAAACCGGAATCAAACGCCTCTTCCGCCCGCTTCTGTTCAATTTTCGTGATAATGAAAACTCGTACTAAAAATGGCTTCACCTTCTTTCCAAGATGGCGACGATGACCCTGATGAACGGCTGCTCTCTTCAACCAGATATGATCTTGATTATCAACCCAATAGCACTGACACCACACTCTTTGTATGATAGGCTAATTATTATTGTAGGTACACGCTCCGCGCCGGAGCACGACGACCGGCGGCTTGTTTGTGCGGTGAAGCGTCACGCACTCACAGAGATAGTAGTAGTAGGTATCTCGTTCCGTCGCGTCGTCCAGCGTCTGCTTCCCTCGTAGATGATAATGATTCCCCTCATGGGCCACCAAATGTTGACGATGTGATGATTAGGTTTGAAGTCCGCCTGTGAAGTTTTTTCTTCCGTCTGACCGGCACCCCTTGGCTGCTCCGCGAAGGGGGTTCCTGGACTCGCTGGTGGTGATATTGAATGAAAGCCGGATGATTTCTCACGCCTTGTATTGAGTTATACACATGATTAGGCAATATTTAGTATAAAAATGGAATTTTACAAACGCCGGCACGCGTGATCACAAACAGATTTTTTTTTCGGCAGTCCCCCCGCCTCCCCGGACCCCCCGCGGGGTTCACAGCTAAGACAGATTAAACATAATTGACTGAACATGATATTTGGAATGAACAATCTTACTCTTGACCCGGTTTTGCGCTAGACAGCAGAGTTTTTTTAAACAAAAAATAAATTAGAACCAGATGGTTTCTGTGGATTTAGAAACACCTTGGAATTGCTTTAAATTGGAAAAATATCGGTAGAGTAATTTCTAAGAAACCCCTAATGGACAAAGAGACACTATTGGCGAACTTTGCTGTAAAGTAAATAAGATTTCCGAGTCTAAAATGTTCTTACAAAAAACTAAAACGTGTAATCATATAAAGCAACTTACAGCCCACATACCCTACCGGGCCCCCGTGATGGATTATGGCCTAATCCTCCTCACGAAAGTGAGGGGAGGCCTTAGCCCGGCAGTGGGAATTATTACACAATACACATGCTGATTTTTTTTTTTTATTATATTATTTATTTGTTAGTTAAAGTTGTAAAGTTGACAAGCGGTGGTAGCCTAGTGGGCGAACGTCCGCCTTCAAAAACGGAGGTGGCGAGTTCAAATCCCAGTGCGGGTACGTACCAATGTGTTTCTCGTTACAACATACCTATGTACGTAATTATCACTCGCTTTTCGGTGAAGGAAAACATCGTGAGGAAACCAACATGCCCGAGAATTATTTCGGAGGCATGTTATCCACCAACCCGGACTAGGCCCCCGTGGTGTAGTATGGCCTAACCCTCGTCACGATAGTGAGGGGAGGCCTTTGCCCAGCAGTGGGACAGTTACAGGCTGAATTATTATATTTATTTATTATAGTTAAAGTTCCTAAGCTTTCGCGAACAGCAAATATATTACCTACGATTTGGTCGAGATATGTCACCATTATACATTTTGATATAAGTTTGTGCGCGAATTAGACCCTTATTAAGCTAGTTAATTAGATTCAATAGTTACCCTTCGTCTTGCGTCTCCGGTACATACTTGGCAACCAGTTGGACCACCTTCTTCCTGGGTCGTGTGCTCGGCTGCACTATAATCGGATCGAGCTTCTTGACTCTCTTGAGCCACGGACAGGTGTCTCCCAGGTGCCGTTGGAAGTCCGGACCCCACATGCTGGGATGGTGCGCGACCCCTTTCTCTTTCCAGCTGTTGGTCTTCACGTGGCCATTCTGGAACCAACACTTTGATTAATAGTTAAATTTTATTACATTTCTCTTTCATTATAGAAATGTGCTTTCGACAGTTTCAACCCCTTTTTTATTGCTTGGTTTTTTTATACTTATTTGAATTTTTACTTAGAACTAGTTACAGAGCCATGATATAAGTTGGTTGTCATCTCGACGGCAGTAAAATTCGGCCGCGTGGTCGAGTTGCCACCTTTTATATAAATATTATTTTTAGTAGGCAGCTCGGCCGCTATTGTGTATTTGTACAGTCATAGAAACAAGTGTTACATAAAATAGTAATTGCTCACGTCGCCACGTCGCGTTTCCGTCCGCTGTTTGAGGAAAGCTTTACCTGTGTATGACTGTGCAGGTCTGGATGCCACTCGTCCATTCTCCGCAACGTGAACGGATCTAGATTCCCGAGCGCTAACTGGAACGCCACCTTAGGGTCCAGTAGCTCACCAGCGTTCACGCATAACGCTTTCTCTATATCTGAAAGTTAAAAGAAAAAATTAGTAAAACTCACTTTTCGCATTTAATATTAGCCGCGCCCCGCGTTGTTACCCGCTGTATTCGGAATAAAAAGTAGCCCATATGAGTTAATCCAGGGTGTTAGCTACCTTCATACCAAATTTCATCAAAATTGGTAACACATTATTGCAAAAACGCCTGCGATGTTCTCACGTCTGTGTGGTAGTAGCTTAAATCGCCCTACGGCCGAAATTAATAATCAATCCAATCCAAATTTTGCTATCTGGGATTGATATCACAATCCATTTTAGGGTCAAACGTGCCAATAACCGATCCGTGGATTGGTTTATAAAGGCACGCAAATTGGAAATCGATCAAACGATAGGCAGCAATCCAAGATCGATTTCAATCTTGGATAGGAGATACAATATTAATTTCGGCCGCTAGTCTCTACAAAAATGATGCTATCAAAGTTGATTACAAGTACATTACCATTTACATTGCATTATTTAGGTAGTCCGGTAGAGATCGCTTTTAGCCATAAGACCGCTGCTTGTACTTATATATATATTTTTTCTGTGTTTAGAACATTTTGTTGTCAACAAAGAGTTTTGTATAAGGAGTTATGGATCTATCTGCATCACCTTCGTCGTCGGGTTCCGTGAGGCGCACCATCCGCCTCTCGAGCGGATCGTACACGTACTGATGCTTGAAGGTCGCCTCCGCTTTCAGGAAGTTCTCCCTGTACTCGTCGGTGACGGTGAGCGCGGCTCGGTTGAAGAAGCTCGGCAGTTTCCTGAGTGCCTGTAAATAACGAGAGAGTAAAACTAATTAAAAAATAATTATAGCTTAGACTTTTTGAAAAAAAATAGTACCTATACTACAAAAATTTCTGATTGATCTTCTTTGGGCAACACTTTTTGTTCTTTTTAGAAATAAAAATGGGAATATATGATTTTACTATCAAAAGTAACCTACTAGTAGATGTGATGCTTCGATTAAAAAAAAAACTAAATGGCTGTCATTTCATCATGAAATGCGGTAGAAGCGCCACTTACGTAGGATTATTTGTCGATAAAATTGATCGTATTTCACCCCCTAAAGGCTCCGACACTCATAGCTTATCACACTGGGTAAGATCATTTGTTTGTACTTCACTCCGGAACTTATTTAAGCATTCTGTGATAACTAACACCGAGATGCCCATACAAGCTCGGATGTCAGAGGCTGGCACTACCATAACAAACAAACAACACACTCACATTAGCAAAGTTGGAGTCCTGCGTAGCCGTAACGAACTGTCTCGCCTTCGCCAACCCTATCCCGGGCAAGGAGGGCAAGTAATCGCACCCGGACATGATGCACATCTGCCGGAACTTGTCGAACGTGTAGTGCTCTATGGGACACTTCATGGCGAGCGGCAACTTCACTGTTTCCACTAGCACGCCGCTGCCCGCTAGATCCATCTTGAAAAGAACCTGTAATGTAACAATTATGTACTGTAAAACTGTTTTTTTTTAAGAATATCATCCACATTTCTTAATACCTCAGGTTAATTATGTAATATATTTGAAAATGAAACTCAACAACTGTGATAATAATATGAATTATTACAAAAGTGAATCCTTTGTGAAATATCAATAGAAATATAGGTACATCGTCTGTGAAAATTTCAACTGTCTAACTATCACGGTTCATGAGATACAACAACCTGGTGACAGACAGACAGACAGGCAGACAGATGGACGGACAACAGTCTTAGTAATAGTGTCATATTTTACGCTTTGGGTACGGAATCCTTTTAAAAATCTAGCAGTGACTACTAAATGCCATTTACCTTCGTGCACCCAAACAAAATCAAATCGGAATCCTCTGTGATCACCACATGCGCTATATTCCTGATATTCAGGTATGCCAGCTGCGCGTCCGCCTCGTACGGTGCTACGATGCAGTCCACGTTGCGTTTCCGGCACTCCTTAATCAGACTCAGTGCCATTTCGTGAGTGATGTCGACGCTGCGCCTCATGTATGAGCGAGCTTCTTCTAACTGAAGGATATAGAAAAATGGTTTAAAGTAAGGTAGAGTTAGATAAGGTAGGTTTAGATGTAAAGTAAGGTATATTATAGGTATGACAAAGTGACAATATATATAAAATAATGTTTTTTGAAGTATAACTTATTTAGGCGCGACTAGGGAGGGAGTAACTCAGATTTTTTTTCTGACGGAAGTAACGCTTACAGCTACGCTCGCTCAGTATAGTCTGCGTAGTTTCCGCTATTTAAAAAAGCCTTTACTCGCCTTTAGCCTCGTAACCTTTTTTAGTTTTACTTCAATCGTGCGTAAAGGTTACACTCACACACTTTTTTTGTGGTGTGTGTTATGACAATCCGACTAATATTATAAACGCGAAAGTTTGTAAGTATGGATGGATGGATGGATGGATGGATGGATGTTTGTTACTTTTTCACGTAATAACTACTGAAAGGATTTTAATGAAACTTTACAATAATATAGCTTATTCATCAAAATAACACATAGGCTACAATTTACAAAGATACTGTGTGTATTGCCCAAAATATGAAGATAAGTGTCAAGTAAGTAGGAAAAAATCCAACATCTGCGAAGTATTCTGCCGTGCGCTGCCAAAACTGCTAGAATTACACATATGTAATGTATGATGTTTATCCTAAAAAGTCCTACAAAATAGCCTGCCACAGTATGTGTCTATATCTTATGTATAAGCCATTACAGCCAAAATAGCTACTCGAAATACTAATCCTGCGCAGACGAAGTCGCGGGCACCATCTAGTACTACATAATTAAATACAGTTTCTTGTAATTTCATTGTAGTGTAAAAGTTGTGTTCATTGTACTTTCTTCTCTTGGTCATGCAGCGGATACTCACACACCACATTGATGTATTATAGTCTTACCTTTCCGAGACTCAATAATTCAGCAGCCCTCTTTTTCGATATGTCTCTAGACCTGGAAAATAAATATTATACATGAAGGTCCACATACATAATAGATACTATTCTAAACCTACTGTTCTACTAATATTATAAATGTGAAAGTTTTCATTTTGGGCGAAGTTTGTTACTCAATCAAGGCACAATGGATTTCAATTAAATGCAGTAGGTAGATTGACAAAGCACTGGATTAGCACAACTTTTGCCTGAGTAAATTGCAGGGCAAAGCTAGTAGTCAATAATATACACTTACTCTCTCCTTTTGCTCTCAGTCATAGCTTTAGCGGGGAGATGTCTTCCGTCAAAAACTAAAATTGGTTTGATATTTTTAGATAGGAGCATAGTCACATACTTCAAACAGTACTGTATATGTCTGGAATAGAGATAATTAATACAATAATATATAACACAGCAGAATTAATGGGTTTTCTAACATAAATGCCAAGTATTCAAAGTAAACACAGCCATAACCTAGCTAAAATCGAAGCTTGGTAGGGACAAGGGATAACATCAGACAGAACACTTCACTTACACATCGGTCTCTTCGCCGCGCACCAGCCTATCAGCACATGCAAATGCGCCTTTGTGAAGCCAGCAATACGAGTCTATAGCGACGGTGCAACCATTAAATTCACTAACATTGGTCCGCCTTGAGGCCTTCTCGACGAAAGGTAATAAACCAGTAATACCCATGATTTTTGAGTTAAAATATCCACTAAATGTGTTTCCGACCCCGTAATCTCATTACTAGTAGGAGTTTTTCAGCTTTTAACATAGTTTTTAAAGTTTTTTTGGGGAAATACACATGAAATACACACTTGAACCCCAACGAAAATAGAAGAATCAACAAAAACAGCTGTCAATTGTCAGATTATTTCAGTCAATCTTCGCGCCATGCCATTTGCTCTTATATCACGTTTACAAAGATTTAAGTTATTTATATGAATTTAGAAAGCATGGTTTATTTTAAAAATGACTCGTAACAACAGAAAAACTGATCTAACTTACATAACTGTGAGTTTATTTTATTATTCAGTACTTACCTACCTAACAAAATTATTAGTGTTTTTTTTAATGACTTCCGTATCCGTAACTTTGTAATGCACCGGATATAAACTTGGGCGTGTTCGAAAGCATCGGCAAACGAAAACATGTTCTTCTATTTATATTCATTTTTTGTCCTAATATTAGGATAAAATGAATACCAATACGAAGTAAATAATTATGTACAGCAGATGAATAAAATTCCATTAAATTAGTTATAAATAGCACATTACTCTCTAATTACCCTATAGGTACCCTGTGACCTGCGGCGACCGCGGCACAAACGGAGGGTAGTTCATGATTAATTTTTAATACTGATGGTGGCATCCGAGTCGATCTCTTTATTTTATTCCCACGTCTAAAATCTCAAGATTGGTCCTCGGACGCGACGAAAACTTTTCCTTTATGTCCGCAATCACCTAAAATGCGAATGAATCCGCGTGTAGTATCATCAGCAGCAGCGATTGCTTTGACTTGTGCTGTTACCGCGGCAGCGTATTTCTACAAAAGGCGTAGCGCCGAGCTAAACGAGGTGATGGTGTTTTGCAAGCTTCAGTTCAATGCGTACAGTTGCTTCGACAAGCTGATGAGCTATGTGGAAGCGGCGAGGAACACTGTTAGCGTCTGCATGCCCGGGATCCAGAACCCGGCGATCCAGGGACGGCTGGTCAAGCTAATAAAAGAAAAGAAGATCAACGTTCGCATTATTATTGACCGCACCGGTTACAATGACTCGACCGATTTCTTTTTGAAGGAGCTCCTCGATGCCGGTGAGTTCCTACTTTGCTTCATTATCAACACCCAGCTCATATCATATCATATTCATATTCGTGGATGTACTTCCAAAGGGTTTATCAAACCTTGTTTCGTGTTGTCCCCTATATATTAAGTGTGATTAATAAAATAAGGAAAATCTTATTTCAGTAAGCAAAAAAATGAAACCTTACTATAAGTAACTACCAGTTTTGACTAGGTACCTACTTATTGATAATTATAATTTTACAGGTGCAGAAATAAAATGCAACAACGATCCACTGTACCATATGCAACACAAGTTCTGCTTAGTCGACGACAAGGTTCTAATGACGGGTACTCTTAACTGGGGAAATGACCGATCATCAGACCACTGGAACTATGTCTATATAACTAATAAAAACCAGCTTGTGGAACCAGTGAAAAGGGAGTTTTCCCAGATGTGGAATGAATTTTCTAATGATATAGGGCAAGAGAGTATCAAACAAAGGGTAAACATAAGCAATGCAGAAGCCGATATTCCCAGTCTTATTAACGATACAAATACGGAAATTCCCAGTATAGTTACTGATACAGATATTCAGAGTCTAGTTAACGATACAGATACGGAAATTCCCAGCTTAGTTAGCGATATATCACTTCTTCAAGAACAACTAACTTTCCAAGAAACCGTTAAGACTTCGGAATTGTGTATATAAAGTAGTTTTAAGCTTTTTAATCATGATTATTTACAAATGTTTTGATACGTAAACATGCCCAATGTAATTTCAATGAATTTAACTTATATTATTATTTTAATTAATAGACTCGTTTTTAATGATGAAATTGTTAATCAGGGTGGCTTCTGCCTTTTTAAATATTATTTCTCAATTTTCTAATGTCACTGAATCTTTATTTCATGTAAGTTTTTATTTCGAAGATACTTTTTTATAGAAAAGTATTTCATATTATTCCTATTTCCACTGTTTCATTTGATATTATTTTCTCAATTTCTTTTATGTTTCTATTTTATTGTGGACTTTCCATTTTAATGCTTTTTAATTTTTTGGTCGCCTTTGGTAAATTTATTTTTAAATACTTATGAATTTGTACTAATTTATTAATATTCTGTAAGCTAATTAAAAATAATCGAAATTCAGTTATAATTTTATTTGTTTATTCAATAACAAGGACATTTTGATATTGTAGAAAGTGATTCATTACATTTTCATGAAATGAATAGACAACTTGGTTCCAGCCAGAAATAAGTAAGCCTCCAGCAAGACAAACTATCAGTACATCAGCCTAAAGTTACAGCTACATTATTCAAAACCTAACATCATAATATTAATACATAATATAACTTATACCTACAAAATACAATAATAAATTATTCACCACCCCGTATAGCCTTATACTTAGAAATTTCAGTAGGGAAAGTTTTGGACAACTCGGCAAGAAGGTGGCTCTTGAATCGCTTGTAGGAATCTATCTTTCCTTTAACTTCTTCGTTCTTGGCAAGGGCTTTGTCGATGCAGTCCTTTGTGTACAGCTGTGGGTTTCGACCCTGGTCAATGTAACTGAGAAAAACATACAACAAGTTAGTATCGAGATTATACATGGCCTGAGCTAGGGCAAGGTTTACTATACATTTGCAAAGAATATCCTCTATGAGGCTTCTATCTCCATTGTGCAATAGCTGAATATTAGAATGTCATAGACAAAAATCATAAACTTCAAAAAATATTTGGTTTCTTACAATCACAATGAGCCTATAATGTCCTATAGTCGGACAAAGGCTTCTGAACATGATTATCAGACATTGCAGTCCAGAGCTATAGACCAGTCTTTTGCTTTACATATTTATTGGAAGACAAGCTAATCAATACTTACTCAAACACTTCTGTAGGTACATGAATGTCGTGGACTTGAGACTTCAGCTTATCTACCTCTTGCAGACCAGTGACAAGGGATTGTCTGTAATGGATGACCAAACACATATAGTTAGGTACATTGCCTCATACATCTGTTGCAGATGATTTAATTTAAATTGTGTTCTGTGAAAGACGCTCCTACACAGGAGCAATAATGTTACCTTGTGCTAAATGTTAGTTGCAGTCACATGATACAGATACCTACGTAGATTCTGTGAATCTTTTGCCCGCCAAGCTTCTAGTAGCAAAACGAGCCCCCAATCAAGTTATATCAAAATGGAACTTACATCTTTTGATTGAGCACACTCTGTCCTTGTGGTTGAAAGTCGCTGACGATGATACGGATCTGCCTAACGTTTTCTATGAACATTTCCAGCTGCGTTTCTAGATTTTCCAAGGGCTGGGAAGAAGACATTTTTTCTCTGTTTTGTTTTACTTTTACATATATTCATTCACAAAAGAAGCCTGTTCTAAAGAAAGGGTGCAAAGCGAGGCCGAGAGCGAAGTAAAACCAAAGTTACCAAACCAACAAAAAACAAATAAGTAGGTAGGTAGGGTAGAGTAGAGGTACAGGTAGGTATAGTATAGGTAGGTACTAGAGTAGGTAGGTAGGTAGGTACAATTTTGCTGAGAAGCAAAGGAAGCGACACTGACAGAACAATACTGATTGACAATGGATATTTGACGTTAACTTGTGAACAATTTTTGTTTAAGTTATGGCTTCGCACTGTTTGTGCATTTAGCCAGTGTCAAGTTTTGTTATTATATAATTATTTCTTAATTTCACATTAAGAAAGTCATAGCAATCGTGGTCAAGTAGTCAAGTCAATTATTTACATTGTCAAAGTCACGATTCAGTAAAGTAGTGGATGCTTTATTGAAACTTCCTGGGAGTTTTGGAAAAAATGCGAAATGTCAAGTTTTTTGAGTTTATATCATTCGCCTACACTCGTGTACGTTAACGAACACTTAATGATTAATATTCCACTAATATTACACATTAACACTCGAAGAAACACAAGTTTGAGAAAATAATATAAAACCAACAACGTCTCACTATCGGATTCCCGCCAAAACTCCTGAACAAATTTGAATTCTTAATAACTTAATGGTTTTTTTATTGTTTTACACGGTTTGTGAATTTAGTCATTACCTACCTACCCTTTCAAATATTAAAATATGGGATCCCACCAAAACTCCTACAACTGAATGTCAGATAAGGAAAAAGGAGCAACAACAAAAAATAACAACAATATTTTATGTATACACAGTTGAACTTTATACATTGTTCTGATTCTGATTCTGAACACTTCAAAGAGAATTATTTTGGTGGGCATTCGAAAGTGAGACGTTACTTTTTATTTTTTCACATCCTTGTATTTCTTCGAGTGTTCATATTGTGTAATATTTTTAAGAATATTGGTAGAATCATTGAGTGTTCGCTAACGTGCACGAGTCTGTGCAAATAATATAAACTGAAAAGAAAGAAAAAACGTGTAAATTTAGCACTTTTTCCAAAACTCCCAAGAAGTTCCAGTAAAGCATCGACCACTTTACTGAATCGTGACTATAACTGTTGTTAATAACTTGATTATTTGACCACGAGGATTGCTATAATGCTATGACTTTCCTTTGTGAATTTAAGCAATATTCTTGCAATATTTTAGGTAGGTAGGTAGCCAATGTCAAGTAGGACTTGGCATTGGCTAAATGCACAAGCCGTGCGAATCCTAAACTAAAAAACACATCAATAAAAATCAACTGTGAGCTGATCAATGAGTCAACAACTGTCAACAACAGCTGTTAAGGTTCTCCTACCCGAAATACCTACATAGGTACCGCGCGGACCCGACCAATTTTTTTGCAACTTGTTTTTAGGTGTATGTATGTTTTTAAGTATTTTTCTAACTAAATACCGTCTTGAAAAGTTTTCTCCGTTCACTTGAGCAAGTATTCAAATCATGGTATTCATGGTCATGAGTACAGAATCTAAAACTACAGTGTTTCAAGCAGCATTCGCCGGTGCGGCCGCGGGCGCCTTCACAAGATGCGTAGCGCAGCCCCTAGACGTGCTGAAGATAAGGTTTCAACTGCAAATGGAGCCAATAGAACAAGGATCAAAATATAGCTCTATCATGCAGGCTGTAAAGTCTATTGTTAAGGAGGAAGGTATGTCAACTCTATGGAGCGGCCATATCCCGGCTCAATTCCTCTCCATAACCTACGGAATCATTCAATTTACGACGTTTGAGAAATTGACGCAAATTTGCCAAAGTTCTGATCCTCATTTCTACACCACTAACAAGCACAGGGTCAATTTTGCTAATGGAGCTGTTGCAGCTACTTTAGCGACAATTGCATCATTCCCCTTTGATACTGTACGAACCAGACTTATCGCTGAACAAAAGACTCACAAAGCTTATACGGGCTTCGCCCATGCGTTTTCATCTATGGTCAAGAGTGAAGGACCAGCGGCTCTTTTTAAAGGTTTGATACCAACATTGGGACAAATAGCTCCCCATTCCGGTGTTCAGTTTGCTGTATACAAACTGTTGACGGAGAGTATATTCAATAGAATTGACTTTTTGCAACGATCAACAGCACTGACGTCTAAAGCCGAAGCATCTATGATGGGGAACTTATTAGCGGGATCAATAGCAGGTTTCGTGTCCAAAACTGTGATCTATCCTTTCGATTTAGTTAAAAAGAGACTGCAGATACAAGGTTTTCAACAGCATAGAAAGAGTTTTGGGAGACAAATGTATTGTCGTGGTTCTGTGGAGTGTATAAGAATGGTGATTGCCGATGAAGGCTTCTTAGCGCTATACAAAGGGTATTGGCCGAGTTTGTTGAAAGCTGTCTTGGTATCGGCCTTGCATTTTGCTGTTTACGATGAAGTCAAATATTTGTTGATGCAGTTTTGAAATTTTGTGCTAAAATGTCCAAAGTAATGGGTAATGTTAATTGAAGGCACTTAATGCAAAGAGCGAGGTTTTATTGATGGTTGCCTTGTTTGTTTTTTTATTGTTTTCTTTGATTACTTTGTGTCCACTGATAAAGTAACGTTACAATAAAAAATATGTGGGCTTTCACCCCACTAGAGAACACATTCTCACAGTCAATGAGTCAATGTTATTCTCATAACATTGCAATGGGTTTTGCTTATATTTGTCAGTCAATAAAATGTGTAAAGACTGTTAAAGTTAGGTAGCAATAGATCTGTTCTTTATTGTATGCCCATAAATTGGTTTATGCCCATAATCCCCACCAATTTGTTCCCACCAGGGGGATTATAGCATTTTACAAAAAGAGACTCCTATAACCCTCGTCAATCGGCATTGACATCATTGGTGGGGATTTTAGCAGCCCGTTTATTTGTGTCTCCAATAAAACTGATTTATTGATAGTAAGTAAAAAAAAACCGATTTCGAATAGCTATGTTGTGAGCCTGTGTTGCTGTTGGTAAATCAATTCAACTCATTTGCTGATTGTTTATTATTTTGTTGATGTGTATTTGCTATTTATTTTTACCTTGCTAGCCAACTCCTCAAGTTTCTCGAAATCCTCTTATCTTTATATTTAACTGTGATATTAGAAACATAGATTGTAGTTCCTAAGAATATTATTGGTACATATTATATTTATTTGTTTCTATTATTTATTAAAATTATTAAACACCACCATTAATTCTTCTTTTTATTCAAATAATCATGACTAAGTTTATTCATATTTTTATAAAAATATAATCGTTACATTAATATTACAAACACACCTCTTGAACTTGAAACTGCTGAAAATTATATTATTACACCTGAACTTCATCTTATTATGTTATCCTTCATCTTATTATCTTATAGGTACCTATTAATTATAAAAAACTGTTAGCCATAAGATATCACATAGCCCATATTTCTCATCAAAGTGTCCTTTATCGCAGGTTGTAATTCCTTCTTCATGTAAGTTGTCAAAAGAGTTCTAATTCCCTTCGTGAATATGTCTTCCATCTCCCTGGAAATGTCTTCGACATCGTCCAAATCGTCGTCGGGCCTGAACAGCTTGCTTCTCTCGTAGTTCACTCTGGAACGCGGCTCGTATATGATATCCCAGTTGCTGTCAGCTGCCCTCCCGTCAAACCCATCATAAGGCGTCCCCAGGCCAGGCTCAAAAGAAAACTCGTCCGACCTCCTCTTTCTCCGCAAAGGCAGGTTATCCTTGTTCCTGATCGACTTTCTATTTATATACTTTTCGCAACCGTAAGCGTAAACGCTAATGAAGCCTGGTTCGACGAATTCGGAGTCAGTTTTCACGTTAAACTTCCCAGGGTGTTGGTTCAAAGGTCTTGTGTGGAATCCTATGCCAGCTTTTCGGAGTCTGAGGATCATGTTGCATCCATTTCCGCGGTACCTGCCATCGGAATACGTATCGAACGATCGTGATTCCGCGTAATGTCTACGCGACCTACGGCTTGGAGGAACAGCCCTGTCTAAATCACTGGCGTCGTACAGATCGACATTTCCACTGATGGTGAGGTCGTGAAATAGTAACATGGTGTCCAGGGAAACGTTTCTCGGGTCGAAGTAGCATTTCTCCACTCGCACCCAGTTGCTGTTCTGAGGGAGGCGGACCCTCATTCTGGTCACGTACATATCTACTGGAGCAGTCCTCATTTGCTGGTACATGCTGTACCCGTCCAACTCTATGCTCTGACTCTGAAAAGACAATGGTGTGGGTTAAATGTGAATCGGACTAAAATCTTTGACGCAATGGCAACAGAAGTATGTACATTTTGTACCCATTTAAAATAGGTTTTAGAGGAAACTCTTGGGTGGAAGATCTTTCGACATCTTGCCGGTAGTGGAAGAAACGAACATCGAAATATTGCCCCAATAACTTCAAGAATACCACTCACCTGTGGAGTATCCAGGTTCTTAGGCTGCGTTCGCTTCCTCCTCTTCAGCTGGTCTAAGGCGGACTCCAGGCGAGCGGAGCACCGCTCCCCGGCCACCGGTACATTGGTCAGGGGAGGCAGTCCGGAGAGCTGAGCCGGCCTGCCGTCGAACCGCTTTACTTCGAAAAGGGGTAGGAAGCGAGACTCTGAAACAAATACAATGAAGAGTATTATTTTCATTGAAAAAAATGTGGAGCGTCCCAACGTTTGAAGTTAGAACACAACTAAAAGAGGTTACGTGAGCTTCTCAAAAACCGGAATGGCTGGAAATAAGAACAAAATAATATCAATCCACAACCTATGTTCTGGAACGTTTAGGACGTGCCTATAACTCCTAAACGTACAGTTGCCTAATTTTCCAAAATGCAATGCGTTCGTTTGGTTCCATATTTATCTTCACATAGTATAAGTACTTACTTATCCTTTATATTCAGCGAATATCGAACCTTCAATAGGTTTCCTACCTAGGTACCTAAGTAGTTAGTTTAGTATAGTACCTACCTACGTATAAGATAGATACATACCATATTATTATGGAGCCCCTGTATGAGTAATTAATCTTCGGAACAAAAGCTATTGTCACACCAAAATGAGGTTGGTCTAGCCTTGAAATTACACTACTTCAATGGCAACTTATCGGATCATGTAGCGTAGGAACTAGGTACTTATCAAACCATTGTATAAATTTTCAATCAGCCAAAATATCTTCAGACGTAAGTCCTAACTTTATAGACTTACAAGACTTCAAAATAAGATGATTATTACCAACGACAATACAAATACCTACTAAAAACAGAATATTATATATTTATGGGGGCTCCCATACCTACAACTAACTGTTTTTTTTGCCGTTGTACTCATAATGGTATAGATAGTAAGTAGTACCCAACTGATATGGCTTACCGATGTACCTGCGCAGAAGATGAATTTTCAAAGCGCGGGAAATGCTATTGACCGCTATTGGTCGGCAGCCGCCGCCATCTTAGCGAGCTTAGAGTGAGATGGAACTAACAGCTGCAGTGTATTATGAACCTTATAATAGTGATCTTAGGTTGATTGTAAGTTTTAAGCATTCTTTCGTTAATCTTCGGACCATACTTTCTTTTCTGCGCGAACGAAGATTCACGACGCGCCTTAAAAGTTGGGTACTAGTATACGTAGTTACGGAACCGTTTGTGCGCGAGTCCGACTCGCACTAGCCCGGTTTTTAATTATATCTTTGGCCTATGACTCTAGAGTTGAATACACGGAAAATAAAGTTATTTGTAGGTAATTAGAATCTCATAAAATTGAAAGTTAACTTGTAATTAATTTCTAGAACGCTGTTTTCACTTCCATTGTTCGATGCTCAGCTGCGTAAAATAGTTTGGTCGTGAGTTCATCCATGTCTGATACACCACAGCACCCGGGTATGTATACCTACCTACAGTACATGCTACAGTTATTTTTCTTGTGCGATACCTACTTTGTCAATTAACTTTTGCAGCTAGATATCCTATAGTAGCGCCTCGCGGTTTCACCAGCGTTAATTACTATCCCGCTTATTTTACCGGATAAAAATTAGCCTATGTCACCCGGGGATAGTGTAGCTTCCCAACAGTGAAATAATTTTTCAAATCGGTTCAGTAGTTTCGGAGCCTATTCAATGCAAACAAACAATCAAATCTTTTCTCTTTGTAATATTAGTAAGTATAAAAACTGTCTATGATCCTATCCCACTAATCCATACTAATATTATTTGTGACAGTAACTTTGTTTATTTGTTAGTTACCTTTTTACGCCTAAGCGGCTGAACCGATTTCTATGAAATTTAGTATAGAGATAGATTGGACCTTGGAGACGGATATAGGATACTTTTTATCGCGATATCGTAGTTGGCGCAGACGAAGTCGCGGACAACAGCTAGCAATATAATAAACACATAAGAATGTTACTCAGTGAAGCCTAAACTTCTGAACGGATTTTCAGTAAAATTTACCGCGAAAACATAACCCTCGTTGGCAGTCCGGTAAAATAGACAAAGTATTACACCTACCTACTTACACCTTTATTATAAAAAAAAAGTTGTATTTTTTTTTAACGTAGCCGCACTAGGATTTCTCCGGTGTCGTGGGTACCGTTTACATACATATTATTTCACATACACATAACACTCAGACGGATCACACGAATATTTGTTTCGGGCGGGAATCGAACCCGCGACACCAAGTGCAGCTGCAGTCCGAGTGCTCAGCCAAAACGTGTAGCCAACTTTCAATTGTCATATTTACATATTACCTAATATTAATGACAAATGGTCGTAAGTATTGTAACTATTTGGTTGTTACTCCCCAAAAATGGTTCCGAGGTGAAATGAGGGTAGGTACTTAATTTCCCCACTTTGTCTCTACAAAGTGAAATAAACCGTACCTACACTTAACAGATAGAGAGGTACTGGGAATATAATTAAATTAACAATAAACATTTTGAGTAGTTACGAGAGAGAGCGTGTGAAAATATTCATTTGGGTTTTGCATTGCCAGTTATAATGGCATTGCAACATTTTTACCACAGATTTCGGAAATAGTACCTACTAAGTATTACTTATTACCTAAGTAAGTACCTACTTACCTTGTTTGTTCGTTAGGTACCTTACAAATCAGAAACTACTGGACGGACTTTAATGGGAGTTTCGGCATTTGTTAGCTTTGGATTCGAGTAGGTTGACGGTTAACGTTTCATAACTAAGTGACGTTTGAAATTATTCTTAAAAGTGGTTCCGCGTCCAATATTCCTGAGCGCGTATGTTGCACGGCCTATGGAAATAGGGGGTGTTGACTGGCTGGCATAATGACGTCACAAATTGTGATAGTCCACCCATACGAAAGTAGGTACGAAGTCACGGGAAAAAGCAATTAGGTACCTACCTAGATATAATTCGTAATTTTGCGGGTATTTGTTGGTTAGGGCAAGTTCAGCGACTTTTCTCACTGACTGCCTATCAAAAATGCAGATAGGTAGGTAGGTACCTCTACTTATAGCTCCAGGTAAAAACATCTTACGGTAGCTCTAGTTCCTATTATATTCCCAAGTTGGAATGGGAATCCCACCCTAAACCCACAATATTAAAAAAAAACATGAACACAAAACCCACCTTTTTCAGCTTCTGCACTTGAAAGTTCGTTATCACTAGCCGATGCCGTTTTCGCAATCAGTAAAAACATCCACCAGAATTTCACCATTTCGATCACAACATAAACACATTAAAGATCGCTTGATGAATAAAAGTATTTCGTGCACCGGAAAGCGTATAGCCGAAAAAAAAAAAACAAATTGCCGCGAAAATGCAAAATGGCTTCCTTTCTCGCCGAGACCAAGTCGACGAATAAAGCACGGTAGACAATGAGAAGTGCAGTCTTTGGAAAATAATCCCCGCTTGAATCATAGAAGCAGGTAGGTGCCTAACCTACAAGACGGTTTTGCGACAGGTTCTTGGCAGAAGCAAGGTGGTAGTTAGTCAGCGCAGATGATGCAGTTATCAGACCGAAGACAAACTGACTTTTTCCGATAGATAGATAGGTAGGTACATCTACCTACATTAATTATGTAGGTAGCCAGATTGTATGCTGATTTTAAAAGCTAGGTACTTTCTACTATGCCTGGTACCTAATTAATAGATAAATAGGTATACTTACTCATGGATGAAATGAACTAGGTATACGATAGCTAGGAAACAATACATTATATTTCATGTAGGTAGGTACTTACCTACTTAGAGTAAATATACTTAGGTACCTTTCGGGAACTCAACTCAACCCAAATATGACATGGTAAATGGTAAATAAATTATATTGTAGGGAATTATCCCCGCTTCAATGATAAAATGTCTAGGTGATGGTATTTTTTTATTTCCATTTTTGTTGTAAAATGCAATATACTTGGTACATAATTATTATACCTAACTACCTAGTAGATAGTAGATAGGCACCTACGATCAGTAGCTACCTACTACGTATTACGTTTAGTATACCTACGATCAGTACGTAGGTAGGTACCCGTAGATATCTCAAATCAAACCGGATATTACAATGACAAAACATCAGCTTCGAGTACATGCGCCTCATCTAGGTAGGCACTTATTAGGTTTATCTGATGCGACATTAGCCGTAGGACGTTATTAGACTGTGACGTTATTAAGAAAAGAAATTAGGTTGCGCCGTTTAAATTGTAGGCGACGCCGACGACCGACAGCCGTAGGTAAAGCATACCGACTACTGTTTATTCTGTGATAAAAGTTACTTACTCTATGGTCGGGTGTAATGACCCTGTGAACCGTGCCTTTACCTACACAAGGTATTAGCTTCTGTGTTATCAAGAGTGACCTACATCTGCGTTATCGCAAGCTGACGACTTGATAACGTAATTTGCTACAGAATCCTAAACTCTTGGTTCTTTAGTGTTGTGGTTAAGTGTATTATGTTTTAGGGCCTAACTCGGTATACTTACCTATCTACCTACATTTACAGGTACCTAATAATACACTGAGCTTGTACAGTTGTACAACAACGCCCATATTATATACCTATCCTGCTTATGGTTACAGAATACCAACGAAATAGACAGTAGGTATGTAGTAGGGACAGTGACTTTCTGACTATTACAATATTTCGAATAGAAGACCAGTATTTCGAATTAGACGGTTTATTCCCATAATCCCCACCACCAGGAGATTACGAAGTTTTCCTAAAAGGGGTCCCATCCACCCCAACCAGCATTGACATGTTTAGTGGGGATTATAAAAGCCCGTTTATTTAGTTTTTTGGAAATCTCCCTCTCAAACAGGCTTCTCACCTCTTATGAGCCGTCCAGTAGGTATGACCTCAGTGTAAATGGAGCGCTGAAAATTATTAGGCTGTGGTAAGACTGTGTTTTGAAGATATTATTATAAGTATACCTTGTACTTCGTATCAACAAATCATACGATATCTATGTACCTATAAAGGAGGTATAATTATGAAATGCTTATACCGACACAACAGTGATTTTTAGTTTTATTTTTGAGTCGCTTAACTTTTAATACGCCTATTGTTCAACATTACAAATGTAAAAGACATTTTGTGTAATCGCCGCTGATACCCATTGTTACTTGTGTTACATTTTCCGTGAAATAGTCAAATTTTGATGCAAGCCGCTCACAACGATTTAGCCTTTCGTCACCCTGTAAATACAGGTCATAAGGTCATAGAAGCTTCACATCAAAATACAGCTGTAGGTATATACCTAGTGCTTACAACCAGTCAAACAAGTGCTGTAGCTAAGTAGTGTTTTATAATAAAATATACTGTCTAGGAATAATAACCGTAGGTAAACGATATCTCCTATCTCCCTATTTAAATCCTAATTTCCCAAAATGTTTGCAGTATAAGTAGTAGCCTACCTACTAGCGCGTAGAAGTCTAACTACAGTTTTTCCAGCGCATGTCTGATTTTGTTTTGAAGGCTGCATAGGTTCGCGCGTAACAGTAGCAACAAAAACAGTTATCTAAGTAGGTAGGTAGGTGCTGCTCTTATCTGTATCGATCCTGAAATCCTAAACAATCCCACCCGAGAGGGTCATACGAACAATGTCATTGTGTTAGATTGTGCAAGACTGATGGTCGTGAACGGCGGTGTCGAAGGTCCGAGGGAGACTCGATCGATTTACAGCCACAGAAATGTGCGTTTTCACAGAATTTAGCTATGTTCGCTATGCATAAATTATGCACGTACCTACCTAGATACTTATACCAACAGTACTGTTCGCTGATGAAGAGTCCGGTTACCGAAGTATACCAGCTAGCTAGATATAAAAATATTCTTTGCCAGATTTAAACGTCATCCGAGCACCAAATAAGTATCATCACCTAGGGTGCAACGGTTACAAGATCTCTCGAGATCTCATCCCAGATACCTTTGGGCAGTTGTCTTGCTGGCCATCGAAGTTAATTTGATATTTCTCTACCATTTCAGTTAAGAGTGTACCTAACTGTGTAACCTTATGTATACCTACTTTCCTAGCTACTTTTAAATATTTTAATAATATCCCTAATGCTAGGGCCGCACCGACGCCTGATGTGGCGGAGGATGAGTTCAACCTTTGGTACCGTTTCATGAATCCATTGCGTTCATGGATGGAGCAAGCTGGGCGCATTGTGGCCTAACAATGGGGAAAGCTATGTCCAGCCCGCTTGTTGGTGCCGGTGGGGCCGTAGAGATGGCGGAATGAAGAGTAAGCAGAGAGACGAAGAACTATTTGGTAATCTGTGTTGGGTGTGAGTTTTGTAGTGGTAGGCCTCTTCTACTTACAACAGTTCGCCTGCGCTTGAGGAAATTGGTAGGTAGGTAGGTAGGTAAGGTTACCTACCTCATCTATTTGCCAGGTATTTATCCGTCAATTTGTATAGTAGGTTTATAATCATCACTGTCTTCCGTTTGTAAGGTACTGTTACCTACTGGTGATTACTGGATATCAATTAAAAGCGACCGCGCCTCAGTGACGTAGGTAGGTAGGTGTTATCTTCTATTTCATGGCTCTACATCCTGATAGTACGAACCAGTAGTATTTTCAACGAATTAGGTCCATTCTATTGTAATCAAGTTAAAAATTGCATCCGTACAGACCTGTATTATAAAGTAAACGTGAATAAACGTGGAAGTCAGATATTAAAATAGGTATGACAACACCGTCTCTTTGTATTCAAAACGTAACGCCTAACTATAGTTACTTATCTTCTATTCGGTTCATCGTTAAGGTAACCATACAACATGGTTTAAAAGTAAGTAGGCATAGATGTAAGTAGGTAGGTACCTACCTATATTGTTGGTTGCATGATTTGTATGTACCTAACCTACGTTTTGCTAAACAGATGTTTTGCTCACGGTTGCCACCTATTTATTTAGCAGCTAAAAGTAGGTACATTTCGTTATTATAGGTAAGAAAAAAGTACATAGGTACATTCAAATTAAGTACTTATTTGCAATACGACTTTAGATAATAATAATAACAGAGATCTATTTTCTAGCTAGAATTCGTCTATACCATTCGTTAAATGCATTTGGCCTCGTAAACAATTAGCACATAACATAATAATTATCTAATCTAGGTACCTATACCTAGGTACATAGGTATATAAGTTAGTAGATAAAGTTAAATCTTTCTTCATCTACTAAGTATTTATGTTACCAGCTAAAAATAATACGAAACGGTACAAAAAATTTTCAACAAATGAAATGGGCTTGCGTTGATGTCTTTTGTATCCAATTTAAAATCACGATCAAAAGACATCAACGACCGCTCATAACAAACTTTCGGTTTCGTCTTTGTGATGGTAGGTATGATAAAAATCAAGGAGTATAGTAATCTCTATCTAAATGAACGCAGTAGGTACGCACGTACTCGTATACGCGTCGGCTAATGGGCTACGTACCTAGTTAAAATATGTTATACTTAGGTCGCCTGTTTAATTTTGTAGGTATAGATCTACCCTAGGTACATCAGCGTCATCAGCAGACTTAGGGTTGCCACGCGTACTTTATAATAAAGCATTGTACTTTATTTCAGGTAATTGTATACCTCATGAGAACAATAAAGTATCTACCTACAGGAAAATATTTTATTTCGCATGATTCGATTTCTTTGGAAGTCCTAAAAAGTATGTATTTTTTCGTTAAACGGTCGTGTAGAGATGCCGTGCAATTGTTTAGTAAAGATGGTTATTACAAACCGCAAAATGTAATAAAAAATATGTTTTCAAACATTATAATAAAGACAAATAAATAATAATTGTAGTAGGTATAATAATTGTTTTACCCAATGCTCGGCGCTTTGAATACCTAGGTAGGTGTATAGGTAAGTTACGTACCTAGTACCTACCTAAGTATTTTATATTATGTATTATTACATATCTTAGTTATATTACTATTTTAATTTTGTTGTGGATATAGCCGTAACGAGTAGGTATATAATTATATACACGCCACCTACTACTTCGCCAACAAGGACTTGGAAAATTATGTAGGGTAGGAACAAGCCAACAATAGATAAACTCGATGTATACCTATACCGCCACCTACCTACCTGCTAGGTATATGGTAGCTAGGTACCTCTTAACTACCTAATACCTAAATAGCATGATAGAAATAACTGCCTGGTTAATTTTGTTTGAAAAGTAGGTACCTACCTAAGGAATAAATATTTTGATTGCTTGCATACGTAAATATTTTGATTGCTGAAGTTAACGCAAAACTATCAATTATTCTGACTAATTAACGATGAAATCTTCCGAGCAGAACATGCGAAGGTTGCCTACTCATGTTATGCCCGTGCCACCGTATTTGAAGCTACTGCGCAGTCTCAGTTTACCGTGTCTATAAATAAATCTAATGTAATGCGCGATTGGTCGATGAACAAAATAACGAGGTAAGTATTTCTGTTACCTACTCTACTTCCCCGGCCCGCCCGCCCCAAGCGGGGAATCGACATCGGGTAAATAGGTTTGCGGTTCGATCGAGCCTAAGTTCAGCAGGTGAACACGTAGCTTTAGCCGAGTTTATAAGCTAGTTTAAACTGTGACCCATAGATGGCGTTAGAAGTTTTACGTTTATATGCTTTCTACTCGTTTATTGAAGAGGCCTAAATAATGAAAAATATTTTATTTTAATCTTATGATATTTATTAAATTTGCGGAAATAGCAGAGACTGGGAAGAAAATGGAAAATTATAACAATAATTTTACTCGTTAGACTGTTAGATGTCGCTAGCGTTTTATAAAGTTTGACAGATTGTGTTTTTGCATCTCCCTCTAGTCCCTCTGTCATTAAATCATTCTTGATTGAACGATCTTCACTAAATCATTCGAAGAAAAGTGTATCATTTTTTTCATTATATTTCTAAGGTTTTTCGCTGCATTGTGGCTGTAAATATTGTTGTTCAATGAGTGATCAAAGTGTTGAAAGTTCAAAGTGTTACATAGTGTATTCGTATCAAAATGAGTAGGTTTATTGTAATACTCAATGTTGCGGCAAGGTAATAGAAGATGTTCCTTTTATAATGAGACAAAAGGCTCGTCCTTCACACATTAGTAGAGCATCGTTGTGCAAACAAGCCTGTTATCTGCACGACGCGTACATTTAGAGGTGATTATGGCAATGCTAATGATGTTTACACACTGCATGTAAGTACGAAGGTATTACGTTGAAAGTTTCTCCTATCAGCGCAGCGACTTACTAACTTATCTGGTGGCGGGTCACTATCGCTTATTATATAGCAATTTCCAACGAGAAGCGGTACTCATGCGGCTTACTAATATACCGTAAATAGAACTCGTCATGGCTAACGCGAAGAGTAGAGTAAAGGCACCCAAAAGTGCGCCTACTAATAAAAAAGGACGTGGTAATCCAAAACAATCGTTAACAGGTGCGAAACATGGTGCAGAACCCTCTGCGAGCACTGCAAAGGGGAATAGTGTAGGCATGGCACGCCCCAGCAACTTGAAACCGATCACAAGAAATGAAAAAGTGCAGTTTTTATTTCAAAACGGTATGTCAATAAAAGAAAAATTTGCCATCAAATCTCCTCCGCGGAGCCCGAGGCAGTGCAAAAGGAATACACCAATACAATCACCGCTCACTAAAAAGAAACTCTCCAAAAGATCCCAAATTGTTACAAAAAGTGGAAGAATCCGTAAGAAAAGTAAACGTAAATTGAAACTGATTGACAACATTCTAAAGAGTGAGCTGATGATTGAAAGAAAGAAATCTATATGTGAAAATGCAACAAAACCTACGGGGCAAAAGGTAAATAACAACAATGAGTTAGGAATCAGCAATCAGAACAACACCAACAAAAATTCATCAAATACAGTCAAGGTTGGGGACAAAAAACTGTCGGAAAACAAGGCAAAGAATGCCACAGCACCCAATGTAAATAAATTAAATAAAAAAATTGAACCAAATAGCAAGAGAGGTAAACAGAAAACCGTTAACAAAAAACCTAAGGTGACTGATAAGAATTCTTCTAAAACAAAACAGGTCAGACTGAGCAATGGCTTAGTCCTCACATTGACATTATTCCAGTGTGATCACTGTAAAAAAATGTTCAGCAACAAATCATCAATGCGTAGACACATCTACAGTCACATCAATTTGAAGCCTCACACTTGCAAGAAGTGCACAAAAAAATTCCGGAACAAGAGACTTTTACAAACTCATATGAGTAAATTCCACTCCGAAGCGAGTGAACCCTTTCTATGCCATATCTGTGACAAAACTTTCAAACTTGAAGAAAACCTTAGCTTACATTTAGCAAGCCATGTAAAAAACGAAAATTCATATAAATGCATTTACTGCGATAAGAAATTCTCATATCATTTGTTATTGATACAACATGAGAAACAACATCTAATCACTGGCCGGTATCAATGCACAATATGTACCATGAGCTATGACTGCCGGAACCGACTGTCTCTACATGTAAAGAGTCACTTAAAAATTAAAGATTATATTTGCCAGTACTGTGGGAAAGAGTTTTTGAGGATGAATTCCATGAGACGGCATGTGCAGATTTGTCACGGAGGTCACCGGATTCAGTGTCCCATTTGCAAGAAGAAATTGAAGGGACATTTGACGGAGCACATGAGGACTCATAAGCAAGCTCGACCCCATGAGTGTGAGCATTGCGGTCAGCGTTTCACTCAGTCTACTCAATTGACGGTTCACAGACGTTCCCACACTGGTGCTAGGCCTTATATCTGCAGGATCTGTAATCGCCCTTTCTCGCACTCTAACGCCCTGATGCTCCATATACGTCGTCACACCGGAGAGAAGCCGTTTCCGTGTGCCATGTGCCCCATGTCCTTCTCCCAGCTGCCTCACATGAAAGCGCACATGCGAAACATTCACGGCAAAGAGAACCCCTACAAATGTCCAAAAGACGCCTGCCAGCAGTTCTTCAAGCTGAAGAGCGAAGTGGAAACCCACGCTCGGATGTGCACGGTCGGCGTCCGAGAGCTCACATTCGAGGAGAAGATCCAAGCCTCCGTACAGTATGAAGAGGTGCAGGTCGAGACGATTATGTCTCTGTCTCGCATGAGGTTCCTGCTCGCTCTCCTACTCACAATGATCGCTAACAAAGAGAAGCTCAAATTCCTAGGTAACTATATCCCTCAGTACATTACACCACACTCATAAATAGCACCGTTTTCGTGTGGAAAACATCGCTTCCTGTGTGTTCGCATAACGGGAGACCATTCTGAAAGCCCGAACACGTTCATATGGTCATTACTGTAACAAATGCAACGTCCTAAACGAGTGTGACTTCTAATATGAGTTTGTTCCGTACATTAGACATCAACGGGTTCCATACAGTACGTACCTACACGCTACACTGCATAATCAGGGGTCATTGATTTAATGGTTGTAACAAGGTTGAACAATAACAAGTAACGCGCTGTGTCATTGAAAATGCAAGTGCGATGAAACTAAATAAACGTTACCGGGCACTGATTGTTACGACTTTTCACTGGGTTGTGAAATATTATGTGTGTTACCTACCAGTGTGTGCTTATGTGATGACGGCGAGTTTGTGTTGCCACGTTTTTCATTGCATAGCTTTTATCATAGTGGTTTTTATTTTAGCGAATATACTAGTCATTGTATGAGGCGCAGGCGATCCGGCGATACTTGGGTAACGTTTTACGAGTGAGTTCATTTCTCATTGTGTTGTTAATTTTGGTGTCGGGCGGTGACGGTACGGATCTAAAGGGGGGCGGGTAGGGAAACGGTTCTTATCCTAAGGGTGAATAGGTTGGAACTTTTCTATTTGAAAAGTACTCAATGCCGGTGGCGGAATGATAAATGGTCCTTTTTATTCGTAACTCTGAAAAGAAGCTTTGCCCTGTAAATATTCTGCGAGCTTTTTATCCTCAATATTCTATACAGGTTTTAATTGGCCCTCATTTGCAACAGGGTTCAACAAGCGTCTTGTAGACGACCTTCTCATCGAGTGTCTCGAGGCGATGGGCCAAACGCCTTGTAGAGATGAAAGCCTGCACCAGTTCAACCGGCTCAAGACTAACATCCAGCTGTTACTGAACGGTACCGTTCCCAAAGATCAAATGGATAAGTTCCAAAAAGATAACAAGTCCACCGAAGATATCCTGGAGCTTTTGACTGGTGAGAAAAAGAAAGAGGACTAATAATTTAGTCAATAGGTATTTATTCTGTGGATGAAAGCGAATAGTACGATCGTGGATTATAATCATTAAGATAGGTGAAAAATAGCTAATTTAGATAAAGTCTGTACCTATATTTATATTCAGTGTTAAACCTTAATACAACTATAATATGCCTACCTACTATATAGATAGCACATTATGTTGTGTGTCTATGATAAGATTTCAACTGTTGAAACTCTGATAAAATAATAAGGAAGAGCAAAGAACAGTGACACAAACCGCTAAGAATGTTCTAAGTTACAATCACAAAAATCTTGCATACAATAGTTAATTGAAAGTTTAAATATGATCCGCGATGTTTATTTTGGACCTCACAATGTCATTGCTGCGCAAGTTTGCCCAACTACATTTGGTCAGGCACACTCTGAACACCATGCCTGCGCGAATATTTTAGCACTTTGTACTTGTTACATGTTTATTCCGATCTCTGCTTGTTTTTCTTCATTATAAACATTACATCTGGTTCCATAAGAGCGTATTTGGTTTGCACTGCGTTCGATCCAAAATCCGAACTCAAAAGTTGGTTCAAAGTTTTCTCAGTCTGTATTTTCCTGGACGGCCTCTATGGCTTAATTATTAATGCTAATATGTCTACTACGTAAAGAAGCGGGTTTGACTCTTTTTGTGGGTACATAGCCCTCATAGAACCTGATTCCTTAGACACAAAATAATCCTAGTTCGACTTGAGCGTTCAGTGACTACCTACATGCCATTAAACCCGGTGAGGGACTATTCCAATTGATCTAAATCTCTTCAGTAATTTATAGTTCGTAGAGCGGAACTGTAAAGAGGCAATCTAAGTAGCATGATGGCATCACATCGGTGACAGCGAGCGACTGACATCCTGTACAAAGTAATTGCAAATATACAGTTTTAAACGTGTTATAGTGTCACGGATGTCATTTAATTCGTGGCGCAGCGAATACGCGTCTAATCTGGGAAGGCTTAGGGGCCTTACCACAAAATATTTAAACGAAAGTTGAACATAATATTGTGTCAAAACTAAAATGTCGTATCACAAATCGACGTCTAATAACACTGAGTTCGAGAACGCGAGTGTTAGACGTCGGTTTTGTGGAACGAAATTTTGTACACATGTGTTAAAATTCTGTTTATATCTTTTGGGATAACACGGCTAATATTTCAAGGTACAAGGGCTTATTTTTTTTCGCGGGAAGTGTGTAAAATTCATAGTGCCATTTCATATAATAATGTAGACTCATCAGCATGATTATCCAACTAAATCGCCACCGACGAGTTTGGATAATCGAACTGCATCCTTTAACGTTTGAACTCCAAAAAACTGTTTTACGAGTATCATTATAGCAAGTTTAGTACGAACAGAACATACACTGCTCATTAGACCGTTTAGGCGCGGTTTTTTTCAAATTCGTAATTAGTCTAATTTGCGAAAGTTAGAGGTCATATTACATTTGTCGAATAAATAATACTGTAGTGTAGTAGAGTATTCAAAAGTTATTTAAAGTATTCACATACTTGCGTTTTGTCATGATTTGTTCGGTAGCGAGTTAGCGACCAATTTACTCTGCCATATCATTTGATAAACAGTAATTTTAACTGATACTATTATAATGATATCACTAATCTAAACATTGACATACTTATGACTAGGTTCGAGTGGATATTGTCTAAGCATAGGGAGGTATTTCAACTTCATAATTATTGTAGGAATTATAATTATTTATGCATATTTAATAGTCATACTGAAGCTAACAATGAAGCCTAGTATTTTTTTAATATTTTGAAAATCTTGGTTGATTACCTTCGTTAACACGGGAAGACTAACGCACCATACGGCTAAATCTCATCAGCATTACATGGAAAAAAGAGGTGTATACACTTTCAACAATTTCCTGATATTTTGAGATAATTCTAAAAATAATGATAATAATATGTTTTTATTCGAGGAAATTTTCTTATTGCGAAAAGTGTAGGTAAGTATATAAGTTATTCTCAAAAAATAAAGATAATTTCCTAACGTTAATTTGACGCTTGCCATTAAACAAAGTGATCAGCCCAAAGATAAATATATGAATCTGCATTTTGTTCATTATTTATGTTAATTAATATCTTATTTATTATAGCATTCCTTAGTAGAATGATTGTGCCATGTTTAGTTGGATGTTGGATTATGTTTAATTATTATGAAACATTATTATTTTGTGTGAATTTAATCGTTATTATTATAAATATTTATTTTATAATGAGTTTATTAATTGTAAATATTTTTATCGAGACATTGTAAGTCATAGTTGTTAATCTTTATTTTTTAATTTAGTTTTATACTGAAGGACTCAGACTGGATATATGTTGATAAAAATTAACCAACATTAATCTAGGTAGGTACTAGGTATGTTTCTTTTTCAGGCATTATGTAGATTTTACGCATTTTAAAATCCATTTTTGTATCACATTGTATTGTCTCATAATATTGAAGTAGGTTTGAACCTACCTTGTTTAACTATTAGGTACCTAATACTGTGCTTTTTGATTTTACGATTTACGATAAAAAAAGACGCTTTTTAAACTGCACAAATCTAATCGATGTCACAGAATACCTACTTTTAACCGACTTCAAAAAAGGTAGGAGCTGTATTTTTTTTATGGGTGTTATTTCATAACTTTCGACTGGGTGAACCGATATTGATGATTATTTTTTTGTTTGAAAGGATTAGATAAAACTTTCATTAAAAATCTGCTCAGTAGTTTGGTTTTCAATCACAATAATAATACTATCCTTATTGAAGTCGACTTTTTTTTTTAATACTTAATAGCCTAGGACAAGGAAATTCTCAATTAAAGATAATTATCATGATCGGATGTATGACATTTGAGCGTGTCGTCTCTCTCTACCGTGGTTTTGAGTAGTTTTTGAGTATGGAGTGTCCAAGGAGTGTCTAACTGTCCACGCTGGGTCCATATTCAATTTGCTTCATAGAATAAAACAAAATATATTATTGCGACTTATTTTGTAACCATCGTTAGACCAGTGCCTTTGCTAATAATTTATCCACATTGTTTATCTATTTTTTTTAATTATAGAAATAACATTCAATCGTATTTTGTAATATCAACCAAAGCGGCAGAAATAACGTCGAAAGTGTTTCCATAGAATAAGTTCTTACAGAGTTGGAAGAGGCAATATTATCTCGGGAAATCTCCTTTTAGGTACCTACTTATTATAATAATATGTATTTCTAAGAGTAGAATTCTAGGCATATTCTTTGAATTCCCCATTTGATCTAAGTTTACTAGTGGAATTCCTAAGTGTAAAGCAGTACCTAATAGGTTGGTGATGTTTGCGTTCGACTACTGTGATTGATCTTTGGCGATTTATTAAACCTTGTCCGGAAAAATGTGTCCAAAAGATTTTTTTTTTAATTGAGACTTTTATAAGTAGAGATATTATCAGTAGCTACGTATTTACCAGCAGGGGAACGAAGTTATGTCAGAATTCTACTCGAATCTATGTGGTGTAGGAAGAAGACCTTTATATCTCAAAAGCCTGGGATTAAAAAAACAATAAATTCAGTAAACAATGGTTGGTAGGTGCTTTTACAGTTTTACGTGTAGGTGCATATATCTACATACATTTTATGTTATTATTCTGTTAGTAGGCTTATAAAATTCGAATGTTACTTTTTTACATTGTTACTACGTTGAATAATAAATTGGCGGCATTATTTTGGGATAAATGGCAACGCTTAAATGTACCTAGTAGGTTTGTAATTAGGTTCAAAATGCTACACACCAAATTCAAAAATATTTGCTAGTACCTAGGCTATTGCGGGTAACCAAAGAATATTGTTGTCAACCCGCCTGTTTCTGTATCTGTAGTCGATTGGTTAGTGTAACTTATGGTCAGTAGGTATTGGAGTTTTGAAGCCAAGCTTTTTTTTATGTAAACGTCTATCTCGAGTAAACTACCTACTGGCCAAGAGTACCAAAGAATAAATAACTATAATACATGTGAATAAAAACTATTTTATCTTACCTACCTACTATTGTTTTACTTTAAAATTAGGTACCTACCTGAAATATATCTATCTAGCAACTGTGCCTAACTATAGAAGTCATAATAGGTTTAGATAGGTGTATGGTATAGATAGCTAGTAACTATCCATTTCAAAAATAGGTCAAATTTAGGTTAAAAGATATTTAAAAACAGATAAAATATAATGTGATCTCTTAAGGCCTTTATACCTCAATCAAAACCGTGCGAATCCAATACTAAAAATAATAATAATAAAACTGACATTGACCAAATATGGCATGAGTACACTAGTATTGCCAATTTTAGTAGTTCTCCAAGAGGAAATGCTACAAATGTATTTTGCCGGAGGGATATTGCGTTTTCGTCACTGCTTTAGAAATTATACTGATATTGTTTTTTCAAAGATCTATTTTATTTGATAGTAAATTTGCGTAAATTTTATATAACACTTTTGGTATAGTTGTAGAAGACAGGTACCTAAGTATACGAAGCATTAATTAAATATTATACTCAAATGTTAAACTTTGTGCATTAGCACTAACAGAATTAGATAGGAACCTACTATTACTTTACTACTATTCTCATCGTCTGAAATACAAAATTATCGTACTCGGCATCAGCCGTTAGTCGACACATTGTCCGTTGTCGTCTTCTAAAATGTCGAATTAGACTCGGCATATAACAAAACAAAAGTATTGGCTAAACTTAAAAACACCTGCTATGCATAGTTTTATCTCAGTTGGAGATCCAAGATAAAAACTTATAAGATTTGTTTGAAATGAAGGGAAAGCGAGACACATTTAAAGTCTGGCAGCACTGCTGACTGCACCTATCCCCTACGCTACGTGTACGTCAAACTTCAAACAAATGTAATGTCAAATCAATCAGACACAAAACAATGTTGTGATGTGGTTCATGTTGGATGGTACACCGTGAAATAAATTGTATTTAGTGGCATAAGTTTTTATTATCGAATAAAACTGTTAAAATAAACATGGGTGGAACTACAGGCCAATCTATAACATTGGCCAATAGCATTATAGGGGTGGGCATTCTGGCTATGCCCTTTTGTTTTCAACAAGTAAGTAAAAATATACTATAACATTTGTTCAATTAGACTTTAATGCCTTACATAGGATTCCCAGCACTTTCTGTACGTGATAGAACCGTGAGCTTACTACCTATCTTGTTTATGTTAATTAGTATTTAAACGGGTCTAATTCGCGCACAAACGAATATCAAAATATATAATTTTGACATACCTCGACGTTTCGACCAAGTTACATCGGCCGTGGTCACGAGAAGACGGTAGTCTTCTCGTGACCACGGCTCGTTTGTGCGCGAATTAGACCCGTTTAAATACTAATTAACATGTATTCAGTTCGCGAAAGTTTAAGAACTTCTATCTTGTTTATGTAACTCTATGGAAGTAAAAACTTGGGTTCTTTCACCTACACCCTAATTTGATTCATTTCAGTGCGGCGTCCTGCTTGCCACTTTAATTCTGTTGTCAATGGGTTTGATATCACGCCTGTGCTGCTACTTCCTCTTAAAATCAGCACTCTTGGCTAGGAGAAGAAATTTTGAATTTTTAGGTAAGTGTTTAATATTTCAAACAAATAAGATTAACCATAATAATGTACTTACTTACTTAAAGTACTTTACTGGCATAAGTAAAAGACCTCATGCTATGTCGATTAAGTTTAGCGAGCAACATAAAATCTTATTCTAGAAGATAAAAATGAACATTTATAGAAAGAATCAACAAAACTAAAGATATTTAAAAATGTAGGGTGTTCAAATAAAAGTTGACAAAGTCTACAAGTTTATATGTTTTACAATAACAGTTTATCACAAGAACACCTGTGTACATTTAGATGTGAGAATAATATTTTTTTTTTTTTAGTTATATTGCACATAGCCAGTGTCAAGCATTTTATTAATTAAGTATTTCTTAGCTGTTTTGGCGGGAATCCGATAGTGAGACGTTGTTGGCTCCGCACCATTAGCTCAAACTTGTGTCTAAAACCAACAACGCCTCACTATCGGATTCCAGAATAATAATTTACTAGAACCTCTCGGTTTCTGTGCTATATATGTATATTAACACCTCATGACCAACAGATAAGACCATCAAATTCTATTCGCAATAAAAAATTATGTTTGTCAAATTGTAATGTGTGCAGAAGGAAATTAATAATTTCCTTAATTAATTAATAATTAATAAAAACCGAAAGATGGAAGATCATAACAAAGTAAAGTACCTAATTATTAAATAATATTAGTAAAACAATAAAACCAAAGAATGATACCATGGTAGATTGATACATGACAACCTACATGTCACCACAGGTGGAATTCTTCCCCTGTGGTGTATAAAAAGAATTTCAGGTAGTCAACAAAAGAAAATGTCCCATCCATAACATTCCATGTTACTTCCATTCCAGCATTCCACGTTTTTGGTTCGGCCGGCAAAATGGCGGTGGAAGTGGGCATAATAGGCTTTCTTATGGGGACTTGTATTGCCTACTTCGTGGTGGTGGGAGAACTGGGGCCGCAGATAATCTCCAAAATGTTTAACATCAACCAAAGTGATACATTGAGGTTAGTTCTTAGTTTCCACATATCGGCATTTATCGATACAGCAGATTATAAATTGTACCCTGTTGGAAAGAAGGTCTATGTTCATATGGCTAATAAGGTGTCGATGTTATGTAAAAGTATTGGATACTGGTGGCAAAACTCCAACTTTACTAAAGATCTCAGCCTTGAGGAAGCAAATGGATGGAAACTGACTTAAGTACAAACTTGGGCTGAATCTACAACTGTGGAATGTCAATGTAGTACATTTGTAACTTTGATAAAAAAATATAATTGCATATCCATCGTAAAATTGATAAAGCTACAAAGTATCAGATAGAGTAATATTTGGAGTATGATCCAAATCTTGAAGCAGTTTCATTGTGCCGTCATCTAATCCCTTAATATTTTTATCGTAATACCTAATTAAATTAAATGATTAAATCTAATCAAATAATGACTGAATATTGCTTTTGCATGTGACTGGGGGCTTTGCAAATTAAAGTCCTGGCTGATTAAACACAATCTGAACTGCTTAAAGTAGAAGTGTGTAATATGGACTGTAGTTTTCTTGTAACCAACCCCTCACTAAGAGTGGATTTATGGAACCAACCCCTATAGGGGTGAAAAATGTATCTAAGAGAATAAGTCTATGCAGATAAAACTACAACATTTGGAATGTAGTTTCCTTGTCTACCAACCCTGATCAAGAAAAGCTTTTTTGAAAATCTACCCCTGTAGGGGCTACTAATTGTGTCTAAAAATAGAGGTTACTGATACAACTCTTGCCAATAGCATCCTTATTATATACTCCAGGACTTCAATAATGGTGATAGTGTCTCTGGTGTGTGTGCTGCCGCTGGGCCTCCTCCGGAACGTGGACAGCTTCAGCAATGTCAGCGCAGCTACTATCGGCTTCTACTTCTGTCTGGTCATTAAGGTATGCCGGCTGACATTGTTGAAAAATTGCTCATCCGTTGTTTGTTGAACGAGGTAGTGTCAAAGTTTGTCAGACTCTGAGGTGACTTAACGATTGCTGTCATCAATTACAACTAGGACCGATGTGATAGCTTAACATGCCTGAAGTATGTTGCAATGGAATTACGCACATAACACAGTGCACATTCAATTGTATATACATTCATTATAGAATTCCATTATACAATTCCATTGCAATATATATAGTAAGTATTAAAGAAATAAATATATCACCTACCAGTCTGCAGCAGGGAATGATATTGAACCCGGTCTTATTGGGTTGCAAACCGCACAAATAACCACTCGGCCTCTGTTGTTCATGTTTACTGTTATTTCAGGTTATAGCTGAAGCGGCGTCGCAGCTGCCGTCCGGCGACTGGCACCGGCGGATGGAGCTGTGGAAGCCGGCCGGGGTGCTCCAGTGTGTGCCCATATTCTCTATGGCGCTCTTCTGTCAGACGTATGTACTTATGGTTTGCTAGACGCTCCTCGCGGTGTCACACGCGTTCGTTATTATCCCGCAGGAACCGTTCATTTTACGGGATGAAAAGTATCATATTTTCTATTCCAGGACTTAAGAAACATCTGTTTAACTTTGTTATTTTGTGGTAAGACAGATTGTGTCTGTTCTGTGTACCAAATTTCATCAAAATCCGTTTATCCGTTAAGGCGTAAACACATTAGCTAGGTACCTTAAAAACGGTTCTAATTCGCGCACAACTGATATGAAAACATATAATTTTGACAGACCTCGACATTTCGGCCGAGTTACATCGACCTTGGTCAAGCGAAGAAGTACGTACGTCGCTTAGTATTCTCCTCCATTCACATCCGTCACAATCCGTCCAGTTAATCTTACCGGCAATTATTTCCAGGCAACTCTTCGAGATATTCGAGTCTCTGCCGTCGCTGTCGCTCGAGAAGATGAACGTGGTCACCAAAAACGCCATCAACATTTGCACGAGCGTTTATTTCACGCTGGGCGTGTTCGGATACATCGCGTTCTGCTCGCACGACATATCCGGTAAGGATAGCGCTATATTTGGTATTCATTTGATCGTAATTGCTGGACTGGCGGGTGGTTCTTTATTAAGTTATATCAATCAGTCGAGGTTCATGCAGTATTGATGAAATTAGTTTTGTCATTAGAATGTCATGGCAATAGCTTCAAAGGTATGAAAATAACGTAATCGCTACGCTATCCCATCCCTATCTAAAATAGGTATTGTCAACCCTAGCTTGTAAAGTTCCTGGCTTACACTAGCTAGGGTTACTGAAGCCAGTAACCCCTTTATGCCAACTAAACTCAACTACAGAGCTAGAGCTGTCTACTTTAGGAGTATTAGGAGTTAATTTTGTGCCCAGAGAATAATATATTATGCACTAATGACATTTATTAACTTGCTTTTTTTTTGTTAGTAACATGTAGGTATCTGAATGGTTGATTCCTATTCCAGGTAACATTCTGATGAGTTTGAGTCCGACCATGGCGAGTGACGTCATCAAGCTGGGGTTTGTCATGTCATTGGCGTTCAGTTTCCCGCTCATCATATTCCCGTGCCGGGCGAGTCTCTACTCTTTCCTCTACAAAAGGGTAATTTATTAACTATTTTAATTATGTAATTGTACTAGCGTATAATATATTATATACTAGTATATTATGCTAGCGGACCCAAAAGACGTTTTCCTGCAAAATATGACGGCTGCGCCATCTGCCGGGCTGATTTGTGAATCTAAACCACCCGGGGTGCCACCCAAACGCATACCAAAAAACCGGTTTATTCCCAACAACCACCCCTGATTATGCCCCCAGTGGTGGTCGTTGCAACAGCTTAACATTTTTTGGCCCAACCACCCCCAGTGGTGGTAGTTTTTGAGTGGCTCTTTGGAAATAATTAGTGCCAACGACCACCACAGAGAGCAGAATCGGGGGTGGTCGTTGGGAATAACGAAATAGCAGAAAAATGAGGGAAATTTATGAAAAAGAAAAATTTGATAATCTTACTAATATTATAAACGCGAAAGTTTGTGAGAATGGATGGATGGATAGATGTTTGTTAGTCTTTCACGCAAAAACTACTGAATGGATTTTGATGAAACTTCACAATAATATAGCTTACATATCAGAATAACACATAGGCTACAATTTATAAAGATATATTATTGTATATTATCCAAACGCGGGTGAAACCACGGGGCGCAGCTAGTTATTTTATATTTTGTCATTTCTGTTGTATAAATGTTGGATGTCAATGAAGAGTTATCTATGTATGCATACTGCATAGCCAGTAACCCCCCTCCGGCGCAGGCGGCGCACCGCGAGCACCCGGGCCCGCACGGCATCCCGGAGCCGCAGTTCCGGCGCCTCACGGCCGGCATCGTGGCGGCGGCGCTGGCCCCCAGCCTGCTCATCCCCAACATCGAGCTGGTGCTGGGGCTGGTGGGCTCCACCATCGGCGTGCTGGTCTGCGTGCTGTTCCCCGCCGCCTGCTTCCTCAATGTCACCTTTAAGAACACTAACGAGCGGGTGCTGGCTAAGGTCGGTTGTTGCTTTATGAGTATCAGAGTTTGCTGAAATCGGTTGGTTTTGTTAATAAGAAGGATTTTACTTTGGCACTGTCGTTACTCATGGACAACATATTTTTTTTACCAGCAATCAATTTTTTGCCTTTAAGTGTCGTTTAGTGTGTATGGGCCACATATTCCTTGTCATGTTCCAGTGCGTGCTGGTACTCGGTCTCGTGATAATGGTGCTGGGGACGTATGCGAACCTGCAGGCGGCCGAGACACAGATCGAGAGGTACGACGAGCGGTTCATAACGCAGGAGAAAATTGACAAGATCGTCGAGGACTTCTTCGAAAAGAGGGGGAAAGTGGAAGGTGAAGATCGTAACAGTTTTGGGGCTGTACATTTTCTATTTTTCTTTCTTTCATAATAAAACAATTAACATATTTCACCAATTTTCAGAACATGTTTTGAAGCCACTTCCAAATGAGGACACTGTGGGATTAGACGCTGGCAATAACATCAAAAAGGATTCGGCAGTACAACCGCCGAATCCCGTGCCACCAAACTCCAACGAATTTAAAAATCCAGACACTAATCAACTTCACCTGGAAACAATTGATACCGGGAAATTATCAAATGAAGTACTCCTTCCGGAGAAGATAAAAGAAGACGCCGCCGACACAGTCTCCGATATTCATCCCAAAAATTTGAAAACGAGACTGAACGGAGTCAAACTAGCGAATGGAATCGACAATGCTGGTAATAATGAAGTAAATCTACCAATTATTGAAGAGAACAAAATTGAAAAGATGAAATTAATCAAACAACAGCAATTGATTGAAACAATGAAACAACACGGGGAAGAGCAAAAGGAATTGATGCAAGAGCAGAAGGTTATTCTCGAGGAGATGATTAAGAATAAGAAAGAGATTATTATTGAAAAGCCTCAAGAAAGTAAGCCGTCCAATGAACTGAAATCGGACTCTAGTAATAAGCACCAGAAATTAATTGAGACTATCAAACAGCATGGAGAAGAACAAAAGGAATTGATGAAAGAACAAAAAGAGATTCTTGATGAAATTAAAGAGTTAAAACACAACAAAGATACAGACAGCAACGAAGCTAAGAAGATAGCAGTAGAAAGTATTAAGCAAATTGCTGATATGGCTATCAAAAGCATAGGCGGTGTGACTGAGAAGCCTGTTGGTCAACCAAAAGAAGACAAAAAAGCTGATCGCCTCGAGAAATTGACACATGAAGCTGTCCAGGAGATAGCTAAGAAAGCTGTGGAAACTATAGAAGCTATACAGGAAATTAAAGAGAAACCTGACGTTCCTAAACCTGTTGTCAATGCTGCAAACATTAAAGTAGACAATAAAAAACCACAAGATAGGCAAGATGAACCACCTGTAATTGGTAATGCTAAGCAAATTCCTGTTCCTAAAGAAAACCATAATATTCAGAATAAAGATCTGAATAAAAACAATCATAACCAAGCAAATGTTAAACGTGAACTGCAAAGTAATGTAGCCCCTGATTTGCTAGTAAATAATGAACAAGTCAAACAGGACTTGGAGAAAATTGAACCTAAAATCCCCGCTCCCATAGCGAATATTGCAGCAAACTCTAATTTGGACAAAGTTGAAGTTGAAAACGTAGCTGCGATGGCTGATAAAGTTGTAAAACAAAATGCGAATGAAATGGAAGTGAAACCACATTTGCATTCACCCGACGAACCTCAATCCTATAAAGTGGGAGAGGACATTCAAGTAATAAAATCAGATAATATTCTGAATCAAAATGTACCTTTAGCTGTTGCTATGAGCGACCAAGCCAAACTTGAGAATAATGTCATCCAAGACATTTTGAATCTTAATAATAAACCAATAGGCAAACCCGTTGTAAACGCCAACGCTGCTAAAGAAACCGTTCCCAAAAAAGAAAACTTAGTGAGACAAAAGCGAGATGTGATCGATACACAATCTTCAGACCAAGACAATAAAAAGAATTGCGAATCATACATTCCTTCTGTAGTAGAGAACTCGATAGACACTCTACCTAAGGTCGATTTGAACGATGCTTTATCGAGGTTCCCTCTGGGCCCTAACCTGCATTTCGGTAGATCTTTAAAGAGTTATGATGAAACAGATAAAAAGAGGTGATTTCAACTTGACCGTTAGTTTTAGTTGCGCATTTATTTAGTGTTGTTTGTAGTTTCTGGGTGTTCCTATTATAATTTTCTCACTAAAGTGGGCTTTGAGATTAACGCTTCTAATTATTTTTGTTTCACTGAAGGATGAATCATTCCAATATCCGATTCTAATGCCGTGTGTAAGATTGTAGTCATCCAACTGTCGTTTTCTGCGCACTTATTCAATTTCGTGATCTCAAGAGCATTATTATTGTATAGTATTATTGTATAGTTATTATTAGATGTATTGATTGATTATCATAATAGTCGATTGTTTTGTTGGTAAGTAGCGTTACCATTATTTTAGTACAAGTCACGCATAAACTATAAACTCTTGTGATGACGTCGACTGATTAATGTATCGAATAATAATAAAAATATTTTTTTAAATAATTTCTATCACTTTTTCTACAATTACTCGGAACTAAGATTAATGCTAAAAAAAATAAAATCAATTTATATTCACAGTTTTATTATGGTAAATGCAAAAACAACTGGGAGAAAACCTAAAACGTTCACTATTAATATAAAAAAATACATTATAAATATATTATTATTTTTTAGTATCCTTATCTTCTTCTTCTAAAACAGGCATTTTCTTTGATCTGCAACAAAAAGAGATAAACAAAATTGTATTGTCATAAAATTCTCCGTAGGTAGGTACTTTATAAAGTCATGTATTATAGTCCGTACTGAAAATCTTCAAAGCATAAAGAACGCTATAGGTATAAATTTACCATTTTCTCAAGATTTCCAGAGGTGTGCAAAATCCATAATGATTAATTAAGGATTTTTTCATCTTATTTACAATTGAACATTTTTACTTGTATGCAAAAAAGGCAGTCGCTTCACCTCTTGCCAGTGTCGGACTTGGTTTGGCTGGTGTTGGAGTGCGCGGAGGCGCGGCGCGGGCGGCGCGCCGGCGTCGCCGGCCCCTCGGCCTCCGACACTGCCGGCGATGGCACGGGACTCTCCGTGCTTTTCTGTAAACATAGATAACATCCAAACTCAAACCATAATCAATTACTGTTTAATTTAATTTATCGTACTTTGTTTTATGATTCTCTTTGTTAACGAGGATTAGCTGTTTGACTTGTAAAAGTGCGATGTTATTGCCTATTTACAATAAATGCTTTGACTTTGACTTTATTCACATAAAATAACCAAAAACACAGCAGAAATCTGAAACACATCAAATACTGAAAAAAGAAGTAGTATATTTTTCTAAAACTATGAGGCTTAGAGTTAACTCCTCGGTATGTAATTCTAAAATGAACTCTTACCCGAACATCGGTCGATGTCCTTCGCCCTTTAGGCGTGTGTAGCGCTTCGCACGCGCGGTTAAATGACGCCCGTCTGCCGCGCGCCGGGCTGTCCGTACCGCTTGGGCCAGGCGAGCCGACGTCTGAAGTTTCAGCTGAAGTCGGAAACAAAATAATTAAGGATAATAAAATAAATCAAAATAATTTTCGTATATTTTGATTTAAAAAACCAAAAAAGTAAGTATATCTTTTCCAAATCGGTTTATAAATGACGGAGTTAGTTAACAAACATGTCAAAGAATATAACCGAATTAGAACCTCCTTTTTTAAGTCGGTAAAGACAACCTCTCTCCCGTTTAGTAACAAATAAATGTCATGGCCCGAATTTGATTTTCGAGATTCTTGTAGATTCTTTTCCGAGTGTTTTATTCCGAATCCGATGGTAATGTTTTTATCTTATTTGGACCTATTTAGTTTTACAGTATAATGTTAGGCGATCTAGTGTTTTCGGTATAATGTGATTATTATGTGACCATAATATAATGTAAAAGATTACAAACAAAACGTTATCGCTGAAAATAAAAACATGTATTTTTTCCATTGTAGAATATTTTTGCCTGGCACAATACAAATGGACACTCGCCAACTAATACATGACACTCTTCTACTAAAGCACGATTACACTCACAACGAAACCATTACACTTACCAATGTCCACTGACGCCACTCTTCGGTTTATTTTCGCTGCTTTTTGCGCCGGCATCGTCCTAGATTCCGAAGCGGCCCTGCTCAAGCGTGCTGTGTAGCGATATCCAAGTACAAATAAATACAGAGGCCGAATAAAAACAACTGAATCGAATCTAATAGGACTTTCTTTTTAAACAGAATAGTTTGCTGATACCTGATTCTATAGTCTGTTTTTAGGGTACCCAAAGGGTAAAACGTGACCATATTACTAAGACTTCACTGTCCGTCCGTCTGTCTGTCTGTCTGTCTGTCCGTCTGTCACCAGGCTGTATCTCATAAACCGTGACAGTTAGTTGAAATTTTCACAGATGTATTTTTGTTGCCGCTATAACAACTAATACTACAAACCAGAATAAAATAAATATGTAAGGGTGCTCCCATACAAAAAACGTGATTTTCTGCCGTTTTTATAGATAATGGTACGTATGGTATGGTAGATAATAGTTTTTTTTAATATTAAACTACAATAAAAAAAGTCACCCATGCAAATGCAAGTGAGGTTACTAAAGAAAAGCGTAAGAAGATAGTAAATAGAGGCGTTCACCAAAGAAGAAGAGAGGCAAACATTTTCTTTGTAAATACATTATTCCATTTATTTCCTCTGCTGTCTGCTCTTCAGTAAACGCCTGCCATCAAGCGGGTACTCACATCGTCTCAGCTTGCTAGCGTCAGACGCTACCGACTCTGGCGACATGTCGTTCAGTAGCTCGTCCACGTCCGGCGGGCCTAGGGAGGCAAGTTAGTGTGAAATGTGCAAATTAAAAGTGAAAAGGCAAGAAAATTCAACAAACTATAGTGCTGCAAACGCGACATGCTTCAGAACTGAAATACACACTGTCTGCATTAGGAAGGAATTATATAAGCATTTCACTGGCTCTTACAAAAATACAAGGTGCGAGGTGTGAGTGTCATTTCGACATAGTTCAAGTCACATAAGGGCAGTCATATACGGATAGCTATCAAATAGGATAAGCAGTCAAAACAGCTTGAAGTAGAGACGGCACAGCGAGCTTTTCCAACTCTCTGTGTATTGTTGCCCTTAGTTGGTCGGTAGTTTAAATTAGTTTGTATAGTTATTGCATAACCCGAGTGCTTTGAGACTGGTTGTTAATGCGTAGTGCTCGAGCTATACGACCTATTATTGGCTTGGTAATTTTAAACGTTCGCAAATTAACTTGCAAAATACCATGCCATTGTTTCATTGCAAATTATTGGCTTGAATATAATTAAATTATAAATAGCCACCAGTATTATATAGACGTTGTAAGGACTTTTTACACCAACAAGGGATAGAGATAGAAATGAGGATATTTATTATTTTTCAGCTATATACATGTATAGAAGTACAGATCGAAGTGACACGTGGCGGGTTTGTATGTTACTTTTAGAACACAATATTATGAAAATAACAAAAGTTTAGGCGTACGTTGATGACAGGCGACTCTTGCATCGTCTAATGTAATGCTTATGAACTCTTACGGCGTCTATAGTTACCTTTATCAATGTGCAACAATAAGCTCTGGATCCAGAACGCACACCCATGGCAATAGAATAACACCATGCGATTGAATGAAATATTTACAGAGTTGCATCGTTATGAAGAAAAAGGTCGAAAAGTCTGCATTTTCTAGGTCTAGTTAAGATAAACCGATGCGATAAGCCTTTTCATACACGCTTGCTAAGATATTAGTGTAGTGTAGACTGAAAATGCTCTGATGCGAAAAGATGAGACATCTAACAAATACCTTCAGTCACGTTCAACAAGCTGATATCGACGGGAATGCAGCGGATCTCAATCTTCGTCATGTTTCGAGTCCCTCGCTACGTACCTTCGAAGTCGGTCTTGTTCAGCAAGCTGATGCGGTCGATGGGCTGCACGTCGAAGGCCGGGGGCTCCTCCTCCTCGGGCTCCGAGGCGAGGCTGGAGCGCGAGGCGCGCGAGGCGGTGGAGGCGCGCCGCCCGCGGAGCGCCCCCGGGCTGCGGGGCGCCCTAGGGCTGCGGGGCGGGGACGCCGCCGGCGGCTCCGCCCAGCGCGACACCAGCGACTGCTGTTTCCGAGTCAGTCTGGGGAAGGCGTACAGTCGTAAATCGTGCCGAGAAATAGTTTTCTCTCTCTGATTACGCCTTGTAAAGGACGAATTGATTTTACTTTAGTAGGTTTCTGAAGATTAGGCATGGCTTATGGGGCATATGGGGGCTTATGTCGGAGGCATGTTATCCACCAATCCGGGTTGCGTGGCGGATTATGGCCTAATCCTCCTTACGAAAGTGAGGGAGACTCAGCAACGGACAGGTAGAGGTTGATGATGATGAACGCGATGATATGAATTTTTGTTTAAATTTGGAGAATTTCCGGAAAGTTAAATTCGTGTCTATGTTAGTGAATTTTGCTTCACGCCCGCTCTGTATCTGGCAGCTAGGGCACACGACTATGCCGTTTGGTTAACCGAGTGATATACGTATGAGCGACTCACCGCCTGGAGCCGGAATAGTCGGCGAGCATAGTGGAGCTCTCCTCGGCGACGGCCTCGGGTATGACGGAGAGGTCGGGCTTGGTGGGCAGCACGGACTTCCTCCCCCTCCGGGCGGGCTGGCCCGCGTCCCCGCCGGCCCGGCTGCGCGCGGACGCGGCCGAGCCGCCCGACGCCACGCTCTCGTCGTCATCCGTGTTCTTGCGGACGGTTCGCTTAGCGGGTGCGAGGGAGACGGACTCGTCGAGAGATCGGTTGGACTCTTCCAACTTCCCCGCCATCTCTCTCGATACGCGTCTCGTTATTATTTTCCTTATTTCCGCGCTGGTGGGGGTTTTTGCGCGGCGTCTTGTGGGGGTTTCCTCGGGGGTTTTCTCCTCCGGTTCGGGAAGGTTGGGTTGTGTTCGTTTTCGTGTTGCGGGTGTTTTGGGCTCGTCGCTCTCTGGCGCCATTTCCTTGTCAGCTTCTTTTGTTTCTTCCATTTCTTTTGTGAGTGCAGTTTCTTTACCGGCTTTAGATTTAGCTGACGCGTTGGAGTTCGCTCGTTTGCGGGTTACGGGCGTGCGAGGTTCGCTCTCTTGTGGTTTCTCAAATTCTGCTTTTGTTTCTTCTGTAGTCTCCTTAGAAGCTTCGCTCGCATTTCCTTTGGATTTGGCAGAAGCGTTAGAGTTTGCCCGTTTGCGCCTAACGGGTGTTACTGGTTCTTCTGTTTCTTTAAGCTCTTCTACTACTTTGGGTAAAGTATCTGTTGAAGCTTTGGTTTCTGTTTCGTCGCTAGATTTACCAAACGCGAAGACTTTAGACGTCCCGCGTTCTTCTTTAGCAGATTTGTTGGATGATGTTGATTTGGCGCGCATTCGTGTGCGTAATGCAGGTTTGACAGCTTCAGTTGCTTTGGTCTCATCTTTAGAGCTCGGTATGGAAACGTCAGCTGCGTCAGTTGGTTCATTGATATCATCCATTGGGCTTGGTCCCAGAGTCTCAGTTGTTTGACTAGGTTTCTTGACATCTTCAACATGAATTGGCTTGACCCCCATTTCAACTTCTATCGGTTGACTTGGTAGTTCAATATTTTCAATTTGAATAGCTTTTTCATCTGATCTCCTTTGTTCCGTTTCTTGATCAGTTTGAGCTGGCTTCTTAGCATCGATAGTCAATTTCACATGTTCAGTTTTACCAATCACTATTTCATTTTTTCCAATTTCTTCTGTCTTTTCACTTGAGCTTTCTACATTCTTCTTATCTCCAGTTTTTTTCAGTTCTGGTGGACCAATTTCTTTCATTTCTGGTTGGATTGATTCAATGATTTTTGGTTGTACTGTTTCAGCGACAGTTGTATCAACAACGTCCATACTTTCAGGAGCATGTTGAGGTTCATCGGAAATCTCTTCAACTATGATTTGTATTTGAACTCCAGCGTGCGTGGCTGTAACTAAAATAAAAGCAATTGAAGGTAGGTGCCTACTGCAAGTGAATCGTTTTTATGACATCTAACACATTAATTAAAAATCGGCCAAGTGCGAGTCAGACTCGTGCTATAAGAGTTCCGTACCATTATCTATAAAAACGGCAAAATTAATCACGTTTGCTGTATGACAGCCCCCTTAAATATTTATTTTATTGTTTTTAGTATTTGTTGCTATAGCGGCAACAGAAATACATCAACTGTGAAAATTTCAACTGTCTAACTATCAAGGTTCATGAGATACAGCCTAGTGACAGACGGACAGACAGACGGACGGACAGCGGAGCCTTAGTAATAGGGTCCCGTTTCACCCTTTGGGTACAGAACCCTAAAAAATCACTATCTAGAAAAGCTGTATAGTATACCTTGTGCTTTAGGCTCTTCGTTAATACCGCCTACGTTGACCGGTTCAATCTTGTCATCGGAGTAGTTAAGAGTGATCGACTGATCGGATTCCAAGACCGAGTTGTCATCAGTCATGAGAGACACCTGAGCTTGGTTCAATGGGTCGATCGAACTGCCCTCAACAGCTTCCGATACGTTGACATCGACCTGTTTCGTTATCTCAGTGTCTGTTCCGACTTTGCCAGTGTCTTCGGAGGATTCTTCAGATCCAGAATCACTTGCTTCAGTGGTGGAATCAGAGTCGTCGCTGTCTGCAATCGATATGACTTCGTTCTCGTCTTTCCCTCTCTGTTTGTATTCCTCTTCTTCGCTGGCGATCGAAGAAGACTGGAATAATTTATTCATTAAATGTATTAGCTTTATAAGTTTGGAGTTAACATTTTTTGTAACTACTCAATATAAATAGATTATAGAATACTAAACTATATTTTTTCTGAACTTCAAAAAAATTCAACCAGTAATTACCGATTCACAATTACTATCCTTGGATTCTTCGCTGTCATCGCCGCTGCCACTGCCGCTGCCGCTGCCGTCACTGTCTCCATCCCCGCCCGACTCGTTCGTACGCTCGCTGTCCCCGCGCTCGCTATCATCGGACATGTTCCCTTCGATCTCATCGATCTCCCGCTCTATCTCCACGATGGTCTCCTTCTCCTTCTGCACGGCCTCCGCGCGATCGTCCGTCCCCTTAGCGTCGGCGTCGCTGTCGTCCGTGACCAGAGCGGAGGCGTCGGCGGAGTCCCCGCGGCTGCGCAGCACGGAGCGCTCGAAGTCCGTGTCGACCATCGACGCGAACGCCGCGAACGGGGACGGCGGCGGCGGCCCGCGGCGCGGGGACGGCGGCGGCGGCCCGCGGCGCGGGGACGCGGCCGCGCTGCTCTCGCAGCTGCGCAGGACGGAGGCGCCGAGCTCCCCCTCGGCCATGGCGGGGAACGCCGGCAGCGGCTCCAGCGCCGAGCCGGCCGCGCCGGGGGCCTCTCGGCCGCCGGCGGACGAGTCGGCCACGCTGCTCTGGTAGCTCCGCAGCACGGACTTCTCGAAGCAGGTCTCGTGCAGCGTGGGGAACGCCGGGAGAGGCTGCAGCCCCGCGTCGTCGCCGCGGAAGTTCCCGACGGTTTCCGATAGAGCGCTGTCCGTGGAGCTCTGCAGCACCGACTTGTTGACTATGGGAGACAGGGTGACGTCCATGAGGCTGGGCGCCTGTTTGGTGGTCTTCATCGGAGTGCACTGGATGCTCTCCGCTCTGGACTCGGTGATCTCCGTCTCTAGCGTCTCCAAGGTTTGCTTGGTTTTGGCGAACGTGTTCGCTTCTAAAACGATACGGGACAGTGATTTTTTGGCCCTGACGGAGTGGTCCTTCTTGGGCGACATGAGTTTCTCGGGTGTCTTCGAGCGACTCCTGAAAGGAAGAGTGACGTCAGCGTGGATTATCGCCTTTATTGCGCAAGTCAATAGGGATAGTGACCTTAATTAAAATTCATGCACAAATTATCAAATCTCACCGTTGACTACGCGGGCTCAACGCAGTAGTAGGTTCTGGAACAATTTCCACTTCGGGAGTACGGGAACGGCTCCTATAATAAAACTGGAGAGGGTGAGAATATATCCAACACACAAAAATCATTAATTAAAAAAAGACAAAAAGAGAGAGAGACAACACTCTCTCGTCATACAAAAACCAGATCATGCTATCTCACTTTTATTGAAAAGGCCCCTTGTTCTAGCCTGGGGTATGTAGGTAGGTATCTAATATAGGGGGCATGTGCACACCTGAGGCTGCGAGGGGATGCGCGGGGGGAGGCGCGGGGGGACCGCGTCGGAGACTCCTTTATAACTTCCAGCTGCGGGGACTCGCTCACTCCCCTGTCCACCCTCTCCGGGGTCCGAGATCTGCTCCTATGACGATACATTCTAAGTAAACGTTTACAGACATACTCCTCATATAAGATTATGATCGCGATGCGATACGCATCAAAACTCATATAAGTTTTCGTATTTGGAACCTATCATATGAAATGAAATTTATTTTCACAGATGTAGGTTTGTGAAATTTGGTATAAATATGAAGGTCCATAGACCTACTCCTCAAGTGTACCTCAAGTGTCCCGGCACGCCGAGGTTCGTCGCCGGCGCGTGCGGCGCGCAGTCCCCCTCCTGCTTGGGGAGCTCGGGGATGGGCGGCAGCGGCGACGAGCGGGGACTCAGCTCAGGGGTTTTAGAACGGCTCCTACTCCTGAGAAACCATAAATAAACCATAGAGATACAAAATCATTTTTCCATGAAACTACAATTTACCAAGTATTTAGGATTCGGATTTTGAGCGAAGTTACTTTCGCTATATGTGAATATACAGTCTCAGGGTGACTAGCGGGGCAATGCTGCGTAAGATCTTGCAATGCCAAGCACTGGCTGGCAATGCAGATGTTGTGCACTTGCTCTAGTGGAGCGTCGATTATCCGAACGAATAAAGTGGTATGGGTGTTCGGAAAACCGATTTATTTAGATATAATCGAATTGAATCATTTTTATTGAACAATTTATGTACCAATAAAACCATATTATGTGTGAAATATGAATCTCTTTTTATTACAATGACAAATAGTAACCACAAAGACAGATAGAAGGAACCATTAGATAACTGGGTTGCAGATTAGCTTTCTTCTAATCGTTTAGTAACTTCGCATAGAGCCTTAAATTGCGTCCGAGCCGTTCGGTTAAGCGGCCGTTCGGTTGTCCGACGTTCGGATAAACGACGCTCCACTACGAAAAAGGAATACAATATTGTTATCATTACCTAGTGATTCTAGTGCGTAATGGTGTCACTATGGGGGATTCCTGACGCTCCGGAGTAACAGATCGGCTTCTATAGAAATAATGAAACGAAACGATGATTAAAACTACCACTGTCTTTGCCTTGTCTCATAAAATAACTGATAATGCGAGTATGTCTGACCACTAAAACTGTTAACTACACGAAGATGCACCTATTTATAGCCCCCATAAAATATAAGGAGTATTTTATAGTTCACGAATTTGGTGAATATTATCTTAACAAAGATTTCCATAGACAAGCCCAGTCAAACTGATGCCTCAATCGGCAACAAGCGTTCCAAAATACTGGCTTCAAGCGTCTAACTTGTTATGTCACGCCAGAGGCCCTTGGGCGGCCTGATAAACCCTGACACCAGAGGCCAGCACCTCAATCAACTAACATACAGACAGACAAACAAAGGAGACAGACCTGTTAATCAGCGGCGTGCTCTCTCCACCGATAGACCTGATGGCGCGACGCCCCCGCGGCGTGTGCGGCGCCCCCACGCCCCCCGCACGCCCCCGCGCGCCCCCCTCCGCCAGCGTGACGTCACGCTCGAGCCGCGGCTTGTACTCTACGTCTTGCACAGAGAACTCCGGCCGCTGCAGGTCTATATCGAAGACTTGCGATCGGTCCCTTTTCTCCGAATCTAAGGAAGAAAAACTCATTTGAAGATTCCTAATTATTTTACTTGTGAGTTTTGTTGTTGAGTTAGAAACAGCGTGGGTTGCCCGTCGGAGTAGGCAGAGTCTACGTCATCACACATGCTACGATCGTGACCACATACATATAACAGGAAGCAGACCGATCATTACAGCTACCTAGCGAAGCCAGAAAAAATCATTCAGACAGAGCCGAACTAAGGCTCACAAGACAACTATGCCTACCCTGATAATATTTAAACCAAGTATAAATTCGTGCTGAATCCGACCTTATATCTTTACAAGTAGGATGAGCTGTGAAAATGTCGCCAGCGTCACTGATCAAAGTGATCAATATGGCTGTCGTCTTCACGATTCACTAGACACCTGTAATGTTAAGGCTGCTTCGTTTTATATGTCTGTGGGTCCTGACACACCTCTTCCGCTTCCTCGACATAATCAAAATTATTTATATATATATATTGATATTTGTTGGTGCGCGAATTAGGCCCGTTTTTAGCTAGTTAAGATACATACCTCGCACTGTAGTCGGTTCTAAGTCCGCCTCGCCGCTCCCCGAGGCGGGCTGTTCCCCCGGGCCCCGCGCCGAGGCGGCGCCCCGCCGCTCCCCGGAGTAGCGAGGGTTGACGAGGGTCACGGGGATGTCGGCGATGCTCTCGATGGTAGTGTTGGGGTCGTCCGAGAGGCTACTGTTGGCCGATATGGAGAGAGATCGCCTGGAATAATATAAATATATAAAAAAAACAAGCCAACAATGACAACAAATAACATAAAAGCCAATACAACACAGTAATACTATGTTAATGAATATAAACACAATATCGATTTACCTGGCGCGAACCGTATCTTTGTACGATCTCCTCGGCTGAACGTTGGATGCGGTGGCCAACTTCTTTGGCGGAGATTCCAACGGATGACTTTCATTCTGCAACAGACAATGAACTTCTGAACAAAGAACAACATTTAATTCGTTACATAACATTCAAAAAAGATATTGTGTAAAAACTACAGCAAGTGGTTTTTGTCTAATAAATATGCCATATTGGCAGACTGACTGACTGGAAGATGCAGTGTAGGTAGGCCTCCCACTAGATGGGTCGTAGACATCAAGAGTCGCAGGCGACCGGTGGATGCAAGTGGCAAATTGTCGTTCGGTGTGGCGGTCTAAGGGGGAGGCCTGTGTTCAGCAGTGACGTCTTCAGACTGATGATGATGATGATGATGATTGCCGTACCATGGCAAAACGGACTTATATCTGTCTGTATTTAAGACACTTTCTTCCTTTAAAAGTCCTCACCATAGCATGAGAAGTGGTGGTGACATAGCTGTCAGTGGTGGATATATCCATCTCCTTCTCCCTCGCAGCGGCCGTGGATCCGTCCATCACATCCATCTCTCTCTCGTCGGACTCCTCTCTCTCTTCCGCGTAGTGAGCGGGAGGCGGCGACGGCGTGGAACCAGATTCCGACGCCGTCGGTATTGTGAAGCGCAGGTGTCTGGATATAGGTAGATAACATTAGGTCACGATCACACTCAGATCTCGGGATCAGACTTACGTTCGGTTTCTGAGCCCCTAGTTAACTTTGACCAACCCATTTGTCTATCGTTCTCTATAGGCCGAAATTAATAATCAATCCAATTCAAATTTTACTATCTGGGATTGATATCACAATTCATTTTTAGGGTCAAACGTGCAAATACCCGATCCGTGCATTGGTTTATAAAGGCACGCAGATTGGAAATCGATCGAATGATAGGCAGCAATCCAAGATCGATTTCTATCTTGGATAGGAGATACAATATTAATTTTGGCTGTAAATCTGGCACTAAACAAATGATACATTTTAATGCAATCTTTGGAAATATAAACTGTGCTCATTCGTCGGCAGGAACAGTTTTATCAGAAGTTGACGCCAGACCGAAATGTGTAAAATAGATTGAACGTGTAAGGTCTATCAGGAATATAAGTCCCCGTAGTGTCCCCGGCTCACTTGTCGGTGCAGTCGCTGCAGTGCGTGTGGTCGCTGGCCTCGCTGCGGGCCGGGGACGCGGGGGACGCGGGGGACGCCGCGCGGGAGCGGGGACGGAGCTGGAACATGTTTAGAACGTTACTACTGAGGTTTCCTTGGAAATGTTATGTTCTCTCTTCGAACTTGTGTCGAAAGTATGGGTGGTGTATTAATCGTCGAATGTTCGCTAACGTGCACGAGTGGGCGATGATATGAACTCGAAAAACATATTATCTCGCATTTGAGATTTCCCTGAAAATTTCAGGGAAGTGCTTCAGAGAAGCGGGCAGCTTCGTCGACGCGACTCAACTCTCCCCCTCGACCAGTGATGACACTATTTTCTTCTATTGTGAAAATATAACATAGATGACACTTAAAACATTTTATTTCGCTTCTGTAATACTTGAAACGTTATAGTAAATCGATCCTGGCGAAACGCATAAACCGTGCGAAACAAACATTAACTTTTTAATGAATACCTACTGCCCACTAGCAAAATCCTATAAGGACGTACATTATCGTCCATACTAATCTTACTAATATTATAAAGCCGAAAGTTTGTGTGTGTATGTTTGTTAGGTCTTCACGCTCAAACGGCTGAACCGATTTCGATGAAATTTGGTATAGGGGCAGATTGGACCTATGAGACGGACATAGGCTATCTTTTGTCTCAAAAAATAATCTCGAAGGGGATGAAATAGGGGTTGAAAGTTTGTATGGGGAATCCATAATTCTTCAAGTTAGGGATCTGAAAATTCTTATTTAGGCTTTTGGTAAGAAATAAATAAATACGGGTTTCAGCTTTTGTGCAAATCATCCCTAAAGAGGGAAAAGCAAGGGGGTTGAAATTATGAGGTTTTCTTTAGATGCACCCCCTACGGACCACGATAAACGGCTGAACGGATCGTTATTTAAAGGGGGAGATTGCGATGGGAGGAGAGGGGGCAGAGTGCGGGGGAGGGGAGGGGGAGAAAGAGGGAGAGTGGGAGGAGAAAGAGGGGAGAGTGGAGGGAGAAAGAGAGGGGACTGGGGTGAGAAAGAGGGGAGAGTGGGGTGATAAAGAGGGGAGAGTGGGGGAGAAAGAGGTGAGAGTGGGGGGAGAAAGAGGGTAGAGTGGGGAAAAAGTGAGGGTAGAGTGGGGAGAAAGAGAGGAGAGAGCGGGGAGAAAGAGGGGAGAGTGGGAGGAGAAAAAGGGGAGAGTGGGGGGAGAAAGAGGGGAGAATGAGGTCAGAGTGGGGGAGAAAGAGGGGAGAGTGGGGGTAGAAGGAGGGGTGAGTGGGGAGAAATAGGGGAGTAGGAGAAGAGGGGAGCGTGGGGCGCCCTAGGGGAGAGGGGGAAGAGGGGAGAGTGGGGGGAAATAGGGGAGAGGGGGAAGAGGGGAGAGTGAGGGGAGAGAGAATTTGGTTCGCAGATAGCTTATCTTCTAACTTAGGACATAGGCTACGAACATATTATTAGTCATCATCATAATCATCGCCGTTTTCCATCAATGCGATAAAACACCCAATGTGCGTAAAATTTCGTACGTAGATAGCTTTAATTCATCATAGTCACCATCACCACCGTTTTGCATCAGTGCAATAAAAACTGTGACAAACTACCCCATTGGCATGAAATTTGGTATTTTTATAGCTTATACCCCAACTTACACATAGTACACAGTGGCAGTGAAATAGTACCTTAATTTGCATGAAATGTAGTATGCAGATAGTTTAGAGACATAATATAGGCTACAAGTCATCATCATCACCATCACCATCACTGTTTACCTGTCCATCAGTGCGATAATAACTGTGAAAACTGTACCTAACTTCAGTATTTTCTCTGACAGAATGTTACAAGTCGTATCTAACAGCCACCGCCCTATAGGTTTTACAATGTGAAACGCGGGTGAAACCGCGGGGCGCCGCTAGTATTATAAATCTGAAAGTAACTCTGTTTATCTGTATATCTGTTTGTCTGTTTGTTTGTTACCTTTTCACGGCTAAACGGCTGAACCGATTTCGATGAAATTTGGTATAGGGGTAGATTGGACCTATGAGACGGACATAGGCTATCTTTTGTCTCAAAAAACAATCTCGAAGGGGATGAAATAGGGGTTGAAAGTTTGTATGGGGAATCCATAATTCTTCAAGTTAGGGATCTGAAAATTCTTATTTAGGCTTTTGGTAAGAAATAAATAAATACGGGTTTCCGCCTTTTTGCTAAATCATCCCTAAGGGGGGAAAAGCAAGGGGGTTGAAATGATGAGGTATTCTTTAGATGCACCCCCTACTGACCACAATAAACGGCTGAACGGATCGTAATTTAAAGGGGGAGAGCGCGATGGGAGGAGAGGGGGAGAGTGTGGGGGAGGGGTGGGGGAGAGTGGGGGGAAAAGGGGAGTAGATGGTAGAGTGGAGGGAAAGAGGGTAGAGTGGGGGGAAAGAGAGAGGAGCGCCGGGAGAAAGAGGGGAGAGTGGGGGAGAAAGAGGAGAGAGTGGGGGGAGAAAGAGGGGAGAGTGGGGGGAGAAAGAGAGGAGAGTGGGTTAAAAAAGAGGGGAGAGTGGGGGGAGAAAGAGAGGAGAGTGGGGTGAGAAATAGGGGAGAGTGGGGGGAGAAAGAGGGGAGAGTGGGGTGAGAAATAGGGGAGAATGGGTTGCTAAAGAGGGGAGAGTGGGGTGAGAAAGAGGGGAGGGTGGGGAGGGAAAGAGGGTAGAGTGGGGTGAAAGAGGGGAGAGCGGGGAGAGAAAGAGGGGAGAGTGGGGGGAGAAAGAGGGGAGAGTGGGGGAGAAAGAGGGGAGAGTGAGTGGAGAAAGAGGGGAGAGTGGGGGGAGAAAGAGAGGGGAGAGCGGGGAGAAAGGGGGCAGTGGGGGGAGAGTGGGGGGAGACAGAGGGGAGAGTGGGGGGAGAAAAAGAGGGTGGGGAGAAATAAGGGAGAGTGGGAGATAAAAAGAGGAGAGTGGGGGAGAAAGAGGTTAGAGTGGGGGGAGAAAGAGGGGTGAGCGGGGTGAGAAAGAGAGTAGAGTGGGGAGAAAGAGAGGGGAGAATGGAGGGAGAAAAAAGGGGAGAGTGGGGGTAGAATGAGGGGAGAGTGGGGGGAAATAGGGGCGAGTGGGGGGAGAAAGAGAGATTGAGAGCGAAATATATAGAAATAGAGGGAGAGGGAGTGAGCGAAGGAGGAAAAGGGAGAGATATAGACTGAGAGGGTGAGGGAAATATACAAGGTGTAACAGCAAGGTGTAGTAATACTGAAACTACGCATACACATACATATTTCGAAGTAGTCTGGAGGTACTATAAATCTGTAAGTACGAGGGTGAATCAAAAAATTCTTGGAATCAATATTAAAAAATGCAAAGATTTAAATAATAATATTTTATTTTTCTACATCAGCGGTACTCTAAGTGTGTTCCGCGGAACCCTAGGGTTCCGCGCTACCCCTGTAGGGGTTCCGTAAGAATTTAGAAAAAAAATCAAACCTGATATCAACCAATAGATGAAAAATAAAAAACAGTTTCATACCTCCCATTAGTTAAGATTTTTTCATTTTTAATATCTTCTATTATTGTACTTGCCATGTGGTAAAGTAAGTAATAATTAGTAACTGTTACATTGTACTTTTATTATGCTTATATAATAAAGAATACACTTTTAAAAACTATTTTTTTATTGTAGGGTTCTGTCAAGTATTTTGTTTGTCAAAAGGGTTCCGTGACCAAAAAAGTTTGAGAACCGCTGTTCTACATAATCTCCCTCCAATGCAATGCATTTAGAATAACGCGTTTCTAACTTCCTTATTCCTTGTGAAAAAAAATTATTTTCTTGACTCTCGAAAAAGTCCTCTACGGCAGCTATAACCGCGTCATTATCGTGAAATTTTGTTCCACGAATTTCCTCTTTTAATTTTGGAAATAAGTGAAAATCACTTGGGGCTAAGTCCGGAGAATATGGTGGGTGGTCAAGGAGATTGAAGCCAGCACAGCGGATTGCGTTGAGCGCAACTTCCGATCGATGAGCAGGAGCGTTATCTTGAAGGAACAACACGCCCAACGACAGTTTTCCACGACGTTTTTCTTTAATCGCTTCACGCACTTTCGGGATTAAATTTGCATAATAGGGTCCAGTAATCGTCTGGCCTTTTGGCATGTAATCAATAAAAAGGATTCCTTCACTATCCCAGAACACAGAGGCCATAACTTTGCCAGCGGTAGGAGCAACTCGAAATTTCTTAATGGATGGAGAGGATGGTCGTTTCCAAGACATGCTTTGTCTTTTAGTTTCAGGATCAAAATGGTGGACCCACGTTTCATCCATGGTGACAAGACGACGGCAAAAATTATCCGAATCACGCTGGAACATTTCGAGATTACGCTTGGAAATTTCCAAACGTCGCTTTTTGTTTTCGTCGGTTAACATTCGTGGCACCCATCTTGCAGACACTTTTTTGAACCCCAGTGAATCAATTAAAATGGATTGAACGCTACCAAAAGATATCTTTAGGATCTCAGCTATATGTTTTATAGTCATTCTTCTGTCTTCCAAAACCAGATTCTCAACCTTTTTGACATTTTCTTCTGTAACGGAGGTTGAAGGCCGCCCAGAACGCGGGTCATCTTTACAGCTTGATCTACCTCTTTTAAATTCAGCCACCCAGTACGCAACCGTAGAATAGGGTACAGCATCACCCCCTAATGTCTGCTGAATGTCCAAAAAAATTTCCTTCGTAGACATTTTTTTCAAACTGAGATATTTTATCACCGCACGTAACTCACTTTTATCCATAATTTTGACTTTTTAGCAACTCGTTGCACAAAAAAATTTATTACATGCGAACGAACTGACAAAAACAAGTGACAGTCTGCATAAATATAGTGTGATAGACACTCTTTAATTTGAATATCGAACTTGATCCAAAACGGTTTCATATATATGCACTTCTAAGAACTTTTTGATTCACCCTCGTAGTTACGGTAATGAATTATTACACCTCAAAGTTTACTGCAAAACTAACCATCGTTCAACCCTAGTTATCAGCTGGGCGATGTCAGTGAACTTGAGGCATAGGCTAACATGTACAGTCTTACCCAACTTCTATGGTGCGTCGTGAATCTTCGTTCGCGCAGAAAATAAAGTATGGTCCGAAGATTAACGAAAGAATGCTTAACACTTACAATCAACATAAGATCACTATTATAAGGTTCATAATACACTGCAGCTGTTGCACATCGCAGTTCTACCTGCGCAGAAGATGAATTTTCAAAGCGCGGGAATTGCTCTTGACCGCTATTGGTCGGCAGCCGCCCCGCCATCTTAGCGATCGCCGCGTGGCATGAGTGAGATGGAACTAACAGCTGCAGTATATTATGAACCTTATAATAGTGATCTTAGGTTGATTGTAAGTGTTAAGCATTCTTTCGTTAATCTTCGGACCATACTTTATTTTCTGCGCGAACGAAGATTCACGACGCACCATAGAAGTTGGGTAAGACTGTACACCAAAGTTGTGGTAAAAGTTCCACCAAAAATTACTAGATGGCGCCAGGGCCGTTTCTAAGAAATCCTGCATCGCGCAAGCGTTGTGTGACCAGCGTAACGTGACGTCATCCGTATCATGTTAGGGTTGTAATATTTAGTTATTTTGTCAATTTGAGTGAAAAAATCGATTATCGATTTCAGGTTTTAGTACCCTGGCAAATGATTCATCACCAGGTACACATACCCACATTTCAATATTACTACACCTTGCCGATACACCTTGTATATAATGGATGAGATGGACAGGGAGAGAGAAGGCGAGAGATTGAGAGTGGAGAGGGATATTAATGATAGAAAGATAGGGAAAGAGATAGAGGTGGAGGAAGAGAGATAGAAATAGCGAAAGAAGGAGAAAGATAGAAAGAGAGCCAGAGGGAGAAAGATAGAGGAAAAGAGAGAGAGAAAGAGACAGATATATTCTTACCTAGCTGTTACCCGCGACATCAATTGATTTTTTAAACAGTTTACATTTTATATAAAAATGCGAACGAAGTTGCGGGTATCAGCTAGTATTTTATACTCTGATGCTTTCGCCTGTGTATATCCACACAGGCGAAAGCATCAGAGTATCTAGGTCCGTGAACATAATGAATAAATAAAAAAAATGCACAACTGGTGGAACTGGCAGCCAACACTATAATATATGAGTATACCTTCAGTATGCTGTGCGGAGTGCCGGGGCGCTCCCCCCCGGCGCGGGGCGGCGCCTGCGCCTCCGGCATGCGCAGCAGCGCCGCCAGCTGCGCCGCCAGCGCGGGCGCCGCCGGGGGCGGGGGCGCCGCCGGGGGCGCGGGCGCCGCCGGGGGCGCGGGCGCCGCCGGGGGCGGGGGCGGCGCGCGGGGGCGCTTGGCCGGGGGCGGGGGGGCGCAAGGGGGCGACAAGCTGCGAATGCAATATCTCACGTTACCGACCACCTATATGAGCTGGTTCCGCTGTCCGTCTGTCTGTCACCAGGATGTATCTCAGGAGCTGTGATAGCTAGACACTTGTAACTTTCACAGATGACGTATTTCTGTTGCCGCTACGCCGTTTTTTGTAGATAATGGTACGGAACCCTTCGTGCGCGAGTTTGACTCGCGCTTGGGTGGTTTTTTGATTGTTTTACCAACAGGTTTACATTTCAGTCTTATAATCCTATTTATAAAGCGATCACGTGAATTTCTACGAGAATTTCCTACTAGTTTGTACTCTTGAAATTACCAAATAACCACTGGTACTCGTGTCGCGTACTGTATTCGCTGTGTGTATATTTCGCGTGAGGGCGGCTGAGCAAATAAATGCTGCCGAAAATTGTATGCAACGTCAATTTACAAGGATTTATTTAAAATAGTATAAATGATAAAATTGTGGTAAAAGGCATCGTAACTTTAGTTTTATAATTATTCCGCAAAAATTGGAAAATGTCTGGACCATTCCAATTTTTGTCCATTTTATCCGTCTCAGTACATGAGCGATTTTGAAATAATAACACAAGGAAAACCCAAAAAAAAACAACTTTTTTTTTGTGGAAGACATCGTGAGTATACCTACATGCCCGAGGAATATTTCGGAGGCATGTAATCCATCACTCCGGACCAGGCCTTCGTGGTGGATATATCCTAATTCTCCTCACGAAAGTGAAGGGAGGCCGTTGCCCAGCAGTGGCTGCATATCATATCATATTTTTTTTATTTTCGACAGAGCAACCTCTATCGCATGGCCAGTGGTTGATGACCTATGGGTAGCAGAGAGCCCGCAGCAGCCCCTCACCTCCCGGCGCTCCCGGGGCTCCCGGCGCCCCCGGGGCTCCCGGGGCGCGCGCGGCGCCCCCGCGGCGTGCAGATGAAGGGGGTTTCCTCGACGTGCAGCGCGCGCTTCAGGCCCCGCCGCGGCCCGGCGCGCCGCATCCAGGTCTCACTCGCGTTCTCGATCGTGTCCTATGATCAAATCGATACTTACAATAGATCGATCACTAGTTTCAAAAAGGAGACTTCAAAGTATTTTTTTTTGCATTTTGGTGTTGTTTTATGCATATTATGTTAGGTTCAGAGACTTTACAATGCCTAAGCTTTTTGAACGTTTCTAGAATTCTGTGTCTCATCGTAAATACCAGTTTAGTGAACCAAAGAATAAATAAAAAACAAAATAGACTGACATATTTAGACTAGCATATTATCTTGTAACAAACTACTGAAATTATGTGAAAACTGTAATATGTCATTGTAAATTCAGAAGACATACCTGAATAAAAGACGACTTGTATGTGAACGTGTTTTTGAGCGACTTCGCTTGTACATACACAGACATCGGCTTCGGTGCGGACACTGAAATAACACGGGCATTGTAGTGGAAACATAAAATTACTTATGTACATAATAATTATACGTAACGAGCTGCGCCCTGCGTTGTCTATTACCCCACAGTAACCGAGCAATTTTGAGGGGTAAAAGTATAAGATAGTAAAATCTCCATCTCCCCCTCTCCCCATTATCATTTTTCTAAAATTAAGTAAATCTTTTGAGTAAACCCCAAATGTAACACCCCCCCCCCCCCCTCTTCACCTCTCCCTCCAGCCACCCGCCATGATGCCAGCGATGGGCGGCAGGGCTCCGCAGACCACCACCACCCCCACCCCCCCTCACCGTGCGGCTCCAGCTCCCTCCAGGCCAGCGCGCAGTGCGCCACGGTGCCGGCGATGGGCGGCAGGGCTCCGCACACCCCCTCCACCCCCCCCCCTCACCGTGCGGCTCCAGCTCCCTCCAGGCCAGCGCGCAGTGCGCCACGGTGCCGGCGATGGGCGGCAGGGCTCCGCACCCCTCCCCCCCTCACCGTGCGGCTCCAGCTCCCTCCAGGCCAGCGCGCAGTGCGCCACGGTGCCGGCGATGGGCGGCAGGGCTCCGCACACCCCCTCCACCCCCCCCCCCCTCACCGTGCGGCTCCAGCTCCCTCCAGGCCAGCGCGCAGTGCGCCACGGTGCCGGCGATGGGCGGCAGGGCTCCGCACACCACCTCCACCAGGGCGTCCCGCGCCCCCTCCCGGTCCGCGACCTCGAACAGCGACTCCGCCGAGGTGGACAGCTCCTTGCTGCGCTGCGGCCGCGACAGCTTCAGCTTGTTGTTGTAGCGTTCGGCTTCTAGGTATCTGTGGGTGAATAAATATCGTTAGTGGCTTGCTGCCTGACCTGACCCGCAGACGTGCACCGACGTGGGGCCACCACCTGGGGCCTTACCATGACCTCTTATTGCGATCCAGTTGCGGACCTAAACAGAATCGTTCCACTCACGTTCTACTCAGTCGTACCATGACGTCTTATTTTGACATCTTGCCGCTCAGTTTAGGTTGCCGCCATTTTGAATCTAAAGGAATTGACGTCTACCTTTTTGATATCGAAAGGCAGGTATTACTATTATTTAATGTTTCGTTCATTCATTTGGAACTAACCTACTTCTTTTGACCTTTTTACCAATACTGAACCGCTTAGTTGTCATAATTAGCGGCCCAAGAAAAGTTAAATATTTTCTCACCAAAACTGAATCGTTTTGGTACATACTACACGTGCACATGCTCAAGGCTGGCGAAACCCGAGGTTTCGACCCGTGGTGACTTCGTCAGATGAACCGTAATCATCGCGGCATCCGCCACGGTCACAAATTCAACAATACGAGCCTTTTATTCTGAGAATACGAGTTGTAGCCCCGACCGTCAACGAAACCTCTCTCGCCTGGACGAGGAATCCTAAGATGTTGGACTCAACAATAACAACATCGAGTTTCGGTGGGAATCCTATAGTGAGACGTTAGTTTTGTATTTTTTTCACAAACTTGTGTTTCTTCAAATGTTAATGCGTAGTATTGGTGGCATAGTAATCAATTAGTGTTCGTTAACGTACACGAGCGTGGGCAAATGATATAAACCCAAAAAGCGTGTCTTAGTAAATACTTAATATATTTATTTATATCTAAACACTGAATGATGCCACCAATATTGCACATTAACACTCGAAGAAACACAAGTTTGAGAAAATAATACAAAACCAAAAACATCTCACTATCAGATTCCCGCCAAAACTCATGTACCTACCTAGGTACTTTATAGCTTACAGCTCCACCACGGAGAATTTTACCGCAAATGAGTGAGCGAGGAATGAACGTCAACCTAACGTAGACGGAAAGAGCTATACACGATTGGTATCGGTAGTCTCTTTCCCACAATAAGGAGAAGACCATGAGAAGACTATTCAAATGTTACTCGTGACGGAAAAGGACAGAGCTAGTCTATATTTTGCATCTTGCTATAAGAAGGTAGTATCCAGCAGTCTGTGGCTCTGCTTTCGATACATATAAAAATAATATTTTAGCTATTCACGGTTTGTGCCATAGACGAAGTATCAATAGACTTGACCAAAGCGTATACCCGAAAGGGACACCTATGCTGCAATTGATAAATCGGATAAATTTAATACACGTTATATAGGTGTAGCTCCAATCATTCGTGCGACATTCTAAAAGCCAAGATCGCTGGGTAATGGGATTCCCCATAAATCGGAGAAATATAATACACGTTATTTAGGTAGTGCTCCAATCATTCGTGCGACATTCTAAAATGTCAAGATTAGTTTGCTTCTGCAGCACAGCAATAAATTAGTGCATACGCTGACAAAAACAAAACATCATCGTACTATCCTACTTACTCCTTTGTCTATTTGTATTCACTTGTCTATTTTCTTCCTCGGATCTTGAGTTAAAGATCATAATTATCTGTTGGATGAATAATCCGAGGTTTGTGCATTTAGTCATAGATAATATTGTTCATTCATTCTAAGCTTAGCGATGTCAATCAGGGACATATTCATGATATTTTCAAAACCCCCGCTAATGGTTATTGATACATTGCTAAATACCTATATTTTCTTAGTACCTATTTTGGGAATTAAAATACTGAACACGTGTGTAATCACACGGTACAGGTAAAAAGGTACGCGCAAGCCACATTCTTCTCGTGATCGTCGGCGTGGAAACAATTTTCAAATGAAGAACTATTTCTGCTGTGTAAAAAAATTATGAATAAAGCCTCAATTGCACCTTGAACACGGAACGCTCAAACACACGCACAGACAAGTAGGTACGCGGATGCTGGGCTTGCACATGCAAAATTTAAAGCAAGTCGAAAAGTGTACAAGCCAAGCAAGCAGGTTTGCGCGTCATTCCGTTTTACCAACCACACACACACAGATCCCACAGTTTACGTGTACAAGCCGGCTTTTGCATGCAAAACTGTGGTGAAGCTTGTGCGTGTGGTTGGCCGTTGGCCGATGTGTATTTTAACCGATATTTGATATCGATACCTAGGTACCTCAAAAATATCAGTATTTCAATGCCCGTTGTCGATCTCAATACGGTTATCTTTAAAAGTAGGTGATGGTACGAAATTAGTCGATCCCATTTAGGAACCTAAACTGGATAGAACCTAAAGAAAATCGTTTGCTATAAGGTAGGAGTAGGCCCCCTGTACACCTGGGGGGTGGACTCGTGGGCGAGGGCTCCCCTCCAGAGCTGCATAACCCGAATAACACCCGTGCCAACCGCTAAGACAAGACGGCGAATGCTAGCGCGACCTTGTCTTGCCCCATTCCGACAGACTCACGGGGTGGGGTTTAATCGGTCCGAGCCCCGCACACCGTTACCCCCGAGGCGGAGGGCAAAAATACTGCCAACAGTGGCCTCCACAAACAAATCGTAAACATCAATGAAACTCAGTTCACCTGGCCTGCTGCAGGTAGTACATGATCAGTATGTCCGAGGTCTGCGCCTCGTGGCACTCCTCCAGGTACTTGATGAACATCTCCTCCTCCAGCGGCAGCAGCGTTAGCTGCAGGATCTTCGACAGGTTACCGGTGTTGCGGCAACCTGAAACGATACAGGTTTCATAAACTATTCTCAAAATGCTGCTAATATTTAAAATCTAATAAAGAGAGGGGGGGGGGGTTGAGTGAGAAATACCTCACTAGGGGGGGGGGGGGGGGGGGGGGTAAAGTTCGCTAACCTCTGTAGAAGTAGGCGAGCGCCCCCTTGCGGTCCCGGCCACAGGCGCGCGCCGCCCCCAGCGCCGCGCACACCAGGCCGCGCGACAGGTACAGGCTGCAGCACGCCTGCCACTCCGCCAGGGGGGCCTCCGGGCTGAGGAGAGGGAGGGGTGAGATAAAGAAGAATGGCAGGTCGATAAATTACGACAAAATGTGGCCGACCGGGACTGAGCTTGAATTTCCGATTAAGATACGCCGTTTGAAATCTCGGTGGTAGCGCCAACGAGCACCCCGCTAGCTAGTAGCTACTCTCCTCAAGAAGAAAATGTTGTCAAGCCTCAATCGAATCAATCTCATTCTGGGCTGAGCGTGTAATTCTGCACCAAATTGTCAATGACTGAGATATCAGTGAAATGCTAACCTTTGCGATTATAAAACATGATAAAGAGTATTGACCATGACTACGACCACAGAACAAAAAAAATGTGAGAGACTGAAGTGTATGGCCTACCTCTGGTGTTTGCCGGGCTTGGGCGGCGGGCGGCGCACGTGCAGGTACTGCAGCGCCGCCTGCGCCTTGCGCTGCGCCAGCAGCGACGCCAGCACGGCGCGGTGCTGCCACGCCGCCAGCGTGTTGCCCGTCAGGCACTGCAGCTGGTCCAGCGCGAACTGTACCATTCTCAACTTATAGCCGTTCCTAGTTTATATTAGACCACTGCGGATGGATACTTTTGAATGTATTTTTGGACGATTGGCTGACAAACATCTCACATATTTGAGACGGTACTCGGGAAAAACTGACAGTTCTGGGATTTATATATGAACTATTTTATATATGAATATTTAATTATGTGGGTATTATATATGAACTTAAGACCAAAACCAGGACTGATATAAAATCTATTAATAATATTTGTCCGTGTGTCTAGTCAGCTATAGTTGTATATAAATAGTTTATAGCATTATGCAGCATTATACATACATCAAAATCTCTATGGTCGAGGTGCCAGAACGCTTGCGTGGCTTTGATCGCGGTATTGCTGAGCCCGAACATCGTCGGGAACTGCATCAGCCTACGGATCACCGCTTCGTATCTGTAACAAACATGCAATGTTGCTATTATCGACTACCGGTCTGTTGGGAACAGTGCCATCAGCCCCGATGTTATCTTTTAACGGGGCAGGTGGTACAAATCAAGTAGTTATCAGCATCATCTGTCCCGGATAGAGTATATCTAATAATAAAAAGTTAAAAAAATAAGATGTAACTTGATAAAATAAAGAGCCAGAATGCGCACCCACCTGACGTCATCGTAGACCATAGAGTAGTCGACGAGCAGATAGAGCAGCAGCGAGTGCTTGTGCTCCTCCGCGATGTCGGGCTGCAGGTACAGCCGCAGCGCCGCGTACAGCGACGGCGGCGGGTACAGCCCGCTGCTGCTGCCGCCTTTCATCCACATCCTGCACATACGACACTTCAATACGCGCCATCTAGCGGCAATGGTCGGCAACTCTCGATCCTCGAACTTTTATTGCGGTAATGGCGTTATAAAGGGTCGCCGCCTGCGTTCTGATATGTATCCCGTTTATAGATAACATTTAGATTTGCAGTATCTAACGGTGACGGTGGGTATAATTTGTCGGCCCTCAAGCTTTTAAGTCTTATTTAGGATAACGCCATCTAGCGGCGGCGATCGGTTTTTATCGATTCTCAAAATTTCTGTTCGTTAGTAGCACACTGCTGGTCGGCGCTTACACGTTTCATGTTTTACAGTAATTAATAGGATACAAGATAACTTACTGATGTATCTTTTCGCCTCCGAACTCATGTTCGATCAGTTGATCGATGTAGAGTAGCGAGCATGAGTTGTTGGCGCCATTTTCTTCGGAATTGGAATTTTCTTGTAACCGATTTAGTTTCATACGCCTGAAACGATGCAATATAACTTTACTGTGAATTGGACTTATGTTGGTTTTCGAAAATATCAGCAAACGTGTGAATGCTTTACGGACAAGAATTTCTTCTAACGCCATCTAGCGAGTATAGTTAGTACTGAAATCGAAATTTGCTGTCGCGCTCGGGCAGCAGCCCCACGCACAGCGGCCGATGCCCCCGTGCCGCGCTAGAGGCGAGTATTGCTAACGGCGCCACCTAGCGGCGGAGTGTCGCACCTCTTGCTGTAGGTGTCCCGCAGCTGCGGCGCGGGGTAGGGCAGCGCGGCGCTGCCGTCGCCGCGCTCGGGCAGCAGCCCCACGCACAGCGGCCGATGCCCCCGTGCCGCGCTAGAGGCGAGTATTGCTAACGGCGCCACCTAGCGGCGGAGTGTCGCACCTCTTGCTGTAGGTGTCCCGCAGCTGCGGCGCGGGGTAGGGCAGCGCGGCGCTGCCGTCGCCGCGCTCGGGCAGCAGCCCCACGCACAGCAGCCACTGCACCACGCGGAAGTACAGCGACACGCAGCCGATGCCCACGTGCCGCTCCTCCATCTCGCTCAGCGCTGGAACCGTGGGATGCGGACTTTGTACAGCGTACTGCATGAAGCAGTTAAGACTGACTGGCTCAAGCGGGGATCGCATGGAGTACTCTTTGTAACACAGTCTTACAATACAAGGTTCACTCCAGCAGTCGGGATCAACTTCTCGAAGCAGTTGCAAGGCTTACTCTGACCGCTCCTAAATTTTCTGATGCTTCGCCTATATTTTGTCGGCTCCTGGGGTTCGTTGTTCTTTGCTGACTCAAACAGTCGACACCGACTAGTCGAGCAGTCCGTATATGTTATTACACAAGCATCTACTCAAGCTATCTGTATAAGGATACATATCGTTGATATCGGGGTTTTTAAGAATGTATTTCCGCTTACCGTCGGGAACCACCAGATTGCAGCACTTGGTGAGTATCGCGTCCATGAGCCCCGTCAGCTGCGTCAGCTGCTGCACGCAGTGTTCGAGGCATCGCACCACGTTCCTGTACAACATAATATTTGATGACCAAGCATAATGGAGGCATTGAATAAAACCTCAAATGAAATAAGAAGCGTTACCTATCGGGCATGAACGAAGACACAAACAATGGTGCCGTGAGTTCTTTCGCGTTTTCCTTCAATTCGACCGCCCTCTTCCAAGCCCAATCCACCTGTCGACAAACAACCATTGTTACTGAAATATAAACTTTAATTTAATTAGCATTACACTTTTTTTCTTTTTCTTTAACATTGCGAATCAGTGAGTCGAATTTAAAATGTTGAAATTATATCATGAACCCTATACCTACAACGGTAAGGTATAAAATACCAGAAATGTGAGAGTGCAGCCGACGCCGCTGTGGCTGCCGGTGGCCCAGTCGTGCGCGCAGCGCTTCAGGAACCGCGACAGCCGCGCCTCCAGCGCCACCGACAGCAGGAACCTGCGCTGCTCCTCCTGCAACCACAAGCGTACCCGTCAGCGCTGCAGCGCCGCCGCGTGTGCGTGCGGCACCTGCGTGTGTGCGTGCGGTACCTGCGTGTGTGCGTGCGGCACCTGCGTGTGTGTGTGCGGCACCTGCGTGTGTGCGTGCGGTACCTGCGTGTGTGCGTGCGGTACCTGCGTGTGTGCGTGCGGCACCTGCGTGTGTGTGCGGCACCTGCGTGTGTGCGTGCGGTACCTGCGTGTGTGCGTGCGGTACCTGCGTGTGTGCGTGCGGTACCTGCGTGTGTGCGTGCGCGGCGGCCGCGTGCGGCGCGAGGCCGGCGCGCGCGGCGGCCGCGTGGGTGCGTGCGGTACCTGCGTGTGTGCGTGCGGTACCTGCGTGTGTGCGTGCGGTACCTGCGTGTGTGCGTGCGGTACCTGCGTGTGTGCGTGCGCGGCGGCCGCGTGCGGCGCGAGGCCGGCGCGCGCGGCGGCCGCGTGTGTGCGTGCGGTACCTGCGTGTGTGCGTGCGGTACCTGCGTGTGTGCGTGCGGTACCTGCGTGTGTGCGTGCGGTACCTGCGTGTGTGCGTGCGGTACCTGCGTGTGTGCGTGCGGTACCTGCGTGTGTGCGTGCGGCACCTGCGTGTGTGCGTGCGGTACCTGCGTGTGTGTGTGCGGCACCTGCGTGTGTGCGTGCGGTAACTGCGTGTGTGCGTGCGCGGCGGCCGCGTGCGGCGCGAGGCCGGCGCGCGCGGCGGCCGCGTGTGTGCGTGCGGTACCTGCGTGTGTGCGTGCGGTACCTGCGTGTGTGCGTGCGGTACCTGCGTGTGTGCGTGCGGTACCTGCGTGTGTGCGTGCGGTACCTGCGTGTGTGCGTGCGGTACCTGCGTGTGTGTGTGCGGCACCTGCGTGTGTGCGTGCGGTAACTGCGTGTGTGCGTGCGCGGCGGCCGCGTGCGGCGCGAGGCCGGCGCGCGCGGCGGCCGCGTGTGTGCGTGCGGTACCTGCGTGTGTGCGTGCGGTACCTGCGTGTGTGCGTGCGGTACCTGCGTGTGTGCGTGCGCGGCGGCCGCGTGCGGCGCGAGGCCGGCGCGCGCGGCGGCCGCGTGTGTGCGTGCGGTACCTGCGTGTGTGCGTGCGGTACCTGCGTGTGTGCGTGCGGTACCTGCGTGTGTGCGTGCGGTACCTGCGTGTGTGCGTGCGGCACCTGCGTGTGTGCGTGCGGTACCTGCGTGTGTGTGTGCGGCACCTGCGTGTGTGCGTGCGGTAACTGCGTGTGTGCGTGCGCGGCGGCCGCGTGCGGCGCGAGGCCGGCGCGCGCGGCGGCCGCGTGTGTGCTTGCGGTACCTGCGTGTGTGCGTGCGGTACCTGCGTGTGTGCGTGCGGTACCTGCGTGTGTGCGTGCGGTACCTGCGTGTGTGCGTGCGGTACCTGCGTGTGTGCGTGCGGTACCTGCGTGTGTGCGTGCGGTACCTGCGTGTGTGCGTGCGGTACCTGCGTGTGTGCGTGCGGTACCTGCGTGTGTGCGTGCGGTACCTGCGTGTGTGCGTGCGGTACCTGCGTGTGTGCGTGCGCGGCGGCCGCGTGCGGCGCGAGGCCGGCGCGCGCGGCGGCCGCGTGTGTGCTTGCGGTACCTGCGTGTGTGCGTGCGGTACCTGCGTGTGTGCGTGCGGTACCTGCGTGTGTGCGTGCGGTACCTGCGTGTGTGCGTGCGGCACCTGCGTGTGTGCGTGCGGTACCTGCGTGTGTGTGTGCGGCACCTGCGTGTGTGCGTGCGGTACCTGCGTGTGTGCGTGCGGTACCTGCGTGTGTGCGTGCGGTACCTGCGTGTGTGCGTGCGCGGCGGCCGCGTGCGGCGCGAGGCCGGCGCGCGCGGCGGCCGCGTGCAGGCGCGCGGGGTGCAGCAGCGCCGCGCCGCCCGCCGCCTCCAGCGCCGCCACGATCTGCCGCTGGATGCCCACCGTTCGCAGCGTCACCGCCTCCGCCGTGTTCAGGCATATGCAATCTGCGACCACACAAATCATATCATGAAACAAAATTCATTTTGTAACGTTTCACCTACGGCCCCGCAGAATAGCGGCGGCACTCACCGTACTGCAGCGAGTTGGGGTAGAAGTGTTCCTCGAGGCGCGTGGCGTGCTCGTACACGCAGACGGAGGCGGGCGCCAGGCGCGCGTGCAGCGCCACGGAGCCGCGGGGCGCCAGCGAGCTGCACCACGTGGCCGACATGAACGCCGTGCTCTCCAGCCGGTAGGTCGCTGGAACGGTCACAAACATGGTAAGAAGTCCTTTTATTCTATTCGAGATCTGATGATACAGGGCGTATTGAGTACTTCCACCACTGTTATAACTGAAATGTTCAACTCACCTGGCATCTGATCTTTGTACCACTGATCCAAATCAAACAGAAGCATGCCATACTGTATAGGAGCGTTTGGGTCTTCACCCCAACACTCCCATACGAGCTGACAGATGTTCAACATACCTGAAAGTTAAAGATTCGAGGGTACATCAAACTATATTATTATAACAGTTGTTTATTGAAGCAGGCTGTGCAATTCAAGGTACCAAATTGTAATGTTACTTGTACATATAATATACATACTGTCCTCTCCTTCATCTCCGAGAGTAGAATTGATAGAGTAAGAGTGGCAGGAGATGCATTTGCCGCCAAGCAATGGGGCTTCCTCCAAAGTACTTAGCTCTATTTGAAATCTAATTGCAGCCGTTGAAAAGTCCTGTAACAATGGGTTTCCTTTATGATTGTAATCACTCAAACTAAGACAATCAAGAACTTGGTCAAGAACATAGTTAGCCGAGAAGCTAATGCAAGTTTCTAGTGTCGTCCTTCCAAGGGCCCCTGACATGTCTTAACAACTGCTACTAATCAATCACAACTGGGACTGATTGCATGGCCTAAGCAGAAATCTACACAAAATGTTGTGAAAGTAATTAAATAAAAAATAAAAATATATTATGGTATAGACCTGGTAAAGACATTCCGTATCGGAAAGCATTCTTTTCCCTTGATATGTCAAGGAGTACATCACAGCCAATGGGAACTCTTCTTCTTCATATCTGTCCAACACGGAGAACACAACCCAGAGGTAGCAAAATGCTCTGGGATCATCGCATGGCTCCTGAAATTTTTTATCAAATGATTGTGATTAGAGCAGCATCTATGGCTTTAGTTGCCGATGGGCCAATTGCAAAGAGAAGTCATTCTATTCCCACATAGGGCCAGTATAGGGAATTTTTGTAGCCACAGGAATGTGTGTGTATAAGACTATGATCCTCAATCTTGATTCTTTACAGATATAGGGCATCTTAGGTAGTGATATAAAAATATATTAATAAGAAACCAATTAACATACACTGATTATTTACTTGAAAAATCTGTGTTTTCCACTTTTGCCATCAAGTATGTTGAAAACTTAAGACATTCTGACTACTGATATGGAATATGGATTTTATAGTGAAAGAACAAATTTAAGGATATTTAGTCTGAAGTACCTGAAATCCAAAGTGAGTTACAGGCAAGCACTCAATGTTGACTTGTGATGTAAACTCCAAATCCAACGTCATGATGTTCCATATTTGAAACGCACCAAAATTGAAACCTACTGCCAAACTACCCAGTTTTGGAATGTATTCAAGTACAGTCACTCGTATATGGTCTCTTTTGGCTTTCATACGGATTGTACCATCTGGATTACGGAAAATATACTGTCCTTCAACCATTGAATTCTCATTTAGTAGAATGGCAAGATGGTGTTCATTCTCTAATGCCAGTTCTCTCTGCTCTTCAATTCTGTGGATGGCGTTGAGAGGTAGGAAGCTGAGGTTAGTTGGATTTGCTTCATTTTGGATTAGGTGTTCATAGCCTTGTGATATATCCTTCAATGCTGAAACATGTATAAGAACTCATTATAGAGGTGACTTGGTTTACTGTTGCTTACTGTGGAATCTAGTTTTAATAGATGGTATACTAAAGTATATTCCATAGAATACCATTAAACATTGTTATGGTGAACTGGTATACATTTTTTAATTAAACTATTGAGTATATCAGACCACACAAGGCCCACCGATGTGGCTAATAACTGCTACAGGTTGATAAAGGGGACTAAATAGCTTATCTTGCCTCCATAACATAGACCAAGATAAGCTACCTTAGCTCAAAACGACACATTGATATAAACATACCTTGAATCAAACAAGCTCTATTCAGATCGAAAACAAATATCTCTCCTCTCTTTGTGCCAGCCATAACCAGGCCATCGAAGCATGCGAATGGACCATCCGGTATTCTGTCACAGACAGTCAGTTCCGTTACTACAACATCTGTCTGCATGCAGCGTAGAATTTGCGAGCCATTGATGTGTAGTACGCATATCATACCAATGTCGTCGCATTGTAGGCTGATGATAAGTTGCTGGGAATTCGCTGTTAGAGGCTTCGGAAGTTCCACAACACATGTTACTATTGTGTTGTTGCTGTAAAACAAGATTGCAAGTTGTTGTGTAGTTTTTACAGGTTGGTTTAGATAAATATGCAGTTAAAAAGCAGTGTACACTTTTTTTTCCCATAAAATATATGACCTCGGAGATGTAATAATGTAAAAGTAGCCCAAAATAGTAAGTATGCACTCATTTAGTGGCCAGTAATAGATATGACCTTATAAGGGCACTGTGAGCCTATGGTAAAAGCTTCTACGTACCTTAGCGAAGCCCCAAATGTCCTTGCAGCGACTTTTAACCCGGTTCTGAGGTCAATAACACAAAATTTTGGTCCCAAAGCCAACCACCCATGTTTTGTGTCTTTTAGGATACCGCCGAGAGGCGTCTTATCTGAAAAAAGTCACGGATAATGTTTACCATCGCTATGGAATATTATCGATAGTTATTTGAACGTATGTTGTCATCGCAAACAAAAAAATTACCTCCAAAATCATCGCTCGGTTGAAGAAAACTGAATACTGCGGGCGATAGATTTGTAGTCTTAACAATAGAAAACACACTATCTTGCAATTTTTGCATTATTATATCATAAGGATCAACGAATTTTACAACACAACACCCGAAGAAAGTTCATGGGAGGTTAGGAATCATCGGATATTGATTATTAAAATTTGTTTGTTATTACTACACAACGAAATAATGGATTCGATCAGGATTTTCTTAAATTTAATGCATTTGAAAGTCTTGTAAAAACACTATTCCATTAAATTTAACCGCTATTTTTCAACGCGCGGCGAAACTCGATTTTAGCAAGCAAACCGTCCAAAGAGAATACAAACGCTACGCGCGGGGCGGGCGCGGGAGGCCGTCCTGACGTGCGGTGCGACCAACATATTTTTCGAGTTTTGGCGGGAATCCGATAGTGAGACGTTGTTGGTTTTGTATTATTTTCTCAAACTTGTGTTTCTTCGAGTGTTAATGTGTAATATTGGTGGAATATTAATCATTAAGTGTTCGTTAACGTGCACGAGTGTAGGCGAATGATATAAACTCAAAAAACGTGTCATTTCGCATTTTTTCCAAAACTCCCAGGAAGTTTCAGTAAAGCATCCACTACTTTACTGAATCGTGACTTTGACGATGTAAATAATTGACTTGACTACTTGACCACGATTGCTATACTATTGCTGTGACTTTCTTAATGTGAAATTAAGAAATACTTAAAATAAAATACTTGACACTGGCTATATGCATAAACCGTGCGAAGCCATAACTAAAACAAAAAAAAAAACATATTTTTCTTTGACAGTTGAAGTTGATGTTCTTAATTTTAGTTTTGGCTTCGCATGGTTTGTGCATTTAGCCAGTGTCCAAGAAACAACAAACAATATATTTTTTTCTCAATAGGAACATCATGGCATTAAAGCAGTCCTCGTGGTTACATCATGGTCACGATTCAGTAAATCAGTAGGTACCTACCTACCTAGATGCTTTACTAAAACTTCCTGGGACTTTAGGAAAACTTGCGATGTGGCACGTTTTTTGGGTTTATATTATTTGCCCACACTCTTGTCCACATTTGTGTACGTTAAAGAATATGACCCCCATATTACACATTAACATTTGAAGAAACACAAAGATTTATACGTATAAAATCAACAACGACTCACTTTCTGATTCCCGCCAAAACACTCAGTAGGTAACCACCTACCTACCTTTCTTCACCGTTAGATGACTGTCTAATTTTATTGTCTATGATATCCGAGATAGGGTGGAGATATAGGTCTCGTTTTTCGTTTCATTTTCGTAATATTAACGTTACTACTAAACCAATCTTAGTTGGTATTCTAACCGTTTCTAGAAGGTACGTAGGTAGGTACCTATAGTTTTGTAGATATAAAAGATTTAACAAATACACTTGAGTGTTACATTATATATTTTAGCTTACGTTTGTACTACGAGATATACGTTTGAAGCGGGACATCAAAATTTGCTGGGTTTATTTATGAAGGGAATTAAAATAATAATAATTCGTAACGGCTTGTCCTTGGAGCGCCTCTTTAATTTTTTTGGTCGCCTTAATTACCTACATAATAATGCTTAAAATAAACTTCATGGAATGATCCCTCTGAAACCTCCGTCTGGAATAAATTATTTAGTAAAACTAAATACGTCAAAATACACATTTTTATTAAAACTTAATAAAAAGGAACATAATATTTTATGCTGACGATTGTCTTTATTAAAAAACATACAATATAGTTACAGCTGTATACCTAACTAGCATTCATATTTACAGTTCTTTAATCTATAGTAATATATTTATATTAATTATAATAATACCTATTATACTCATGGGCATTACTATATTATGTATTACTATATAGGTCCTATACATAAGTATCTTCCAAGATGATAATTTACACAAGAAAACTTCAAGTGAATTTAGAGGTGTCCTTGTACCTACTTATTTCATTAAAAAACAAAACAAGATTTTTAAATTATAAACAAAATAAATTGAGCATTAGGTTCGTTTGTTGCGTTTAACCGGTTTCACAGACACATTTACTACGTTTTTATTTGTTTCATTCTCATGTGGACTAATTTTAATTTGACCTTGAACTATATTCATCATAGAAGTATACGGACTTTGGTTGTTGTAACCATCAACTAAACTATTGGTTTCACTACGATTAGCCACGTTATCGTAAATTGTACTTTTCATTGACACATATCCTGGATTTCTTGATTGATTGTTCGGAGTTGCACCAGGGCTAAATCCATTTTGTGTTACTGCAGGATTATTAGGTCGTAATGAATAATTGTTTTCAGTGAACGCTGGTATTTCATTGCTAGTCAAAGAAGGGCTATCGAGAGAACCATTTCGTGTTACTTGTAAACTGTTTGATCTAGAAGAATTCCCTAAAGAATGAAGAGTAGATGTGCTCCCCTTTAAACTCTCCAGTTCTTTCGTATACACTTCTTCACTTCTTTGAATTCTTTGAGCATGGGAGGTGAGTGGTGATTTATTTTGATTTATAGACACTGCGCTCAGTGATCTACTTGGAGAATTATTAAGGCTACTTTCAACAGATGCAGATTGTCGATTTTCATATTTGTAACTTGATTTTGATGTTTTATTATCTTTTACTTCCATTGAACCGTATGCACTATCTTTGGTAGAGCTATGAGACGAACTTTCTTCTTTCACTCCGTATCTTCGAACAACGTTTGCTGGAGCTACTGGTTCTATGTTCTGAACGTCATAAGAAAGGGGGTTCTTATCGACAACTTGGGGCTTTACACCTTCGATTACTTCACCAGTTCTAGGATTTATGTGTTTTTCTGTGTCATAGCGTAAGGTGACTCTATGTGTTTCATCAAGAGGGTGAGGTCGCGCCCTGTGTTCTAATTCACCATCGCTGTCTTCGTGAACGCTTGGTTCATACTCTTCTTCCTAAAACATAATATAGAATAATATTATTTATTTTCATAATAATATAAATACAAATCTTCAATTATTTATGAGTAAATTAGCACAATTATATAGTACCTCTTCATCTACTTCTTCAATAACACTGTTTTGGATCCATTCGCGTATTCTCTGTTTCTTTGCTTGTCTGTCTACTGTGGTTTCTATACCATTCTCTCTAAAATGTCTGAGGAGAATATTTTTTTCATTGGGGTCACTGTGGAAACTATACATCGACGGGCATAGCTCATCAATGTCCCCCCCAGCTGCAATAAAAAAAAGAACGTGCTTAGCTGGCATTGTGAAATTAAGATATTTAAGATGCTTCATTTCAACACCAGCTTTGATATAAAAACACTTCACTGACCGACTCGGTCCGTGTAGCCCTTTGCCATCCAACGATCATCTAAATATCGTGAAAGTTCCACAAAACTTGATATTCTTTTTTCTTCTCTTGGCTCAACGAATTTCTTAAACATTCTTTGAGCTCTAGAAGAAACCATTTTCCATAGCTTAGGTTGCTTTTTCAAAGGGTTTGAGCTATTGTACCAGTTGAAATAACTGAAAAATAAAATAAATGTTACTAAGTTTTTGTTTTTATATTGTAAATGCGCTGTTAAATCAGTAACATATTAAATTTTACCTTGTGTAACGAGGATCGTCAAAAGCCGCTTTCTGCCAAGGCAAACACCCCGTGAGGCAAATGAAAATTACTATGCCAAATTGCCAAACATCGTGAGTAATTAAGGCTCTGGAAGGAAAGAAGCATACTTACACAAAATTGTTTAAAGTGTTTAATTTACATTTAAAATGAAGTTTTCCAAACATTTGTATCATTTATGGAAACATTATGACGACTGTTTACTTATTCAGCGATATAACATGAGTTTACTTTGTCTGGTCTATTAGGTAGATTAAAATGTTAAGCAGATCTCGAGAATTAGCGATAGCGCAATCGAAGTAATAATATAAGCTTACTTGTAACTGCTGTCCATAGATAGTTTAAGCACTTCAGGTGGTGAATATGGAAGCCATTCATTCCGTCTTCTAACTACTGATTGTACTTTTCTTGTCTCGCCAAAGTCACACAGCTTAATTTTAGAAAAATCAGACTTGAAAATGAGAATGTTATCGAGTTTTACATCCCGGTGTACTAAATCACGTTGGTGAAGGTGTTCAAGAGCAGCTGACAATTGCTTGGCGACTCTTTTTGTGTGAATTTCACCGATACCTGTATCTAACATGTTTGAAGTTAAGTCTCCTGAAAATAAAAATATTATTATTAAAACAGTAGGTAGGTAGGTACAACTATTTTGAATAAGTATTGATTGCTCAATCAAAATGACCTTCTATAATGAAAATTATAACATATCTCTAATATGATTATATAGGTAGGTAGGTATAATATTAGTATGAGTTGCTTTGAATTTGGCTAGACTCCAATTAAATGAAACACAAGCATTGAATATAATATACCTAGTAGATAACATCAAATCTTTCTATGGTTAAATTTTCTTCGTACGATTCACAACAGGTAGGTTTATGAAAAATCTTACCTAATGGTGCATATTCCTGACAAAATACGTAAAATCCAGCAGTCTCAAAAGCTACATCAAAAGTCGTTACAATGTTCCTATGTGCACTTAAATGTAAACTATAATGGAATTCTCTGTAAAAGTCCCTTATCGATACATAGGGCTTAGGCAAGGCTTTGAGGACAATTTCAGTATCGGAAGCTCTGTGTTCCACAAGTAAAATTTTACCAAACCATCCTTCTCCCACAATTTGCAATATGTCGAATTCTTCAACCAAACTCACCTGAAAATAACAAATTAAGTATGGGTACACAAACATAAATAACTTTAAATCATACAGGCAGCTTGTTCGCCTTTGCAAAACTAACTTACTTTCTCTAACTCAAACTCTCTAATTTTGTGTATCGAGCCCGTTAGAGCTCTTCTGTTGTCATTATTCATATTCAGTTATGAAATAACGTCATCTCATAATCTGAAAATAACAAGATGCATATTATTATTCCATGTCCCACTGACCTCTGATTTAGAGTAGATAAGAAAATTTCACGGTGGTGGTCTCGGATGTTAGGATCGAAACGTCCCCATTTCTCATGAAATCGTTGAGTGAATGCTCTTGGCTGATCGCCAGCAGCTGATGTCTACTCCAGATCCAGCCAGACGGCCTCTCTGACGTCACTATCCTACGTCATGTGCCGGCTCACCCTAGTTTTCATTGTTTCATGATGCAATGGAATTGTTTAGGTTTATACCAAAATGTTTTCATGTCTTCAAACGCACAATTTCAACCAATTTATGCAAGTAAATGCTAGTTTATGGATTAATCTGGTGTAGGTACTTAGTTAGCTCATGTTTATACATTACTACAATCAAATTAAAGCATTCGTCGTACTTAGTTTTAACTAGGTAGCTAGGCACCTATTGCTAGCATTCATTTATTAGTTACCCTCACGAAATAAACTGAAGAACTATAAGTAGTATAGGTATGTACATATGAATTAACAAGAGAATATACTAATTCTAAGTATATGTAATCAATTAAATACCTATCAGCTTTTAGTAACAGTCGTAAACAAAATAAAAAGATAAGTAGTATACCTACATAAGTTGACTTTGAAATTTGTTAGAGCTTTATTACGTTGATCATGTGGATGTTGTCGGTAAACAACTACCTAGGTAATATATTTTGCTTAGGTATGTAAGTACCTACCCATATCTTAATCAGAACCAGAATTAAATCGGAATCAGTTCTTTTTATTGTTCAGAACTACTAATAAAATAAATGATTAAATTTAAACAAAAAACCAAACAGCAAAAACCAACAAACACGCTCTTAAAATATCTCTCTAGTATCTATGAATGTTTGTAAAGGTATTCCAGGTGGGTACAAGCCGATCACAAGTTTAAATTACAAACATTCATTGCTTCCCCCCCCCCCCCCCCTGCCACTTTAACACACATTTATAGGTACTAGAGTGATATTTTAAGAACTTGTTCGTCGCTTTTTGAAGTCGGGGATTTTGTTTAATTTAATATATTATTTTATTTTCCACTTTTTCGCTATGAAATTAGTTCAATGGATGATGAATGATGAAATTCACACAAGGTTTGGGCTACAGAGCGTGCAAAAACTAAATAAAACCTCTATTTTTTTCTGGTAATACCATATAAATTAGCATAAAGCACTCACACAACTGAGACGAATCTAACGACACCTCATATTATAATATATTTATATTGAAATACGTCAAGTGGCTTAGGCTGTAGAGTGGCACAAAGAATTAGACATACATACCTACATACAAACATACCCTCGAAAAACATAACCCTTCTTCGGCAGTCGGATAACAAGACGAACCATAATATGGCTCAGCGTTTATTTGTAACTAGCGGCGCCCCGCGGTTTCACCCGCGTTACATTTACCTACAACACCTATAGGTAGCTATTTGAAAGGTTTGTGCATAATTATTATTATTGTGTCATCATAGTTAGCATCCGGGTATTGGGGCGACTGTCTGTACATTAGTTAGCTTCCGATATCGGTCGCTAAGTCATATCGTACCGAAAATGAAACAGTATGAAAGCCACATAATTATTAAAATTCTCAGATTAAACCGAGATCGAGGGACAAAGTTAAACGTACCTAAACTTACTACAACAATGTGAGTTAGTGTGTGTGTATGTATGTTTGTGAGTCACATAATAACATTTATGGTATAATCTTATCTATGATATATGCCATCTCTATCGCTTTCCCTCTCCTTCTATCTCTATATCTTTCCTTCTCCTTCAATCTCTACATAATATGTCCCTTTCTACTCTCAATCTCTATTTTTCTCCCTTTTCCTCTTTGGATTTCTCTCCCTCTATTTCTATACACTTCCCTCACAATCTATCTCTTTCCCTCTCTCACTCTCTCTCTTCCTAGGTCTCTCTTCCTTTATTTCTACATATTTTCCACTCCCTCTATATCGCCCTCTCACGCTCTCTCTCTCCCTTTATCTCCTTTCCTCTTCCTTTTCTCTCTCCCTCTCCCTCTTTCGATCGCTCTCCCTCTATTTCTATAAATGTACCCTCTCAATCTATCTATCTCCCTCTCTCGCTCACTCTCTATCTCTCTCCCTCTCTCGCTCTCTCTCTCTCCCTAGAATCTATATATTTCCCACTTCCTCTATCTCTCCGCCTCACTCTCTAACTCTCCCTTTATCTCCTTCCCTCTCCCTTTATCTCAATCTACATACTTCTCCCTCTATCTCTTTTTCTCTCACTCTATCTCTCTCTCTCCCTCTATCTCTTTCTTTATCGTGTATCCATTATTATTTATCCCCTTGCCAAATTGCATGACGATCCGTTCAGCCGTTTATTGTGGTCCGTAGGGGGTGCATCTAAAGAATACCTCATCATTTCAACCCCTTGCCTTGCCCCCTTTAGGGATGATTTTGCAAAAAAGCTGAAACCCGTATTTCTTTATTTCTTACCAAAAGCCTAAATATACATTTTCAGATGCCTAGCTTGAAGCATTGTAAATCACTCATACAAACTTTCAACCCCTATTTCACCCCCTTAGAGATTATTTTTTGAGACAAAATATAGCCTATGTCCGTCTCATAGGTCCAGTCTACCCCTATACCAAATTTCATCGAAAACGGTCCAACCATTTGAGCGTGAAGAGCTAACAAACATACACACACACACACTCACAAACTTTCGGCTTTATAATATTAGTAAGATAAGTAAGTATTTGTAAACCTATTTAAGTATTTGTAACCTAAACCTAAGTATTTGTAAACCTATGTAGCAAATTCTTCACGCTAAAATTATTATTAAAAGTCACCTAAACGCTATTTGGACGTCTAATATTTTTTCGAACAATGCTTTATTATACCTAGTTAGGTTAGGTTAGGTTAGCTACTCAGGGCGGGCGGGCCTGGGTTTATCCGTCACTGACGCATAAACTCAGGCCCTCCGTGCTCATCCCGGATGGGTGCGGAGGCGTCGGTCTTGAGGGAGAGCGCAAGTCGTGATGATCCTCAAGGCAAGTCCAGGGTAATCCTTCACGTGGTTGCTGCCTGTTATTGGTCTGGTCCCCTCTGGAACAGACGTAACTAAAACCCTGGGCGCCGCGGTAGCCGGTGTGAAGATTGTCGCAAAGCTTGCTTTGCGGTGGTCTTCATACCGGATCATCTATTTATATGTGTATGTTTATTTGTTATTGTGTGTATATATTGATCATTCACGTATTATTCTTCCTCTTTCTTTCTCTTTCGTCTCATTCGGATCATCCATTTCTTATCCTTTTCATTTGTGTCTTTTGATCTATTCTTCTTTTACATAGCCTTCCAAGGAGAGAGCGGAGAGGGAAGGAGAGGACGATACTCTCTCCCTCCCAATCCGCCGCCGCAGACCGGGCCGCGGGCTATTGGCCTGTGCCCGCCACCTGCCGCCATTATGGGGACTTTCGGGTGGCGGATCGGGGGGTCCGTCACCCGAGTTAAGAAGTCCCGAGCTGAAATGCGCCCTGATGTGTTCTGGGGCGCATTAAGCGGAGATGGAGGCTTGATACACCTCCGAGGAGAGCCCAGCCCAGGGCATCCGCAGGTGTGGTCGCGGTGCGTGCGTCAGCGATCCCGCGGCCACACCACATGCGGCGAGAGAACACCCCCGGGGTTTTAGTGGGTATACCCGCCCTCTTCAAGGGCGGGGGAGTCCCACATAACCACCCTGCTCCCCTCGGGCGGGGTGGTATGCGTAAAGCATTTCCCCGGGCAAAAAAAAAAAAAAAAAAAAAAAAAAAAAAAAAAAAAAAAAAAAAAAAAAAAAAAAAAAAAAAGCTACTCAGGGCGGGCCTGGGTTTATCCGTCACTGACGCATAAACCCAGGCCCTCCGTGCTCATCCCGGATGGGTGCGGAGGCGTCGGTCTTGAGGGAGAGCGCAAGTCGTGATGATCCTCAAGGCAAGTCCAGGGTAATCCTTCACGTGGTTGCTGCCTGTTATTGGTCTGGTCCCCTCTGGAACAGACGTAACTAAAACCCTGGGCGCCGCGGTAGCCGGTGTGAAGATTGTCGCAAAGCTTGCTTTGCGGTGGTCTTCATACCGGATCATCTATTTATATGTGTATGTTTATTTGTTATTGTGTGTATATATTGATCATTCACGTATTATTCTTCCTCTTTCTTTCTCTTTCGTCTCATTCAGATCATCCATTTCTTATCCTTTTCATTTGTGTCTTTTGATCTATTCTTCTTTTACATAGCCTTCCAAGGAGAGAGCGGAGAGGGAAGGAGAGGACGATACTCTCTCCCTCCCAATCCGCCGCCGCAGACCGGGCCGCGGGCTATTGGCCTGTGCCCGCCACCTGCCGCCATTATGGGGACTTTCGGGTGGCGGATCGGGGGGTCCGTCACCCGAGTTAAGAAGTCCCGAGCTGAAATGCGCCCTGATGTGTTCTGGGGCGCATTAAGTGGAGATAGAGGCTTGATACACCTCCGAGGAGAGCCCAGCCCAGGGCATCCGCAGGTGTGGTCGCGGTGCGTGCGTCAGCGATCCCGCGGCCACACCACATGCGGCGAGAGAACACCCCCGGGGTTTTAGTGGGTATACCCGCCCTCTTCAAGGGCGGGGGAGTCCCACATAACCACCCTGCTCCCCTCGGGCGGGGTGGTATGCGTAAAGCATTTCCCCGGGCAAAAAAAAAAAAAAAAAAAAAAAAAAAAAAAAAAAAAAAAAAAAAAAAAAAAAAAAAAAAAAAAAAAAAAAAAAAAAAAAAAAAAAAAAAAAGGTTAGCTACTCAACAAAATTAAATTGTGTTTGAATGTTACAGGTTTCAATTTTTAATGATCAACCAATAGCTGCGATAGTCATTGCTTTTTATTCAGTAGTATTTAAATACTTTTGAGTTTGTTTTCTTTACCAAATAAAATGTGAAGTAGGTAGGTAGGTACTACTTAGGTGCCTATTGCGAGCGTTATCTCGTAGTAGAATAGTACTATTTCAGGTGTAAATGTATCAGATCTTGAGGAACTATTTTCATAAATAGAACTAGGTACAAAAGGTTTATACTTTGGTGTCTTTGATTTATTGATGTCATTGATTCTCCTACATTTTTTGTCTATGGTTTCTTTGGTGTCTTTGATTTATTGATGTCATTGATTCTCCTACATTTTGGATTTATCTCAGACGTTTATAGGTTAGACGCACCTGATAAACGCCATTTTGTGACAAAGACAAAGTACCTAACAAATGATTTAATTAATTTTATCAGTAGGTATAATATTATCTATATGTGCTTGATTTAAGATAGGTAGACACTGTTCCGGCGCTTCACTAGCACGCCAGAATGTGTGAAGCTACCCCGTCGCCTGCGCACCGCCGGCGACCGCCCCCGCTCGCCAGAGACAGGGACGACGCCGCTACGTTAATACGTGTGCTTACATTCTATACTTTTAGTTCTATCTTAAGCGAGTGATCTATCATTATTGGAAAGAACATCATTAAATTCAAAGTATAATCAAATTTGGAGTCAGATTATTCATTCACCTAACACGAAAAGGAACATGGTGACCCCGACGTGATACAGCAAAATTCTACGCAGTTAAAACGGACACGCCATTTTGAAACATCGACCCTGTGCATCGACCGTTGGACTCAAACCGAAAGATCGACCTTGCAACAGACTTGTTTGAATCTAGAACGGTGTTACAAACGTGTTGCCGAGAAATCGTAAAGTTTTGCAAGCAATCACTACGTATTGGAGAGAAGAGAAGAGGACAAAGATTGCTAACAAAGCCCACCTTGTATCAAGCAGGCAAGAATGCCAGCCGTGCCGTGACGATATTCATGACATCGCAGCTCAGCGCCTCAGCCCAGCTTTATAAGGGAAGTGCCCACTCTTTCCTACATTTACCTAGCCCTCTCTTTTCTACTAGTTGCTAAATTTCTGTCTTTCTACAATCCATATCATTTTAACGTTAAGCTTATATTCGTGCAGCACATTTTCTTTGCCACGCAAGCTTCAAACGCTTTTGTTTTTTGAGCAATTATTCTGCATACCACTGCAATTTATTCATACATTTATAGCATCCTTTTACTATTATATCGTGAACCAATCACGAGCTTACATCTTATCTTTCCTTTGCTTATTTTGAGTGTAAAGTTAGTACGACAAGTACCTACTTAACATTTCGAGTACCTACTCATCGTTTAGTTGCTTTTATTTATTATTTGACTTCTATCCATCACATCTACTCGATTAGGGCACCAACCTCTAATTTACTAATCCCGCAACAAAATAACGCAACCCATTTTAATATTTTCCTGCTTCTTTACATTCCAGCAACATTGCAATCGCCTAACAGCTGATCGCTTGAGGTCATTACCCGCTCCATCCATTGTTCTTGCCGAGTGGCAATCAGCTGATCTCCTGACGACATCGTATTGGGGTGCATAAGCCGGATAAAAGCTACGTATAGTTATTTAATTTTCAAAGCTACGAGTCTTATTTTTCTTTATTTATTGTTGTGTCAAACATGGAACCAAAGCCAAGGTCACCTACGGGAAACATTAGTTTAAATGTTCCATCTTTAAGTAATTTGAAGGATCTTAATACAAAACGTAGTTCAATTAAGGGCCGAATTACAAAGTTTAAAAATTACTTGAGTACTTTTCTCACGGCTGCTTCAATAACTGCAACCGATCTGTGTATGTTGACACAGAGATACGATAAGTTTAAAGACTTATTTTTTTGTTTTGATGAGTTGCAATCTCAAATAGAATTACTAAATTCTTCTAATTTAGATGATGAAATTGACACTCGTGAAGAATTTGAATTGGAATTCTCTTCATTAATCGCACAATGCAAGTTGTTTATCGAGAAACATCGTGAAAAATCATCTGGAAATGAAGATGGTAACTCAGCAAAATCGAGTTGCAGTCATACATGTCAGAATAATAACAACGTAAGCTTCAAATTACCTATTATAAAAATTTCACCCTTCGATGGAACATACTCTAAATGGCTTGAGTTCAGGGATACATTTGCTTCACTCATCCATGACAACAACAAAATCGAATCAATACATAAATTTCACTATCTAAATTCTTATCTCGAGAAGGAGGCTTCCAATGTCATCAGCAATTTAGAAGTCAGTGCTGTGAACTATGAGGAGGCTTGGCGTCTTCTTTGCGAGAGGTATAACAACGAAAAACAACTAATCAATAATCACTTGAATTCTTTGTTAAATATACAGCCTGTGCCTCGAGATTCGGCGAAAGATTTACGAGCTTTAGTTGATCATATCTCTAAAAACATGCGTGCTTTGAGCACACTAGGCGAACCAACGGAGCACTGGGATTCTCTAGTCATTCATTTGGTTTCAGCCAAGCTCGATGCTGGTTCTAGTTTTAAATGGGAAGAACATAAAAATACCTTTGATAAAAGCCCGTCTTTGAAAGATTTTTTCCAATTTCTGAATTCCCGAGCAAACATTTTAGAGTCCTTTCGCAATAATAAAATTGATAAGCAAGTTAATCCAGCCCATTCATACTCCCGTAAGTTTGAAAAATCTAGCACAAAATCATGTGTGGTTTCAGCTGCCAGTACCAATGGTCCAGTTTGCATCTTATGTAATGGCCGTCATCGCATATACGATTGTGCTTCGTTCCTGGGGAAAAATGTTGAAGAAAGGATAGCTGAGGTCATGCGGCTGAGGCTGTGCATGAACTGTCTTCGTAAGGGACACCCGTCTCATCAGTGCAGGTTGGGCCCTTGTGCTAAGTGCAAGAAAAGGCATAATTCTTTATTGCATAGGGTTTCTTCTCAGGCTGTAAATGTATCCAATGTGCAACCATCTCAAGTCGACAAGTCCGTGAGCGAGCAGATATCTGATGATAATGTAGTTAGTATGTCTGTCACCAATAATAGTAGTGTGTTACTATCAACCGCGCTGGTTGATTTATACAATCCAAATACAAACGAACATATTACAGTTCGAGCCTTGCTAGACAGCGGAAGTCAGTCTTCTTTAATAACGGATAGGTTGAAAACCAAATTAAAACTGACTTCTCAGCCAACCGAAGTCGATATCATAGGTGTAGGCAATATTCATGCATCCAACGCAATACATAGATGTATTGTCAAGTTAAAATCGAAAACAAGTAGTTTCGAATCTTCATTATCGTGTCTTGTGCTGCCAGAAATCTCAGGTAGGTTACCTAACAAGTCTATAGATATTTCACAAATCAACTTACCACAGCATATCAAATTGGCCGATCCAACGTTTTATCGTACAGCACCAGTAGACTTGCTATTGGGTGCTGACATGTTTTGGCATCTTATTGAATCGGAGCAAATCCTTCTTGGCCCCAACCAGCCAGTAGCTCGTAAGTCTAAGCTAGGTTGGATATTGGCAGGCCCAATTTTTACAGTTAATGAATTCAGAAGTAAATCAATAAGATGCAATCATATATCCATTAAATCCAGTTGTGACTCTATTTCGAATGAATCGTTAGATGAAAGCCTCACAAAGTTCTGGGAATTGGAGCAAATTCCTGTACCAAGTAATTTACTAACTGAAGAGGAGATTTTATGTGAGGCTCATTTCGTCACAAATACATACAGAAATGAAGAAGGTAGGTTTTGTGTGACGTTACCCCTTATTTCCGAACCTGATTGTTTAGGTAATTCAATGAAACAAGCTAAAAGACAATTTCTAGCCACCGAGAAGCGCTTAACAAAAAATCCAGAGCTTAAACAGTTATATTCTAACTTTATAAAGGAGTATTCTGAACTAGGACATTTATCAGAAATTAGCCAAGTGCCAGAACCGTCATATTTTATACCGCATCATGCAGTCTACAAGCCAAATAGTGAATCAACCGCTCTAAGAGTTGTTTTCAATGGCAATGCAAAATCAACATCATCTTATTCAATCAACGATTTGCAAATGGTAGGTCCACATATTCAGGATGACTTATTCAATATTTTGTTAAGATTCAGACAGTATTCTTATGTAATTTCAGGGGACATAGAAAAAATGTACAGACAGGTAGAGATGCAAGACGATCATCGTAATTTACAAATAATATTATGGCGCGATTCTGTAACTCAACCACTTAAGCTTTTAAGATTGAATACGGTCACTTACGGCTATACTAGTTCAAGCTTCTTAAGTACACGCTGTTTGTGGCAGATAGGCGATGAGTGCACCGACACTAAAATAAAGGAAATCATTCAAAAGGACTTTCTGGTTGATGACCTCTTGACCGGAAGTGACGACGGTGACGAATTATTATTTATTAAGCAGTCCGTCGAAGCTGCATTGCGTTCGGGTTGTTTCAATCTACGTAAATACCGATCTAATTTACCGTCAGTCTTATCAAATCACACTCAAGGCGATCAAAGGGATTTAACTATAAGTTCATCGTCTCACACACTAGGTGTTGGATGGAATCCTAATGATGATATTATTCATTTTCCGTGCAACTATAAAAACAGAACGGAATTTCCAACAAAACGAACTATATTATCCGACTCCTGTAAAATATTTGATCCATTCGGTTTGTTGAGCTTACTAACAATTATACCTAAAATTCTCATTCAGAAATTATGGCTCGAAAAATTGGACTGGGACCAACCAGTGCCAGATCAAATACGGGAACATTGGAACAATTTTGTCAATAATTTAAAGTACCTTTGCACTCTTAGCATACCTAGGCAGGCACTATGTAAGAAATCTGTGTATACAGAGCTACATATATTTTGCGACGCGTCCTTTGCTGCAATGGCCACCACTGTTTTTGTAAAATCCGTGAACGAGCAAGGTGACGCTACTGTTCGTCTTTTATGCGCCAAGGCTAGAGTAGCCTCTGTGAAGCCGACGACAATACCTCGGCTAGAACTATGTGCATGTTTGCTTGGAGCTCAACTCTCGGCCGCCGTGTGTCGCGCTTTGCGATGTGTCATTCAGCGCAAGATATTTTGGACGGACTCCACTATAGCACTATCCTGGCTAAGTATGAGGTACGGCAAATTAAAAACGTTTGTAGCTAACAGAGTAAGTGCAATTTTAGAGCTTACAGAACACAATGTTTGGCGTCACGTTCCAACTGACCAGAACCCAGCGGATCTAGCTACACGCGGTCTAGACGCAAGTAAAATCAAGGAATGTGATATATGGTGGAACGGACCAACATTTTTAAAGGAGCCTGAGTCAGAATGGCCCTCTATGTTTAAAAATAATTCTTCTAATATTTTCAAAGATTTGCCTGAAATAAAAACAAACGTATATACGAGTAGCGTGGTAGGCACAAACCAGCCCGCAATAGATTTCGATAGGTATTCAAAATTAAGTTTTTTGCAACGCACATTTGCTTACGTCTTAAGATTTATCAATAATTGCAAAGGAAAAGGTAACAAGCGCATTGGTATGTTACAGCCTGAAGAACTTTCGAATTCTTTTAGGTATTTAGTTAAATTGTCACAAGAGGAATCCTTTCAAAAGGAATTGAACATTCTTCGTTCACACAAGTCGCTCAACTCTAAGAGCAATATTCTATCGCTAAGTCCATTCTTGGAATCTGAAGGTAATATTATACGAGTTGGAGGGCGTTTAGACAACTCTAATTACCCTTATAATAAACGTCACCCCATGCTACTACATGCAAAACACAAACTTGCTAAGCTATTATTTCAACAGGAACATTTTCGACTTCTTCACGCTGGTCCTCAGCTTCTGTTGTCATCAATCAGAGAATTAGTCTGGCCAATAGGTGGCAGAGATTTAGCTCGCACCACGGCCAGGCAGTGTGTTGTGTGTAGAAGGGCCAGTGGTAACACATCTGCTCCAATGATGGGTATGTTACCTAAAGAACGAGTAAATCCAGGTTTTCCATTTGCTACTACCGGTGTCGACTTTGCCGGACCTTTCCTTATCACTGATAGAAAAGGCAGAGGTTGTAAAATTGGTAAATGCTATTTATGTATATTTGTTTGCTTTAGATATAAGTGTGTTCATCTTGAAGCAGTTAGCGAACTATCCAAGGACGCATTTATTATATCCTTTCGTCGTTTTATCTCTCGTAGAGGCCGCCCAGTTGAGATTTTCTGCGACAATGGACGTAACTTTGTTGCCGCCTCAAAGGAGATAGGAGAGTTTCTTACCTCTCATGCTGATGACATTGTAGGCTACACATCAGGAGAAGGTATCAAATTTAATTTTCAACCGGCTTATGCACCACATTTTGGGGGTCTTTGGGAATCAGCTGTCAAATCAGCCAAAAGCGTGGCAAAACGTATATTTAGTAATACTCACTTAACTTTTGAGGAATTGGCAACCCTCTTTTGTCAGGTAGAAGCCGTCCTCAACAGCAGACCCATTTGTCCGTTATCCTCTTCCCCCAACGACCTTAACCCATTAACCCCAGGGCATTTCCTTATTGGAAGGCCGCTTATGTCGCTTCCGTCACCAGATCTAGATGATGTGAGTTCGAGCAGACTGAATCGATTCCAACGGCTCGAACAACTGAGACAACATTTTTGGAAACGGTGGCAGACCGAGTACATAGCCGAACTGCAGCAGAAACACAAGTGGCGCACTCACAACCGGCCAATACAGGAAGGAGACTTGGTGCTCCTGAAGGACGATAACTCTCCTCCTATGCAATGGAAGCTCGGGCACATAACTTCAACCTTTCCAGGGAAGGATGGCATAATTCGAGTTGCTGAAGTCAAAACTACCACAGGCACTTACCGACGAGGAGTCAAGTATCTTTGCCCACTGCTTGAGCCTGCAGATGACCACCGTTTGGAATCCGACGCTTCCAAGGCCCCCGATTATGTTCCGGCGCTTCACTAGCACGCCAGAATGTGTGAAGCTACCCCGTCGCCTGCGCACCGCCGGCGACCGCCCCCGCTCGCCAGAGACAGGGACGACGCCGCTACGTTAATACGTGTGCTTACATTCTATACTTTTAGTTCTATCTTAAGCGAGTGATCTATCATTATTGGAAAGAACATCATTAAATTCAAAGTATAATCAAATTTGGAGTCAGATTATTCATTCACCTAACACGAAAAGGAACAGACACCAATAAAATTGTGTGTAAGTATATCGGTAGTAGTTAGGTAATATTAGAGATTACTTCTCATAATAACCTATTAAAAGAAATAAAAGTGTCGTTCCTGAAATCTCGCAGATAAGATGCAGGGAACTTTATACCTTACTTTAGGGGCCAGGAATTCAGGACCTGCGTATACGTATTATGATGTGTTAAGGAGACATTATTATTTTCTATTTCAATTAAAAATAATGGTGGATAGGTACCTACCTAAAAAGTCTACCTATCATGTGAATATTAACAAAATGCTTTTTTAAAATATGATCTACTTGCAAGCCTTCAGAATATAAGCACAGAGTAACGAATAGTACCTATTCAATTACAGTTTTATCTGACACATTATTGTAATAATTACGGAGTAATGTATTTGTCAAAACGAAAAAACGAAAACTTGTTAAAAATTTAAGAGGGAGACCGGTACGCAACTTAATAATTATGACCTCTGTCGTCTATTTAATTTCGTCATTAATAGACGATAGACGACGACATAGAATAATTTTAATAAGATCATAATTATTATGGATCTACTTGTGGTAGATACAGAGATTATTCTGCACCAATCGAGTAGGTAGTACTTACATCTACAAATTGATATTCACATTAGATAATGTTATGTCCCGTAGGTGTTGAGATGCTTAACTTCGAATGTAATAAATTAAGCAATGAGTTATTCTGCCTCCTACTCCAGCCCAAGGGGGCAGATGGGAATTCAAATTCTCAGCTGCCCCCTTACTCACGCCAAAGGGGCAATTACCCCATTGATGGGGAGGGTAAGGGGGCCGTTGGGAATATATCTAAAAAAAATCTAGGTACCACCTACCTATAATAATATAGTGAAACGTAGAAATTACCAGACACTTGAGGCTAGCGCCCTTGCTTAAATACGGTACACAATGCACTTGGACTTGGCCACTGTCCAATCACTTAACATCACAAAAAATCACATTGTTTTGATTCCTCCTTAATTAGCACTGTAGAATTATCCACTATGTCAGCATGTACTCAAATTTTGAGATGGTAATGATATTCGTAATTTGAGGTGTATTTTTGATGCAGGGCGGGACAGGCTGGGCGCCCGGCAGTAATTCCTCGACTGACGACGTGTACGCAGCGGCTCCCGGGCGGTTATTTTGGTGCTACTGCACATACAAAAATCAATTTGTGACGGAAATGTTACGATCAACGACCTGGTAAGTGAAAATTGCTTGTGCATTTGCAGTTGCAAGCTTGTACTTTACCTTATGATTATATTTACAAACAATAAAAATTAATTTTATTAGTAGGTGTCTGCATAAATAGAAAATGTTGACGAAGGTTACGACACGTGACGTCGTCATCTCTGAATTATTGTAACATGTAATTTAACTACTCATACGTTTTGGTTATTTGCTAGGTTTAACTACAGTTGATGCAACATCAATATTGTTAAGTATGTATACCTAATCGTGTTCAATAAGTACAATACTACTACTACTACTACTTGGTTCTACCCTTACAAAGGTACCTACGCTAGTTATTAGAAAAACTTAGTTTTTTTACGTTCACTGTTCCTACTCCCGCTTTTGTTTATTAAATTACACTTTGTAGGTATAATTAACACACTGTTTGAAGAAGAATTTTGCGCGCTACCTATGCTCGCGCTTGTTATTAGGTACAACTTATGTAATATATCACTGACCATAATCATAAAAACCCCAAAAAAGTTCACGCTCGATACGATCGCGCTTTTATATTTTAACGTATATAGGTACCTACCTACTTAATTTACCACAATAATAAAAATACCAAAAAAAATCGAGTTCGCTACCCTCGCGCTTTTTAGGTGTATGGACGTGGGCTTCTAAGTTAGTAGTTAGTAAAACCTAAAAAACTTAACTTACTGTGTCAAATGCGTAGGTAGGTATTATACCTATGTTGTTTACTTGTGATTTTAATCCTAGCTGCAAAACTTCTCAAAATGAAATTCTAGATCCGCCCCTGACTCAAATGACGTTGGGCAAAAGCTGAGGATTTTTGGCTTGATGACGGTTTTAGTTATTTCTTTGGTTTCAAATTGAAATAGCAGTTAACTTCAATAAGTTCAATAGCACATCACTATCGGGAGCCTCATCGATCCATCTCATTTTCCCATCTAACGATAAAAAGAGATCGCAAATATCCAAAGACAACGAACATAATTTGGTTAGAAGTTCTTAAACTTTCGCGAACTGAATACATGTTAATTAGTATTTAAACGGGTCTAATTCGCGCACAAACGAATATCAAAATATATAATTTTGACATACCTCGACGTTTCGACCAAGTTACAAGTTAATTAAGTTAATTTGGTTACTTGGTAGGTAAGTACATACCTGGGAGTTTTGGCGGGAATCCGATAGTGAGACGTTGTTGGTTTTGTATTATTAGCTCAAGCTTGTGTTTCTTCGAGTGTTAATGTGTAATATTGGTGGAATATTAACCATTAAGTGTTCGTTAACGTGCACGAGTGTAGGCGAATGATATAAACTCAAAAAGCGTGACATTTCGCATTTTTTCCAAAACTCCCAGGAAGTTTCAGTAAAGCATCCACTACTTTACTGAATCGTGACTGACGATGTAAATAATTGACTTGACTACTTGACCACGATTGCTATAACATTGCTGTGACTTTCTTAATGTGAAATTAAAAAATACTTAAAATAAAATACTTGACACTGGCTATATGCACAAACCGTGCGAAGCCATAAAAAAAAAAAAAAGTACATACCTGGGAGTTTTGGCGGGAATCCGATAGTGAGACGTTGTTGGTTTTGTATTATTAGCTCAAACTTGTGTTTCTTCGAGTGTTAATGTGTAATATTGGTGGAATATTAACCATTAAGTGTTCGTTAACGTGCACGAGTGTAGGTGACTGATATAAACTCAAAAAACGTGTCATTTCGCATTTTTTCCAAAACTCCCAGGAAGTTTCAGTAAAGCATCCACTACTTTACTGAATCGTGACTGACGATGTAAATAATTGACTTGACTACTTGACCACGATTGCTATAACATTGCTGTGACTTTCTTAATGTGAAATTAAGAAATACTTAAAATAAAATACTTGACACTGGCTATATGCACAAACCGTGCGAGGCCACAACTAAAAAAAAAAAAAAAAAAGTACCTACATACCTAGTTGACGTTTACGTTTTTGACGTTTCGTTTCATTTGCTTTTTTTTTTATTTTGTTGTGTTTACAAGGTTGTATTTTGTTTTAAATTATTTTCCTTGATGGAAAATATGTACCTATTAGGATTGTTTAATGTTGGTTGAGTTAATCGTGAATAAAATTTCAAGAAGATAATTCGATGTGGAAACACTTGTTTGTCGTTCACAAATCTGCGGATTTGGTAAGTCACAATAATACATTTTCAAAACATTGATCGTTGTCGTAGTTGTCGTTCAGTCAGTTCCTGTACTACCAGCTACCTACGTTAATCTTTATTTGTTTAAACGCCGCCAGAAAAGCTCCTACAACAAGGTCTTTCATCGTTCGCCCAGCTGCTCATATACATTACACGAGATTTTGAAGAGGTACTTCTAATAAATAGGCTATGATTTTGTTCTATGTATAATTCATAGGTTGAATGTATTGCGCTTGGGTTCTGTATGGTACTGCTGGACAATAGGCATAGTTATCTGATTCTTCATTCTTTCCCAAAGTGCCACTCTTTGGTTCTTCTCTATTTTTTTGAAGATCAAAATACCAAAAAAACTCATTCTATCTCTATTTTAACCCTTTGAATGACCAATGACAGACACAACAGTTGTTAAATTATCTGGGGGCACGGCAGTGCCCCCGCCAAGTCGAGCAAAACATAAGGCACGGCCGTACTATCCTTTTCTCGAAGCGGTTCGGGCCATTTTCGACCCCCTGTAACTTCATTATGGATTAAACCAGAAGCCTAAATTTTTAGTGACCAAGAGCGCATCACGTCTACAGATAATAATCCAAGTTACATCAAATTTGAACCAGTAGTTTAAGAATTATTGCAAGTCAAAGTTCCTTAATTTTGCTGCCCACTGACTGACTGACTGACTGACTGACTGACTCACCGATCATCAAAATTCTAAGGTACTTCTAGCCGTCCCACAAGTTTCAAATTTTGAATATAGCTATTGTTTAGCCTATAAACCATGGAAAAATTCTGACATTCCATAATTTTCATCCCGTTTTGTAGATATAATGATCTGCATAAATAACTTTGTATTCCCATATAAATCCTATTAAATTGTATGTGATTACAAAGTTACTTTTACAGTTCATAATTAGACTTCATTGAAATTGAATGAAATGGGTAACAGGGGTAAAAATGAGAAATGGTTTCGAGAAATTCAACAGTTGAGCGCTTTTTAAAAACTTCCACGATAGATAGAGACATACTAATCCCTATACTATACCTACCTACACTTTTATAGGTCCAACAAATTCGTTACCTAGGCACATTAAAATAGTTACCTAGGTAGGTACCTTATACCGAATACGCATCTGTGGAGACGCAAAGACACTCGTTCATGATAATCTATGAGCATGACCTATGTCGCAAGGGGCCCCGGCCACACAGGCGCGGGGCGCGCGTTGATGCGTGTTTTGCAAAAAAACGAAATAAAGAAAGATAACCTACAAAAAGAAATGAAATCCCATCAAAAACATTACATGTACAAAAATGCACAAGTCTCGCAACGCAGTTTCTCTGCCGTAAAAAGTTGTGAGATGTAATGTAAACCAAGTCGGTTAATTTCAATACCTACCTGTACCTATCTATATGAGCAGCTATTCTTTATTTCTTTAGTAAATAGAGTGTCTTGGCGATTGTACACGGCAGCATAATCTACTAGACAATATAAATATAGTCTTCCGTATAGGTGTACTTTCAAACAAATACAAGCATAAAGCGCTTAACATAGATTTAAGTTGCCGTGTGCAATTGCCAAGTCATTCTATTTACTAAAGAAATAAAGATATAACTGCTCCCATAGATAGGTACAGGTAGGTATTGAAATTAACCGACTTGGTTTACATTACATCTCACAACTTTTTACGGCAGAGAAACTGCGTTGCGAGACTTGTGCATTTTTGTACATGTAATGTTTTTGATGGGATTACATTGTCCGTATGGACCAGTCAGCCGCAGGGTCTTTAAGTATAAGAAACATATTATAATCCACTTTAATAATTACAAGCCTAATCCTCATGCAGGGACTGCACATTACACATTTTATGGTTTAAGAACCGCTTTGTGTCATAAGACCCCTTAAAAAAGTTATTTGGAATGTAGATAAATCAATAAGATACTCCTAGTCAATTATAATCAAGGATGTCATCTTTCCTTTTCCTTTCCTCTCTATGTAAATCAATATAAATCTAAATTGAGCATCAAGATGTCACAACAAGACATCATGGTACCTATGAATAAGTAGTAAAATGATTCTGTTTAGGTTTTCAGGTGGATCGCAATAAGACATGGTAAGCCCCTGAAGCTAAATTGACAGTTATTACATGTACTTCTGCAAGTTATGTCACTATTTAGACATGGCCTCAGTAAAAATGCGTCAATGCATCTTGGTCAGATGGTAGCTTATGGACTTACAGTCGTAGAGTGCACGGCAAGCAATTTGCAATAAAAACCTAAGGCCCGTATATTCCAGAACAATTCAGTATAAGTAGACTCTGCACTTGAGCGTCAGCGATAGATCTCCTTAGCATCGCCACTCAAATCCACGCTCAAGTCTGCTATGCTTATGTCGAGATTCAAACTGCCCCCAGTGCCCATTGAATATGTGCCTAAAACTGGCTGCACTGCATGGAGGAATATTACCGTCTTACCACAAAATTTAAACTAGAGTTAAACAGATGTTTCTAAAATTTCTTCCGACTAAATCGACGTCTACCACTCGCGTTGTCTTACTCAATCCTGGCGTTCCTGATTAATTTACTTGTGAACTTGTTGTTAATTAGAAAAAGCGAGGGTTAGACGTCGATTTGTGGAGAAAATATATAGACTCATCTGTTCAACTCTAGTTTAAATCTTTTGTGGTAAGTAAGACTGTTAAAGTACAAACTGATCGTCCTGCAGGGGCTTACAGATTTATAGACCGTTTAGGCTCTGAAACAAGTGTCCTAGTACATAAAACTTTGTCGCACGGTTGTCGATCGTTTACCATCCGTTTTTATGGACGTGACAGGTAATAGACACTTTCGCTTCGATGGACACTTTTTACTCCAGACTGTCGTTAAAACTATGTCTGCCGCTAAATCTTCTTCGGTAAGTGCCTGCCAGTGTAGCTCGCTATAAAACGTGACTGGGGTGAAACTACAATGTGTCATTTTTAATTAGTTCTGCATGGGGGTTCGCAGGAGGCAACTTCTCATGACGTGTCGTTTTAATAAATCAATCCATGATTTTAAACATCTCATTGGTTAGTCAAACAATTTTACAAATGATGCGCAAACATTTATTTATTTACGATTCGCGAAGTAATGCGAAACACATTCGAGTCTTTGGGAACACATTACCAGCGTCTTCAGCGGAACTAAGCATTGGGAATTTATCCGTAAAACTCTAGAATACTGAAGTCAAAATGACGGATCCATCCATCTACCTCATGATTGTTTAAAATAATTAGTTGTTGGGTCCTTGTTTTCATTTGTCTTCAATCTAGACTGTTTTTAACAAACACCTTCGTTTGATTTTCCTATCGGCGTCGCTGCGCCGATTTGCTCTTAACACCAATTAAACTGCATTTATGCAAACTGCAAACACCGCAAATTATCGCGTTCTGCGAATATCTCATTACCAACTTGTAATAACGGAGCTGGTGTTAAAGTTTAGTGACCACAAAATTAAATAGCTAATAGTAGTGTAATAGTCGGATAATTATTGATAACTAGCAAAACAATCGCGTAGGTAGGTACAGTTCCTAGCGAGAAATATACACCGCTAATGTTTTACAAGATTTTTATGGATGGATGGCTAGAAGTTTAGGTCAAATTCAACGACTAATCTTATTCTACACGCACCACCATTTTTAGAGCAGTATGTAGGTAAAGTAGTACCCAACTTATATGGCGCGTCGTGAATCTTCGTTCGCGCAGAAAAGAAAGTATGGTCCGAAGATTAACGAAAGAATGCTTAAGACCAATAAATAGCGGTCAATAGCATTTCCCGCGCTTTGAAAATTCATCTTCTGCGCAGGTACATCGGTAAGCCATATAAGTTGGGTACTAATGTACTATGTGTATTATACTTAGATAATCTATTCTCCAAGGCACTATAAGGAATTGCAGGGCGCAGTTTTAGTGTGAAGTTGCAGTACAGTACATTCGTATCATACATTTCGACTACGTGCCTGGCCTGTGAGCCATGAGAATATTTTCAATAATGTTCCATTTATAACGCCTGACGTTGTATTCCATTGTAAGCTCTATTTTGCATTGCCAAGAGCATTATTAGACATTCAGAGGTGGTAGTGTCAAAGATAGCGCCTATTATTACTCGCATTGTTATGGAAATGGCTTAAAACCTACGCCTATTGTCATACTTGATGATTATATCTTTAAGATCACCCGGAGTTAAATGTCTTCAAGTCATGGTTAGTTTATTAGTACTGTACGCTGTAAATAGAACGTGCAGATATAGGGAAGGCGGGAAGTAGAAAATGTTATCGCTGGTCTATCTCAAAGCTTTTTACAAGGAAACATGAATGATTGTTTAGGTCAAGCTTGCAAGTGAATTATGACTCACCATTGTTCAATTGAGTTGAAATTTTCCATATCTGTCAAGATTCGATTAAAATATAATGGGGTTAGCTAGCTGATCTGATGATAGAGACTTAAGGTAGATAACAGAACTGCTCAGTGCTCAGTGAGTAATATAATATCGATGGTGTTTGGGCTCCTTTTGGTCAATGCTTGCGTAAAAAATATTTTACAATATGTCTTATAAACATGTTTCATGTCCGATTTACCCCCGGTTTCTAGAACGTTTGTTGGCTTTGACAGTAGATTAAAACTATCGTTGCCTCTATCTGACTATAAACAAATGACAAGGATAGCAATAGAATTAATCTGTTGTCAACGTTGACTGACGTTTCAGAAACTAAGGGTTAATGTCGCACGTTGTTGGTAAACATGAGACTCATTAACATGATGCCGCGCTGCTAGCTAACTGCTACTTAATCGGTGTTCTATGTAGTCTTGAGAAAAGTCTCCAATTAAGATTGGCCCTTTATCTAAAAGGCTGAAGCCATTATGCTATGCCCGGTAGACCCGTGCCCTATTGGGACGAGTCATTAGTTTGTGCTTGATTGATAGATATGCTAATAAGGCAACCTAGGAACAGAAAATATATAGTGGGGTGAGTCCCTGAAGTAGATTTTAAACATGTAGAAGCGGTCACTTCTATAATTGCAGCAGCTTTTTGGACGAAAAGAGTCAAGTATATCCGACTCCTGGTGTGAGATTTGTGTCACTCTTAAGATCCTCGTGGTTTCTGATATCTCATGTCATCTCATCCCCGTTGTTCTTATAACCGTTGCTTCCTCTTGAAAGTAATTGCGTTATTATGTTTCGCACTGAGTACGAAACGTCATAAGTCTCAACACAACTACAATAAAGAAACTCCAATTTCATTCAAGAACTTCAAGTGCTGCTGTCAGTGTATCTGCTGTCTGCATGTAGCCTTTCAATTTTGAGCAATAGTAGATTTATGACTGACAAGATCCCGGCAAGATTAGAACTGTTGACTAATTCACACGAAAGTCAACATTATGTTTTCGCACGTTTCAATTGTGATATTCTATTGTGTGACGGTTGGATTGTGAGCTTAATTGGTTGAGGATGTCTTTGTTTCACAATGTTGTCACGTTTTGTATCGGGCTTGCATCATGTAGGCTTGCGAGCGAGACCAGTTCTTAATTGCAACTTGTATCTCGATGGCAGACGAATAAAATGATAGCGTGTTCGTCAAGACCAATATGAATTTTAGTAATGATAAATGATATCAAAATAATCTAGAGTTTGAGCATCTTTGGGGTATTGCCCTGTCGGGTTGACTGCCGAATTGTATTAAGATTGAACATAATAATTCATTTCATCAAAATCATTCGGTAATATAAAAACAAAATGAAAACTAAAAAGTAAACATAAACAAAACTAATCTAATAGGCCGCTAACAATGGGCAACGTTCCCAAAATGCTGGCTGATTTGCCACGTCGTATGACAATGCTCAATCTTTGACCAAAATAAAGGCCAGCATTTTGGTCACGCGTTGCCTCGGCCAGACGTCTACATATACTCGTATCTAGAGTTAACAGTTTTGATTAAAAACTCAATAACGGAAAGATTTATTTATGATATCGCAGAAATTTAAATACACTTGATTTGCTAATTGCTCGCTCATTTGTGTCTCTTTGGCTTTGAAAGATTTCACGACGTGTCCAATAGGTACACACTGCACTATGGTAATTTGCAAATTACCATCCTATATATTTGGAAGGTATGAAGGCGCTGCGAAGGTAAACAACCGACATTGTACCCCGTTAGCTAGATGCACGCCCGCGAGCCGGCTCGAATGCAGACGATTTAATTAACGTATTGTGAAGCTGCTATTAACCTCTCGTCTTTACTTACGACGTTAAGGCGAAGCGCACATTCTAATTTCTTAAAAAATGTAGTTAACACTATTTAAGACATATCGGAAAAGGATTGGGTTTGCTCTTAAATCTATAACTGGCTCTGTTTTTGGCTCTAGCCCTATTAACATGGCCATTACGTATTTAATAAGTTATATTGCCGGATACGAATCAGATGCATTTATTGTATTTGTAATCTTTAACACAAGGCTGACACTGACAAGACATCGCCGTTAGCCATCAGATGCTTTAGTGCTACTGTCTACACTTTGTATATAGGTACCTACCAACCAATTATTATTGTAATCACTCTTTAGCGAAAAACAGTTGTCGAAAATCACCGAAGCTAGTGACGTGACACGGTAAAACGGACAAGCAAGACTGATCCCTATTTGCACTAACCGTAAGATACTGCTAAATCGGATGTGTAATTAGCCCAGCAGAAAGAATCGTTTAACTTTAAGGTGATGAATTCCGATGCCAGGATGACAAGTCGCATTATGGCCCAGCATGAGGGTCTAGTAGGATAGAAGCCAGCGAGCTGTGCCTTAAGTACAGAACCTCGATAAGGGATTATGCAGCATTATTATGCAGCGCACTGAGGTTTCGGGAACTCAAGCGCTCGTCAATTAATGTATCGGCTACACCCATCTACCCCATTCAGGCAGCCTGCGCTGAAACCTAAGCTCTAAGCACAATGGCTCGGCATAATGAGACAACCCATCAGTGTTGCCCGATAAATTACTTACAAATAAATGTGTGCTATAAAATAATACAAATCAAATAATAAATTATATTAATATGTATAAAATATTTCACTTAATAACATTCAATTAAATAATTAATTATTTATATATATTTATTTGTAATAAAATTTAATTCATTTTTCAATTCCATTAATAGTGCGGAATATTTTTTTTATATCCTGACCAATGTTTTTTTTTTACATTTTAAGGTTCAAATTATTATTGGAAGGACCATTATCTTGGCTATAATTTAGTGCCTCTCAAGAAAGTACTATGCTTACATTGCTTGTTGGCAAGACTAACCTAAACTTTAAACAATTCAAAGGTTTTAGTAACTGCTCGGGAAATACAATTTGGGATAATTATCGCGTAGTTTTCCATACAGAGAAACCTAGTAGGAAATCACAAGAATTTTTTAGCCCATTATTAGCAAGAGATACGCTTACGTGGCAACACAGATCTCCAATTTAATATGCACCAATCTGTGCACGTTACTTAAATGGTTTTCGGTAGAAGAAAGGGTTAAAGGTTATTCAATGGCGCTTAATAGGTATTGAGGGATTGGAAATTGCCAGGACTTAAAAGGTATTACGGAATTAAGTTGAAAAGCCAGAATAATGCTTATTATAAGTTCGGGCAGCGCGACACAGGGCAGAATTTTGAGCGTAGTTTGTGTTAGAATGAGGAACGTGAAGTAGTGGTGTTTGCCGCGTTCGGTAAGAAGGAACCTGCAAGGCTATGCTAGACAACAGTTCACAGCAGTCCACTTTCCCAGATAATATGTCGTGAAGTAGCACAATATCATATTGCTTACGCCTCTGTTCGAGAGATTCAATTTGAAAATGTTTCAATGACTCAGAATATGTTTCAAAATTTCTGTATTCTTTGAAACTTAAAAACTTAATAAATTTGCTTTGTATGGATTCTAATCTTTGAATGTGAATAATATAACATGGCGACCAAATGCTGCAGGCGTATTCTAAGATGCTACGCACATAGGTAAAATATAGAACTTTGATACAATCTATGTTTTTAAAAGAATTACATACACGCTTTATGAAACCTAACTGCTTGTAGGCTTTATCAATAATAGTGTCGACATGTTCCACGAGCGTCATCCTAGAGTCCAGTCTTACACCTAAATCACGAACAGAGCTAACTTTATTAATAGGACTGTTATTTATGTGATACGTGAAATTAATGGGTTTAGGTTTTCGCGTGAAAGTTATTTGCAAACACTTGGCTGAGTTGACGGATATTCTATTTCTTAGGTAATAGTTGCTTAGATTGTTTAAATCGTCTTGAATCTTATCACAGTCCTCAAGATTTTTAATTTTTAAGTATATTTTTTTGTCGTCAGCGAACATAACAAATCTAGAATTGGTGAAGCACGTGTTAATATCGAAAAGATACGTATTATATAACAATGGACCCAAAATTGACCCTTGGGGGACCCCAGAGCTGATAGTAATGTAATCGCTACGCGCGCCGCCAACCACTACCGCTTGACGTCTCTTGGAAATGTAGGAGCTGAACCATCTGTGAAGGTCTCCACGTATTCCCAGCGCGTGTAATTTGTGGAGCAGGATGACGTGATCCACTCTGTCAAACGCTTTTTCAAAGTCAGTGTAGATCACGTCAACCTGCGCCCTCTCATCCATACTGCGAAAAACATAGTTAGTAAACACAGTTAAGTTTGTCACGGTGGAGCGTTTATTCATGAAGCCATGTTGTTCTTCTGGTATTGAATTGAAAATAGTTGGACTAATAGTCCGATATATGGCTTTCTCGAAGATTTTACTAAAGGTATTTAATATTGAAATGGGGCGATAATGTTCAATTTGTCTTCGTGAACCACTCTTATGAATCGGCACAATTTTTGCTTCTTTCCATATCGCCGGAAAAGCACCATATACGTTGACTGATAACATGAAAATTTTGTGCAAAGGCTTGGATAGGGAACTAGCACATCTTTTAATAAAAATTGGTGGTATACCATCACTGCCCGCACCTTTATTACTATCTACGGAACTAAGTAATTTGAGAACCAAAGATTCGGAAATATTTAAATTATGAACTACATCATTTGGCTCGGCGTAGGAAATTAAATTATGATCATACGCAGAAGCTGGCTTTTGGAACATACTCTCAAAGAAATCATTAAAACCCGCACTTGCATCTAACGCATTAGTGTAAGTTGCATTGCCTAATGTAAGAGTATTAGGATACCCAGAGTTATTATTTCGTAATGACTTTAAGTAGGACCATAAATGATTAGGGTTTTTTTTAAGTAGTATCTGCATATTATCCTTATAAGTGTTATAACATTTATTTTGCACTCTCTTCTGTCTGGCTCGTAGAATAGAAAATTCGTCATAGTCTCGTGGATTACCGCGCAATTTCCAACGTTTGTGAGCAGCAAATTTATCTTTAATTATATGTATAAGTGATCTTGAATACCAGATAGGATAACTACTCGAGGATGTGCAACGTTTTTTCGGGACATATTCGTCGATGATCTTTCGAAGATGAGAATAAAGTATCTGGACAGTTTCATCGATAGAATCTCCCACCAGCAGAGAGTCCCAATCGATACTCGTAAGATCACTATTTATTTTATCGTAGTCTGCTTTATAAAAACAAAATTTGCTAATCGCTTGACGTTTGAAACATGGGATCATAAGATCTGATGCGTCTAATTCTAAAGAAGGATGGTATGTGTCTTCCGTTACAAGAGATGTAGAAGAGCGAGATATGTCAACCGGAGTATCACTGAAAATTAAATCTAAAATATTATCACAACTATTTGAATGAAAATTTTGTTGATTCAGCCCTGATAAACTACACGCATCAATTAAGTTAATCGTGGCTTCTTGTAGGTCAGCAGTACCACGTTTGTGATGTGTCGGCCCCATATGTGACCAGGACACACCAGGAAGGTTAAAGTCGCCCGCTATTATAAAATGATCGTTCGGACACGAAGCGAGAACACTGACCAGTAGATTACTAAATGCAGCGAGTCGCGATGGCTGGGAATTATCGGGCGGTATATAGACGACCCCTATATGTAGGTTCCTCTTATCACCAGCGCCGAGCGAGCGCGCCGGCACAGTCGTCCACACGCACTCAACGCCGGCGCATGTCCACTCGGGCCGCTCTTGGGCATGCAGCGTCTGCCTCACACACATCATGACTCCACCGCCGGTTTTCTTAGCCGACGTATTTTCGGTACGATCGCAACGAAATACATCATAACGGTCATCGCACAGTTCGCCTTTGTAAAAACTGTTATTAAGCCAGGTTTCTGTTATAATTATAATATCATAGTTATGCGTAAGTATATTCTGTCTAAACTGCAATGTTTTCGTGCGCAAGCCGCGAACATTCTGATAAAATAGATTTAACTTATTAGAGAGCATTATGCTGACTTTTATGTGTACATAAATATAGATAGAAATATATAATAATTGTATATGCGCGTGAGTTGCCCAGAGCTAGAACAAATGTGATTATTGGTGAATGAAAAATTAAATTATTAAATATTAATGTAAGTATATTGTTGCACTGCATAAATATCGTTAAAACCAGTTTTACATTGAGTAAGTATGTGTAGGGAGCTGTAGTGAGTTGAGTTATTAGGTGTTTTGTATAAGTGAGTTGGTTTGTGTGTTTTTTTATGCTAGTGTCTATGGAGATATATGAATCAAGTGCTCGTTTGAAATAAATGTGAAAGTTATACAATGTGAGTGCCAAATATTTTTTATTGTTTACATAAATAGTGAGTAACTTGGTAACATAAACAGTTATAAGTGACAAAATAGGCAACAATTCTATAGCAGTTACACAATTTTTTGTAGGTCTTTGTCTGAGCCCACGATAACAATAGGAGACTCTTCGTTTTTCCTTAAAAAAATATTACAGTTCCTCACCCAGACAAACTTGTAAGACTTACTCTTTGCACGCGACTTAGCCGCGCTAAGAAGTTGCTTGTTTTGGGGGGTCAGATGCTCATTAACAAAGAATCTCCTGTCAGCGCCGCCCAGGCCTAAATCACGGGTAGTTATTCCTTTTGTTTGGCGCAGTCCAGAGATGATTTGATCCTTCAGCATCCTGGTTTGAAGCTTCACTACGATTGATTTCGGGCGACCATCCACCTTCTGCATAGGTTGGACACGGTACGCAGATTCCACTTGCGCAGGCTGCAGCTGAACTCCGGCATGGTGGGCAATCTTCACTGCAAGCTCGACGGGGGATTCGTTCGGTGTCTCAGGAAGGCCCACAATCTCAATATTGGACATGCGTGCCCATTGCTGTTGTTTATTGAGCTGTGCTTGCAAGTCCAGTATTTTAGTTCTATCTTCGAGTGTTTGTTTATTTAATACGCCTAAGTCCTTCTTGAGAATTTCGTGTGCATCTAATAACTTTGTGTGAGAGCCTTCAAGTTGGTCATATTTGACATTCACAGCCTTCAGTTCCCTTCGAAACTCTGCTACCAGTGAGCCTTTTAATTCTTTAACCATATCTTTCTTCAACATGTTTAGCTTCAAATCCAAAATGTTTTCGATCTGGGTCACTATGCTGTAGTCACTTGAAGAGTAAATTATATTTGAATCAGGTGTAGGGGACAGACTGGCACCTGTTGGTACCGTTGCTGCGGGCGACAGTTGTTGGCTCGACGCATGTGGAGTGGACCGTGAGGGCGGTCCCTCCTTTGGCAGACCAACGGGCAGCTCCTTTGCTGGCTTGGTTGTATTACGCACTGGTGTATTGCTGTTATCACCGCCTTTGCGCATACTTGCGATACATGTAGGGCATTTCCAATTGGATCTCGAATCCAACTCATTGTTAAAGTTAATGCACTCTGAGTGGTACAAATGCGAGCAATGAGTACATTTGATACGCTTTTGGGTAACTGTAATGTTGGCTCTGCAAGCCTCACAGATTCCAGCCATCTCGTAGCACTGTATTTTAATCCGTTCTTGTATGGTAAACACGGAAAAGTTGATGTTATCGGTTTCGATATTACGCGCGACGGTAGGTAGAAGTCGGCGCGCAGTTATCTCACTTGTTATTGTGCTTTATTGAAACCACAAGTAGGTTTCCACTATTATACACTATTACACTTAGTTCAATGCACGGTATTATTGTAAAAATGATTTTGAAAACAGACTTTTGCCGCTATTAATAATTAATTTTAGTTAGAGAAATTGTAAACACAACTGTTCACTATAATGTTGAGGGTAGATCTAGATTAAATACTAATTAACAGTTACATTTATGTTAAGACGAAATATGGGTATGTTCGTTCCTGCACGACTGGTACGAAAAAGCTCGAAGTACCAAAAGGTACTAATAGGTACTAACAAGCCGCTATTGATAAGTCTTCACGTGTACCTATGCCAATTATAAAATGCAAAGATTCAAGATTCGGCTTCTTCTACCTAGTAGGCTACGCTGTTTTTATCCTTGGGTAACAAGAGAAACGTGCGCAGGCGGAGGGCGCAGCTAGTATGAAATGTCACATGTGGCTTGCTGTAGGAATGTCGCCAGAATCATTTCTCGCTATGACTGTGTCCTCGAATACGACATGAATTTTATACGCTGAACGTCATTGCTGGTACCCACAGCCGCAGCGCATTGCATTGCGAAATTGCGCCAAAGATATAATAGAAGTCGTGGCCGCCTGTGTAAAATTTACGAAATTGATGTAGGAGAATAATTGTTATGCGGACTGGTGCGTTCGGCCCTAATAGGTCATCCAAAAAGTAAGTCACACTAATGTTGTGACTTTTTGACCCCTCTCTCGTCCTTGTCACAGTTGGTCACATTAAAATTTGTGTGACCCCCCCCCCCCCCCTAGTACGACGTCACAAATCTTGTAATTTTAAATCTAGAACTTATTAAATCAATCAGCACTTCCAAAAGGTCAAAGGGCGCATATTAAACCTCACAATGTAAACCTTACACATACATAATCATAGAGTTGGACATTTTTCGTTAAGGCGCTAATATAGGAGCGATTCATGTATTTTAGAAGATGAAAGTTACCTGGCCGGGCCGCGCGCCACGCTGGCTCCGCGCTCACGGCTAGTCGAAAACGCTAATTCATAATTATTATACTCTTACTAACGGCATCACGTGGCCTTAGCACAGATTACTAGATAGTTACTACGTAGGCTTTAGTCTGAAGCATTCAATTATTTCGACACTGTAATGACATGTCAGATTGGCCGAGCGGTCTGAGATGCTACGTTCCGTTCCTAAAGAATTATTACCGCCAGCATTACATAAATTATTACCTCCTTGACTATAATCCTATCAAATTTAGAATGCCGCACGAATTATTGGAGTCACACCTAAATAAGTTGTATTAAATTTATTTAGTGTTGGTCCCTTTGTTAAAATTATTAATCTGTAGCAAAATGTCAAGCAATGTCTATGGTGCAAAGTCTAGTTGTCTATGGTCATTAAAAATAAAAGACAGTCCGTCCGGTTTTCATTCAAGAAAAACATGTCGTTTTATTTTAGGTTATGGGCTCCAGAACGTTTAAATAGTTAAATAATTGCAAAGTTACAAATTTAGTGTTTTTGAATAGTCAGTGCAGTGTAACTGAAGCAATGGCTACTAGCTCAAACTATTTAGTTAGCGTACCTAAGCTAAAAGGGCGTGAGAACTATAGTGAGTGGTGTTTCGCGGCAGAGAATTTTCTGGTGTTGGAGGGCATGGTTAATTGTATAAAGCCAGAGCCTGGAAAAGTCACAGGAGCTGCAGATGATGCGAAAACAAAAGCCAAGTTGATTTTAACTATCGATCCATCTATCTACGTACACATAAAGAGCGTCAGTACATCGAAGGAGCTGTGGGAAAAATTGAAGGCATTATTTGACGACTCAGGATTTACTAGAAAAATCAGTCTGCTGAGAAATCTAATATCTGTTCGCCTTGAAAATTGCACATCGATGACATCCTATGTGACTCAAATTGTAGAAGCGGGTCAGAAATTGGCGGGAACGGGATTCGGCATTAGTGACGAGTGGATTGGTTCTATCATGTTGGCTGGATTGAGTGAAAAATATATGCCCATGATAATGGCGATCGAACACTCGGGAATGAACATCACGACGGATTCGATAAAAGCCAAATTAATGGACATGGAACCGGAAACGAATGATGTGAATAACGCATTGGCGTGTTTCCGTTACCAACCTAAGAAAAATAACAAGACGGCTGGAAAAGACGCGGGAACGGGAGCGCAGAAATTGTCACCTGTCAATGTCAAAGACAAACGAAATGTGAAATGTTATCGTTGTAAGCAGTTCGGTCACTATCGTAATCAATGTGAAAACACAATGAATGAGAACAAGAATGCAGATGTATCTTCAAAGAATACGCATGAAAATAAAAAGTGTACGAACGCGTTTAGTGCCGTGTTTTTCAACGGGAACTTTCATAAAGGTGACTGGTACGTTGACTCAGGCGCAAGTTCACATTTGACAACAAATGAACATTGGGTGATCAATGCATGCTATGACGGTTTCTCGAAAGAAATTATGGTGGCTGATCAGAATAAAGTGCCGGTTTTATGTAGTGGAAACGTAAAAATCACGACTTCAACTGACAAGTGTGATTTTGAGGTTATGGTTGAAAACGTTTTATGTGTACCTAACCTGACTACGAATCTCTTATCAGTGAGCCAGCTGATAAGACAAGGCAACAAGGTGTCCTTTACGAGCGACGGATGCGAAATATTTAATAAGAAGAATATTTTAGTTGGTACCGCTTCACTTGTAAATGGAGTATATAAACTGAATATGGCCACATATGTAATGGCTGCAGTGATTGAGTCTCCAGAAGTGTGGCACCGTAGACTGGGACATGTTAACAGTCAGTATATGAATAACATGCAGAAAGCAGTGGAAGGAGTCATGCTGGACAAGAAGGCAGATATCAGCAAGATGAACTGTGTGGTGTGCTGTGAGGGCAAGCAAAGCCGATTGCCATTTGCTCATGAAGGTAACAGGAGTGCTGAGCTGCTGAATATAGTACATAGTGATATCTGTGGACCAATGGAAAATGTTTCTCTCGGAGGATCAAGGTACTTTCTTCTTTTTGTCGATGACTACAGCCGCATGACCTATGTGTATTTCTTGAAAAATAAGAATGAGGCTCTTCAGTGTTTTAAAGAGTACAGGGCAAAGGTTGAGAATTTAACGTCAAAGAAAATTAAAATTCTGAGAACTGATAATGGTGGAGAATTCTGTAATAATGATTTTGATAATTATTTAAAGAAAACTGGGATTGTTCATCAGAAATCCAATCCCTACACGCCAGAACAAAATGGGCTTTGTGAACGCATGAATAGAACAATCGTAGAAAAAGCCAGATGTCTTTTGTTCGAAGCTAAGATGGATAAGAAGTTCTGGGCAGAAGCTATTAACACTGCTGTCTATTTACAGAATCGGATTGTGAAAACTGGATTGAATAATCATACCCCATATGAGTTGTGGACAAACATAAAGCCAAATCTCAGTCACATTAGGATATTTGGCAGTATTGTTATGAAGCACATCCCGAAGGAGAAAAGACAAAAATGGGACAAGAAATCTGAAAAATGTATTCTGGTGGGTTATCCTGAAGATGTCAAAGGATACAGAGTATATAACCCAACAACTCGGGCAATCACAACGAGCCGAGATGTTATTATTATAGAAGATAATAATTTACATCAGGAGAGTATGGTTCCTGTTGAAAAGGCTGAAGCAGAGGAAAGTCCAGTATGTCAGGATCCAGTGGGGGATGTCACAGTAGACAATGATGAGGTGGAAGATTCTTTTGTTTCTACCGAAAGTGGTGATGTAAATGATGAAACTTACATACCAAATGAGGAGTCTATTGCAGATGATGAAAACACCAATATGGAAATTAATCCAATATCTTTACCACCCAGAGTAAGAAAAAAGCCTGATAGATATGGTTATATGTGCACAGAGAATAGTACGATTGATGTCGAAGAGCTGATACTAGAAAAAGAACTACAGGGACCAGAGAAAGAGTATTGGGAGCAAGCGGTGAAAGAAGAGTTGCAAAGCTTTGAAGACAATGAGGCATGGGAAGTTGTTGACGCTCCAAGTGGTGGTACTATTGTAAAGTGCAAGTGGGTTCTCAAAAAGAAATGTGACAGTGATAATAATGTGCGTTATCGGGCCAGACTGGTGGCTAAAGGTTGTTCACAAAAATATGGTGTGGACTATGATGAAACATTCTCTCCAGTAGTTAGGTATACTACATTAAGGTTGTTGTTTTCATTGTCGGTTCAGTTGAATTTAGATGTGGTGCATCTCGATGTCAAGACTGCGTTCTTGAATGGGGACCTGGATGAGATTATATATATGCATAAACCTACTGGTTTTGTTAGTACAGATGATAAAAAGGTTCTCAAACTTAAAAAGGCAATATATGGTCTCAAACAGGCCTCTCGAGCATGGCATAAAAAGGTAGATATGTGTATGTTAGCAGATGGCTATAATAAGTCTAAATTAGAACCATGTTTGTATACAAAGATTGTGGGTAGCAATCGAACAATTGTGACATTGTATGTCGATGATTTCTTTATATTTTCAAATAATGAAAATGAAATGACCCATTTAAAAGAAATGTTGAGTAATAATTTCAAAATAAAAGACTTGGGACAAATAAAACAATGTCTTGGTATGTCAGTAAACTTTGATAAAGAAAATAGTACTGTAACATTGTGTCAGAATAATTATATTGATGAGTTACTGCGCAGGTTTAACATGACTGATTGTAAAACAGCTGTTACTCCAATGGAGGCAAAATTAACTGCTAAGAAAGTAGAATTTTGTAATGATCAAATTCCTTATCAGCAGCTAATAGGCAGTTTAATGTATTTGGCTGTACTCACACGACCTGATATTGCTTATTCGGTGTCCTACCTTAGTCAATTTAATAACTGTCATAACGAAGAACACTGGCACTATGCTAAGAGAGTATTAAGGTATCTAAAGAAAACTAAGAATATGGGTTTAAAGTATTGTAAAATTGAAAATGTTCAAATAGAAGGTTATGTTGATGCTGACTGGGCTAACGATATTAATGATAGAAAATCATACACAGGTTATTGTTTCATGTTGTCAGGATCAGTTATATCTTGGAGTTGTAATAAACAAAAATGTATTGCTCTTTCAAGCACAGAGGCTGAGTATGTAGCAATTTCAGAGGCTTGCAAAGAAGCAGTGTATTTAAGGAACTTACAGTATGAGATTACTAAGAAAATGTATCAAATCACTTTACATAATGATAACCAAAGTGCACATAAGCTGTTAGTAAATCCAGTATTTCATAATAGAACCAAACACATTGAAGTTAAGTATCATTATTGTAGAGAAATGATAAGTGGTAAAATTGTACTGATTAAGTATTTATGTACTGCAGATATGCCAGCAGATTTATTAACAAAGAGTTTAAATTCTGTAAAGCATTATAAGTTCCTAAAAGCATTAGGTATTTTAAGTATTGTAATTTAAGTACCTATATACCTACATAATTATAACTTTATTGTAAGGGACATTTTGAGTGGGGGTGTTATAGTACATTACGATACAAGCTGTCTAAGTAGTATATTAATACACGGCGGCGTGAAGTTAGCGCCCGAGCGAAGCGAGGGTGCTATCCGCCGTGTATTTAATATACTTACTAACGCAGCGAGTATCGTATACTATTTTATAGCACGTGCGACATAAACCCGCCATCTATTTAATTTATTTTAAAATAATCTTCGAATTAATGCAATGAAAAGATGTTCATTTGACTCTTAGTAATAAACACACAAATTTTAATGTGGGTAGGTTGGCATTCCACCAGTAGAGAACGGGAAAACACAAATGACACCTACCCGTATCACTTCTAGATTTGTGTTTTAGGTTATTAGTATTTTTGGATGCATATTTATGGTTCGTGGATTGCTTAATGTAATATTGTTTTGTGATAGTGTTTAAATAATAGTCAAACAGGTTTCAACTAAAAAACAGTGAAAAATATCAATATTGTAGTGCTTCATTTCGTAACCGAATCATTATCGTATCATCCTACACCTACTTAATATAGGAATCTGTGATTGATCTGGTTTGTGCATAAATGTATTCACTATGAGACTATATTATATAATATGGTGTATAATAATTGAAAGTGTGTGTATTCAGTGAAAATAGTTCATGTGTCGGTTACATTTTATGTAAACAACAAAAAACGCAACATTTCTAAATCAAGTAAGTATTCTTATGTTTCAATAATTATATAATCGGATTAGAAATTGAATAAAAGGTACAGAGTACGGTTAATATCGCTAACTTAGGTATAGCGTTTTCACGTAATATTGTCCGACGAAGACCAAAATGAAAACATGCAAAAATATGGCGCCAAAGACATTGGCGTTTCGGTCCCACACGTTACAGGTTATACGTATCATCTCTTTCTTACTATGAGTTTGTGAGTGGTGTAAAAATGTATGACTGATTAGCTTTGGTTCAGTACTACGCTCGCAACGATGGCTATATTCTTAAACGGTGTGAAGTTAGTCAACATCAGGCCGTTTAAAAATGTCCTACTTTGAACAGCGCAAAGCGTGACCTAAGTGCGGGTTTAGGTCGCACGGTGCTATAAAAATTATTAATCTGTAGCAAAATGTCAAGCAATGTCTATGGTGCAAAGTCTAGTTGTCTATGGTCATTAAAAATAAAAGACAGTCCGTCCGGTTTTCATTCAAGAAAAACATGTCGTTTTATTTTACCCTTCTGGTATGCGCGTTTGTCAAGTCCATTTGATACAAGACATCCTCTTTAGTCCACTTCCATAATTTTCTTTTTGATATAAGTATATTTTGACAATGACAATGACGGAGTAAAAGATTTGTGCATTTAGCCAGTGTCAGGCATCCGTACTAAGATCATATAAATGCGAAACTGTGTGTGTGTGTTTGTTGGTTTTTTTTTTTAGTTTTTGCCATCCTTTCACGTCTAAACGGCTGAATCAATCTTGACCAAGATTGGACCTATGAGATGGGTATAGGCTATTTTTCGTCAGAAAAAATAGGGATCTTAGAATCCAAATAAATAGGAGTTGAAAATTTATATGGGCAATTCATAATTTCTCAAGTAGGTGATCTGACACTTCATTATTTTAGGCTCTTGATAAAATATAAAGGTTAAGACTAAGGATAGGGAAAAGGAAAGGGACAGGGACAGGGATAGAGATACAAAGACTTCAATATTTATTTTCTAAACAGTTGCTTTTTCATATACGGACGAAGTCGCGCGTAAAAGCTAGTTTCAGTAAAGTTTACTGAATCGTAGCTATGACTGTAAATTTACTTTACCACGAGGTTGTAAAAATATGGAATACTAGCTGTTTCCCGCGACTTCGTCTGCATTTAAATCGAATCCAGCTATAGTAAGAACACAATATGCGTGAACTTTGTATGCTATTGTAAATCAATCGGGCACGTCACGTCTCTGTCAATATCTCTATCTTCCTATTTCCTCATCGCTTTTTTCCCCAACTCCCAATATCTCATCTCCCATCCCTCATCCATCTCCGATCTCCCATCTCCTCATCTCTCCAGCTGCTGCTCTCCATCTCCCCATCTCCCCAGGTCCTCATCTTTCCTTCTCCCATATACCTACCAAATTTCTTTTTCATTTTTGTTGTCTCTCTATACCTAATTTCATCGAAATCGGTCCAGCCGTTTAGCCATAAAAAGTAACAAACAAACAAACAAACATACAAATAAACAGACAAACAGAGAAACAGTGTTACTTTCGAATTTACAGTATAATATTTGACAGTGACTAAATGCACAAATCGTGCGAAGCAAAAACATTGAAAAAACTGGCTCATAGCTGAGCAGAAAGATTACTGGAAGTGTGCTAAAAATAAAACGTCAGAATATGCATCCGCCAGATCCGCCATTATGGAAAACGGAAGTTCACTACATCTTCATTTTAATATACAATCATAATCTGCTCCTTTGATTAACTCCAAACTATCATAAGAAATCCCAGTTTTATTTAAGTGAACAATCTAAAAACGCGTTTTTGCTGCTAATTTCAGTTACAGGTGGTGCAAGAATAGTCATATTAGCCATTATTCTTTACACACAATGGAGAATAAATACAAAGTAATAAAGGTTATAATAAAAGTTTAGTAATCGTCGAAGGAAGTCATTTACGGCAACTAAGTAAATAAACCAGTTGTATACCATGTAGAGATTCTGTTTGCTTTATTTTTTTGGAGAACAAACAGTAAATTCGACGAGAAAATTTTGAGGAACAGCGACATACGTCCTCTCTCTGAAACGCCGTAGCGGGTACTGAGCCGCCTAGTACGCGCTCAAACTGATCATATTCTCGTCGTTTTTATTAATTTAGAAGAACGGAATCGATTCAGTTCATTGGAAAATTCAAATCTCATTGGAAAATAAAATTGCCTTTTTTATGGTTCCAAAAAATATGATAGTTGTCGCTGAAAATGTTGAGCATTATGTGACGAAAGATTTTTTTCGGGTCCTTTCTCGTGAATTTTTTTCTCAAGATACTAGACAACTTTAGTCCAATATTATTGATTTATTAGCTAACTGAAACACTTGGCTATACACTGTATTTTTTCTGGCTTATAAATATTTGTAATTACAGCTTAACTTTTTGACAAAAAACCGCCCATTTTACGGAAGCTGCCTACAGGTCCTTAATAGGTCGACTTAAAGTGTTAGAATTTTTTTCTTTTTGTGTCGTACAAAATAAACATTTATTATTGTTAACATTTAACATGAAACAAGTTAAATGAAATGAAATAAAAATAAAGTTAATAGTTAGGTAACTATTTACTTTTTTTTTAATATGTGTATAAGATTTTGAAACGTGGCGTCACTATAATTGAAGGCCCTACCACCCCTTGTCACACTTCGACGACATCCTCCCCCTTATGGTGTGACGTACCTGATGAATGACCCCTAATGTGCGTCAGCCTTTACTGTTGTAAAGTTTTTGCACGACACCTTTACCGTAGTAGCGCCATGAAACAGCTACAAGTGTTTAAAAAAAAAGGTAGCTTACTAAAGTATTAATATACGTCAGCAGTTTAATCAATTAGGTAGGTACCTACGAAAATGACGGAAGTGTTTTCTTTACAGAACCTAGTCATACATAGTTTTATTTCACGTTGTTGTGCTAAAAGGGGTAGATAGATATAGACTCATGTGCCTTCTACCATATAGAACGTACTACGTACTCGTATACTATCTACTGATGCACATCGCCACGAATAAAAAAAAACATATAAACAAATCTCGTGACACGTGTTCATTCACATATCACTCAAACACTAACCACATTAAAGGTTAGCCACAATCAATGGTACTAAATATGAAAGTTTCGTAGTCGTGTTTCCCACGGGTACATTATTATGTGGTGAAGGACTGAATAACCGAAAAACTTCACAAATATTACAATATGGGTATGAGAACACGTCTTCTAAATGTTTCATAGCTACGGTTCACTTGTCGTGTGCTCAAGCTTTTCTCCGTCCTTATACGAAGAGTTTTCAAGGTATACCGAAATTATTATAGGTTTATAGAAGCAGCTATACTTAGCGGTACTCATGGAAAGGTATGAGAACGTGATTATCGTGATAGTAAAATTGTCAGCTATGCTCCGGATTGCCATCATCACGCCTCGCGACACAGTGGGCACATCATTGGTTCCGGTTTAATCTCTGTCATTTTCGGTCTTTACTCTTTTCGGTCCTTGCCTGAAAGTTGCCTGTGCAAGGCGCGCGCCTAGCCTCCGCTGTCCGAAACGCCTCCGCGCGCCTATCATGTCCGGCCGTCACCCTTCTCAACTGAATAACCTATTCTTGCGAACGCTGTAGGTTTTGTCTTTCGCAAATAATAGGTCTTCACTTGAGATTGCCTTGGATGGGGTTCAGCTCACTTTACCGCGACATGTCTCTATTTTCCAGCAAAAAAAAAAAGTCTTATAAAACTTATATGATAATATATATGTATGGGCATAACTGCTTGTAGCCATTCATAATCCACCACTTAACCCACTTCCTCAATTTCACGTTAATAAATAGTATGGAGTTATAAATAACTCGGTGATTTCATTGCAAAGGGAAATGATTGGAACAGTTAAACGTTTAGAGCCACAATTAATAAGAAGTCACTCGTTAGCCTTCCTTTCCTGTACTAAAACTCAGTCGTTACTTTACAAACCTGGATGTTATGAAGATTATGAGCAGGTTTATAATACGTTGGTAGGCACTTAGCCACCCCTTATTCAAGTTAATAATGAGTCGTGATTGTGACATCATGCAAGTATTTCTCTTAATTTGTTTGTTTGTCGAATGTCGTATTGTCAGCATCGTGTCAGTTTGTCAGACCGCCCGGGCAATACTTCTTACTGTAATCGCAATTTGGTTCTCTGATCGAGTTCTAGTTATTTAAAACTAAAAGCATAATTTTCATTTTCATAGTTTTAGTTCACGCGTCTTCTATGTAGTGTTCTCTATATATAGTGACATAAAGGTGGTTTTCTTGACAAGGTTAGCAAGAGCTCAGTACCGCTGCTGCATGCCAACCCAATCCAACTTGCACATTACAAACACCGCGTGTATGGTTTTTAGTCGCCGTCATTACCCGTAGTTGCGCCCTCGGGTGAGTTCCTTAATCCATCAAATTACAAGCCGGCCATCATCTTAATATCCCCCGCCCCTCGACGGGCTTTCAATAAACCAGTACCGCATTGATAGACCGTAATTATGGTGCGATGCTTCGATCGCGGCAGCGGAATTCAAGCATGGTGTGGTAGCTCGTGGTAGTCGCTTCATGAAGCTGCATTGTGATTGGGATTTGTATCTGGCCCTTTCTTCCTTGGTCATTTCTTCCTTGATGATATTCCAGATTGAGATCCAGATTAAGTGACGCCGTTCAAAGATTGTAACTTCCTAAGCAACAGGCAATACTAGCTTTTAAGCAATCGTTTAAACTTTTGCAGGTCGAAAGCACACAAGCTTTACGAATTTCTTTAGAGCTTCGATGCACTACGATGCTATACTATTAGTTATTAGGCGTTACGCTGCGCTCGGTTTGCATTGTAGGAGTGTTTAGATGCACAAGATACTGAATGTATGTTTAGCGTGCCTCGTAGCTTCAGGCAGAGGCGTCGCTAGTGCCGTCTCTAAATAATGATTCAAACAATTGCTGAATGTAATAAAGTTAACTTGGAAATCGAGATTTCGTTAAGGTTTATGTCATAAAATTTTAAATAAGTTGTACTAATATTAATATTAATACTATAAATAATTTATTAATATCTGTTCATTTGGCAAGCATAATTACATACTGGTAATGTAGTTTATAGCTTTCGTAAATAATACGAACGGTTAGTTTTTTTACAAATGTAAAAATGTTTAAAACAATACTAAGTACCTAATGGCTGTCGAAAAAAGCATGCACCTGTATTTTAATGACAACCTAATTTGCATACAAAGTCTATTTCAAACATACTTGATGCAAATGTTAATTATGTAAATCTATTGGATATCCTTCTTTCGATTCACAAAAACAATGGGCATTGGAAGGAAATACACTGTAAAAATATCGATATATATGTAAAACTAAATGTAAATAGTTAATTATGCATGTCAAGTTATTTAATTTTCTAATTTAAGTATGAATAGTATGCAAAGAGACTATTTAATACACATACACATATTATTGTTAAAGTCAAACATGATTGATTTATTACTATGAGCTATTCTAGTACATAATAATTGTGGGGTTTCTTATAAATCTTCGATAATTGATAGAAGCTATTTTAAATGTTAACTTATTATTAAAACTTGTAAACTCTGATGATTAATGTTGTGTGGAATTGAGTTATGCAGTTAGGTATGTCGCAATTAGATTAATGGACTAGAATTGTCTTTAGAAATAAATCAGTCCGCACACTGGAAACTATACCTCTCTAAAACCACTACTTCAGGACTAGGTATCATAGCCTATATAGACATAGCATAGATAACCCTTCTTGTTGATATTGTGTCTAGAAGATAGATTTGGATCTTTGAAAAACTCCGTGCCACAATGTCTTTGCCGCCTATACGATCGAAAGTTCACAAACCCGGTTACTGCAAATTGTTTGAGCGACACATCCCGATTTTTACTGGCAGGTATCGGCCACTTATCGCCGGGACCCCTACAAATTGTCCCCGGCTTTCTCCAGTAAACGTCCTATCAAATTGCCATCGTGAGTCCCGACCCGGTCATAAACCAGCCAACGACGCGACGCTTTTATGATCCAGTAATGTGCTAAGACTACAACCATGTTCAACTCTTCAGGTAATGGCCCATCGCCCGAATATCTCATACGAATTCGCGAAAATTGCAGTCACTGTTTGAGAGGCGTTCAAACTAGACGTCAATTTTATTTATACGCTTCAGGCTTTATGAGAGGCGTCGATGTTAGTCGTTAGAGCGAACAGATGCCAATTTGTAGACGTTGGAATATACTGAAGTGATAGCATGCTCGTGAGGCGAAGCTTTCCGTGATTCTAAGAAAGTTAGTTCTTATAAGCATGAATGCAACCACATTACACTCTGATGGTATTATAATTGTATCCTCGGCTATTTCTGGCGAGTAACGTTCGAGGTCGGTTTATTGTTATTGCGGTGGTAATTGAATATGTGGCTTTAATCTTAATGTAAGAGATTCAATGTTAACTGATGCGAAAGTTTGCTCAGAAAATGTAGAAACTGTACAAACTCTTTTATCATAGTATTATAAAAACAATTTCATTACGGGTTTTAAAGTGAACTGCTACTAAAACTGTCATATAAATTCGGTTTCTTAGTTACAAAGTTGAACCGTATGTGACGCACGACGCATACATAATTCTGTTTAAAACCACACGCCACAGTGCTCGTAAACATGTCACTAGTTGTACTATTCGTTTTTCTAAAACGGAATCTGCGAAATTAAATCGAAATTCCATTCTATAGCCGTCGTCGCATGCGATATATAAGTTTATTTGGCCTACTGACAGACATAACTACCGTTTCAAATAGGAGGATCGTTTGTAAAATTGGCTGTGCTGTAGCCGCGGGTGTCAACGGTACCGGGCCGCGTGACCGCGCCTCCGGCTTCCTCTAAATTAATGCCGATTGTGTTGCACTGGCCACATTGTCTTGCCGGAGTGGCGTGTCGGCCTGTCGTTACCCCACCACTTTCTACTCGTGTCGCAGACACAATCATTCTTGTTGAATTTGTTTCGCCAACGGAATGGGTCCTTTTATATTCCTTTTATATCATACTCGTATCTATACTATTTATATTAACAAAATGATTTGTCTGTATGGTCAAATCAGTACATACATTTTAGAGATGTCCTCACTTTTGATTTCTTTACTACAGTTGACAGAGACTAACAACTAGGGATATAATGATAATGATTTTGTTTGTACAATTTCCTATTTATGCAGTAATCACAAAATGTAATTGCCTTCCATATTAAATATCAAAGATGCCAGTTCTCCGTCTAAACTAAATACAGACTACTATCCTTAAATTTAGTACGTCACTATTAATGCTAAAGTTAACGATTGTAATCGTTCCTTACTATTTGTCAAGGACCAGAACCTAAATACTATAACATGGATTAATATCAGAGTCCTTAGTGGAAAAATTAGCGGTATTTCATGGGAAAGGAATTCATCTACATTATTTTGTACCGGTAGGTAACTAAAAATGCAGGCAACGGCCCTGCTCATTTCACTACCTAATTATGATCTCTTTTTCGGCACCAAAACCTATGTAGTGTACAAATATCGATATACATAAAAGGTGTCGGGCGACATGGGATTTTCGTTATTGCAGCTTGTACCGTAATTTTTTCAAATTCCGTCCTTGCCTTGTATACTGGATATAGGTTCTTTTTAGTGGTTACAGCAATCGGAATACTCGCCGCGGAGCCAATAACTTCCTATTATCGTTAACTAACACTGCAGACGTTATTTCGCTACTGGATATCTTATTGCTAAACCGGCTTTGGCCGGCGGTTCCGTTCGTGTATACCTTAAATGTCTTATTACATAGGTACTTATTGTTTTCTTAAAAGGTTTCATGGGTGCCTCTGCTAAGTCTCGAGTTCACTAACATATTTTAAACGTCGATTAAACCACTTTTAAGCTCATACATTTTATGAGAAACTGTGGTGCATCTTTAGCTCTAGCGATGCTAACCAAAGTTTTATTTTTATTCCACTGGATCGAAATTGTTTCAACGGTCATCCAATCAGACGAACAGACAGACAAATAGGCGCCTCTCCAACACAGGTATCTTGCCAGTAATACCACTGCTATTTATTAGATTGAGTCGTGAGACCGCGGCGCGGTCAGTAGCCGGCCCTCTGAGTAAAATAAATATCTAAATAGAAAACGAATATTCCTGCGTCTCTATCTGGCAGACTAACGGTGTGTTTGGGATTCTATACCGTTTGCAGTTCTATATGTCGGCGTTGGAGCCTTTACGACGTTTAGGGTTGCCTCGCCGTTTCGCCACCGTGGGAAGTTAAGGACGCGTTCCGCAAGGATTCAAATTCCTGGAATAAATGCGATGTAGTGGCTAGCAAGCTGATGGCCCGGCTGATGGTAAACGCCTAAACGGTACCGCTGTCTATGGACACTTGCAACACTCGGGGCGCTGCCGATGCCTTGCCTACTCTCTGAAGCTTTTCGCCCTTCATATAAATAGAAAATCAATCTCATTAAGATACCTTTTACGCGGCATTACGACACAGACCTGTGTTACGTAGGTTAAGTTAGATATTTTCATAATGAGGCAGAATTAGTTCAAAAATATCATTTAGTGAGGTACTTTATTGGATATACTTTGTCGCACTGCATACAAATACAGTTTATTGCTCTATTACACAATCATTATTATTTACGACTTGGTTGCATTACTAGACAGTGTTGCCACATTTACCACAAGCCTCAGGAATGTCTACTTTTTCCATGTAATTAAATTCCTAAAGCCACTAGCTTCTATTGAAATCCAGTCCGATAAAGCGTACATGTTTAAACTCTAAGTACCGTGTCACAATAAACATTGTTAAAGCTTTTCTTAAACAACTTAAGAGATGTAAAAGTTTCTTACGCTGACAAAGTACTAAACTGTTTACATGTTTTTGTCGTAAGCAGCACGTGACGGCTAAAATATCGGCATCTAATTTGCCTCAAGGCGGATTATGATGTTAAATTAAATTCAATTTGAAAGCACATTTAACAAAATTCAGTATAGATATTTTGTATAGAGTTAGTTGCTTAAATAGCGTTATTTATTAAGATCATTTATTAACTTGATTTAAGATATCTCGTTTGTAAAAGACGTAAATATTACGATGATCTTAAGATATGAGTGTGTTACTTCTAAAATTATACTTTCCTAGCATTCTAAAGATCTTAAATGCGTCTCTACAAATACTGGATTAAATTAAATAGATTCAAATGATATCATATAATATTAGGTGTGTCTCAATGAGTTTTATATCAACAGTACGTCCGAGATAAAGGAAAAAATACATCCGCGGGTGCAACTAGCTTACTATTATATTAAGCGAGTTCGTGTTATTGTTGCTTGATATTAGCATAGAGATTAGTTTATAAATTGCTTTCCGGGCTATTGGAGTTTCACTTAACTGTTACCTTTATTGATTTTACTCGCCCCTGAAGCGGTTTAAGTACTAAAACCGATACAAGTCTGACAACCTTACACGTTAGTGTGTATAATGTATGTGAGATACAGTAGAGATTAGAGATTATCGGTGCGTCCCTTTTAGGTTTACATGCGAATCCGGTTGAATGTTATAAACATTGATTAAATCATGCACAGATGTATAGTGGACTGTTAAATGTGGGAAAGGTGTTGGTAATTATCGAACGAGGAGCTTCTTGTACAAACAAACCACTATGTGGTACAACAGGGCTCATTTCTTATGTTTTCAACTTTGTTACAGATCTAATGCTGTCGGGGTGCATGATGATTCAGCTGGTTGAGAGGTAAGTTTTCAATTTACTTACCGTCTCAATTGATACGTTCAATGCAATTCGTTTCAATGCAAACATTATCTGAAGATCTTAAATAGACCTCTTAAATTTCCTTCGTTCCACAACGCGTTGTGGCGTTTCATGTGATTATTTTGACTGAGAATGTCATCATACTGTCATCATACTTGATTTTGTGACTCATATTTACCAGCCTTGAGGACATTGCCTCTTAATAGTCAACACGGGGAAAATATTAACAAAAGAAAAAACAAGGATTTTATAAAAAAAAAGTTCAATTGTGATTCCGAGCAATCGAGAATCAAGTGAAAACACAAGCAGACTTCGGACATGTGTAGTGCAACTAGTCAGCAATGTCCCGTCCCTGTCGCCAACGTTCTCCGTTGCAGCACAAGTCGGCACAACACAGCGCGATCGTGCCGCACGCCGGCATAATGCGCTCGCGCACGCTCAGGACCTATTTTTTGCTGTACCGCGGGTGAATTTTAAATCGAACATGTCTTTATGGGATAGCGTTTCCATTTCTTGCGCCTTTCATGCTCTTTCTCCTACCATGAGTTCGTTGCCTTTCAATTATCTTTTGTGTCTTATTTAAGTCTTCAGAAGAGATATTTATTGACATTCTATGAACTGAGGTATTTCGGTAACGGAATAAATGTTTTTATGAATATAGGTCGGAGCTGATCTAAGTTCGTTCTTTTAATTCTTGACTTATTATTATTATTTCTTATGCATACGGCTGAAAGTCTTGTTTTAAAATAACCAGACCCTACATGAAATACCTTATGTTGTCCCTAAAAACCTAAATTTAAGTAGATCATCGCGCGAAAAAAATTGCATCGAATCGAGTCTCCCAAACTGGTTGATCATCCAGATTCATGCATTGTCTGCACATGACAGATTAATCACACTAATTCGGCTGGTAGTGTAGAGCCAGTGGTACGGCCTCTCTTTAGATCGTGTAACGGTAGCATCGATCGGATGAATAATCTATCGATGCGGCTTTGTTTTCGAAATTGAGAGATAGTCCTCTCTCGACCTTTGCTTCGTACGTCATCTGCGCCACTATCGCGAATGAGAAAGAAATACGTCTATTTGGCACATTAGCACAAAATAAAGAAATACAACTACTGTGATTATTCTGTATCCTTTTGATGTTGAGACAATAGTGCCTTGAGATGGTCTTTAGTATCGTTGCTATCACGCGATATCACGTCAACCTCTCCTCTTCGCATACGCCTATAGCCGGGCAGGTCTAGCCAGATTGTATTCGCTTCATTTCTTGTAGGTTCCGCTGAGGCTGAATGAAAAACCTTGTTGTTTGCTTGAGATTGCAGCTTGGAAATCAGGATACACTGTAGTCAGTGGTCTTACGGCCGAAGTGGGACATCTTGTACTAGCATTATCCTGGTAAAGAAATACATTATGTTTTCCCAACAGCTCCTCTCGGCCTATCATGCGCAAGCGCCTCATTCTCGGGACCTTTGTTTGTTTGAAAGGTAAACTGTGTTTGATTTTGCGGTTCAGATTCTGTTTCTGTGTAGGCGTTGCTTTTAATGAATGTGAGAGCGCAGTTAGACGATTTATCTCCGATCGTGAAGCTATCTTTACGTGTCTCGTTTGTTTGTGAGCTTTGGTTTTTGTCTGTTTATTTTTAGATAATGGTTAATCTTTGTTTGTATAAATCTTTAATGCCACGCTACCGCAGTTCACTCGCTAGTCCTTCATAGGTTCCGAAACGTTCTAGCTAGCACATGCATTGTTAACTGTAAGCAGTCGTGGCGCTAACCTACACGAGAGCGATGTGCTCGTCTCGAAGAAACTTGTTCTATTTTCATTTTCCGTTCGATTGGTTTTCAACATTTGTACATCAGACGTAAGACCAGTCTCGACTATTGCTAATATTAAATTATTTCTAGTTCCAATATAATACTAAAATAAGGATTGTTTATAAGTTGTAGCTGTGCGCTGGCCGCGGCTCCGCCTCCGCCACTCCCCCGATATCTAGCCTTATCTCACTGTGCGATATTACGGACAGTATTCATATTTCGAGGCGAGTTTTAATTACTGGGTGAAACTCGACGTTGTTTTGAATTGTGTAGATTTTTTATCGTAGTAAAATCCGGCCTCAAATTTTAGTATAAGTCAACCGGAGAGTGGTTTTATATTTCTAGATTACTTGCAATCGGAAGTAAATGTTACCACAGCCAAAATATTTATAAACGCGTGTATATTATTCTGCGTTGTCACTGCAGGTCCAGTTTTATTTTAAAACTAAACCTATTGACAGCATAACTAAGGTTTTTCGAGTTTTATAAAGAACCGATGCGATAGACGCATATCCATACCAAAGTTAAGTAACACGCAATGAAAATTTATTTTTTCTCTAAGGTCTCTTTGATTACTTAAAACTCACCAACCTTATGCAATTCTAACGAAGCCTATAAAGCTAAAGTTTCTAATACAGGCCATTATAGAAAACGGCCATCTCTCCCCATTACAAGTTGCAGTAGATTCCAATTAGGAGATTCTTTACTTGCACAGTCCTGCATGGGCGTATCAAGGAAAACTAAAGGGGGCTATGAAATTGTCCTAAAAAATCTGCACTGATTATAAGAAAGGCTTGATTTGTGAAAAATAGTAACAGAGTTCCAAGGTACTTTTTTAAGCTGCCAATTTCGGAAGAAGTTTGAACCCCCCCCGTCCATACTCTGGCTACGTCCACACAGTCCAGTTATCCCCTTCGGACACCGACTAATTGAAACTCGATGCCGTTTGTAATGAGCTTGTGAGAAAATTTGTAACTACAGATTTGTTATTAAGATTACGAATGAGGAATTATACTCGATGTGTACCGTGCTTGGTATAGTTTGCCCGGGATTGGTGAACGGATGTTCGCAATACGTATGAAAGTGGAGTAACTCAACTCCATACGAGCAACTAATTGTATCCCAAATTGTGATGGCAAACGCCTTACCGGCTGTGCTGCTACATAAATATTTAAATGGCAACATCCAAAGCAAAATTGTAATTTATTTCATTGGCTTTAGTGATGTGCCAAACTTATCTTAGTAAAGGCGAGGGAAATATTCGCGATCTTGCGTTCTTTTCTATTCTGTTTTGTGTTATTCTACAAACTTACTACTTCTTCATTGGGCCTGCAGCCGTTCTTGGGTGGCTGTATGATAATCAAACTTGTACCAAGTTGATCTACTGTATCTTTAAAATACTGAAATACTGTATTAGGGCGCTGTATTGGTTCTGTAATTTATAATTATTGGGTATTATTAGATCTGTTTTTCGCTAGGCTAGGGTTCATAAAGCATTTGAATAACTAATCTGCTAGTTTATGATTCAAATATTACTGTTACGTTGAATCGCTAGCTCTACAGGATGTGTATCAGAATCGGTGTAAGCTGGAATTCACCAACATTTAATAATTATTGAAATTCAGTTAACTGAAATGTTCTTGCATTTTGGAAGTTAACTTTTCAACTGTCGTTTAAATGTTGGTCAACTATAGTTTTACGAGGTTTGATCTACATACGAGTATATCTCGTACATTATGTGGTATTGCACTAAATAGCTTCCTCAAGGAAGCTATTTAGTGCAATACTTTTAACGATTTTTTATGATAGTCTAACTAAAGATTACGTTCGCGCGTGAGAAACGGATAGGTACTCAAACTTTGCAGTTTCATATCGAACAAAAAATAGTTATGCTACTTGCGACCTTACGAAGATGCACACACGTTTGTAAATTCATATAGACCCTCCAAACACAGAATAACTAATAGTACGAGACCCCACCCACGCCGAAGGTCTAATGACAGTGATTCGTCTTGATAACACGTTGCTGTGGTGGTGACTCGACCGCATGGCCGAGTTTATTGCGGTCGAGATAACAACCAACTCTGTGACTTTTTGGTACCATTTTTTGTTAAATTTTTCACGTGTATGTATATTGTCCATTTAATTTTATTCTTTTGATATTTGTGAAGAATAAGTTAAAAATATACGCAATTATACATTTATATTATATCAAGTACCTATAATTAAATAAATATCAAAAAATTCCATTAAAACCAAAAACTTGACCTACTAACTGAAAACTTTTGTTTCCACCGACAAGAACACAGCCGAAACTTCGTGCTACCTTATCCCTTTACTTACAAATTAATTATTACAAATTAATCTACCAAGACTCGGATTACGATAATTGACGAGTTCCCGAATCCCCGGATAATCGGCTTAGAGAAAACTGGACAAGACCCCTTGAATCTTACCGATAACCTTTGGAAGATTTTAGAAGTTTAACAAATGGAACGGCTAATATTGGTGTGGTGTAAGTTATAAGCGGAAGAGAATATAGATAGAGCATTTTTTTGGAACAACTCTTACACGCACTCGAATGAATCACGTTTCATATATAAATAGAGTGAACAATCAGTCGTATGAAATACATTCCCACATTAGCGTAGTGGCTCTAATCCATCCAGAGAGATGCGTCTAGCGAATTACATATCGTTGTGTCGAGAGGCGGTCGAACTTTATGTGAATTATGAACATACACTACTAACCACTTAACCGTGTCGCAGTCGAGCTCGCGTTGGTGTTGGTGGTAGTTGGTTGTTAGACGCGACGTTGTATGGCGTTACCCACTAGGTTGTGCATAATGACGTGGAATTACATGTCGTCTAAGTTCTTGTCCTCTGCTGGTCTAGTCCTGTGGTAGTTGTATTAATTAATTAGAAGTAGAGTTCGCTTGCCACCTACCGCTTGGGCATCCGCGAGCGGTCTAGTGGGCGGTTCAGTTTAAGTAATGAACATCAATTAAAGTTTCCAGAATTACCTACCTCGCCGGCGTCCACTACACAATAGCAATGTTTTGTCAAACTACCTCCAAAAGATATTTAATTTCAGTTTATAAAACTATGTCATTTAAAATTCGTCTACATAGTTCTTCTAGAAAATTGTCTGATTTTAATGTGATATTATAATCGGAAATATTTCTAAACACGAACACTTCGATTACGATTCATACTTATCCTGTCTAAATATTCACAATTAATTGAAATAAATTGCAACATATCTGTAATAATCAATACAAAAACTCACATCTTTATAGCAACCTTTGATGTATTAAAACGAGGTAGATATGTTACCGATGCCTGCTACGACATTGTATGCTTTATTGTTGGGTAGCAAAGGTTAACTGTAATCGTGTTCCAGACCTGCTAAAAATCCGTAGGATAAAGTGTATACGTACATAGATAAATCTACGTCTCTGTCAATTTACCGACCAGTTTTATGTGCGTACTATCAGCGCGCAACACATCACCTCTTAGATTTACCATATCTTGGAACAGTTTTTGTAGATAAATGTTTCCAATTTGTTTCGTCTGATTGGGCCATTCAAGGGATATGTCTTGCTTGATTGTTTTCGGCGAACCCTTCAGTCTTGCGTGGATTGATGAGTTCCCGATGCCGGGCGAAGATAGCCAATCTCGCGCTTGACGTAATGCCTGTAATATTTCGCCCGTTTTCATGGAAATGCAGGGGAACTATACCTATTAGTATATTTTGTATACACCGTAAACATAATGTTGTAGTTATGTTCGGTCTCCTGATCATCTAAGGCAACGTGTCCAGTGAACACTTTGACGGGCGATATTTCATGTTAAACCATCATTTGTTGTATCTCTGATATCGGTCTGAGATTAGACACCAATAGAAGAAAGTTAACAACGCTTTTTCCTTTCAGGAAAAACGCCAAAGTATAATGAGCAATTTCAGTGTGATTTGTGGTCTAATTGTAATCATGGTTAAAGCTACTGATTTTCCACGCAGTATACTACGAAAGTTTACGACTTACTATTATATAACGCTGCTATAACGTCTGTCTGTTAACTATTTGCAAATTATGTTGTACATAGCACATTAGACGTAACACAGTAGTTATAAGAATTTTCTCTTACTTACATATCACGTTACGACTAACAACGTGCGTGTAATATATTATAAAGTTTTTGCAATATTTCTCCCTTAGCCGGTTCATTTGTTACCCGGCGTGCCGCGTCTAGGATTTATACGCAGGCAACATTATCTCGTCCCTTCAAAGTGACTAACGTCGTACACACGATATATTCAGATTAATGGTCGCCGGGCGCCTTATTCATATTTTACACGGGCAAACAGATTGTGTGTAATAATTGGACATGCGTCAAGCGAGGCACGGTAATGTGCCCATAAGTTAGACGGTGGCTCGGGGCGCGTGTCATTATGCCAATCTCCACAATTGAGTTGATTCGACGACGCCTGGCCACACAGTAACTATCACCTAACCTGTTACTTTTCACATACTGACTGGCACCTCACCTGTGCCACTGGCCGCAGACACTGCGTCGAGATGATCTATGAGCTGGATTATGAGCCGGTGAATCGGCTCCCGCTCAAATTAGCCTCCCATCTGACATAGCATACCTCGAAGGCATTATTACACTCGATTGCTTGAATTTGGTAACGGTGAATGTAACACGAGATTCTCATAAGATCCAAACGAATGGGCCATCTTTTGTACAGTGCTTGTAAATAATACTAATAGTGTACCGGCCGTCGTGCCGTTAACACCCACCGCAGTCTTCGTTTGATTAAGAGCGAGCTAATGAAATTAATAACCGTGGAACAAAGACTTGCTAGCGCCGCAATGAAGCGACAGTATGAGCTTTATCTCCAGAGTTTTTTATTGTAATGTTGCGCGTTGTCGCAAATAAATATTTTACTTAATTATTTTCTTATCCGACAATACCTTCACAGGCCATGAATGGACCAGAGGCGATTGCTTTGAGGCCGGGTGCTTGTGATACCATTACACACTGGTGATGGTGATTCATGTGATGCAAAGAAAAATAATTAAGAGTCTGGCTGTAACTCTATTAATTTACTACAAAGCTTCGCAAGGCAAAGCAATAACTTTGTAATCCAATCGGTCTAAACCTTGACTTTGATGATGCAGACATCAGCGTACAGCCAAACATGTTAGCGTAGAGTCCTTACTGTAGTTTCCTTCCTCAAGCGCCTCCTTCGCTCTGACAAATGATCGCGTGTAATTTCACACGGGACCGTAATAACATCGGACCAGGCGCGCAGGCTGCGCTGTGAGTGGACGTCGAACTAGGACCTATGGTTCTATGGGTGCTCAGACTGGTCCAAAATGTCTTCGAACTACTACTTGTTTATCATTCAGTATTTGAAGTAATGAAAACTGATACATCAACCGTACATAAACACGAATCTTCTACGAGTATGTAGACAATTATATTATGTACATGATATACATATCTTACGACTCACGATTTCCCGTGCATTCCCCTGCCGCAATTATTGCTCATTGCATTAAATTTCCCCCAAGCCGGTGATAAAGCGGTATCATAGTGCATGTATTTATCATAGGCCGTTGCGCACACGCCGACGCGGGTCCACGGAAACGAGATCGTCTTCGGACGCGAGCTCGCAACCGATAAATCTGCCGCACTTAACTCGCAACCGGTAAATAACTATGGGATTTCCGCGTGCGGGAACGCGATGCGCCCGAGCATAAATCTATGCCCGTATTGTGATATTGTGTTGCCATTATGCGACGCCGGGTACGCCGCCCGTCACATAAATACACACGGGCCCGGTAAAGCCTCTTGTGTCGCCCCGGACGGCTGTGATGCGCGCCTTTGCCATATCGTAATGCCGGAGCGGTGTCGCTCTGCCGGTAGTAACCATACCAGCTTTTCATTGCTATTCATATTTAAATACGCTTTGCTACAACGTTTACGTCTAGATAGCGAGCCGTTCGTCTCAAACTTACTGCACATCTTACTGGCACTATTTATGATGTAAGTTATAGTCTCCAATTAGAATGAAAATACCATCTTCATGTCGTTTACGATCGATAGCCGCAGAAGAGCATTTCGCGTTGTGTAAACTGAGTGTTCACTAGAAACTCTAGATATAGTTCTGAGAGCCAATTCTGTCTCCCAGTACGCCTCGCACGTCCTAATAGGGTGCGCGATCGCGATCGCTTCAGCGAACGGACGATGGTACACGTGTTGCAGTCGGAATTACCATTATTATCGATCATCGGCGCCGGCGTCTGTAACGACCCTCAATAGGCGCGACCGACTCGGCAAATCTTATCGCGGGCGGAACCTCGGCCCGTTACCATCTTACTATTTCAGACTTGTTTATTTTACAGCGCCGATACTTGCCAAAGAATAGGCGCTGGAAACGATTCTCGGCTCTCTGGCTATTCGATTCATCTTTCATAACGACTCGATGAGTACCCGTTTGGTTTACGTTCACAAGTTCACAACACGTTTAGCGGCTCGAGGAAATTGAATTGTAATTGCGCTCGTAGAGAAACGCTAAACTTGCCATTCTTTCTTGATTGCACGTTAGCCCGCGGACACTGACGGGACTGCGGCAATTATTGCATATTAACTGAATTGAATTCTCTCTGCAATTTGTACTTACTTTCATTAAATTATTATTGAGGGTATGCATGCGTCGGGTGATTAATGCGCTGCGTCCGAACGTTCGTAGCTCGTTCTTTGGCGAATTATTGAGATCGCTTTGTTACCCTGTCGGCTCGGTGCTAATTTTATTTACCGTCCGTGAAATTGAACGCCGCTTGCTTTTTGTTCGTAATAACCCGTCCTTAGTGATAATTTGTATTGAAATGTTTAATGCAAAACACCATTGCGTTTGAGAGACTGTTATTGCTTTGCATTGCTAGGTATCGCTGGAATAAAATGTAAGAAGAGTCTATTCGGGCCCGTAACGACGGTTTGCTTTTATCCTTATCGTATATCTAGGCATACAAAAATATGGAATTACTTTGAGATATGATAACAGTATTGGCATTGTATACTATCGCCATGATGGGTCCTGTTTCACTTGCAACATTGTAAACAGAATTTATAATATTAGTTTACGAAGGCTGTTGGCTCTATAAATATGAGGTAAGTAGTACCTATATCTTAATTATTTTAGAGTGTATAATTATTTGCGTAAGCGCGAGTACACATCACTACTTCATTCAGGGCCAAGCAGTCTTCGTGAAATAGAATAATCCGTACCATATCACCTGGTCGTGGTTTTAATGGTTATCTTCAGATTTAATCTTAACTCCGATACTAAAATTAGATGAGACCAATAAGTTATCTGATTCTAGTGTGCACGATATCGTATGCTTTCCTGCAGGCAAGTCGTCTTGTTGCATTTGAATTGCGTAATGGTTTACCCTCTTCGTCTATGATCTTGTCGATGTCTATCTTGCTAGTTGTGGAAGGCGAAATTCTAGCTTCATCGGCCGCAAGCATAGTCACTTTCCATAAAGTGAGATAGTGTTCAACTGAAGAGAAGCTATCTGTTTTTGTGATTTGGCTATGTGATACTTATAAAACTACTATTAAGATTGTCTCAAAACCATGTTCTTCAACTCATTAATTGTCTTTTTACAACTAACAGGCTGTAAAATGGACTGGTGCGACAAAGACTGAGCTGAAATTCCATTTAAGACATATTTTGGCTAATCAGCATTATACTATACCTCAACACAAACACTACAAACTCCTAAGAAACACAACGTCGTAGTAAATTTCCCGTCCCTCAGTATTAATTTACGTCCAAAGCAAAGCCACACCTTTACATACACGTTCATAATTCTCTACGAAGCGTTTAAGGGCATTGCTGCAGCTTTCGTAGACCCTGTGACATCTTTTAAAAGCCACGTGAGAATAATGTCTGCGTGTCTATCGGGCTGTGCATCAGTAACGTAAGAACTGGATATGTTTTGATTGCTTGAAACCCGTACTCCGAAGTCGATGTTTTACTTCCAAACGAAGGTATCATCAAAAACGCGCCCAAAGTTTGAAAACAAAATAGTGCTCACATTGCCAGTCATATAAGAATTGAAAACAATTCCCAAAATACCAAGCCCGATGAGAAAAGTGACATGAACACGCCAATGGTGTACTTGATAGTTCCATTGGTGTGGCAATAAGCTCTTATCAGCTAGCTTTCTGAAAAGCCGGGGAAAATTATAGTTTAGCGCAATTGTGTCGATCTCGCGGGACCCCGCAAATGTTCACTTAACAAACACAACGACACGTGAACTCTCTTTATTAGGCAATCCAACATTACTTATGTATGACTTTAACCACCACATTACTTGTTCCCGATGTCCAAGCTTTTATAGAACTTTGAAGATGGATTGGTACAGTTGTTTACGTGGGAAGATCTCATTATATACTTGCTTGATAGATGACACTTTATTGTATCACTTGGAAAACAGTTTTCTTACCAGCATAGCTTGGGGCAATAGAGTTATTCGTCGCGCTCTGAGCAAGCGCGAAGTTATGGTGTACATGACCAACAGCCATAGCTTTGTTTTAACAAGACTGCATGTCTATCTGTAACGAGGTTTATGGTAATGACAAAGCTACTATTTAATCTAAAAAAATGGAGAGCAACCACGGGGAAGCGGGTACGATCAAATATACGGTAGGAAGTGTTCACAAACCAGTCATAGAGCCAATAACATAGCTACGACCCGGATGACTTACTGAAAGGTCGGCGAGTACATGTCTACTGCGCAAGATGCGAAGCAAGTAACTCGCTTGAAATGGGGCAGTATACTGCTGTGGACAACGGAATCGCGTGATAGCACCGATTTATGTTAGGGCTTAGATGCTCGCGTCAATACCAATAACGTTGCGAAGAATTAACGATCTGCTCAAAGTACTTCGGTTACTGGTTGCCGTGTTTAGAAAGTTCTACGCACAAATTGACAAGGGAAGAATAATGGTATTGTATTTTACTAACATAATTGTATCTATCACGCGCGATTAAAATAGCTTGTCGCCGTTCATTATCTCAATAGGATTGAAATAGATCTTCAAATTGGGATACACATCTTGGATACAAGTGACTTGGCCAATAACTAACATAATTAACTTAGAGAAATAGACAAGGTGCAGCCGTGTAAAGGTCGATGCATCGTCTTCTGGGCGAATACTTACGCAGGAAATGTGACAGTACAGTACAGTCACAGTACATAATGTGGATATAATATTATGGTACTGTCGCGGAATAACGTGACGGCTTTAATTTATAGTGGCGATTCATTTCAGATTTCGTCGATAACAATAAAGTGAAGATTAGGAAGAACCAATGAGTGTCGTGTTGCGCATATAATTGTGCTTCTATTGCAGTTTGGGCATTAAACTAATACTTGCTAATACAAATTAGCAGTTGGTGTGAACTCTTGTCAGGGTTTTAATCTATGAGTTTTACAGTTTCGGATTCTGTCGCTAAACTGCATAGGCGAAGAAAAAAACATTATCTTGTATAATGAGTTTGTTCTTTTTTTTTAATTTTCCTTGCTTATGTTTTGTTTTCGTCTGGTGTGTTCCGATTATATTGCGCATTTAAAAAACTCTACCTACGTATAGTTTGTCACCTAAAATTGGTACTCTACTCATGCATGTCGATTTGTATTTGGCAACGACCCTTTAATTGGCTCTATAATTAGTTTGTCATCGTCATCTAATGATGTTTTAATGTTTTGATAGATACAATTTAATTTATATGTTGTACCTACATTAAGCCTTTCGCCGTTTGGGAAGTCCCATAGTTTTCCTTTATACACTTTCATTGCAGCATTTCAATTATATATTACCTAGTATACGTAGTCTTTTCCAACGCAACCAGCCAGAATATTAAGTAAACGCGAAAGTGCTTTTAATTAAATTTTAATTAAATCCCGACCGTTTGCCTCATTAAAGCCAGCTTAAAGTAGTATCTCGTAAAATTAGCCCCATATCGCATGCAGTCCGTCGTATCGCGGAAAGCATTCAACCATGGAACCGACACACTCGTGAGAACCTAACCGTGCCCACTTGTGCGCAAGTGTGAAATGACATTAACTGTGCATCGTAGGACGGTGGTGGAACTCCGTGAAAACGGCCTTATTTGATATACCCACACTCACGCTAATGCGCATAGGGTATTTTCAAGATTGCAAACTTTCAAGACTGTCGCGTAGCAGGGTAGTATATATATATATATTACTAGCTGACACGGCCACGCGTTGCTGTGGCTAAGGTTTTTGTTATTGCGACTATAAATTGAGATGTAAACTATCCCATCTTTCAAGTTAGATCAAACTACACAAGTTGTGCAAATTTGATTAAAATCGGTTAAGTAGTTTAGGAGTCCATCGCGGACAAACAGCGTGACGCGTAATTTATATATATTAAGATGAAAGAAAGATATTCCAAGGTGTAGCGAACAATGCTATATGATGGATTCGCTGGCTGCTTGCCCATAAGATGTTTGATGCAGCAGACAAAGCATTTAGAGGGCCTGTAAAACTGATGACTCCAACGACCGCCGCTACCTAATAGACGACAAACAAACAAACATAAACACCTCGAGCTGGAGTACTGTAACTAACATGCGGCCTATACGATGCGATACTAACCGGTATTCGTATAATTAGATCGTAATTCTATTCGTACACTCATTACAGGATTCTGTGCCAAATGCCGTGTACTCGAGACTAGAGAGTTGGGCTGGACGTTCGTCGATACATACTTTCTTAGGTTTCTTGACAGTGTCGGTTACTTTTTATGCCAGAAACTAAAGTGGTGCGTAATGGTGTTAATTTTAATAACAATTCATCTAGGGTTCACAGTTTCTAACTTAGGATCTTTAGTGTGTCTCAGTTCTTTTACAATGTATAATATATGTGTTGCCATTAAAATGTCCAAAATCAAACTAGCTTCAGATTGGTCGCACTTATTCCTTTTTCTTAAACAGAATATTTTCCTAAATTTCAAATTTCACTTGTAATTAATCGGTAACTCAATGCACAATGAATTTGTTATAATAATGAACCACCATTATTTTAAGTAGGTATGTGTTACTCTAACATACTTAGCAAGTATTATCTCCGTCCACAATTTTGCGTAACTATCGCGCTTATATGAAGAATATTATAATTGGGCTAACATCAATTACTGTCATTTAATTTGTCTTCATCTAGTCTAGATATTACCATCAAGGTCGGAGCTAACACCTTGACTTCCGAGCGATTGCGCTCTGGCCTATTAATTATACTGACTTGAAATCGTGGGTATGTTGTTTGTACTGATGTGCGACTAAACTTGATCAATATTTTTTAAATAATTGATTCAGAATAAATAACACATTTAAAATGCTCATTTTGCCACGTTTGCATTAGCGCGGCAACTGCAACTTTTTTTAGGATTGTCGCCTATGCTCTCAGTATACCTTTACCAATTCAACTAGTGATTGATAAAATCCGCCTATTGGCTCGCATCATGCCTCTTTCAAGTCTAGTAATTTTTAGTTTGCTATAAACAAGGTAAATAAGTAAACAGTTTATCACTGTAATAAACATTAATTGTCATCTAAGATGGATTGATTTGTTGACGAAGATAAGGGAGCCACTAGCCATTTTATGACATCTTCACATTGATTTACTCCTACCTAATTATAGGTGTGTAGTCTGCGTAGCCGTCGAGAATTATTATCTTCGACGTTTTATTACGCTCGGATATTAATGGCTGATTGTTCCTAGGTATCCTGTCTCGAGCGCTTTCAGTACGGGTTTCGTTGTTAACTTTCTCATAAGGGAGATTAGGTTGTGATAAAAACCTATTGGTGTCAGCCTCGAAGGTTGTACCGGGCGTACCTGAAAGCGCATGTACTGCACCTATCTAGCCGACACGGGCCATGGGCTAAGCAAACACTATGATGAGACGGCTTAAGTTACGAGCGAGGAGAACACTGGACTGTGCGGACTGCCAATGGATCCTCTAGTAGACTTTGGACCACAAATGCTACTCCACCGTAATAGTTATTTAAATTCGTCTTGTGTTTCATCTGCTTTCCACACAACAAATACATGATCTGTTCCGACTGACGTCAATTTCAACAGGAAATTGTTCCTCATCGTCACACATATCCGAACAAAATGTCTTTTTCGGATCTAATGACAATGCCCTGATTATGAGGAGTGACGATCTTACGTATCTTATATCGATTGATTTAATTTGTCGGGGTAACCGCGAATGGGAAAAATTGCTACTGACCATGCTGTATAAAACTTACGGTGCTTAGTATTCCAGTTTTTGAATCTCGGTGTCATGTAGCGGACCCATAATAACGGCCGAGGACATAGCTAACTGCTACACAGCTATCCTTCCTCATCATTAATTCTAATTCTCATGAATCAAGCTTCACAATCATCGAAAACTTCAGGTCCATACTACTCGAAAATATTCGTGACTCGTGACGTGTCCCGCCAACTTTTCTCTACTGGATCCGTGGCCCCATTTATTTTTGGCACTTGCTTGACACTACTAAGTCTCACTGATAGCAACTCCTCGTGGTTCCATCAATTTTATTCCTCCGGACTCCTGATTCTGATTCCATTATTTTTCATGACACACCACTGAATTTTCATGTGATTATTACCCAGTAAAATAATGTCCCGCTGTCCTCTTACATCTTAGACGGTAACCATCTTACCTTTCACCGTCGAGAGATATTGTCCGTACGGCCGCGATCCCTACGGCTCATTACCATATACTGCGCCCGTGACAGCATCGCAATTAACTATCTGTTTATTGTTGTTGAATTATAAACGGCATTGCGTGACACCGCCGCGTACTGCTATCGGGTATACTGTGTCACTTCTGTTGTGGTGTCTGTGAGCGCTCTGTATTCTGGGCACTTCTGTATACGGCTGTAGAGTGTAGAGACACCCTTTTGGTTTATTGGTCTATAGTTGTTGCAAATGGGAGTGCGCAAGCTTCCCAGCAAGGTTGTAGCTTTGTAATTGCGAGAATTATTGATGTTGTTCAGCAAGATGGAAAGCTGAAGTTAGCGGCTGTAATAAATGTTAATGTTGATGACAGGATCATGGTTTGTAAAAGATAGAAGTAAATTGGTCTATGCAAAGAGCATAATATTGGATCAGATTAAATAGGAAAGCTTTCAATTTTATAATCACAGAATGCGTAATATTGTTGTTCCTTCTACAGGTTTGATTTAATTGGGCTATCGTTTTTGCTTTGGGCATTTCAATTAGAGGCCTAAGTATTCCTTTTTTACCCGTCGCTACTTACCTCAATAAATTTCATAATTTAATCTAAGCCGCACCTGCGCTATGCGCTGGCGCACTCTGCCTGACATTTGGCTACAGTCCGACCACTTGAACAAATAGCAACTCTGTGCCTACGGAACTACAAATAACGCATTTCCACTCGTGTCCTACTACGTTACTGACAGGGTTCAGATAAGAGTATAAATCCACCATTGTGCTGACGACAGTCCTTAAAATGAGAAGTCATCTGAACTTTGTTGTTGGGACATGTCAGTTGACTCGTTGCGCAAACGCTATGTATATAAACAAAACAGCTGCTAACTAATTATAAATTACCAATAATCGTAGTGAAAACGATTATACTAATTATTCTCATCAAGGTGAAATCTTCGCTCGTAATCCGACCGCTTAATTTGAACAAATTAGTTGGCAATTGGAAAGCCATATAAGGCTGGTTTGCTAATTAATTGCTTATGAAATTTGATTAAAAGGTAAACACGTTACCGGCAATGATGGAGAAAGTAACTTACTGCTGGTCACCTTGAAACATTAGCTTGTAATATTAATTACAAATTCTGGAGTAGTAGCGAGGCTTAGCATGGTCGGCCTACGACTAAAATTATTAATCAATCCAATCCAAATTTTGCTATCTGGGATTGATATCACAATCCATTTTTAGGGTCAAACGTGCCAATAACCGATCCGTGGATTGGTTTATAAAGGCACGCATATTGGAAATCGACCGAACGATAGGCAGCAATCCAAGATCGATTTCAATCTTGGATAGGAGATACAATATTAATTTCGGCTCTTAGCTAGGGAGAGTTAGCAAATCTATCCTCCCAGGACTAGACTGTAGTGTCAAGACGGTGCATTTTCGCCGGATCAATATCTCGGAGGCCTAAATATATTACCAACCAATGCCAATATTTTTTCACGCGTCAAGTAGAACTGGCGAACTTGTATAAGCAAATCGAAGTTGTATTTTTTGACAGTGACGAATATGAGTTTCTTTGCTGTTAGCCATGGATAGTATGTACTATAGAGTAATGGTGGTGGTCCAAACTTCATGGAATTCGAACGTCAAGGCTTGATATCGGCGCACAATCATTTGCGCATTGATTTCGCAAGACCCCTGGTTCTCATCAATTTGTAATTTACAGAATTATATCTGTACTAGCTGTTGCCCGCGACTTCGTCCGCGCGGACTATATATTTTACCATAATTCCAAATACTTAACTAAAAATAGACCATGACCTCGTGTTCGACATCGACATCCGATATGCGATATTCAACATGCTCGTACGACATCCACCATCTTCTATCAAAATTACTGTCTTATATAAAAATCTAGCATTTTATACCAAAATCTAACATTTCATACAAAATTTACCATTTCCTAACAATATCTACCATTTTCTACCAAAATACCATGTTCTACCAAAAGCTACCATTATATACCTATACTAAAATCTAAAATTTTCTACCACAATCTAAAATTTTGTTTCTAAATCTATTATTTTCTTACTAAATGTATTATTTTCTACCAAAAGCTACCATTTCCTACCAGAACCTACCATTTCCAACCAGAATCTACCATTTTCTACCAAAAAGTACCATTTTTAACCAAAGCTTCCTTTTTTTCCAAAATTTACCGTTTTCATCAAAAGCTACCAAATTTATCATTTCTACCAAATTAGCATTTTAACCAAAATCTACCATTTTAATTCCAAATTCGCTATTATCTACCAAAAGCTACAATTCCTTCCAAAATCTACCACTATTACCAAAAATCTACCATTATTACCAATAATCTACCATTTCCTAATAAAAACTACCATTTCCTACCTTAAATTAATCATTTTCTACAAAATCTACCACTTTCTACCTACAATTTAGGAGTTCATTATTAAAACCAGATAAAACACGTGTTTAAAATCTTTAAAGAATATAGATGCCAAGTTTGTAGTTGATCAAACCGATAAAACACGTTGTTCCATACAAACTTTGAAACCCCTTTTCACCCACTTAGGGGTTGAATTAAAAAAAAAGAAACTTAGTGCACACCTACGTCTTTTAAGGAATATTTGTGCAAAATTTCAGTTTCGAACAAAATCTGATGAAAAATATTTTGCAACCCCTCTTTATTATTTTAGGGGTTGAATATTAAAAAACTATGAAATATTTAAATAAATCTTTTAAATAATGTAAAAGCCAAGTTTGAAGCAGATTAGACAAAGAAAACACGTTGTGACACACAAACATTACAACCCCTTTTCACCCCTTTAGGGGTTGAATTTAAAAATCATATTGAAGTGCACTCCTATGTCACTTATGGCATAATTGAGCCAAATTTAAATTATGAACTAAATCGGATGAAAATATGTTGCAACCCCTTATTCTCAATTTAGGGGTTGAATATTCAAAAACGATGAAACACATGTTTAATTAAATCTTTTAAAGAATATAAATGCCAAGTTTGAAGTTGATCGGACTAAGAAAACACGTTGCTCCATACAAACTATGTAACCCCTTTTCACCCCTTTAGGGGTTGAATTTTCAAAAATCCTTTCTTATTGCTCGCCTACGTCACATAAGGAATATTTGTGCAAAATTTCATGGTTCTAGACCCAGCGGTTTCGGCTGTGCGTTGATCGATCAGTCAGTCAGTCAGTCAGTCAGTCAGTCAGTCAGTCAGTCAGTCAATCAGTCAGTCAGTTTTGGCTTTTATATATATAGATTAAAAATCATATTGAAGTGCACTCCTATGTCACTTATGGCATAATTGAGCCAAATTTAAATTATGAACTAAATCGGATGAAAATATGTTGCAACCCCTTATTCTCAATTTAGGGGTTGAATATTCAAAAACGATGAAACACATGTTTAATTAAATCTTTTAATGAATATAAATGCCAAGTTTGAAGTTGATCGGACTAAGAAAACACGTTGCTCCATACAAACTATGTAACCCCTTTTCACCCCTTTAGGGGTTGAATTTTCAAAAATCCTTTCTTATTGCTCGCCTACGTCACATAAGGAATATTTGTGCAAAATTTCATGGTTCTAGACCCAGCGGTTTCGGCTGTGCGTTGATCGATCAGTCAGTCAGTCAGTCAGTCAGTCAGTCAATCAGTCAGTCAGTTTTGGCTTTTATATATATAGACTAGCTGTTGCCCGCGACTTCGTCCGCGCGGACTATATATTTTACCATAATTCCAAATACTTAACTAAAAATAGACCATGACCTCGTGTTCGACATCGACATCCGATATGCGATATCCAACATGCTCGTACGACATCCACCATCTTCTATCAAAATTACTATCTTATATAAAAATCTAGCATTTTATACCAAAATCTAACATTTCATACAAAATTTACCATTTCCTAACAAAATCTACCATTTTCTACCAAAATACCATGTTCTACCCATAAGCTACCATTATCTACCTACTAAAATCTAAAATTTTCTACCACAATCTAAAATTTTGTTTCTAAATCTATTATTTTCTTACTAAATGTATTATTTTCTACCAAAAGCTACCATTTCCTACCAGAACCTACCATTTCCAATCAGAATCTACCATTTTCTACCAAAAAGTACCATTTTTAACCAAAGCTTCCTTTTTTCCAAAATTTACCGTTTTCATCAAAAGCTACCAAATTTATAATTTCTACCAAATTAGCATTTTAACCAAAATCTACCATTTTAATTCCAAATTCACTATTATCTACCAAAAGCTACAATTCCTTCCAAAATCTACCACTATGACCAAAAATCTACCATTATTACCAATAATCTACCATTTCCTACTAAAAACTACCATTTCCTACTTTAAATTAATCATTTTCTACAAAATCTACCACTTTCTACCTACAATTTAGGATTCATTTAGTTCATTATTAAAACCAGATAAAACACGTGTTTAAAATCTTTAAAGGATATAGATGCCAAGTTTGTAGTTGATCAAACCGATAAAACACGTTGTTCCATCCAAACTTTGAAACCCCTTTTCACCCACTTAGGGGTTGAATTAAAAAAAAAAGAAACTTAGTGCACACCTACGTCTTTTAAGGAATATTTGTGCAAAATTTCAGTTTCGAACAAAATCTGATGAAAAATATTTTGCAACCCCTCTTTATTATTTTAGGGGTTGAATATTAAAAAACTATGAAATATTTAAATAAATCTTTTAAATAATGTAAAAGCCAAGTTTGAAGCAGATTAGACAAAGAAAACACGTTGTGACACACAAACATTACAACCCCTTTTCACCCCTTTAGGGGTTGAATTTAAAAATCATATTGAAGTGCACTCCTATGTCACTTATGGCATAATAATTGATCCAAATTTAAATTATGAACTAAATCGGATGAAAATATGTTGCAACCCCTTATTCTCAATTTAGGGGTTGAATATTCAAAAACGATGAAACACGTGTTTAATTAAATCTTTTAAAGAATATAAATGCCAAGTTTGAAGTTGATCGGACTAAGAAAACACGTTGCTCCATACAAACTTTGTAACCCCTTTTCACCCCTTTAGGGGTTGAATTTTCAAAAATCCTTTCTTATTGCTCGCCTACGTCACATAAGGAATATTTGTGCAAAATTTCATGGTTCTAGACCCAGCGGTTTCGGCTGTGCGTTGATCGATCAGTCAGTCAGTCAGTCAGTCAGTCAGTCAGTCAATCAGTCAGTCAGTTTTGGCTTTTATATATATAGATAGATTGCACTGACTATAAATTACTATTCTCTAAGGCTGAGATAAATTTTAGTTCAGCACCGCACAGCAAATATAATATTATGAATACGAAGTTGGTAGAGTAGCTCAACTGGGTGAATAATCTACATATTCACAAAAAAACTGAAAATACATAAATTTAACGTCAGAATCGAATGGGCAGTTCTTTTATCTGTAAGTATCAGATAATCTTTCGTCGGACAAGATACACGAGTTCTCAGCTATTAATCAAATTCACGAGTTAATTAAAATGATGACTAATTTAGACATAGCTGTTTAATTTATGCGACTATCTTAGAACGCGCGCCCGCAATATAGCAGTCGGCCCAAAATGAAACTGTCAGTGTTTCTCTGTTTGTACAGTTCCTTAAAATTACTCGTAGTTTCAGCAATTTTGACTACGTTTAAAAACACCCTGACTGTATCTGAGTTACTGTACTCAAAATATAGTTCTAAATGTCAGTTTAGTTTACTTTGTCCCAAGGCTCCGGCATCATGGCATTGCCCAACGAAATAAGATTTAATGTTAGTGCCATTGTCTGGTATTTAACTCGTATCAGCTGATTCCACACATTTAACCTTTCACGACTGTGTGCTACCTCGCGTTTGGAATATAGTCCCGTTTACGATTCCCGGATGTTATTTGGTTTGAAATACGATTTCTCTTTTTATTAGCAGTCGATTGGTATAGATCCTTCTATATATCACAGTTCACACACAACTGTGTCTATGCTCTCTCTACTGGAAGCCAAGCTATCATTCCCCGACAGGGAGAGGGGTATAAAATGATACACTGTTGGATGTCATTACACTTTTGAAAGTGACGTCCTAACTAAGCTGTATGATAATAGATTTAAGGCCTCATAAATGTTGGCAAATCCACACGAGTGTAGCCAATGGCTACGAACTAATAAAAATAACTTCTAGTTCACCGCCTACGAGAGTGTTTCAAAGTTGGTGAAAAGATTCAGCACTGTACTGAAACGCTGCAACACGATCAAGTAGGACAGAGGGTGCGTTGTGTACTAATATTTCTTCTTGACGGCTCAATAACCAACCACCCGTCCGTCAGGCTAATGTATCGCGTGCAATATTTCATGAACCGGACACAAGCCGTTCTTATATTCATTTCATCCTTATAAAGCAGAATTTACTCTGCACGCCAAAGAGCTTCCTAGGCCTTTTTAGTTTCACCGTGTCTGACCGTCTGCAAGTGCTAAAATTCTTAGATTGGTCGGGTCCATTTGCTTATTTGTAGCTTAAATTTAGGACAGATATCCCATCAACACTTTCTACATATAATTGTTTACTCTCAACGCCGCCGTTAATATTGACTATCCACTTGGAGTCAGATAAGATATCACATAAATAATTACGCTGTCATTTTTCAAGCCCACGTCTTATCGAGGCACCCATCAATATGTTAGTAGACAATGTGTAGACGGAAAAAACCTGAAATTTCAAGTGATCGTCATTATTGAATAACGGTTTTACTGGAGTTTCCTATCAGTATAGGACTAATGTATCTCTTATTCACATAGGAAGCGTTAGCGATCATACATACCCTCGTCACATAAGTTGTCAGCATGATTTTCGGGCACTACTTTTTATCAATTATCTATACCTAGATATTTTTGTCCTGATGAGGGAATTGAACATAATTTGTTGTAATTGCTTAGTTTGTACTTTTTGTAGTGGGTTCGGTCTTCGTGGTATCCATGTCATAGGTTCGAACCTAAATAACAACGCTAAAGAACGTACTAAATTGCACTGTGCGGGAACCGATCCCGCGACCACACTCTTTGCAGTGGTCTCATCACTCTAACCTAACTAAAGTCATTATTGGGGTTGCCTCCATTCGCACCACATAAGTTCTAACTCCCTCAAATAGACTTTTTCCACATCGATACAGATTGTAATCAACTTTCGCTCTTTAACAATTACCTGCCTCGAGCTTGCAGCGTGACAGCAAGGCGTGTTCTTATCCGAGTGTTAACATGCGCATATATCATTGTTCGAGTGATACACCTGTGAGGCCACGCCCACTACTTGCAGCCCCCCGCGCCGCACCCCTGTCTTCTCTTCTCTCACCTCACCATCATCAAGATACCATTCCACGCTCAGACCTCACCCGGAGCGGTCGTTGTCGCTCCCCTACTATATCAACTATCGTGTTTATGAACAGTGCTGTGAAGCAGTGATAAATGTCTGTACGTGTTTGCGATATTGTTTTCCTTGGCGCCGGCTGTTGTTGAAGACTTTCCGAGAATTGTGAGTGTTTTCTTATTAAGAGTAGGTAGGTACATCTGTAATTTGCCTACTTGTTTTTTTATGACGGCGAGGAGAGGCGGTTATCAACTTGGCGATAAGTTATGTCATTCTTCCGAATGTAGTGTAGTTAAAATGCGATAAAAATATTGTTAGATTACGATACTTATACTTACTATTAAATTTTCGGTTAAGAATGTGGTAAAATTTTCCGAGTTGCCGCAAAACTAAGTTGTGGATAAGTTACTTGTTGCTTTTTTGTGGGCGGAGTTTAGATTTGAAGTGTTTTACGCAAGCGCGTTTTTCGCCTTTTTTCTATTAAAGGGCACTGTAGGATTCTAAGTTATTTATTTTTATGGGTTCTAAATTAATGCACTTAAATCCTCATCAACAACTTTTGGATACCAAAGCATTCGATACAAAGCGGTGCCTGTAAACTCCAAACCAAAGTCATGAATGATAAAAAAACTCGCGTGCAAACGATTGGTAATAACATATTTTCATATTGTACCTAATCCGTTACACTTGGCACAACTTCAGATGGTGTAAGTGCTTGTTGAAGCAATAATATTTATACTGGTATCATAACAATCGTAATAATCGTCATTTGGGGCTTTCGTGATTCATATTATTTAGAGTGACATTAATATTTTGTTTGCAATTACTTTTAAAACATCACCTACGTTATCCTATATCCCATAAAATATAACCATCCGATCGTAAAAGGTACATTTTCCGGCGAAAAGTAGTCTGTCACTTGCAAGCGTCTCGAAAAATCCACTGAATCCTTTACCCCTTCGCTGCGTTAAAGAAGGGCAAACTAACAAACACAGCATTGATTTTTTGCTGAGTAGGCATGCGTTTGATTGTTGCCGCCGTATCAATTGATGACAAGCAATGACACGGTATACGTACCTACCATGCTTACTCATTCAAGACTTGATAATTCCCAAATTACAAGGAAGTGACTGCTTGAGGAACTTATTTTATCATCATTTGCATGAGCTCTGTATCGCGCCATTTTATTACCAATTTATGTATTTCACTTATTTAAGTTTCGTAATTTTATCAAAGCTTAAAAAGGTTGGTGAGTCATATATTGTGACAGTATAAAAATAGTTGTACGTACCCAACCATTAAAAATACCCAACCACGAATTATAATGAAAAATTATATTCGAAAGTAGAATTGATGTGGACACGACGTATTCACAAGCACATTTTTTAAGCTTTCGAATATTCATAAATCACAAATGGAATTAGCAAATAAAAGTTCCAAATACGGGACAATGTTATAAAGTGTAAATTGAAAGTCACGAACACTACCTATACTAACGCTAAATTATAGCATTGGATGCTTTCAAATGCAAATAATTTAATTAATTATTTATTTCAATATAGGTAAGTACCCAAGTGTGTTATTTGATTTAATCGCTTCACACATTTGAATTTTCTCTTTATACCTGGTATTGTCCCGAAGAAGGTCAATATATGGACCAATGGAAATTGAAAATAATTAACACCAAACAAGAAGAACTCTCCCTGTTGGGTTTTCAAAAGGGGCCTTATGTCTGATAGAAATCCGCGAAGATTGCTGTTTTGATACGCTAACGGGTATTTACATCTTCCACGTAAGCAAGAGTGATTATATATTATGTTCCTGAAACCGTATCGTCTCTCGAGATTGCAACGCGACTTGCGCTACTAATCTACACTAATATTATAAAGAGGAAAACTTTGTTTGTTTGGTTGTAATGAATAGGCTCCGAAACTACTGAACCGATTTGAAAAATTCTTTCACTGTTGGGAAGCTATGCTATCCCCGGTTGACATAGGCTACCTTTTATCCCGTTAAAATTAATGGTTCCCGTGGGATATTAGTTAACGCGGGTGAAACCGCGAGGTGATTCTAGTGCCTAATAAAAAAAAATCACAGCGGTCAAATTATAATACTGCGTAATTTATATCAATGACAATTCATTTAATCAATATGTATGTCGCCAGTGACATGCCCTCTGTCATTAATCTAGAATCTTAAGGCAGTAAAGGGCGCTGAAACTCTATCTTCCAAGTGTTAAATTGCCCAAAGAAGTACTCATTTTATTAGCAGCTTGCTCGTCCTCTTACTCCAAAAATAGCTGCCTGTAATATTCCGTAAAGAGAAATTGCCACGCGATAATCACACCAGAGGAACGTTAACTATATCATCAACAACAGAATGAGAACTGGTATCACAAAAAAACGGACCCAAGAAGCGTTCCTGACATTCATTCCGGACAAAAAGGCGACGGCACAGGGCGACAGGTTATAAGTACTGTTCTAAGTAACAATAGGCGACGTATCTCACACCAGTTGCACACAATAAGTGTGTCATCCGGGGCCTTTGGACGTGGCCATCTCACGTGGGCGTCTCCCCAGGGTTGTCGGCCGGCCGTGTTTACGATCTTTATGGCCGCTAATGGCCAATAATACGCACCTCTTGACTTGGAACGTGGAACGTGGAAGGTTAACATATTGGTGCGGATGCTGCTCATTGATGACCCTGAAGGTAAATATGACTTTGATTTTAGGCTCTGTTGTTTTTTTTTGCTTTCTTGCTCGCCTGTTCTGATCGCGTTCTCGGTGACACTCATTGGTTTTCTCAATGATTAGAAACCCTAAGCTGTTGCGCCGTAGAGTGCAGAGATTTTTTTTTTAACCATCTCGTTTTATTTTAAACGCAACTGTTTTATAGATGATGTATACTAAAGCCAAACCTCATAGTATCCGGATTCCGGATTGATGAGTGTGTTACTCTCTTTCGTGGTACTACTCGTATTATATTTGCTGTCAAAGTCCCAAAGCTTAGGCAGTTCTTGGTGAATTAACTAAACTGTTTTTAAATGTGATAGCTAGTATTGTTGACCTCGTTATTGTGATTAATATTATGTGTTTTAGGTACACTAGTAAGATATTTAATAATTACACAAATTTGAAACATAACATTCACTCATGACATTCATGAGTTCGAGGAAAATGTGTTTGATATTATAACCTACTTAGAAAGAGCATACAATTACAATTTCAAATGAAGTGTCTAAAAATTTGCAATCTAATATGAGATGAACGACCTCACCAATGTCATTGCCAGTATTATTGCCATTTTTAACTCTTGTTACCAACAATCAAGTTGTGTAACATGAATCACTGACCATGACATTGTATAAAAGTTTATATGGCCCATTATTCTACTTCCAAATGGTGTTATTGTGATGTTGCAGAAAAGAAAACCACACAAACTCAAAATGTGTATTATTTGTTTCTTATATCACAGGGAAGTCATGTAAGTTGTTCGTTATAGGTTCTAGCTTCAACGTCATCCTATCATTGACTGATCTAGGTATATAGGACGAAGTTACCTACTGAAATATTAGCATTACGAGTATAATACAATAATAATTGTTTTTGATATTCGTCCGCCCGATACGCGCTGGATTTTTTTCCAAATAGGTTCTAAGTACATTTTGTTTCTTCATCACCATTGTAAAACTGTCCAACTGGATTTAAATCGAATTGTAGCTTGCATGTCTGCCAGTATTTAACCTTCGGGGTAATAGCTGTACCGTGACTCCATGTGTTTGGATCGAGAGCTTTCATCTCAGATACCCCAAAGCTTCTACATTGAGGCTGTGTGTGAGCTTTAGTCTGACATGCCACATACATACAGTAAATCGATGCATTTGTGTGCATGCATTCATCCAATGTGTGGTTTTAAATCAAGTTCGTCCTTTGTTATCGTTGTATTATTTACATCCACATCGGTCGCGACCACTTGACGATTTATTTTAATTCCCACCTTCGTATTTAATTACGGTCTGTAATTATTATTTGCGCTGTTACCACTTTGATCGACAGTAAAGACTACAGAAGTTTTACACGGTACATCAATGACTTCAGACTATTAACTTTGCAAGAATTATGATACTGTCGGTAGATATTTGAAGCATTTACGAAGTTCCCGATATGTTGCCGATTCCATACTATTTGTTACTTTTATGGCTCTGAATTTAGCCTCTGGCCGAATGGCATTATGTTACAAGAGCCCCCACGCCGAGATAGAGTTATTTGATATCGATTTGTATCTCTTCCCGAGCGCCGTACGTCTGCTTTATATCTGAATCTTCTTTATATTTATCGTATAACAGGATATTGTTAGCATTTAAAAATATCTTTAAAATAGTCTCATTAGTCACCTAATTCATGTGACATTATTATTTTCCGATATTATGTAAATTTAGTGTAACATTTGGAAACTTGTATTTTGAATTCAATATATCTACTGAATTCTCATTAAAAAATCGTCTGAGAGGAATATTTACCATCTTTTGTTATCTTAATAAAGCATTTACAAAACAAAACAGCTGCATCTAAATAACCATATCATGTTCGGATTGAATTTTCAATCGACGTCGGCCAATAAAGAGCATGATTTAATCAATTCAAGATCCGAGTTCTCTGAGGCGACGGGAAGTCTTCAATTATAATTATAGTCTGCTCCATTCGCAACATTTGTATGTATGCGTGTATGTATGACTAACATCCGGCAGTATACATCTGCCCCATCTCTCTCAGTTATCGCTGGGTTGATGTCATCTCCAGTAATTATTTGTAGCGACTATCGCACCAGCAATCATCGTAAAGCCTTTAATATAAAATGCGAAAGCTTCCTCGTCTTTGATACAAGATCATAAATATTGAAATCAAATTTGAATACCTTGAGCTAACAGTTCTTGGTTTATGTCCGATTCTATTCCTTCATCTTATACGAGTACATTGATTAGGATTCTGTGACATGACGAAGATTTATGTCATTGGCTCCATTCATTGCACTCACATACTCCATCATCGGTTGTATTTGAAAATATGTATAGTTCTGGACGTTCTGATCATTAATGTTTTTTCTTGCATCAGTTTTTAAATTTGATGTATCATCTACTTGTTAGTGTATGACGTGATGACGTCCGATCCTGTTTACAAGGGGTAAACTTTAAGTGAGATATCAAATTGCTTTAGTGCTGGTTACTAAAGCATTGACAAAGGTATTTCTACTTCTATTGGCCGCGACGTTGTCAGCCATATTTATGTTTATAAAAATTTGATTTAAGTCATTGACAGTTAGTTGGTTGATGCTGCGACAGGAGATAGATCCCTGGACGCTAGCTTGTTCCTCATTGCCGTCGTTTGTTCTTGAATTTATTAGACACGAAGTAACGGTAATCCCGACCGGCCCTAAGTAATATGGTTGCCGACTGTGCTTCTCCTAATATATTGCAAAGGGAAACGACATCGGCGTAAACCTGTTGACTTTCCATAATATAATAGGTAATTTATTGTCGAAATAAATGTAGATTGTAGATATTACATATCTGTGTTGTAATTGAATTATCTTAGGTAAAAGCAGCACATCGATATGCAGCTGAGAATTTGAACGCTTTAACACCAACCAACCACCACCACCATAATAAGAATAAAATGAAGATTCATACGATGGATTATTGGGATCATGAGTTTAATACGACATCAAAATTCAATCTGTCAATTTTCTTCAACATTCCTTTGTATTTCATTCAGTACTTTTCACTGTAATCGAAGTTTTTATTCCATTAGCTGTTGGCTGACTGTTGAGTGGCAGTACATATCTACATTCAGAATTTTTTATTGGTCAGTGTCTTCCGTCTGTTAGGTTAATAAAAGTAATACGCTGTCATCGTCTCGAGAAATGTGACGATTACAATCTCGCAAGATAACTTTCATTCGCGGAATTTTTACATTTATCAATTCCGTTAGTCTTAATGATTGTCGGCGTACCTTCATGAATTTTATAACCGTGGTTCTGTTGCTTGAGCGGTGAATTTTAAGTATTGTAATCTCAACATATATAAGTGAACGGCAAGTAATGGAAATGGAATAGTTTTTTCAAATTGTTCATTATTTTGATCATCTGCGTAAACACCCTGAGGTATAGCTATTTCCTTCCAAGTGTAAAACCTGAAGATAATGTAAAGCGGACTTTATGAGATTTCCAGAAATCCACACTCCGCGGTGAATGTGCGCCTTATTTGAATCATGAGTACTTTGGATCAGCATAAACTTAGAGGCATCAAACATTGAATGTGTACTAACTAGCGGTGGCGGGGTTATTTATGACGAACGATACCATCGGCACGGACTTGTCAATCATACGTTCCACACGTCAGAATCACGCTTGACCATGTCACGGGTTGTTCAAACTTGAATCTCCAGCCATCGGAATAAGACAGGTGGATTTGTTTGAGGAAAAATGTAGCCACAGACTCCCACAGTCTTAAATTAAGCAGTACTGAAGCTTGCAATGATTATGTACTTTATTACTCTAGCAGAGATTAAGTTGGATGAAGCTAACGCCAAAAACATCAATAACATAAAATGATTGGGGTTTGTTTTTTCAGATTATGCAACTTAAATACGCATGAAAGTTTTTATGTCTTGAAATTATCGTCACATACATTGATAGATAGTAGCATTGTAATTTCGGAGCCGGGTGGCACGTATTGTCGCGACGTCAGTGTAGAGCGTCGAGCCTAGGATAAATTAGAATTAGCGAATTGCTGGCCAAACTCCGAAGGCGGCTTATAGCCGACGGTGCACAACAGACAAAGTGTGAAAGCTTTTGCTTGGAATCTTTTCTCTGCGGATCTAGAGTGGAGAGTAAAGTTCTGGCACTGTCTGTGCGTGCGTCACAGCAGCACGGCGGCGGCGGCGGCGGCGTGCGCAACGATCCGCCACGGCCATCCATCATTCATGAGCGCGAACGCGTAACGAGCCCTATTCGGAGGAACCGAGGATACGACTGAGACCATTCCTACACCATTATCTTATTGATGGATCACAAATTTGTACATTTAAAATAAACATCTCCGCACCAAACAGTCGAGCGCTCGACCTTCATTCTTATTCATATTTCTCATTCACCATAAAATATTATCATATTTTACGTCGCAGTGAATGCATTGTTATTCCTCTTTTCACTGGCATCATTGAAAGAAATGCCTCGAAAGAGAAGTTGTAGCGATCTGATAGTCGCTAGTTTGCATAATTGAATAAGTAATGGGCTCGGACTCTCGTACAGAAAAAGGAGCCCTAACGACGAGATCGTATCGGAGCAGTGACGTTTCAATACAACGTGGATCAATCGGCGGTGGCGTCTGACGTATGAAAGTATCGGCCAATCAATCGGGCCACGGCTCCCCTGGCAGCGTTATCGTGCCATCGCACCACCCACTCGGCTGCTTAGTTGGGCGCGTGCGTCGATCCAACGTCAGCCGTCGAAACTTTCACGACCAAGCTAACTGCTTCCAGAACTACCTGAACGGACAATTGAAGTGAATCCATAACGGTTTTATTAATCCCCTAGTGCGAAAAGATTGTTTCAATTGATATACAAATAATATACATATAGCTAGGACGCTGATATTTTCTTCTCCTTTGCATTCGCGTCTCGTGAATTTTAGCTTAGCACGGATCCAGGAAATAGCATTTCGCGGAATGTGAGAAGCTTCGTGAGTGGTGACTTCAGATACTATCGCGCTTTCGTTTGCAACCATGGGATTTTTCATATTATTATATTTATAAGACATACTATATCGTGTTGCTACCAGAGTTTCATGCATGATTTTAGTTAGAGAAACATCAAATTTGTATGTGTTAGCTTAGGATTAGTAGCGGCTGCGTATATTCCTTTACGATAGCAAGCATTTGTTAGTGGAAGACTACTACAATGTTACTCCATTCCGCGTAGCTGTTTCCACCTCATAAATTTTTCGTTTGCGTAACACCGTAACCCGAAGTAAAAAAAAATTTAAATCAATTTTCAGGATCACTATAACAATAGACAGTTAAAACTTAACCAAAAGTTATGGACCTCACAAAATTGCTTAGTCAAGAGTCCGCACGAAAGCGCGTCGGTTTTCCTTGTCTCGTTCATGATACGCTATCAAATTAAGCTCTAATGACATCACGAGTGCCTGCCATGAATTCACAATTGAATGCGTTCGTTAATAAACGTTATTTTTTATTATTATATTTTATCTGGACGTTGCGACGTCGTGTAATGGAATGCCTTTAGCCGGTGCCGGCTGTACTCTCGTGAGATATGAAAGTGGGCTATTGTCCGTTGTTTCCGATTTTACTTTATCATTCTTGCGTGCTCGTGTGGTCTAATCATCGCGCTTAACTTATCTCAGACAAATTGACTCCTTCGTTATTATTAAAGCATCTTTCATAAACAGCTTTGATCGAACCGATCAAAGCTGTTAGGTTTTAGTCGGAAAGTGTATTTTTATACTGACAAATTCAGTTTATTCATTACTAGGTAGCGTTAATAATATCGAATATTTATAATTGAAGGACGAGTAAAGATAAGCATTGAATTATGACGTAATAATTATTGTAATTAATGTTTATGTGTTCTGTCTGGCCATATCCAGTGGCATCCAGAAGTTAGACGTAAATCGTCATATACAAAGCTATACTTATCAATGTTTTCATTCAAATTATGTAATTAGAATACAATATCAGACCTTTAAAATTAACAAGTGATAAATTTAATGTTAAGACGTTCACATGTAGCCCAAAAACAATAAATGATTTGGAATTTGAGTTATCTCGCATGCAAGAGTGTGATGTAACGTTTATGGGCAGTGTAATCTCTGTGTTTTATGCCCGCTACGAAGCCACTGACGAATGATTAATGACTTTACCGACGGCGATAGTGAGACGAGCGACGCAAGCGCACCACCCGGCCATACTGTCTCATTTATTGCTAATGATCTATTGAATGCCTATGCCGTATCTATGCTCACTTACATAATTTGACTTTCTAATACAAACGAACTAAACGTTGACACGAGCATTATGTTCTTCAACATCTTGGAATGCTGGCACATTTTTCTAAAATTGCAGTCACGGCCCCGTACTTTCCATAAACACACGTTGCGTATCAAGCCAACGTGTAATTTCACAAAAACGTTGTTATAATGCCCCACGAAATTGCTGTGATTTGTTTCTGAACTTTGCGAGCCATCGATACCATAACTCGGCCGATTCACTCGCAATTACTCAATAATCCGTGTTGATTCTACAAAATATCATTGTTCTTACTTTGAGAGTTCTATTATTCTTTTCGACGAAACTTTCTCTATCTGTACGATTTGTTTGTGCCATCCGTGTAATATTTTTGTATACTTCCGCTTTAGTCACAACGTTTTTAGAACTTTCAAAATCAAAAGACATTACACCTGTTTGTGAATTATGGCTAGAACCGGATTCAAACGTGTAATCATGGCCCACACAAAAAGCTGTCATTAAAAATTGCGCTGGACTCGCTTCACGCGTTTCGGCGTTTTCGTCGCCATCATTTTTTATCCTCTCGGTTCTTGGAACCACGATAAGCATTGAACCGCCTCCCGGTGACTAGTTTTTATAATAATCCATACTCACCCAGTTTTAGTGGATTTCTAAAATATTAATTTACGAGCAACAGTAGGTTGATAAGCTGTTTTACGTGGCGCTTGCTTTGGAGATTACAGTTGAGTCAAATAAATTGCTGCCGTCGATAAGACTGGTTTATCGCTCTTTAAATTAACGGCTTTATTAGGAACATGGTCATATTTTTAGGCCGTTCTTTTTCGTCGTGTTCTGCGTGTAGATTTGATGATGAGGGAAAATGAAGATAATAAATCTTATGTCATATAGCAATTCGGTTTATCTTAGGCCTTCATTTACCATTAATTATTGTGTCATAATACTATTTGACAATATGCAACTTTTTTTGCACGTTATAAATACGGTAAGTAACGCTTGATGTTACGCAGGCAACATGGAATATGTTCTACTAAGTCTTGTTTATTTGCTTCTAATGCAGTGTATCTTGTAACTTCATTACCGCCGGCTTCATTTCCACCTTCATCTAGTAACCTCGCTTCATCTCTATCATTAGCATCATCAATATTCCTAGAGCGGTGCACTATTTCTCTAACCTCTGTATCCGTATATAATTAATTTCAGAGAACCCCTAGTTACTTTTAAGATTCAAGTGATTCTTTCGGCACTGAACGAATATCGATTATGGTAAATTCTCAAAATTTTTATTTTCATTTGATTTCATTACATTCCATTTCATATACGAAGATAACACAGAAAAATTGTCTTTGTTTCAAATTATATGAGCTGCGCCCCGCGGTTTCACCCCCGTTTGGATAATACGATAATAATCTTTATAAATTGTAGCCTATGTGTTATTCTGAATGTAAGCGAATTGTAGCAACAAACATACATAATATATACTCACAAACTTTAGCGTTTATAATATTAGTAGTACACTCCCGCTAACTAAAGCAGCGCCACGCCGCCCGTCCGTTGCAGTTTAGTTTCTATGAATCAGACAAAAATTCAAACATTTACAACGATATTCAAACAATTTGATGAAGTCCGAAGCCTCAACTCAATAGTATATACTTTAAAGTATCGATAAGACGCTTCTTTAAACAAACCAGTATTCGATATCCCAAGCCGATACGTCGAACCCTAGTCTCTAGCTTTTAGTAATTATCCGAGCTTGGATACTGCACGCACGCCCACTAATGAAGATATCGTACCATCTCCTTTATTGCAATTATGAGTTATATGAACAGTGCAGTTGGTTTACTTGCAGCTGGTATTCATTATACTCATTTCTACGACATTTTCAGTTATTCTTGTGTAATCCGGCAATAAAATACTTACTCGTTTCTAACTAATGTAGTTTTTTAATAACATGGGCTGTATTATGACAATCATTGTAGCTAGATCGCTCTCGGGGCTATTTGTTTTCTCTTTTGAAAACAGCCAAAGAAAATGAATTCAAGTCAACAAATTCATGAACATAGAAGAGCGTTAAAAGTGTTGTCAACGCGTGAGTTGTCAACCGCTTTCCGACAAGCGCAGTGTCTGACACTTGTAAGATAGAAAGATCTGTCTCTTCAAAAGCTATCCATATTAAAATGTCTTCTCTGTGTACGCGTATCAGAGTTCCCGTACCTTAGGCCGTTCACCGTTCGGTGCGGTGTACGTACCGGCCGGGCCGTCAGACGAACGGACGTGCATAAATAATCGTTCGTAATCACTTTTTATTTCACACTATTTAAGAGATTGTTGCTCTCTATTCCACTCTGTGTTTTTTTTCTTGGGCGGTAAGTACATTCCGGCAAATTAAAATGTTTTTAGGTATTCAATTATTCTTACTACTCACCGTTAATTAAATAAACGCTATCAATACGGCGATGTATTTAAGACATTGAAACATTTAATTACATAATATAGTAGTCGGTAGTAGAGACTAGGTATAGGTACAATTTCTAGTGAACTAATAACATTTTCCTCGAATATTTGGTTCAATGGTATACCTAATGGTGACGACTTGTTATACCGAATCTTTTGTAGTTGAGTTTGATCCAATTCTACCTTATTGTATGATTCAAAGTCCCATAAGTACATTTATGAAAATAAACTGTATTATCCTGTACATTTTACGTAGGTATCCCTTTAGAATTATTTCCGTAACTGTTACTAAATATTTACCTTGTGCATAAAGTGCGTCAGTATACCTAGTGTTATTAAAGTTTCGTACCCAAAAAGTACCCGTGAAGGGTCAAACGGGACCCTATTACTAAGACTCCGCTGTCCGTCTGTCTGTCTGTCCGTCTGTCGTCAGGCTGTATTGTATGTCTCATGAACCGTGATAGTTAGACAATTACAGTGGGGTCCTCACATATCATCTTTAACTGGAAGATTGAGCTCTGCAGCTTTTGCTGTACGTAAAATCAGACAGTTTACTGATGAAGCCACTGCAAGATTAGTATATTTTAGTTACTTTCACAGCATTATGTCATATGGCATTCTGTTGTGGGGCAAAGCCGCGGATATTCAATCAGTGTTCGTGCTACAGAAGAGAGCAATTCGTTCGATATATAATATGAAAACCCGCGATTCTCTCCGGGAACGGTTTAAAGACATCAGCATTCTTACAGTGGCTTGCCAATATATATATGAAAACTTATTGTATGTTCGTAAAAATATTAACACGTTTACTAAAAATAGTGACGTGCACAATTTCAACACTAGAAATAAAAATAAACTGAATGTACCAAGATTTCGGTTGCAGAAGGTTAATGGTTCATTTATGGGGAACTGTATACGCTTTTATAATAAGTTACCAGAAGGAATAGATCAATTATCCATGCAAAGGTTTAAAATTTATATCAAGGTTAATCTCATCAAGAAAGCCTATTACACTGTTAAAGATAAAAATGCATGGCCTCAATGTCCCCAGCTCCATGATAATAATAATTAACGTGAATTTTATGAATTATTTTGTTCGTGTGTGTTATTCTATATATTGTATGTTTGTTAATTTATATGACTGAAAAAAGAATTTGAAAAATAATTAGTTAAAAAATGACATCCCCGTAGAGTTTCTTGGTGCTGTCTTCTCTAACGGGCGTATTCCGAAGCACTGGTAGAGTCAACGGAGTTTCCTTTTCCTGTCCAGAATCTTGGTACAGTGCTTAAAAAGGAAACATCTGGGGGCACGGCAGTGCCCCCGCCAAGTCGAGCAAAACAAAAGGCGCGGCCGTACTATCCTTTTCTCGAAGCGATTCGGGCCATTTTCGACACCCTGTAACTTCATTATGGATTAAACCAGAAGCCTAAATTTTTAGTGACCAAGAGGGCATCACGTCTACAGATAATAATCCAAGTTACATCAAATTTGAACCAGTAGTTTAAGAATTATTGCAAGTCAAAGTTCCTTAATTTTGCTGCCCACTGACTGACTGACTGACTGACTGACTGACTGACTGACTCACCGATCATCAAAATTCTAAGGTACTTCTAGCCGTCCCACAAGTTTCAAATTTTGAGTATAGCTATTGTTTAGCCTATAAACCATGGAAAAATTCTGACATTCCATAATTTTCATCCCGTTTTCTAGATATATGATCTGCATAAATAACTTTGTATTCCCATATAAATCCTATTAAATTGTATGTGATTACAAAGTTACGTTTACAGTTCATCATTAGACTTCATTGAAATTGAATGAAATGGGTAACAGGGGTAAAAATGAGAAATGGTTTCGAGAAATTCGACAGTTGAGCGCTTTTTAAAAACTTCCACGATAGATAGAGAGATACTAATCCCTATACTATACCTACCTACACTTTTATAGGTCGAACAAATTCGTTACCTAGGTACATTAAAATAGTTACCTAGGTACCTTATACCTAATACGCATCTATGGAGACGCAAAGACACTCGTTCATGATAATCTATGAGCATGACCTATGTCGCAAGGGGCCCCGGCCGCACAGCCGCGGGGCGCGCGTTGATGCGTGTTTTGCAAAAAAACGAAATAAAGAAAGAAAACCTACAAAAAGAAATGAGATCCCATCAAAAACATTACATGTACAAAAATGCACAAGTCTCGCAACGCAGTTTATCTGCCGTAAAAAGTTGTGAGATCGAATATAAACCAAGTCGGTTAATTTCAATACCTATCTGTACCTATCTATGGGAGCAGTTATATCTTTATTTCTTTAGTAAATAGAGTGTCTTGGCGATTGTACACGGCAACATAATCTACTAGACAATCTAAATATAATCTTCCGTATAGGTGTACTTTCAAACGAATACAAGCACAAAGCGCTTAACATAGATTTATGTTGCCGTGTGCAATTGCCAAGTCACTCTATTTACTAAAGAAATAAAGATATAACTGCTCCCATAGATAGGTACAGATAGGTATTGAAATTAACCGACTTGGTTTATATTCGATCTCACAACTTTTTACGGCAGATAAACTGCGTTGCGAGACTTGTGCATTTTTGTACATGTAATGTTTTTGATGGGATCCCTTTTTCAAAATCAAACCATAATCAATTACTGTTTAATTTAATGTATCATACTTTATGTTTTTATGATTCTCTTTGTTAACGAAAATTAGCTGTTTTGACTTGTAAAAGTGCGATTTAATTGCCTATTTACAATAAATGCTTTGACTTTGACTTTGACTTTGACTTTGTCAGTAGACATTTTCACAGATGATGTATTTCTGTTGCCGCTATAACAACTTATAATAAAAAACTGAATACAATAAATATTTAAAGGGGCTCCCATACAACAAACGTGACTTATCGCCGTTTTTATAGATAGTGGTTTCAATGAATACCGTCGTCCTTATTAATACGTATTAATTGTTACAGGACTCATCCCTTCGTGTACGTACGCAAGCGTGTGAAACCAACGTGATATAAATGTAAGTGATCTCATTATAACATTCACAATTAAGTCTAAATACAGCACGTGGCGGATCTTACGTTTGTTTTGCTAACATGATTTAAGGACCTGTAGGCAGCGAGCTTCCGTAAAATGGGCGGTTTTTTGTCAAAAAGTTAAGCCGTAATTACAAATATTTATAAGCCAGAAAAAATACAGTGTATAGCCAAGTGTTTCATTTAGGTAATAAATCAATAATATTGGGCTAAAGTTGTCTAGTATCTTGAGAAAAAAATTCACGAGAAAGGACCCGAAAAAAATCTTTCGTCACATAATGCTCAACATTTTCAGCGACAACTATCATATTTTTTGGAACCATAAAAAAGGCAATTTTATTTTCCAATGAAATTTGAATTTTCCAATGAACTGAATCGATTCCGTTCTTCTAAATTAATAAAAACGACGAGAATATGATCAGTTTAAGCGCGTACTAGGCGGCTCAGTACCCGCTACGGCGTTTCAGAGAGAGGACGTATGTCGCTGTTCCTCAAAATTTTCTCGTCGAATTTACTGTTTGTTCTCCAAAAAAATAAAGCAAACAGAATCTCTACATGGTATACAACTGATTTATTTACTTAGTTGCCGTAAATGACTTCCTTCGACGATTACTAAACTTTTATTATAACCTATAATACTTTGTATTTATTCTCCATTGTGTGTAAAGAATAATGGCTAATATGACTATTCTTGCACCACCTGTAACTGAAATTAGCAGCAAAAACGCGTTTTTAGATTGTTCACTTAAATAAAACTGGGATTTCTTATGATAGTTTGGAGTTAATCAAAGGAGCAGATTATGATTGTATATTAAAATGAAGATGTAGTGAACTTCCGTTTTCCATAATGGCGGATCTGGCGGATGCATATTCTGACGTTTTATTTTTAGCACACTTCCAGCAATCTTTCTGCTCAGCTACGAGCCAGTTTTTTCAATGTTTTTGCTTCGCACGATTTGTGCATTTAGTCATTGTCAAATATTATACTGTAAATTCGAAAGTAACTCTGTTTCTCTGTTTGTCTGTTTATTTGTATCTTTGTTTGTTTGTTACTTTTTATGGCTAAACGGCTGGACCGATTTCGATAAAATTAGGTATAGAGAGACAACAAAAATGAAAATGAAATTTGGTAGGTATATGGGAGAAGGAAAGATGAGGACCTGGGGAGATGGGGAGATGGAGAGCAGCAGCTGGAGAGATGAGGAGATGGGAGATCGGAGATGGATGAGGGATGGGAGATGAGATATTGGGAGTTGGGGAAAAAAGCGATGAGGAAATAGGAAGATAGAGATGTTTTAGAGATATTGACAGAGACGTGACGTGCCCGATTGATTTACAATAGCATACAAAGTTCACGCATATTGTGTTCTTACTAGCTGGATTCGATTTAAATGCAGACGAAATCGCGGGTAACAGCTAGTATTCCATATTTTCACAACCTCGTGGTAAAGTAAATTTACAGTCATAGCCACGATTCAGTAAACTTTACTGAAACTAGCTTTTACGCGCGACTTCATCCGTATATGAAAAAGCAACTTATAAATTGAAAATAAATATTGAAGTCTTTGTATCTCTATCCCTGTCACTGTCCCTTTCCTTTTCCCTATCCTTAGTCTTAACCTTTATATTTTAGCAAGAGCCTAAAATAATGAAGTGTCAGATCACCTACTTGAGAAATTATGAATTGCCCATATAAATTTTCAACTCCTATTTATTTGGATTCTAAGATCCCTATTTTTTCTGACGAAAAATAGCCTATACCCATCTCATAGGCCCAATCTTGGTCAAGATTGATTCAGCCGTTTAGACGATTGATTCAGACGTTTAGTGAAAGGATGGCAAAAACTAAAAAAAAAACCAACAAACACACACACACAGTTTCGCATTTATATGATCTTAGTACGGATGCCTGACACTGACTAAATGCACAAATCTTTTACTGCGTCATTGTCATTGTCAAAATATATATCAAAAAGAAAATTATGGAAGTGGACTAAAGAGGATGTATCAAATGGACTTGACAAACGCGCATACCAGAAAGGACCAACACTAAATAAATTTAATACAACTTATTTAGGTGTGACTCCAATAATTCGTGCGGCATTCTAAATTTGATAGGATTATAGTCAAGGAGGTAATAATTTATGTAATGCTGGCGGTAATGTTGGTGCTTGGTGCGTACGCCAACAAAGATAAAACATTTAATTAATACATTATTTACCTACTACAGATTGTGTTTATTTTTCATTGTAACAAACTACTTATATACATACACCAAAACAAAAATCATACACAAAAAGTTTCCCGGCAGCAGGTTTCGAAACTTTGAAACTACGTCTGTAGGAACGGAACGTAGCATCTCAGACCGCTCGGCCAATCTGACATGTCATTACAGTGTCGAAATAATTGAATGCTTCAGACTAAAGCCTACGTAGTAACTATCTAGTAATCTGTGCTAAGGCCACGTGATGCCGTTAGTAAGAGTATAATAATTATGAATTAGCGTTTTCGACTTGCCGTGAGCGCGGAGCTAGCGTGGCGCGCGGCCCGGCCAGGTAACTTTCATCTTCTAAAATACATGAATCGCTCCTATATTAGCGCCTTAAACTTTACCTGGGATTTATGCGTTACAATTATTTAAAGGGAACAACCCAAATGTTGCTTTCTATGCCATCATTAGACACAGCGCTTCAATTTTATCTATCTATATCTATCTCATCCAGTGTACCCGAGGGCTCCGTTTTGTACTGATTCCCAAATGTGTGGCGCTAATCATTCATGAATGCGCTTAGTTATCATTAACTATCCAGCTTCTCTTTTATGCTACTAGAGCTAAACATGAATGTACTGTTCAATATTTGTAAATATTAACTGTAATGTACACACCATATTATATCGAAAGTACACCCTGTGCCTGGAGCAACTCCTGCTAAGTTGCCTCTACAATTATTATTGGCTTCATTTAATACATTCTAATCTAAATTAACTATTTAACTGCCTTTAGAATATGGTCAGGTTTTACGACTGTGCTGGGTGCAAAATGTAATTTTCACCACTTATTAGATATTTGTACCGTTAAGTTTCATAAATACGCCGTTTTATTGCTCGTGAACTTCATGCTGGTTCGGGCTTTAAACATTTGAGGGTAGTTTATGATTGTGGATTTAATGCTTCTTACTAGGAAACTGTTCTGTTCTTTTATGTTTCTTGCTTATTTTTTGGTCTTATCATTTCGTGGTTGTTAAATAATTGTGTTAATGCTCTTTCCGTCAATGAGCCACACCTTTGGTGTGTTTTTATTATTTCTACATTAATTTCATTAATTTAATGAAAAGTAGGTACTATTTTTTATCATTTTTATTTTACTCTTTTTTATTTTATTTTTTGTAATTTACTTATAAGAAAGTGTGTTTAGTTCGAGATTACCTTCGGAATTATTGAGACTACTAAGACAGAACATTACTTAATTCTTGCACATGGAAATATAAAAATTCTTCTCTCTCACTGACTTTAACTATTTATTTGAAAAAAAAAATAAGCTAATGAAGTTTACTCTGTTGAGCTCTCTCTTGATCTAAGCGAGCTTATCTCTATTGATCTACCGATAAGGATATCTCCTGCCACTAAGCGTGCCACCTGCAGTGTGACTCCGGCGTTTCATTAAACAAACATCTAATAAAGTTATCTACTGTCCCATCCCAGTCATTTAGACACAATCTTTCATCTCTAATTACGACCATCTCATTCAACCTCCTTCATAACGTCGATAACATCAATAGGAAGCATTCCTGCGACATCGCCACATTTATATAACGAGGCGTTACTGCACCCGACTGCTTGAGCTTACGCAACTCGAGCTGGTTATATTATGTATCTTCTATAAACACTGCTTCTTTTTCTTTTGTCTTACAATTCGTGCATTTAGCTAGTATCAAGTCGGTATATTACTAGATTTTACTTATTTATTAAATAGTTATAATGTCTAGTTACAGTCTGAATGGCTAGAAGTGACGGATGCTTTGCTGTAACTTCTTGATAGTTTGAGAGATGTCACAAAATAGCACGTTTGTATGCCTCCAATATTACACAAACGCTATATTTTTAGTTTTGTACCACAACTCAACCACTATAATGGGTGGTTTCGTTATTTATATTTACCTACTTAGAATATAATTATCGCAACACATCTATGACTTAAAATAATCGTTTGTTATTATATCTGCGCCGCATTCCGATCGCGATATCATCCGATAAATCTATATAGATCGCTCTATCACGCTCTCTCTGCTCGCTGCTATCACTGCTATAGAGCGGGATGAGTGATAATATCCCGGGCTCGTTTTGAGATATAATTATTGCAGTCCTAATGAATAGCTAGGCTTCTCAGAAGGGCAATTTGTGGAGCGCATTACGAAATGAGAGTTTTTCTGCTGATATACTGCAGGTGGTGTACACTGAATTTAAACGATTTTTAATATTAGGGGGTAAATGTTATGCTGATGAAGAAGTATTTACACGTTAACGTGGTTCACAAGATATCTGGGGATAAATTCTACTAATTTAAGAACGCTTCAATCGAATCTCAATGGAGTATCTTCGGAATAGTTTGTGACTTTCATTGTGACATTGATTTCTAATGTTTTTATTTGACCAGCAGACTAATCAAATAAAAATTAGCAGACTTCCAAATGTTACAAACTATTCCGAAGCCAGTCTATGGAGGTTCAATTGCAGCGTTCGAATTGACCACCTGGTCGAGGCACTCAATTTGTGGAACTTTTGTCTGTGCGCGTGTGTCTATAAAGTTACAACACTGCAACGCAACACTGACCTTGTTCCGTGACATACGATTAGAATAATAACAGATGGCGCCTACTTCCAAACAGTTTCACAAAAATAATTTTAGTATCAAACACGCATCTAATAGCTCCAAGTATGCGCAAGCGCACAATCTCATGCGTCTAAACATTCTAAACGCGTGTCGAATCGCGCGTCGGAGGCGGTGCCGACGCGGTCCATGGTGAATCCACCTCTGAAACTGCGTTATGAGTGTTATGGCTAAAATAGACTAACCAGTTACTAAACTTAGGATAGGTACCATAAAATTTTCGTTACCGACAAATTTGGTAGATGGGTTTTCGTTATTCGTTCTTTCGATCACTGATTTATTATTTGTCCCATTATTTTTATTGGTACTTGTATTTTGTGGTTTTTAAACGTGCCAATGATGATACCGTCATTGTATCGTATGTTGAACTTGCCAGTAGACCTTTACGGGCTAGTCGCGATTTTCCCCGTTCGCGTTTTCCCCCACAAATGAAATGTTTTCTAGGTATATAGCTCAACCTGCCTTTTTTAACCTGGAACAGCATACGTCCTCTAAAATGTCTCGGGTGGTTATTAGGTTGAGTAATTGCCAAATAAAAATTATTTCATATTTTTTTATATATCCGGAATTCTATTGAAATTTTATCATCTGACGCATTGCAAACCATCTGTTGATATACGAGTATGTTACGTTTATCGTGATCGATAACGAATTTATCCGAAATGCACCGACTGACTTATCGAGTTTTTACTGGAAATCTTACTAATATTATAAAGCCGAAAGTTTGTGAGTGTGTATGTATGTTTGTTACCTCTTCACGCTCAAACGGCTGGACCGATTTCGATGAAATTTGGTATAAGGGTAGATTGGACCTATGAGACGGACATAGGCTATCTTTAGTCTCAAAAAATAATCTCGAAGGGGATGAAATAGGGGTTGAAACTTTGTATGGGGAATCCATAATTCTTCAAGTTAGGGATCTGAAAATTCTTATTTAGGCTTTTGGTAAGATATAAATAAATACGGGTTTCAGCTTTTTTGCAAAATCATCCCTAAAGGGGGAAAAGGAAGGGGGGTTGAAATTATGAGGTATTCTTTAGATGCACCCCCAACGGACCACAATAAACGGCTGAACGGATCGTTATTTAAAGGGGGAGAGCGATGGGAGGAGAGAGGGGAGAGTGCGGGAGAAAGGGGGATTAGATGGTAGAGTGGGGGGAGAAGAGGGTAGAGTGGGGAGAAAGACGGGGAGAGCGGGGAGAAAGAGGGGAGAGTGTGGGAGAAAGAGGGGAGAGTGGGGAGAAAGAGAGGGGAGAGCGGGGAGAAAGAGGGGAGAGGGGGGAGAAAGAGGGGAGAGTGAAGTGAGAGAGAGGGGAGACGGGAGAGAAAGAGGGGAGAGTGGGGTGGAGAAAGAGGGGAGAGGGGGGAGAAAGAGGGGAGAGTGAAGGGAGAAAGAGGGGAGACGGGAGAGAAAGAGGGGAGAGTGGGGGGGAGAAAGAGGGAGAGTGGGGGAGAAAGAGGGTAGAGTGGGGAGAAAGAGAGGGGAGAGCGGGGAAAACAGGAGTGGGTGGGAGGAGAAAGAGGGGAGCGTGGGGGAGAAAGAGGGGAGAGTGTGAGAGAAAGAGGGGAGAGTGGGGTAGGAAGAGGGAGAGTGGGGGGAGAAGAGGGTAGAGTGGGGAGAAAGAGGGTAGAGCGGGGAGAAAGAGGGGAGAGTGGGAGGAGAAAGAGGGGAGAGTGGGGGGAGAAAGAGGGGAGAGTGGGGGGAGAAAGAGGGGAGAGTGGGGGAGAAAGAGGGTAGCGTGGGGGGAGAAAGAGTGGAGAGTGGGGAAGAATGAGGGGAGAGTGGGGGTAGAAGGAGGGGAGAGTGGGGGAAAATAGGGGAGCAGGAGAAGAGGGGAGAGTGGGGGGAAATAGGGGAGAGTGGGAAGAGGGGAGAGTGGGGGGAGATAATTTGGTTCACAGATAGGTTATCTTCCAACTTAGGACATAGGCTACGAAGATATTATTAAGTCATCATCATAATCATCGCCGTTTTCCATCAATGCGATAAAACACCCAATGTGCGTAAAATTTCGTACGTAGATAGGTTATCTCGCAACTTACGACTTAGGCTTTAATTCATCATCATCATCGTCACCGTTTTGCATCAGTGCAAAAAAAACTGTGAAAAACTACCCCATTGGCTTGAAATTTGGTATTTTGATAACTTATACACCAACTTACACAATACACAGTGGGCTAACTGTGAAATAGTACCTTAATTTGCATGAAATGTTGTATGCAGATAGTTTAGAGACACAATATAATAATATAGGCTACAAGTCATCATCATCATCACTGTTTTCCTGCCCAACAGTGCAATAATAACTGTGAAAAACGACCTAACTTCAGTATTTTCTCTGACACAATGTTACAAGTCCTATCTAATAGCCACCGCCCTGCAGGTTTTATAATGTGAAACGCGGGTGAAACCGCGGGGCGCAGCTAGTGTTACAATATTTGGGTTATCTTATCATTATCTATCGCTTTTGCACAAAACGGTTCCTATATTTCCGAGTACCACCTACCTTCGTATGAGTATATGAGGTGTGGCGAAGTTGTATATTTTAAAGATTAGCAGTGATATTAAATACGATTTCAGGGTGACATGGGACGGTTAAGGGCATAAACAAAATTACACAAATAACAATAATACTCGACACGTTATCTCGATTATGGTACTTTACAATTTCAAGCATGGTTAAAACAAATCTGGATATATAATATTAAAATTCGTCGAAAACGGCCACAATCATCTGCCCCGAACCAGTACCGCTCAGAACATTTTACAAATAGTACCTGGCGGTCAACACACAAGCACACAGAATAAATTACTTGCTATCAAGATTAACGAATTATTTCTTTAAAGTCGATCCGCTTCATTGAACTGTTTACATTTTTTTCAGCCCAATTTAAATAATACTCGCAAGCTGTTAGAATTATAGATCGGAGAAGCGATGTTAATGCGTCTGAAGTCCCGAGTCCAGACGAGATACGTTGGTATGACAATCATTTGTAAGCTAGTGCCAAGAAATCCATTACACTAACAATCGACTGTGATTTTGTTGGATGTTGTGAGACTTGGATAGCATGTACCACCAAGTATTCAAACTAGTTAGATACCGTACTTATTTTCATATAGATAACTGCGAAAGTTGTAGTAATTTTTATTGGGTAGTTTAGTGTTCAACCTCTTTACGATGAACATGAGATTTAGTTATAGGTAAACTTGAAAATGCCTTGGAAAAGATATTCTAGGACTCTCTGTAGTACGTATTCGCCTGATGTATTCTGTCTGTGGCCAACACGTTCAGTAGAGCGAGCAGAACCTCTATCTATAAAGTATTCAAATTTGTTATAGATTTGATCAGCGCCTTGCAATATCGACAAGGTGCGTACGCGAACGGTTACCTCGATCGATACGTTAACGATACAAACCGTTAACATTTCCGTGCTTGGCCTATTGTAGGAGTACTAATCAAATCTAAAACAACTTTGACAGTTAACGTATCGAATACTTTCTCGATAGAGGTTCCTGCTCGTCCTACTGTTTCGGCATTAGTTCTTGACTCTTGTTTACCAATATTGACATCGTCACGTAGCACCTGGTTAGATAGTGGTCAAGCTAGCCAACAAACAAGAAATAACGAAATAAAAATAACTATTTTTATTCCATCGAAGTTTAAACCAGCGTGAGGCGGATAATCATCAATTTCCATAAATTCTTTCACGCCGGCCGGCCTGCGTATCGTTTACAAAAACTAACATCTCATTCATGTCGATGGCTACCGAACTCCATTGATTATGTTCTTCCGGCACGATATCATGGCTGTAATCGGAGACGACGCTAATCTGGTTTTTGTAGTTTAATACTTTTTACTTACGAAAACTGTCTATAATTTTATATAGACGTATAAAATAGTACGGTGAAGGTAAAATTAAAACGTACTTAGGGAGAAAAATGGTAAATGTATCGAACGCTACTTGAAATTAGGGCGGGCACTCGTACATCTCGCCCTCTAAAAAATATACCACAGGCGATATCTCCACCTATAAGTAAAAATCATTACAGTAAAATTACTCTTTACTACCAACAATCTTAAAAGCAAAAAAGTCTTGAACTAGAATAAATTCTTAATAATATTCGTACTACTCTACTACCTAACAAGCCTATTTCAAGGAATACGAGACAATATTATGATGCATGAGAAGAAATTATTCCCCCACCGTATTCTTAGAACCGGACAAAACTAAACAACAACTAAGACACTAATCTGACAAGTGAACACACGTAGCGAAGGGTTACCAGTCAACTCAAGGCACAAGTAAGGTTATGAACCTATACAAGACGAGGACGTTACGATACGACGCTTATTACCATAGCTTATACTATAAAGTGAAGCAGCGGCGGCTGTGTTTGTATGTGAGTGAGGTTGAGAAGGTTTGTGAGTCAACGACATGGTATTTTTCTTTTTAGGGAAATTGCTGGAGAAAGGAGAAACTACTTTCCTAATTAAATGAGGCATTAGTGGATGAAATTTGCAACATCACTCGTCATTGGCTGGTACTTGGGTATTGATACAAGCACCCCGGCTAATCCTGGTTGCTTCACTCTAGTATGTAAAGTCGACCCGTCCATCGCTTTAGGGCCATGAGTACGAGTAGGTAGGTGCATCAAAATTGTATTTTCATTCAATTCACCATAGAACACGGAACATGTTGGGATCGGTGAAAGCTTAATGTGATTCGCATAAATAGAATTTCATGTCGGACATGCACATGTCTGTCTAGAGTTCTAGAGGGATCCCATAAACTTGTTATTTATGTAGATTGTAAATTGAAACACCGATCGTGATGACGAAATTCTTGCCAGGAAATGCGGCTGACAAGCAATCCTTGCGTTGAACAATTTAGCTGCTCGTTTAATTGGCAATTTTAATTGAGAATCTCAGACTATGTATTCGATTAAAGTGTCTTAGATGATTTGGCCACTCGTTGAAGATTCTTCAAACGTTGATGAAACGCATTGAAATAAGCTGGACCCAAATTTTTTCACAGAATTAAGACTAAAACCAAGGTCACTAAGGCCTAAGGGTACATAGAATAGTAGAATAGTCTGTGGTTACAAAGCTCGTTGGTAGCATAGTGGAGTCACGTGAGATAAACCCTGTCCCATTTGGTTAGTACATGAACAGGAGCGCGTGGGAACCTCCCGTTATTCTAGCCTCTAGTCTTTACTCACCTGATGACGAAACATGATACAGCATAGACAAACTGCACTAAGTAGCAGTTGTATTGTGTTTTCAGTTGCTGTCTGTGCTCAGCAAGATAAATTAAACATTTCTGTATGCTGGCACTAAAGCAAAGCTGTTCAACGGTGGATTGATAAAGGCTGATGATGATGATGATGATGATGATGATGATGATGATGATGATGATGATGATGATGATGATGATGATGATGATGATGATGATGATAACCAGTTATCCGCTCTGGTTGATACAATAATGTCTCGCATCCAAATACTAGACAAGGAAGATTCATTAGAGCAGCTGTAGTCGTCGGCGAGTTGGATTATGGATATTCCACTTCAATTCCAATGCAAACAAAAGTGTTGTTGTTGTCCAACACAGAAAACAACAAAGTAACATGTTGTTAGATATGACTGGTTAGGTACTTATTCCGAAAACTAAGAATGAATAAACATGACATGCGTCTGTGACGTAATTTATGTACGCCTAGAGAAGTATTTTAAAAAACTAGCGAAATCTTTAAAGAGTTCATGAACCCAGAATAAGAGAGGCTAGAGGAAATATTAAAGATGATTCACGAGAACGACCTAAAAACCGCAGTCAAATTTAGACATAGCCCATCAAGATGAAACTACAAATTGTATTCTAAACAGAAACGCACAATATTTCCCGAAAATAACACAACAAGACGGATGTGTTAAATTATACTATTAATATCGTAACCTCTTAATTATTTGAGAGTGGTCGAAATAAGATTCGTCGAGCTAAGTAATAATAAATACTACTACAAATATGCTTGCACCAAAAATGTTGCCACTTAATAAGTGTACTACTTTCTTACTCGTTGTACAGAACGCATTACCATACTAACAACCCCTCCGACTTGTCTAGTAAATAGTTACCGTGTTTTCTTAGCCGTAAAGTAACGTTTTCCAAACTAATTTGCATCATTGGTCCGCTGGTCAACTGCTTATGCTATAAATACGAATCATTATCGGCTTTAACTTCTAGACCCTAAGATTATATACCACATAGGGAAACTGTTCCTGTAATCTTACGCCGCCTTGCAATTTAGAATTTAATCTTAGAGTTTCCAACAATCTTATTGGTCAACTCTTCGTTCTTTTGACAAATCTTCTGATATTCTTTATCATAGGACATCATTTCAACCATAACTTAGTGTATTTTTGTTCTCGAAAGTTCAACAGTAAAATCGTATGGGCTTCATTATCATCATCATCGTCGTAAGCCACTACTGAGCCAATGATGTTAACAAACTGATGTCTATGTGAAAATAATTGATTACTCTAGAAATTTGAAATTAAGCGGTCTTACCACAATAGATTTAAACAAGAGTTGAACAGGTGAGTTTAAATATATTCTCCATAAATCGACGTCTAACCCTCGCTTTTTATAACTCAATAGAGTTTTCACAAGTGAAATAATTACGAATGCCAGGATTGAGTGACAACGCGAGTGATAGAACGAAATTTTAAAAACATCTTTTAACTCTGGTCTAAGCTTTTGTGGTAAGACGGAAGAAGTTCTGTTATTGGCGATAAACATTAGTTTACGGGCTACATGCCATTTCGTACAATGCCCGAAGGTCAGTCGAGAACCGAACCATATGGGTGAAAACGAGACTTTGAAGGTGTGCAATAAATTTGGTATATCATTGGAAAGACTAATTCCTCATGCATAAGATAATCGAGGAGTCCCGTTCCCTGATCGCGTGTTTAGCCGATGTCCGCAGATACGTAATGTGGGACTTGGTGACTTCCTGCAACGCTGAGCCATGGGCCGCTATCACGCAGATCAAACGATCAGGCACAGAGACGAATCAGAGGTGGCCGACTTGTGGCGCCGGGTTGTGTAGAGTTGGACGAATATTTGAAAACGTTGAATCTTATATCTTTAAATGAGCAATTCTTGTATAATATTTATACGACGGCTCGTTTGGCGTAGTGGCTGAGCAATCGGACTGCTGCGCTAGGGGTTGCGGGTTCGATTCCCGCCTGGGACAAATATTTGTGCGATCCACAAATGTTTGTTTCTGGTCTGGGTGTGATGTGTATGTGAAATTATATGTCTGTAAGCGGTACTCACGATACAGGAGCAATCGTAGTGAGGGGCTACGTTTATAAAAAAAAAATGGAATCTCGGAATCGGCTCCAACGATTTTCATGAAATTTAGTATATAGGTGGTTTCGGGGGCGATAAATCGATCTAGCTAGGAATAATTTTTAGAAAATGTCATTTTATTCGTGTTTTATCAACTTAAACATAAACTTGGAAGAAAAATAACAAAAAGGAGGCGTTTGAGTAATCTCAATTTAAACTGAAAAATGTGACTCTTCTTGACATCTATTGGCGAATAAAAATACTACTTTTTTCCAAAAAACACAATTTATAAAAAAAAAATATACCGAGCAAAACTCGGTCATCCAGCTGGTATAATATTAATTATATTATTACATGTTGTGACAATTTGTCACATCATTTTGGGTTTAGTTTAGTACTTAAAATATCAGGTTTTTCTGTAGTAAAAGTAGGGAATAGAAGCCTTGATAGTCTAGTGATTCTAGCATCTCGTGGTGGTACACGAGGCGCCTATCCCTAATCCGCCACTGTCGGATGACCGCGCGTTGATAAGACGCGGGCAGTCAAAGACTAGATGTATGATTAGTTGTGCGGTTTCGATACTTACCCAAGTATTGATATCTGGCTTTGATTGCGGATTTGCGGTATATTTCATGATATCTGTGGTAACATTCAGTATGATGTATTCGATACTTTCGATATTTATAGCAGCGACAAAAAAGGAAAAGTTAGAGATGAATGTCGTTGCTAATGACTGTTAATTTCTAAAGACAATGTAAACAACTTTCTTCGAGTTTCCACAATTAGCGCAATTTGCGTGAATGTGCCGACGACGAGACGCCGCTTTAGATAAACTCTTGCGCAGATCGGATCATCATTACACAGCGTACAGGGTGATGCAAATGTAAAGACGGTTGTCTATAAGTACCATTTCGGTGGTTCGCGATTTGATTTAACAAACTATTCCATTATTCATACTAATAAACTGCTTAGGTTAACATTGTAGTTGTTGGCTGGACTAATAAAGTATAGGGATTTATTAACACGCTCTTTAATATTGAGGTATGTGTATAAATTACAATCTATAATTAAATAATTATCGATTAAATTATATTATGATAGTCCTTTACACTTTCTTTATTCTAGTCCAGTATAGTCAATGATGTTTCACTTCAGTATACATATAATAGTATGGAGTCGGTAGCTCATTCTGATCGCAATATTTACAACTGCAAAATGTAGCTTTACTTAATTCCTTGTAACTTATCTTTTCACCATATGAAATAAATCGGTGCCGAGCCTTATTGGAAATTAAACACTCTGTATATTAGAAATACCATTGCGGTCCACTAAAACCGGTTCACAATCCAAACTAGAATCGAATACTAGTACACGAATCGAATTTTAATTGTAATATTAATGTTATAACATTTTTACGACCTCTACGACAAATGCCATCAACTTTTGTCAAATAATATGTTATTATACCGTTGCCCGCTATAACATCTCCATAACAATACTTTTTATATTCTGTTTTTCCATATCCGATATTTTATGATCATCATCCTATTAATTTGTTGAATTATGATTAGCATAAAATAAATGGGTAATAAATATATTATATAGGTACTTCTCTTTAATTGCAGCCCTCAATGATAGCAAGGTAGAAATCAAGGCACATACGTAGGTAAAGTTGTAAAGAAAAACGTTCTTGGAATACGCTTTTCAGGTGGCGTTTTGTAGTCGTGGACTGTGTACCTAAGTGATGGGGGTCAATTCTGCTAATTTAAAAGGCTTCAAACGAATCTCAATAGAGTGGCTTCGGAATAGTTTGTGACATATTATGGAAGTTTTATTTTATTATTCTGCTAGTCAAAAAAGAACATTTGAAATCAATGTCACAATGAAATGTCGCAAACTATTTCGAAGCCACTCCACTGAGACTTGATTGAAGTGTTCTTAAATTAGCAGATTTGTCCCCCTGCTGATTGTAAGGTGTCATTTTAAAAGTGTTATTCAATACAATTTAAACTTAAATGTAAGTACTGAATGGCACTTTCAAAATGAAAGCTTACATAGTCCGCGACACACCACGTGAAGATGTTCAATCGATTCTTATTCATGCTCTACTAATTATAGAATGGACCCTATCGTTTTATAATTTACCTGTAGCTCCCGAAAATCGTATACCATGGTTTGTAGATCCAACGTCACTTCTATCTAGATTAAGTGGTTCGCGTCACGACATGTTGGGTACTAAGTTCCCACGATTTTCAAGATACCTTGAACAACGTTTTGCTGCTTTCTTTGCACCCACTGCAATGTTATTATACATAAGGATCTACGGCTTTATCATTAGATGATTGCTACTAATAATTTACTACATTATAATTTAACAGACGTTAAGGCTAACATTGCCTAGCATTCTTTCTCAATTCTTTTGTATGTATAAAATTCCTTCAATTCGTTTGAAGATTATGCATGTTATGCGTTAATTTTATGAAATAAGGTATTATTTTTACCAATGTTAACATTTACAGCAGAAATAGTTTAAACTGGTTACTGGTATCATCGACACCCATTTATGTTTTACTGCTAATGAGCTTAGGTAACTCAAACAACTCCACGTCTGCAATGCAAAGGGCTTGCGGAATGCGACGCGGCGTCGACTAGGAAATTTTATAAGCCCACCCGAGATATGAGTGTCTCGACGTACCTACGCATCTAATTAGAAGTTATGCGTGTATATAAAGTTCTTTACTTATCTCGAACGCACGTATTTATCTTACAGACTAGGTATTTCAGAATCCGGTGCCGTTGACACGGCCAATAATGTTTACGTTTCGAATTTTCGATCGTACGTTGTAGGTGGAACCGGACTCGCGCTAATGCCTCGCCGCTTTCCAACCCCTCTAAATCTTTTATCGGTACCAAATCGACTGTCGTAAATCCAACTTCTCGGTCCATTGTTGCCGTACACAGTACTTATATGGGAGCGACCAAAATAAATCACGAACAAAACCATATCGGCGCGATCGTAGACTATCTCGGGCGGATCGACCGCGGGGTACTACATCGAGATACGGAGATATTACGCTATTGAATTAGCATTACCGCTGTTCCCGATATTGTGGTTCGTGGCCGAGGCATGCCTCATAACTCAGTGTCACATTATTTTAATTTTCGTCGTGCCGCCGATGGCTCGCGGAATCGTGCGAGATCTCGCCTCTGATAGCAGTAGATGCATAGTCCTCACATCTCTGTTCCCGGCGCATCGCGTGCCGCACGAGCCACGTGCGTCGGCATTCCCTGAGCTTCTGTTCTCCCATTATTGCCGTAAATGGCTTCCATCTCCGCCTCTACCTTTATTATAACCACATTAATGTCATTATCATCGTTTTTTGTTACAGGTGGCCAATCGACCTGAATGATCTTGACATCTACAGCTTCTCCTATTAAACGTAAGTGCCATTGATATGTAATTAACTTTTACAAGAAATATTCCGTTGTTTTTGTATCGGAGCCTTGTTTGCTTCCTCGTGTCGGGTCAATGATTTCTTTATGAAGTTTCATAAGTGTAGATGTAACTTTATTACCTACTACATTGTTTATCTTTGGTCCAATTGACCGAAATTTATCTCTATTGCCGATAGTGTCTCACACATTTGAAATGAATCAAACGCTGGCCTGGATATTGAACGATGTTCGATTTCTTATTTAATGAATAAGTACAAATTAATGCCACATAGTTACTAGTGTTATATTATCGCAAATTATATTTTCTGATTTTCGCTCTTCCCCAAATCGATAATACGGTGATGATTATGCAACGACGAAAAAGTTCTGATCAATCTTTACATTTTAATCTAAATAAACAAATTAAGACAGACTACATCGTAAATCATAGCAAAAGAAGAGGACGCAGGTCAAAGTAACAAAATACACTAGAAATTTGTAAAGGAATGGTTTTGCTGTTGGAGCACTTTATGTGACACAAACCTGAAAAAAGAAACCATCCAACGTTACACTCATTGAATCAATGATGAACCAATCGACGGTCCTGACAAATGGAGTCGTCACTCAATTACAATCACTCCAAAAGTATTGTCACTTGACCGGTCGCAGCCAATGAAATCAAATGTGACCTTTGAGTCTGTCTGAGAACTATATGATCGTCTCTTGATAGTAGATGCCATAAATATAGATCACCCGGTATTATTTCGATCGTGTCACAGTTATACTGACTGATCTTATGCGTGTGTGAATGGAGTAAACATCAGACGATTAGGTTCTCATTGCTATGAGTTAACGTTTCGGTTGAAAGGTGATTTTCTCTAGGTTAAAATTTTTAGGTGATGGCAAAGCCGCATTTCATGCGCAAAGCACACATATTGTCTTTGGGCGCTACCGTTGTCACTATCTTCTTCCCGTTGATAAAGTTTTGGTTGACCTCAATGTAGGCTAGCTTGATATATCTAGTTTGTTCAATCTGACACCCACATACCCACAATCCACATTCGGAAATGGTAGCAACACTGGCGGCGACGACTGCTGATATCAGTATCGAAGGTTATTCAGGTGGATATTTGTGGTCTGTGAATGGATTGTGATTTGTCGGGATTTTTTTTGTTATCTCATGCACTGGCCACATAATTTATTGCACAATATGACCTAATTTTGGAATGTCTGAATGAATTACAGTGGCTATAGGGAGGATTTGTGTGTCGTATAGCATTTTCCTAGCAATAAGAATTTCTAAACTTCGAATATTATAACTAGTTACATTTGATTGCGCAGCCATTGTTTATGCAGGGCAGAAAACACTTCAACGAGTACTTCCTCATTGTACTGAAACTGATTACACGTAATTTTATATCATTTATCGTAACGAGTGACAGTAACTGAAATATTGAATTATAATTGGCGGCTTGGCGCATGCGAGACGGGCGCATGGCGATCGTATCGGAAGAGCGTGCCGCATCCATCAGGCGGCGTATCTGCGGATCGGCCTCCAAACGATAACCATTGTCTTACCAATGGGAGATGCCGCCGTAGTGCAGGACGGTATCTAAACCCCGCAGCTAGCTGAGCGACTTTTGCGGCCTCATTGGTGTGGGGAAGAAATGAGATGAACTGGACTGAGCATTTTTGTAGCACTCGATCGTGAGGCTATACATGAGTTACCCTAGTAGTAAACGAAATGAAGCTAATGACGATGATAAATAACCCGTAAATTATCTCATTTCATAGCTCATTAGGACTACGCGTATGATTGGACAATTTATACAGACCCTGCTCATATTCTCTAGAATAACGTTAAACGTTATATCGCCTTGCATGTTTGCATTATTGCAACGTTAACTTTCAATGGCTTATCAGTTTGAGCAAAGGAGCAAGACATTAAAGAACACTAGATCAATTAAAAAACACATCGTAAACTGGCTTAAAAGCGCTCTCACAGGATCTGATTGACTAATTACACCCATAAACCAGCACCAACCCATCTATGAAACTAGCACAACTTTCAGTACTGTCATCAACGTGCCTGCTGTTCTGATAGCATCGGCGAAATTTGTGCTCGCCTCCGATCGACCGTTTGTCTTCCGCCGCAAATGAGCCAGGTAATGGGACATGGTCCGCATAAAAGGAGTGGGATGCTGGCTAAACTTTTGCCTAGTCATTAATATGCCGTGGGAACAAGGCGGTGTCCGCCGGCCGTCGGAACAAATAGCCGTTTCGATGATGGTCATGGCCGTACTTGGCAACAATCGCTAACTATGGGTAACTGCTATTGAAATAAAGCCGTTTGTATTTGTCCGTAAGCCACGCTTTCCATCAGACTGGTGGACTGTGTGTACTTAATATCTAGCTTGAACCATTTATGAATTTAAGTAATGATTTCTTGGTTGCATCTAATTAAACCATCAGCAGTCCAGCGAGCAGAATAATCGGTTTTACTATTCCCATCAAAGCAGTCGGCTTAAAACGTCCACGTCTTAGAACATTTCGTCATTAAATATTTCAAAAGGCGGCGATAGACAACCCCTTCGTCAGCTAGTTAACTTTTGTGTACCGTGGTCTATTCGCATACGCTATGAAATGCACCAGCAAATGCAATCAAATGCATTAATTTAAAGACCGCGACCTCATATAAATCCCGGTTAATACCGTCGCTTCATTCTCTGCAGTGAGCACGCGAGCGTTTAAACTCCAGGCTACTTATTGCCACTGCGACCGCTTAATAGCATTAACATCATTGTCTAGCGGTCATTAATAAGTAGCTCGGACAGTTCTATCGGCCACCACTCCATAACGAGCCGATGCTCTGCCCGGCTTGCCCCTCGGTGTCACGAATTTGTATCCTAATAACTTTTTGCGAGTTATGGACCAGTTCCGACCATGTTCCTGGATATCTCGATGGCCCCCGGACAATGCTCCGATTGCGATATCTTTGCCATCTACCACTTTTATCACCCTTTAACGGTTAACATCTGCACGAGATTTAGCGCTTGCTGTAGACGTTTTACTGCTCCGAACTTTGTTGCTGTTACGTGACTAATTAGTGGTACCACATTCGGCTGGACTTTTACTTTCAACGTAATAGTTGTAGAACAATTAAAAGTTTGCCTTGAACTGTTGAAATTCCACTTTCGTTTTAGCTGTCACCATTTCCTTCTGCTATCGTCTAGTCTAGTTAATGTAGTGGCATTTCACCTTTGACCTTTTTGTTTGGAAATGCACCTGTATTGCCACTTTTTTGTACTACTGTACATGATCTAGGATTAGTTAAACCCATAGTAATTGTAACGATTAGTGGAACGTTGTATATGTGACATAGGTTAATTGTCTCTACCCCTTAATCGAACAACTGCGCAAACTAGTTAATACCTTTGAAACAGATTTTATCGTCTCGTTAGACAATTGCTAAATCGCGTTTCCAATTCGTCCAACAGCTGTAAATCCACTTAACTGGCGGCGGAGGAGTGGCGCACGCGTCTCTCAATTAAGTACAATTAGTCCGGCGTGTGGATCGAGCCTCTTTGATCCAGCACCGGGATTCAACTGGCAGCTTACGTCTTGATGACCCAAGACCGGACCTAACGGGACAAACGTGCTTCTTTCTGATTAATTAGTCCTTAGAAGGTCAGGCTTCTTTTCTTCACGTGCCCATTGGAAATGACAGTGAACTTTCTATGTTCGCATCATAGCGTCACAATTCTTTGGGCTTAAAGTTTCCCTTCGCAACCTTTTACGGCACTCGAGCTTCCGAACAGGTCTGACGCCACATAAAATCTCAGCGCGTTACCGTTGAATAATGTTTTATTTATAGTTTCGCAAAATCAACTTACGGATGGAGTTGATAAGCTGTCATTAGTATTTCCAGGAAGATTATGACAATTATCTGCGCGCGAGCGGCCACTGGCGAGCGCCCCCGCTTGTTTGTTACACGTTCTAGATAAAGATGACGGTATGTTTCTTAATTGCTGGCTGCAAGATACGGCCACTATCGGAGCACAATTTCCAACATAATAAGCATTATCATAACAATAACAAGCTAGTAACTCGCGGCATTCGATGTGGTCATGACGGGAACACGATAACTCGACAAGCGTCTTTCAGTAGCTCTGCTTGTGTACGATGCTACACACTTATTCGACACATGTCGTGAGCCAGCCGTTTCGAGATCTCGACTGCTGATTCCCGATCTCCCAATATTCGTGAGTGCTCTTGTGAAAGTGTCAGTGTGCTCAAGACTTGTGGGAGTAGACGAGGTACCGTGAACAATGTAAGCTTGATTTACGTTACTTTCAATTAAACCATCACCGTCGACGCGAGATGTCAATACGAAATCGATATTGGATCTGTGGCACGTTTCGAAATGTGAGCGATGATTGATGGCGAAGGTAATTTATTTTTGAGCTGTATAATTAGCCTATTGTTGCTCGGGCCGGTGAATAGCAAGTTTGGTGATGTTAAGTTGTCGGAGAGCGCATCTCGTTTGAATGGGATTTCTTACGTGTGACTGAACGGGCCGGGTTCCGTCTCAATTTCTCAGAGTGTGCCGTGTGGGATCATTAATCACTGCTCGTTTGCTCAAGGACGTTTTGGTGCGATTGTTTTGTCGTAGAAATTCCCTTCATTACAAACCGGAGCTTTGCCAATGGCAAAGTAGGTACCTATACGGACAAAAAAACTTGCGGCTTTAGATCCTTCTTTTTGTTTATAACATCACACGTTGTTTTTGTGATGATAGATAAACCTCTACCAGAACATACAAAAATCCTCCTGGAGAAGTACTTATTACGTTGCCACAATTTCATTTTCCAACGCCAAGCAGTACCAAGAGAAGGTACAACATAGATGTAGATTCCGGTCTGTTATAAAAGTGACTTTTTCCAGTGGAATCACTGGGAATAATATAAGGCTTCCCTCCTTCTGCGCAGCAGTAAAAATTACCATTATCAATAATCAGTTGGTTAGCTTGGATCAAGCCAAGGTATTTTGGATTTTTTATATCTTGGTTTTGTTATTATAACTTTATTTTATTATAGTACTTTGTGCTGTACGCTCGATATGTTACCATTTTGCTGTATGTACATGCTTTGAGTTGCAATCCAGATCCTAAACACTACTTTAATTACCTTTTAATTTGCAATGATTGTAATTTGTTTTGTGCATCAAATAAATAAATCAAGACTGAGAAGTGCGGAGGAATATGGTGGAAACCTTTGCCAAAGACAAGTTAAGAAATTTAAATTTCTGGATGTCACTGCAACTGTTCTTACAACGATATGATTGCATGAAAACTCCTGTTGCATAAAAAAATATAGAAACTTTAACTGGATTTAAATAGACGATGATTGAGGAAGCTGGCAAATAAAACAGGAAAAGAGCAGGACCAAGTACATTCTAACATTATTTTAGCAAGATATGAGATGTACCTAATTGGTTTCAATAATCGTTGCAATGTAATTATCCCAAACAATACCGTGTTAGCTAGTTATTTATCTGATATAGTCGTGGACAAAATACCAATGAAGTAAGTTCGTCTAGCAACGACACGTTTAGCCTTCTCCGTACCAATTACTGCGAATGTGATTTATGTTCACACTTTTTACAACGACAGTTTCAAATATAGTTTTAATTAGCATAGCAGTTAGTGGGTTTATGTTTCGCCATTAGCCGTTTTAATTGCATATTTACTTGTCGATTTTATAGATGAGCCTTGACGCAACGTTATTCATAAAAACTATTTCAGTAACGTACTGGATAAATTATGCGATGCTGTGCAAGTAATGTTTGTTCAACGTTATCACAGAACCGTTACTAATTTTACCGTCGTAGTTTTAATAGCAGTAGGTACATGCTTTAATTATCGAATTGTTTATGTTACACTTCGTTTAATCTATAATTTTAGTCAAGAATTCGCATGTTTTCAATAACACGCGACTGGAGCGTTTGTAGTGACATCAAAACTGTTTTGTTCAGATTCTTGCAACATATCTCCCTTACCAATGTACCAGTCTATCCTTCGGATCGACTCCTGTAACAGTACCTATGTATCCGTTACGAGTTCCAACAGTAGGCACCTAGGTACTTTAGATTTTAATGAAGTTTAAAATATACAAAGTCTTTCCGGAGGGTATAGTTCCGCGTTTAGAAAGTTATTTTCCAGTAGTTTCGAACAGTAGTCTCGGTACATGGATTTACATGGGCGCCTGCGCAGTCGCAGGTAATGTAAATGAGCCCGGGCCGGAGTGTAAAATGGTTGCTAGTGTCAGCCGTGTGACCCCGAATACATTACCACTGAGTAGACAATTGAGCAACAGCGTCGCGTCACTCGCCGCCGCGTGTCGTCCTCGCCGTGTCTCTTTAAACATTTCTTACCTGCTGTATTTATAATTACTTTGTAGAAGCTGCTTTGAGAGTACCCTGGGGAAAGCCCGATTATTTCGTAGCTATCATTTACAATTCGCAGGTAGCACGTACTGTTGCCTAATGGTAAAGAGTTGAAGTAATTGTAGGTGCCTATGTATGTAAAGTCTCAGTTCAAATTTTGATATCTTAGTTATTAGTAGTCACACTAAACAGTTCCAAATTTGGTATTTATATTTTGCTGCCAAACTCAATCCATCCGGATTAAAATGCACCAAAAACCCGAAGTAATGAAAACTCATAAACAGGTCACCCCAAGCATAAAGTAGTCTCTCAAATACTGCCGGAACACCTCTCAAAAAGCTAACCGACAGATTTTCTGCTTTTGGTAATTCCGTTATTCGGGATCAGTGGTAACAATTTCACAACTCTGTCTTATAAATTTTGTCAGCGTCAGCATGGTGGTAGTGCTGAACGGCGTGCTCGCTGACGACTGCCCGACGTCGGTGCGCGCGCTGCTGACGGCACACCCCGGCTACAGGGACGCGGCCGCGCAGCTCCTGGCGGCGGCCGCGCGCGTGGTGGGGACCCCGGGCCTGCTGTACGTGGCGCAGCGGGAGCTGGCCGCCGTCGTGCCGCATGACAGTCAGTATCACTACCACGTCAGCAGTGTCAGCACGGGACCTTACTGGGATTCAACTAGCACTGAGGACGTCACTGGGACCGCGAACTAGCAGCTATGAAATTAGGGTCTGGAGTAGAGGATGGTGGTTGAGCGGTAACTTGTGCTGTTCACAACCAAACGATCCAGGTTCGATCCTCGGCCTATGAATAATATAAGTTGTGTGCGAGTTTCCATCACTATGTCGGCTCCCTTTGTTATATAGCTTGATAGCAGTCCTTAAGACCTTAAGACACATCAAAGGTCCTTTGGGCTGGCGTGTTGACACTGACACTAGAGGCTTGTATTGCCTCATTCGACAAACAAACAAATCACTCTGGAACCGAATTGTTCATCAAGCTTTTATCTCCAAATCTGTTATTCATCATAGTCCTGAAATCTATCAACTTCAAGTACTGCCGTGTTATTAAAACTTTTCTTTATCTATTGTTTTCCAGAAAATGTCAACATCATAGGATCAGATGACGCCACATCATGTATTATAGTCGTAATCAGGCATTCAGGTAAGATTCATATGCATTGTTTTCAATAGTCAAATAATTTATTGTAAATAGGCTATTAAATCGCACTTTGACAAGTCAAACACTTCAATCTAATTAACAAATTAATAAAACCATAAAAGAAAACAAAATGTAATTAATTGATTATGGTTTGAGCTTGCAAAACGACGTTAGTTTCCCTTTTTAGAGCACTGGTCCAGGATTGAATCTCGGACAGCAAAAGGAAACTCCGTTGACTCTACCAGTGCTTCAGAATACGCCCGATAGAGAAGACAGCACCACGAAACTCTTACGCGGATGTCATTTGTTCTCAAATTGTATTGACCTCGGCGTCGGGTGTTCCAGGGTCGGGCGCGGTGGCGCTGGCGCACCTGGACGGCTCGGGCACGGCCGAGGCCGCGGCGGCCATGGTGGCGCGCGTGCAGCAGCTGGCCGCCGGCTACCCCGAGGGCCGGCTCGAGCTGCAGCTGGTCGGCGGCTTCACCGACCCGCATCGCTACTCCGACGAGCTGTTCGCTAGCATCATGCGTGAGTTGCCCTGAGTTGCCCCCATACGTATAGGACGAAGGAACATCCAATGTGTTGCTTGCTCCAAACCATGGTCGGAATAATCACTCGCTTTTCGGTGAAGGAAGGCATCGTGACCAACATAGAATGTTTTCGCTAGCATCATGCGTGAGTTACCCATGGGCATAGGACAGCGTGGACGAAGTAAGATCCAATGTGTTGCTTGTTCAAAAACATGTTCGGAATAATCACTCGCTTTTCGGTGTAGGTGGCCATTGTGAGGAAACCAACATGTTACAGAGGCATGTTATCCACTAACTCGGATCAGGCCGTCGTGGATTATGCCCTAATTCTCTTTACGGAAGTGAGGGGGAGAACTACGCGTAGTAAACAAAATCTTGTTTCTTATACGTACGTTTATTAATGAGTGTACCGCAGTAAGTTTTATTATTGACAAAAAAACTGACACTAAAATCTTTCACGTTTTACTGGATTAGCTCAAAATCCGCGTACGCAGTCGGAAATAAACGCTTAGTATTGACGTAGGAGGTCGCGCTTGTTGTCACGGTGCCAGCGCGGGAATTATTAGCGGAACGCCGAGTGGGAGCTCTCTCCATTGTTGCACGCCCACGCGTTTATTGTCATATGGTACACTCGGCTACAAAACTTACCAAACTTACAAGCTTACATTTAAACATTCTAAGATTTCCAAACTTCATTTCTTTACTAGAAGCGCCTTGCGGTCTTGTATTTCTTGTAAACTTTTAGCCCCTTGTAGGGATAGATTTCTAAAACACCCGATGGTGACAGTTACAGTGCCACCAAGATATTTACATTGCGAAATTTTACTCAATTGAAAGTTGTGAGGTTTTCGGCACTGACTGTACACACTTGTTCATTGGTCTAGATGTTGGATGCCCAACGGCTTGACGTAGTACTTCAGGTCGGTCTGGGTGAGTCAGGGGTAAAGTATTCGGGGGCAACAGCTTCGGAAACCTAATTTCTACCTCAAATTCGCTGTAAAGTGAGATGTGAAAGAGTAATTGAGTGGGTTTGAAACATAAGTGGACTAATAAATTAGTCTCATGCTCATAAATATTTGTTACTAGTTGCGCTTCACGATTTCACCTGTCGTTTTCTGGTTTGCCATAAAACCTTTTCACCCTTCAGGGGCAGACTTTTGTAAAAGTATCCCATGTCACAACTCCGAATACAGTACCCATATTTTTGTTCCAACTTTCACTATAACTGTTGGGCAACCTGGAACGATTTTAATCCTCAACTTTAAAGGTGTGAAACTTTTTATGTGACATCCACAGCAGGCACTGGGTTACGGAGGTGGATAGAGTATCTTTATAAGGATATACCTATTAGCAACCTAAGAAACTGTTGTCGACATTTTGCAAGAAATAAACTCGAAGACAGGTACTGGACCGATTCCAAAATTCTTTCATTGTGCCAATTCTGCCGTCGAAAATCCGTCTGAAGTTTAGATTTGTCCTGTAAAACGATTATACCTACTGATAATTTGGAGTTGGTTGTAATATAAGGAATATGAAAGTGATAGCTTTAGAGCTGTCATATTATTATTTTATCTTTTTAGGAGCTATTTTGTTGTTTTGTAAAGGCAACCATTTGTAGTTATCTGGTGTGTAAAATGACGATGTGGTCGGTAGTGCTGAACATGATAAGTACCTATAGAATGGGACTGGCTCTCACATGGTCTATCAGAACACTCCTAAAAGTCCTAAAAGGAGTTGTGCGACAGATTTGTGCGACAGATAGTGAAAAGAGTATCCTCATTTCATCTCGGAACCATTTCGCTCAGGTTCACGGTTCAAGTTTCACTTAATTCTTTTTTTTAAGCCCGATACTTTTTAGACATAACATTTAAGCCCGATACTTTTTAGACATAACATTCGAGCACCATCTCACCAGCCTCCCGATTCAAAACTCTTCGGTAACTTGGTTATCGATCGATATGCTACATTTTCAATTCAGCAATAATCGAAATCGTTTTCGAATCGAACGTGATGTCTTAACATACGATAAAAATTATGGCATAACGATTCATCATCATCGTCATCATTGCCGGTCCTTGTCGTTTCCAGTATCGTTCCACCGGCTGTCGGTGGAGATCGACCTGACGCTCGCGTGCTGCTGCGAGCTGAACACGGCGCTGGGCGGCGGCTCGCCCGCGCCGCTGGTCACGGGCGTGGGGGTGGACATCCGCGCCGGGGACCTCTTCCCCGCCACCTTCCCGGACAAGGGGCCCGAGCTGCCGCTGCGGGGCGCCAGGATGATCACCGGGGGCCCGCACTCGGCGCAGGCGAGTGTCAGTAACAACAGCTTTTTTTTATACTTACCTTTTTTTTTTTGAGGGGGTTTTTGCACAGCATAAAAAGTATCCACCACTTTACTGAATCGCGACTGATTGTAAATTGACTCGACTATTGACCACGAGGATTGCTATAATGCTTAGACATTCTTATTGTGAAAATATGAAATATTTTTTATACACATTGAGACTGACTAAATGCACAAACGGTACGAAGCCAAAATTGAAAAATAAAACTATTTAGTAATCTGTGGGTGTACCTCCAGGTGTTAGATATCTACGACAACGGCGTGGGCATGCTGCGCATCGGGCCGTTCAACTACGACCCGCTGCGCGGAGTCGACCTCTGGCTCGAGCAGTCGGACGAGTTCATCCTCAACCATCTCAGCACCACGCCGGCCGTCGAGCCGCCGCACTTCGTGCACAACGTATGTATCACACACAGAACACAGTACTACAATAAATAACAGCTCTTTATCGACACCGAAATGTATAAAACACACATAGAAATTTAATAATAAGTAGGTACATTATAAGACACTCATTACGTTCACATAGAGCGGCTCGGAGAGAAGAGCAGGTTTTTGTCACGTTTAAAATCAAACAAAGAAGTGTATTTTTTCACTTGTGTAAGTAATGAGATGTCCGTTTTTCATTCCAGATTCGCGTGACTCTGAAGTTCATCCAGCAACACCCGTTCCCGGCCGTCACCGTGTTCCCGGACAACCGGCCGCACTACTACCGCCGCGACGAGCAGACCGGCGGCTGGGTGCCCATGCGGTTCTAACCCGGCCTCGTGTACCGCGCAAGCTATCGCATCCATGACGCACAATACCATGACCGAGGGACTAATGTGTCGTATCGTGGTAAGAGGCGAGAGAACTGCACAGGGATTTTGAAATATAGTCTTCAATGTTCTACTTTGATAATACATGGCGCTGAAATACAATCATGTCAATCACAAAAAAGGTGTCAATAGTACTGAGTCGTGAAGTTGATCGCGACATGAGTATGCTACAGACGGGGAATTATATAGACTATAACTATATATAATTATATAGAAAATGAAACCTATAAATAAACTACAATGATCCAAGTAGCCGTTCCGTGTTCCGTCGATGTACAAATCTTGCAAAGCCAAAACTTTTTTGTTGATATTTGATATTTTTGTTCAGCGCCATCTAGCGAGCCAGCCAGAACACTTTTTTAAACGTGTCTGTAAATACTGCAACGTATATAACGAAACGGAACGAAAAATATGGCTCGCATCGCATTGAGTATATACATCAGCAAAACTCTAAATATTATGGTGCGTTTCCACGCTTATGCTCGATACATAATATCCAGGTATATTCATTATTGTATGTAAATATAACATCGAACTGGTGAGCAACTACTGAATATTCCCCCAGTTGTCAACAAGTCGCTTGAAGAATTTTGATTCTGCAACATCAATTTAATTATTATTCCATGACAATGAATGAGTTTTTTGCGTGCATAGTTTTGGTTTACTATTATAGGGCTGCCATATCATAAAAATAACCATTTGTAGTAGAAAGTTAATGTTTTATATAGATTATTGAATATTGATTTATTTTCAGCCCCCACACTTTGCATTAGCAATACGAGTAATACAATAATATTAACTAAACCTATGACATGTTAGTATACTCAATCTTATGAATTTAAAACCTATGACATGTTAGTATACTCAATCTTATGAATTTAAGCGGTCATGTGTCGCAGTTATTGTGTGAAATAGGTTTTCTTTTTTTTTATCAATCGTCCTTTATTACCATCTCCGCGTTGAGGCTCATGGAATCCTTCTATAACGATAGATCTATATAATATATTATATATGTATAGGTACATACATTATCACTAATTAGATAGACGAACAAAGATGACATCTACTTACTTTATTACAGTAAGATTATAACAACACATGACACCCGTAACTTGCATTCCATGTAACTAGGTGTTAAATAATTCCTTTTAAATTTTCATTTGTATAAATTGTATGATTTATTTTTTTTCTTATATGTACTAAATGTATTTCGCCGGTCTCAAATGGCAAGTCTCACAAATTCTCTTCGACTGGTTGATATTTTTTGACGTAACGATTATGTTACGTTTTTGCGTAATTATTGTCAGTGTATGTATTGCTATAATAGTTTTGTTTGTGAACTAATTAATATGTAGAAGTTAGTGTTTACTTCTATGTAGATACATATTATAATTATTGTGTTAGCTATTATGATACATACTTAATTGTATATTTTGACACTAGACATTAAAAGTTTTTGCACTATCATTATTGATTGCCTATTATAGTGATTCATTAGATAAGTGCTGTACTATGATTTTGTAATTGAAAAAGATGATGTAAATACTTAGTGAGACATTTTAGATATAGTTAGACGATGACGTTAAATATGTAGTTGTTTTGTGAAAATATGAATATATTGAAAGTTAAAAAGTTATTTGTTTTTATGTTTTCTTTATCTTCAACAATGTGAATTCCTATGAATATTTGTTTAACCACTATTTATTTATTTCAATTAATTAATGAATATGGTTAGCCTGCTAGGACCCAATTAGGTACGTTAATTAACCATAGTTAGTTATAGTAATAACATGTCATGATCAATTATTGTTATTATTAATGTAGGTACCTACCCTATAATCTATCAAAGAGTCACATCCAAGTAACAGTTTGACCGGAGTTTTGGCGGGAATCCGATAGTGAGACGTTGTTGGTTTTGTATTATTAGCTCAAACTTGTGTTTCTTCGAGTGTTAATGTGTAATATTGGTGGAATATTAACCATTAAGCGTTCGTTAACGTGCACGAGTGTAGGCGAATGATATAAACTCAAAAAACGTGTCATTTCGCATTTTTTCCAAAACTCCCAGGAAGTTTCAGTAAAGCATCCACTTCTTTACTGAATCGTGACTGACGATGTAAATAATTGACTTGACTACTTGACCACGATTGCTATAACATTGCTGTGACTTTCTTAATGTGAAATTAAGAAAAACTAAAATAAAATACTTGACACTGGCTATATGCACAAACCGTGCGAAGCCATAACTAAAACAAAAAAAAAAAAACAGTTTGACCCGTAGGGAAAGTGACTCGTTGGGAACTCATCTTTAGAATGCTCTAAAATAGTAAAGTCTAGGTGTTAGCCGTGCCCAATAATAATTATATAGCATTATTATGCTAAGGCAGTGCTCTTTAAAACCTATCTAAGCTGTTGGATGAATGTTGTAAGTGCACAAATATAATATGGCCAGGTTTTATTGGACGCTAATGTATACTATTGCTAAAACATGACCCTCTTTCTAGTTCGACGATCGAACAAACGAGTCGAACTAGTGAGAACAAACGATTCGCGAGTCGCGTAAAAATAGAACATCAAATAACGTTGGCAAGATACGTGCGAAGCCAAAACATAAAAGTAAGTTGACAGGTGACAGTTTAGATAGTCTGACAGCACTAACAGCTGGCTTTGACATAAGTTATGCCATTATTGAATGCCACTTTGTGGTTTGACAGCTGATTTCACAAAGCAAACTTTGTTGTCGTCGTTCGTTGTCGTGTTTCTCATATTTCCTTTGGATATAATTTGGGATAAACTGCTGCAGAACGTGCTGACCGGCCTTTATATTGTAAAGTATGGAGAAACCAACAGTCACAGATCAACCCCCACCTTACTCCGCGACCGTACCACCTGGTAAGTACCAGTTTAGGAAAACCGATGCCGATGCGATGTCAATGAATCATTAGAGAGATAAGCCGCGCCGTAGCGAGTGAATACTGCGCAACGTTGACGAAACTTAATATTTTTGCTGCGGCTTGCGCAAGGACATGCATTCACATTTCAAATTTGTATACCTAGCCTACCTTGTAGCGTTATATGACGATTTGATGTATCAATTACAGGCCCGCAGCAGTATCAGCAGCCATATCCTCAACCGTACCCGCAGCCACAGGGAGCGCCGGGTGCTTCATACCCGCCTCCCCCGCCGGGGTACACTCCTCAAGGCGCACCGACGCCGGGCTACGCCCCGAATTATGGGGCGACCAACATTATCATTCAACCGCCCATCATCGCAGTGGGAGCGTGCCCGGCTTGCAGAGTCGGGATTCTCGAAGACGACTTCACATGTCTAGGTATCTTATGTGCTATCTTGTTCTTCCCGCTGGGTATTCTGTGCTGTCTGGCTCTGAAGAACAGGCGGTGCTCCAACTGTGGAGCCATGTTCGGTTAAAACTATTGGAGCCCTTAATTGTTTTGATACAGAGTTTAATGATTTGATTAGTTTAAAAAGTAAAATAGTGACTAGGATTATGAGAGTTTGTTGTATTTTCTTTGGGGTAAACACAGCCAAAGGGAAACCAAGTGACTGATTGATATTTGGTGATGAACAAACATTAGGCACATTTATGTATCTACTTTAATGATATTGTTTCCGAAATTATGTGAAAGAACTTTGATCTAAGTTATAAAATTATATCTTACAGAACATTTGAATTTATGCCAAATATGTGCCACAGGACTTTAGCCCACTTTTAAAAATCTGCTTTTGTCCCACATTGTGTGCCATATTCACACCAAAATTTTGAGACATTTCCTTTGTTTGACTATCTATAGAAAGAATTAAAATAATCTAAAGAACAAAGACATCTTCGTTCTGTAGATTAAAATACTTGCAAATATGAAAAATATTTCAATGTTTCTAAACGAGTCAACAATGCATTGATTTTCCCTCTGTATTATTGAAAAACTTCCTGGCAAAACAAATTAGTGTAATGCATGAAATAGTTTTTATAATCTGGTTTTGTTTTCTTTTTTTTAGCTGATTATTAGACACAAAGCCTACAAGGTTAACAACCTAATCTAAACAGGTTATATTTGATTATGCTACAAATGTGATAGTGAAAAAATACTTGTTCCGCTAAGATTTCAAGTTATTTGAATACTTAGCCAGAACTGGTTTTCTAAACGGTAGTTATAAATACTAAGTTAATATATTTTTTAAATATGTTTTCTTTGAAATTGCTATCTTCCGTTATTTGGATAAATTATGATAGTGGCAAATGATTTATTTCAATATGTAATATTCCTAATCTAATTTTGCTTCTTCCAAATTAGATTTAGATGGATGTAGGTGTGGCATACCAATCTGGATGTAGCTTATCAAGTTATCACTTGCATTAGACAAGTGTCGTTTATCATCCGGTTGCTGACATTTGTTATATCTTATTTTCTATATAAGTATGTGATTTAAACACATTCTAGTATTTTGATATTTGTTTGATTCGTCAATGCTTATTGATATCTTTATTATACTAAAGTGTACATACTCTATTCCAAAGTATGCAGAGGTACGGTTCAAAATTGAAATTTGTAAATGGTTTGATTTATGTTAACACAAATTGACATTTTTCTATAAATTTGATGGGTCTATGAGTACTGTAACTGTATTCATCTAAAATTTTAATAACCATCCAAATTCTTGACTTAAAATTGACAACCACACTCGGACATAAATAATATCTTCTTTTTGCTTGGACTTGTGCTCATATTCAACAATATTTTGATACAATCATTACTTGAGTGACTGATTACTAAGTATGTGATAAGAATTTTGGTACAAACGAGCCTTTAAAACATTTTTGTGACTAGGCCTGTTAATAACCCATTTACAGACAAAAATGCCATTCTGCAATATGATCTAATATGAACAAAAGTATCTATAAAATGTTTCAGGTTGTATCTATTTTTACAATTTTACTATTATTAAAAGTGCCATCCAACTAAAATGTTATAACTATACTGCAGAATACATTTGTGTATATATCCTATGCTATAATTATTATCAATGCCAATTGTAAACGACATGCCATGATAGCATTGTCTTTGTTAGACTAACTCATTTCTTCCACAAATTAGCCATTATCATTGTTAATGTTGATAACAGAGTTAATTAAGGATTATATTGTTCATTCATATTAATATGTATTATAATTGAATTATTGAAAATATTGTGTATGTTATATTTTTTTATTGTAATATTGCATGTAAGTAACTAAGACATTAAATGATCAACTTTTGTATTGAATGCTCCGTTTAATTCCATAACTTACCATCGCGGTATGTTTATAGAAAGATTAACTATAAATATTTTATTTGCAATATCAAACAAAAGTGGTTTAAACTAGTACAGTCACCAAGAAAAGTAGATGTACTTAATGTCTTCAATTATTTAAGCTTTACGCAATGGGAAAGTTCGCACCTACATGTTTAGCTACTGCTACTTTGTCGTTGACTGTTCTAGTGAATTCAATGTCATTGTGCTATTTACATTTTATATAATCAAATAGTATGGAACAGTATTGATACGGTCAACTAAGCTAGGGGCTGAAAATGCTGTGCCGCTCCTAGGGTATTGAGTAGCAGGCCGCTGAGCTTCATCTGGCTAATAAACTGGAATGAAATTCATTTGTTTTTACTACATGCTTTGCCAATGGAGCTCGCCGCCTTGCCACCATCGCTGGCACCACGTCTGTCGCGCCCAAGGCACTGTACAACATTTGCAGTCAGGCTAACCTCATCTACAGGCCACTAGCCTCATATACAGGCCACAAGCCTCATTTACAGGCCAGGCTACCTAGTAGCGCAAGCGCTCAGGCCTAAGGCATTTTTTTTAGAGGCTTTTGGTTGAACTCGTGCCCTTACTACACCCAGTATTTTGCTCCACATTTACAGCAATAGCACTTTGATCCCTTACAATTCGCGTCTCCGATCCGTTATTCGCTAATCATCACTTATCTACGCTTCGGATTGGTTAGGATCCCGAAAATAAACGTGCACTGTGCTAACTTCGTCGGATTTCCGTAGCTACTCTAATTAGGGCTAACGACCTAATTGAGGTATATAGGTATACTTGTCGAATAATATCCTGCTAAATAGACAAGGGTTCAATAGCATATCTACTGGCTAGGGCTTCAAGACTAGTGTCATAACTTTTTTCGTGACAGTATCGAGATAATGATAATGATAATATTTATTGGTAATACTGTAACGAGTTGACCGTAATTGTTGCTGATCCATAGTATTTGCTATATTATATGTATTCCTAACTAGCTCTAGACTGAGTGTTGAATTAAACTCAACCGGAAATGCCTTACATGGTCATACGTTATAAATTTATATTAAGTAACCTATAACTAAGATGTTAATTATATATTTTTAGGTATATGTTAGAGCGTGGAATTTTGATTATATTATCAAATTTATATAAGTTTTGCAATAAATATTGGGTATAAACTTGATTTGAGTTCTCATTTAATTGCCATATATGAATTATTTAATTTACAGTAACAAGTAACAATTAAATTTTATTGTTAGGTACAGCAGGAAAAGAGACCTTAGAAGAAGGAAGACTATCGCTCTACAATATAATAAAGGCTATGTCAACGAAGAGGAAGTCAAATATTACAAAAAAGTATGTGAACGATGTCACTGCGACACCAATCCTTTTAGATAAATAAATCAGACTATGATCATAGCCTCGTAAAGCACTGCCTGACGCCTGTAGGTAGAGCCGATAATCGCAGCAATTTTCATTTGAAATGTTTACAGGGTTTGCGTCCTGCCAAGAGCCGGTAACTGGGAGAAACCGACCGGAAACCGTAAATGGTGCCGAAAATTACATTTATCCGTACCTACTGAAAGACTTCAGTATAAATGCTAACGATCGGTAGTTAATCCTAATATCAATGGTAATCCTACTGATAATTAAAAAGGCGAATCTTTGTGAGTGTGTATGTTTGTTAACTATTGTTTGTATGCTGGACCAATTTCGATGAACTTTGGTATGAAGGTAGCTAGCACCGTAGATTAACAGATAGGTTTTTTTATTTTACTTCTTTTTTCGAAGACAGCTGGTAACACCGCGGATCGCAGCTAGCTTTATGATGCTGCAATTTTTGCGCGAAGCCAAGTAGGGGGCCATTCATTGATCTTTGCTAAATATTTAGTACCTACCATAGTATATATATATATATATATACATTTACATCACGATACTGGTCTTGCGTCCTTTCATTTCGCATTATTGTAACGTCCACTACTTCTAGTTACCTAGAACCTCCTCACCTAGAACTAGGTATTACCTCACTGATAAGTGACACGTAGTTTACAGTTTTACAGTCACGAAAGTACCTGATACAGGTTTAGTGGCAGCTAAAGTTTACCCCCTCGTAAACTTCGACGACTTATATTTATCTTATCACACGTCGAGATGTTGCTTGGTGGTTGTAAAACTGCGATGCAGGCAGGCTACCTTAGCCCTTATGGAATCGCATATAATTTTTATACGAGTTACATTTTTTATTAGGTACATAAGTACCTATATTATCCCTACTAGCGCATAACGGATTGCAAATAAGTATGTTTGATTTTTCTTCTGTTTAAACTTATAGAGCGCGCGTGACACTCAAGGGATCCAAGTAGAAGGCTATAAATATGTAGATATACCTAAGTATAAGATAGATAGGGTATGGTAGGTATAAGCGAGTTATTCGTCAATTTGCGAGCGTGCTGGTCAATCATTGAATTAGGCAATATTATTAATTCATGCCTCCCTATACTTTCGTATAGACTGGCGTGCTTATGAAAACCCTGCTTCCACCAAACAAGATCTCAGAAGCGTAGTGAACAGCGCTTGTGCCCCAATTGTCGGAGGCAACGAGATATAGAGCAGTGTAAATCAAAAGAACTAGACTCTCGATCTGACGTGGCACTTAGTCGCAGTGTGGGGCCGTGCACTTGGCTGTCACTTATGTTAGTTACGCTTTTACATTACGACTGCGCTATAATGGATTTATTCCCAACGACACATCCCTTATTCTGTCCCCAGTGGTGGTCGTTGCAACAGCTTAATATTTTTTGGCTCAACCACCCCCAGTGGTGGTCGTTTGCGTCTCTATTTTTCATGGTATTGCACTCTGCTTCGAAAATGATTTTTCACACCGGTATTGCTGTTTGATACCACCGTGAGTCCGTCTATGTAGTGTCGGTCTACTGAGCTCGTTTTACGCATTTCACCATCACGTTTCGTTTCATGCTACAAACAGAACCGAAGTGGATCGTAACCTATAATCTTAATAGAAATTAAGTCCTATCATCTTTAGTCTGTCTTTCGGAAGAAATAACACCAGAGATGTTGACTCAATTCGTTTAATACAATGACTGCCTTATACATCGTAGTTGAGGGTGGGCGTCGAACATAAATTTCTAAGTACCTTCTTATTCATAATATTATAAAGCTAGTTCCTACATAACACCTTCCCTCTTAAATCTAGTTAACATAAAGAACAGGTATACATGGTATTCGCTTGGCATACCTAATTTAATATATCTTATAAACTATTATACACGCGTACATGTTTATATCATAATGTAAGTACGTATAATATTATTTTACATAGGTTGGTATGCGGACAATCATAGTTGCATTTTAACAATTACAATAGGTACTTTTGTTGCATGATGTGACCATACTGGCAATGTAAAACTAAAACATCTCCAATAAGCTTAACTTCACAAATATACGAACATCAATCAAACTCTAAACCATATCGCTTCACGGGTTTTCTATCCCTAGCCATATACCTACGCGCTTCCCTCTCCACCTGCGCCGCCGTCGAGTGAGCTTCCTCCGGCTCGGGTAGGTCTACCGGCTGTTCTTTATTTTCAGCGTGCGCGTGTGAACCTGAAGCGTTTGCTTCGCCTATCCCTTGAGGCACAGGAGGGAGCTCGCCCGGTTCGGACGTTTCGCCCGCACTACGACGCTGCCCGAGCGCAGCCACCGGACCGACCGGTGCGACAACCGCGGCGCCGCCGTCTGGATCCTCGGCGGTTGGATATACACATGTGGAACGCCTCGCACCCGTCTTTAGTTGGTCGATATGCCTATGCTGTAGGACTCCCCCTGCCGACGATACGTTATAGTTGTTTTTACCTAGCCGCTCCGTTATCCGACCTTCTAACCATTTTTGGCTTGAGTTATAATTTCTATACCACACTGGCTCTCCTACATCTAACCTTCGCGTCTCGGTATTTCCGGTACTGGCAACCTTTTTGGTCTGCTTTTGTTCTACGATAGCCTCATTATCCGGTCTTAACACGTCTAGTCTAGTTCTCAACAACCGCCCCTGCAGCAGTTTTGCCGGGCATTCGCCTGTCGTCGTATGAGGAGTGTTATGGTAATTGAGCAGGAATCTATAAATAGCGGTTTCAATATCAATTTTCGATACTTTAGCCTTTTTAATGACACCTTTTATAATTTTTACTGCATTTTCTGCGGCACCGTTCGATGCGGGATGGTAAGGTGGGGAATAAACATGTTTAATGCCATTGCTGGCTAAAAAATCATTAAACTCCTGAGACGAAAAAGGCGGTCCGTTGTCAGAAGCTACCTGGCGTGGCAGGCCGAACCTGGACCACGACTCCCTCAACCTCCTAATCACGCAATCGGCTGTAGTGCGCTGCATTTTAAAAACTTCTATCCATTTCGATCTGGCATCTACTGTGACCAGGTACATATGACCATCCATGGGCCCTAAGAAGTCTATGTGTACGCGCTCATAGGGGCGATGAGGCCACCGCCACGGCGACGGGGGCGAGCGGGGGGGAGAAGCAGCATTTTCTGCGCAAATTGCACAAGCCTTGCAACGAGTTTCAATGTCCTCGTCAACCCCCGGCCACCACACGTAACTGCGTGCCATTGACTTGGTCTTTACCATACCCATGTGAGGCTCGTGCAGTTCCTCCAGCACACGCCCACGACACCGCGATGGCATAACTACGCGGTGCCCCCACATAATGCAGCCTAACTCGGTGTACAGCTCACTGCGCCTATTCCAATACGGACGTATATTATCAATATCTAAACTTTGCGGCCAACCGTTGTCAATATAACTCAATACCCTACTCAATACCGGGTCATGACGAGTCTGTTTTCTTATCTCCTCACAGTCTAATAGCAACGCTGTCGACGCGAAGTGCAGGTATGACTGATCAGCTAATTCTATTTTTTCTTTAGCCGGATTATCTATTGGCAACCGTGACAACGCATCGGCGCCGTTTACCTCTGACCGCACGTATTGTATATCGAAGTCATATGCAGATAGAATGATGGCCCATCTCTGCATTCTGGAAGCAGCCATACATGGGATGCCGTTCTGTGGCCCAAATATGCTAACTAACGGCTTATGATCCGTCCTTAACATGAAATGGTGACCATACAAGTATTGATGATACTTCTTTACACAGTACACAATAGCTAGCGCCTCGCGGTGTATCTGTGAATAAGCCCGCTCTGCACCGGTTAATTTACGCGAAACGTACGCGACCGCCCGCTCCACGCCTGCCTTGTTTACCTGCGACAATACCCCACCAACGCCTCGCGAACTCGCGTCGCACGTCAGCACTAATGATTGTTTGGGATCATAGTGCGCTAATACATTACTGCCCGCAAGCAGTTCTTTAACTTCCCGAAAAGCCGCCGAGCACTCCGCCGTCCAATGCCATTGACGACCCTTTCTTAGCAACTCGTACAACGGAAATAAATAGTCACTTATGTTGCGCACAAACTTGGCATAAAAATTAACCATGCCTAGGAAAGAGCGCAGATCAGAAACATTAGCGGGCACTGGCATTTTTTTTATTGATTCTATCTTACTCGGGTCCGGTTGAATCCCATTTTTGTTCACTACATATCCCAGATATTTAATCTCATCCGCAAAGAATACGCATTTATTCTTCCTGACCTTTAACCCGTATTGCTTTAACCGGGCTAATACAGCTTCAACGTTACGTAAATGCGTGGTCTGATCCCCGGTTATTATGACGTCATCGAGGAATGCCTGAGTATTCGGAATATCTTTAATTAAATTAGTGATGATTCTTTGAAATATTCCGCTACTGGATGACAGACCATAAACCAGACGATTGTATCGAAATAATCCCCTATGCGTATTAATTACTGTGTACGGTTTTGAGTCCTCAGTCAAACATATCTGAGCGTAGGCCTGTGATAAATCGATTTTTGTATACGTTACTCCCCCCGCTAAATCAGCGAACATATCCTGAACCCTCGGCAAGGGGTACCTATCGACCAACAAACAGGGATTCAAGGTTACCTTAAAATCTGCGCAAACCCTTAAGCCTCCGTCCTTTTTGTGGACGGGAACCAGCGGCGTCGCCCAGTCGGAGCACTCGACCGGCTCGATGATGCCCTCGCGCAGCATCGCGTCGAGCTCCGCGTCCACCTGCTGACGCAGCGCGTACGGCACCGGCCGCGCCCTGCAGAACACGGGCACAGCGTCCGGCCGCACGCGCAGCGCCGCTTCGCCCCCCGTGTAGCGACCTAGGCCCTCTTCAAACACCTCACTGTATCTGCAAAGCAATTCCGTTAACTTATCAGTACTATTCACTTTCACATGGTCATCGACGGTCACATTACCACATACATAATTTTGTCCCTGCTCCAGCCGGAATTTGGGCAATTGAATATTCAAGTGAGCTAGCCACTGCCTACCTATTAGTGTGGTTAAACCGTTATCGACTACATACAGATCCAAACGTTTCACTTTGTCTTTATATTTCACAATCGGTGTGACAATGCCTAATGGATTGATGTTATCTCCCGTATACGACTTGAACGCCGTTTTGATCTTTTGTACAGGTAAATGGCTAAACAAAGCTTCATATGTATTCTTACTGATGCACGACGCCGGTGTACCCGTATCCACCTCCATGCGCAACGGCTTATCGTCTACTGATAACACGAGACTCACCGACTTGTACTCGCTCAAGGACATCTGGTAAATAGGTTCGGAGTGGTCCTCATCCGACTCCGACTGTTGATCTTCCTTTACCTCGGCGAAAAAATTGCCCCTCCGTTGCTGCTGACCCTTGCTGCCCTTGGCACGAGTATCCCGCCACTTCGCGCCCACTCCTGTTGTGTTCCCGGCATTCGGGCAAACACGCTTTAAATGTCCCCTGCGCTTGCAAATATTGCACACAAAGTCGCGATAACGGCACTTATTCCCTTCGTGACCTTGACCGCCGCATACGCCGCATGGCCGCCTTGGCTGTGACGTAACATTCCTCTGCGCGCCCGTAGTCATTGCGTTGATCTCCGATGCTTGCGCGTTCGACGTACTGTTCTTCCGCCAACCCTCGGTGGGAGCCATCTCCACGGACGCGGCGTCCCTCTCTGCCGCCTCCAATGTGCTCGCTAAATTGATAGCCTTGACGAAGGTCAAACCGTCCTCCGCGAAAAGTCGTTGACGAATTAGATCGCTCGCCAAACCACACACTAATTGATCGCGTAGATTTTCGCTCAGTAGAAAATCCAGTCAAATTCCGGCTGGAGCAGGGACAAAATTATGTATGTGGTAATGTGACCGTCGATGACCATGTGAAAGTGAATAGTACTGATAAGTTAACGGAATTGCTTTGCAGATACAGTGAGGTGTTTGAAGAGGGCCTAGGTCGCTACACGGGGGGCGAAGCGGCGCTGCGCGTGCGGCCGGACGCTGTGCCCGTGTTCTGCAGGGCGCGGCCGGTGCCGTACGCGCTGCGTCAGCAGGTGGACGCGGAGCTCGACGCGATGCTGCGCGAGGGCATCATCGAGCCGGTCGAGTGCTCCGACTGGGCGACGCCGCTGGTTCCCGTCCACAAAAAGGACGGAGGCTTAAGGGTTTGCGCAGATTTTAAGGTAACCTTGAATCCCTGTTTGTTGGTCGATAGGTACCCCTTGCCGAGGGTTCAGGATATGTTCGCTGATTTAGCGGGGGGAGTAACGTATACAAAAATCGATTTATCACAGGCCTACGCTCAGATATGTTTGACTGAGGACTCAAAACCGTACACAGTAATTAATACGCATAGGGGATTATTTCGATACAATCGTCTGGTTTATGGTCTGTCATCCAGTAGCGGAATATTTCAAAGAATCATCACTAATTTAATTAAAGATATTCCGAATACTCAGGCATTCCTCGATGACGTCATAATAACCGGGGATCAGACCACGCATTTACGTAACGTTGAAGCTGTATTAGCCCGGTTAAAGCAATACGGGTTAAAGGTCAGGAAGAATAAATGCGTATTCTTTGCGGATGAGATTAAATATCTGGGATATGTAGTGAACAAAAATGGGATTCAACCGGACCCGAGTAAGATAGAATCAATAAAAAAAATGCCAGTGCCCGCTAATGTTTCTGATCTGCGCTCTTTCCTAGGCATGGTTAATTTTTATGCCAAGTTTGTGCGCAACATAAGTGACTATTTATTTCCGTTGTACGAGTTGCTAAGAAAGGGTCGTCAATGGCATTGGACGGCGGAGTGCTCGGCGGCTTTTCGGGAAGTTAAAGAACTGCTTGCGGGCAGTAATGTATTAGCGCACTATGATCCCAAACAATCATTAGTGCTGACGTGCGACGCGAGTTCGCGAGGCGTTGGTGGGGTATTGTCGCAGGTAAACAAGGCAGGCGTGGAGCGGGCGGTCGCGTACGTTTCGCGTAAATTAACCGGTGCAGAGCGGGCTTATTCACAGATACACCGCGAGGCGCTAGCTATTGTGTACTGTGTAAAGAAGTATCATCAATACTTGTATGGTCACCATTTCATGTTAAGGACGGATCATAAGCCGTTAGTTAGCATATTTGGGCCACAGAACGGCATCCCATGTATGGCTGCTTCCAGAATGCAGAGATGGGCCATCATTCTATCTGCATATGACTTCGATATACAATACGTGCGGTCAGAGGTAAACGGCGCCGATGCGTTGTCACGGTTGCCAATAGATAATCCGGCTAAAGAAAAAATAGAATTAGCTGATCAGTCATACCTGCACTTCGCGTCGACAGCGTTGCTATTAGACTGTGAGGAGATAAGAAAACAGACTCGTCATGACCCGGTATTGAGTAGGGTATTGAGTTATATTGACAACGGTTGGCCGCAAAGTTTAGATATTGATAATATACGTCCGTATTGGAATAGGCGCAGTGAGCTGTACACCGAGTTAGGCTGCATTATGTGGGGGCACCGCGTAGTTATGCCATCGCGGTGTCGTGGGCGTGTGCTGGAGGAACTGCACGAGCCTCACATGGGTATGGTAAAGACCAAGTCAATGGCACGCAGTTACGTGTGGTGGCCGGGGGTTGACGAGGACATTGAAACTCGTTGCAAGGCTTGTGCAATTTGCGCAGAAAATGCTGCTTCTCCCCCCCGCTCGCCCCCGTCGCCGTGGCGGTGGCCTCATCGCCCCTATGAGCGCGTACACATAGACTTCTTAGGGCCCATGGATGGTCATATGTACCTGGTCACAGTAGATGCCAGATCGAAATGGATAGAAGTTTTTAAAATGCAGCGCACTACAGCCGATTGCGTGATTAGGAGGTTGAGGGAGTCGTGGTCCAGGTTCGGCCTGCCACGCCAGGTAGCTTCTGACAACGGACCGCCTTTTTTTTTTTTTTTTTTTTTTTTTTTTTTTTTTTTTTTTTTTTTTTTTTTTTTTTTTTTTTTTTTTTTTTTTGACTCAATGCATTGCCGAAATCACAATATCTAGATAATTGTTTCAGCGCCGCAATATACTGAGTCACACTCTCCGCCTTGCCTTGCCGCCGCTGACGGAACCGATACCGCTCCGCCATTATAGAAGGGCGCGGTTGCAAATGACACTGCACCAGTTTCACTAATTCACTGTACGTAATATCCCCCGGTTTCTTCGGACTCGCCAAGTTTACCATCAGCTCATATGCCCGATCACCTGCTAATGATATCAACGTAGGCAACCTCAATTCTTCTTTGATTCCGTTCGCTTTGAAGTACAGGTCGACGCGCTCGCAGTACAAAGTCCAGTTGCCATTGTCGACGTCGAACTCCTGGATTTTTCCCACGGACATGTTCAATTCTTCACCGCACGCTGTATAATACCGAATTTTAATCCTCGTCGCCAATTAGTCTGTCTTTCGGAAGAAATAACACCAGAGATGTTGACTCAATTCGTTTAATACAATGACTGCCTTATACATCGTAGTTGAGGGTGGGCGTCGAACATAAATTTCTAAGTACCTTCTTATTCATAATATTATAAAGCTAGTTCCTACATAACAATCTTATTGTTCTTTAACAAAATATGTAATAAAAAAAACTATATTAGGTAAGTACACAAAAATTAAAACTAAAAAAATCAAGAGTAGGGGAAGCTGTTGTACGTCAGACCGTGTTGTACCTAGGCCAAACACAATTTTTCGAAAAATCCCGGGTTTTAAATTTATGTTGTCTATGGCAGTTAAAGCACTCTTTGTCAACTACATCGTGAAGTTAGTTGTGATTCGCCGGCGCCGCTTCAGTGCAGAGAAAAAGGTAATTCATTATTTCTTGTTCAAAAAGTACGTTTTTCGGGCTTTAATTTTGGTATTTGTATTTAGCAGAATGTACATTTATTAAAAATGTTTTATTTACTCTCTAATCTCAGTATATCTAGGTAATAGATGGAGTAGGTATTTATTGCAAACCTCAACTTTAAGTGTATTTTTATGAAGATTGTTATAGAAATTGATGCGAGTGGTACCTTAGACACCCAACTAACTATGTACCTTGGACTTTGATCGAATTATGGCAATATTTTAACCCCAAAATTTACTTAAAAACGGGGTTTCTCAAAAACTGCTAAGCCAAATAGGTACCTATATTTATGAAACATACATGATCTGATGTGAATATAATAATATGGATGATTATTATAGAGACAAAAGACTGTTGGTAAGGGTTTTTTTGAAAGATGTATTTTTACTGAGTTAATAATAATTATTAATTACTGTTTTTGATATGATCAGTCATTGGTTGTAGTTAAATAACAAATAAAAATAAAACTTACTCCGTACAGTAATTATATAGTGTATTATCTTCATTTTATTCTAGTTTGTCCAAAGTACAACTGGCACGGGCCAAAGTACATCAGGGATGTTGTACCTTGGACAATTTTCCCTTTTTTTTTGGAACGGCTTTTGCTCTCAACTTAATGCAAAATACACAGATTTTATTAGTTTCGTATGTAGTTGAATAACTGATCTTTGTATTTATGCATATTTGAAAGACCCTAAACTTTCCATTAATTTATGAAAAATGAAAATGTAAAAAACTGGCCTAGGTAAAACAGCTTCCCCTACTTAGCCGAAGAAGTAATAAAATTAATCCTTATTATCTATGCTCTCTGGTGCACACAGTAAATGAAACGCTGGTTTCGTAGCCCCCAGTTCTCATTCTCCAGTCTGTTTTCATTGGTTTGGTGAGTGTCGCTGGCTCGAGCGTCAAGCTGCGACCTATTTATCGATGGTATTCCATTCCACAGCCTTCTGGCATAGAAAAAAATTTTATGTAAAGGGAGTTCTTATCACTTCCACTCGTAATATAAGGTAAATGCATGCCTGTGCATCTCGATGTTAGCGCGTGTGCATCGAGATGCGGAATACTCTTCTAGATTTTCAAACCAACAAGCAACAGTCACTAGATAAGTATTGTTCACTACTAGGTACATTGCTTGGTACAACATTTTCAGGTAAAGCACTGATGAGATCCAATAACGCTCAGATGGTTTTTGACGGCCTGTAAAACACCATGGTGAAACTCATAGTGATCTGCACTTTTATATTATCTAAAACTCATTTCATTCGAACCAAACAGTCACTCGCTCGTATTGTCTAAATACTTATTACAAGAGAGAAACAACTTCAACGAGAGCGGATATTAACTGAGAAAGTTTCATCGGTACGGATGCCGCTAGCGACGGGGCGAGGTATCGTGATTGACCGCAAAAGACATTAAAGTATGAAGATGACTGACTGAGTAATAGGTATTAGTAACATGAGTAACGCGGACCAAGGCGGTAGCAACTGGTACGCACAATAATTTATTATTTAGGAATAAATAAATGGGAACTAAAACATTCGTATCGATGGTCACTCGATCTGTGTCGTTCTATATTTTAGGGACTTTCTTTGTGAATTATATTAAAATGGGTCATTGTTATTTAGACTTCGGCCTGACTAAAGACGAGCAGGCAGTGGATAATATAGAGGTATACGTCATAATATACCATAAACGACCTCCTCGAAAGCAGAGCCGCGCGCGTGCAAAAGCGGTATTTTCTATATTATATTCTAAGACTGAAATTGAAGGTTCCAAGTTCAACAAAACTTCGCTCAAAAGCCTCAAATTTGAAGGTTCAATAACGTCCCTATTCCGCTGTCTCGGGCGGGACGAGTAGGTATATTTCGTATAAAATTAAGTACTGTATGCACTTTGAAGAGGGATATTTTACTACAGACTTGTAGATATTGAAACATCTTTCTTGGAATATTTATATAAATACATGTGGAATTGAGATAAATTGAATTGATAAAAGTAAAAATGTTTCTACCGACTGACAGTCTCGGCTGCAAAGGAGAACCATACTTTTTGAAACATTTTTTAACTTGACGGTTATGGACATTAAAGTCTTAAAAAAATACTTTTCTCGTGAAGTCACATCAGACTGTTTGAATCGATTTTTTTTCTAAATCTTCATGTTGGGGCAATATGTTTGTCTGATCCCATTATGATTATGATTTTAGCTTTAATCAGTTCTGGAACACTTTCACTTAAAAATAATTCTGCATATAACTTGAAGAACCTTACGTCGTTTGATCGTCAATCTTGCGTCTTCTTATCGAGTGTGGAACTAACATTTGTAATGTCGTATCGGGACGGAGTTTCAAGTTGGGCCATAAATTATAGAGGATCAGCCGGTTGGGGGCCCATCTCTCTGAAATATCTTACTAGTAGGCACTTACCTACTACTTAAAAAAGTTTATTTATTCTGGAATTTTTTATTCAGATAAAGTTTAGGTAGGTATATAGGCTTAGCCACACCAATATTTTACGCGCGAAGGACTGTCTATTTATTTGTTACGTTATCACGTTAAAACGTTAAATAATGACAGCCACAAAAATTTTCACCCAAGATCTTCGCTAAATTATTACAAAGTAATATAATTATCGGTAGGTACCTAATTAATGTAAAATATTCCAGACACAAAAAGATAAGGGATTTATCTAGTTACATGGTAAAGTCTAAAAGCTTTGTACTTTTCTTTTGCATGAGAAAAATAAACTCTTGTCTACCTACTATTGTGGCTACTTGTGAAGTTGTAGCAGGAACTAAGTAGCTTCGTAGAACAAGGCTTTCGGTGTGTTGGCGTCTCGCCAGAACACCTCGATTCGCTAATCCGAGTTTAGCCGACGCGACATTTAACATCACAGATAACTCTTCTAATTAGGTAGTCGATCGCGTTGTTTTAGCTGGCCTTCGAATAATTTGCTCTGCTAAATTTGGTAATGACATAAAAATATCAGATTAAATGTTTTAAATCCCTACATTTTTCATAATAGTTACTTTTGCCAAAAAACACTTGTTTTGTGATAGAGATTTTGTAAGACGCTTTACTGTGATATTTGGTTTTTCTTATTTAAATGTAGGTGTACTCTACCATAACGACACGATAGCACCTCGTTAGGAACGAGGCGGGTAAATCAATAAACAGCAAAACAAAGTAGGTAGGTACCTACCACAAAAGTTCATGATTTCATAAACTCGTTAATTAAATCATCGATAAATAATATAATGCCCTTTTCTATACCGGGTTATAAACGCAAATTGAAACATGCAGCAGGAGCTCATGCGAAACAATCATATTATTATCGTTTATTTGCAGCAATACAACAGATTCAGTTTGTAGGTCTGTGTGTCGGAGGGTGCCTATATAAAACACCTTAGGTGGTGATGGCGATTCTGTTTGAAGGTCCAAGTTGTTGTAAGTACGTAGCTGTCCCTGGTTACGACAAAACAAAACAAACGTTTCTAATCAGCGATTTTTTTCTCAATACAAAAAGAGAACTCTAATACCTTTCCTTTTAGAGAATTCCGTAATATCTTCGTAGTTTAAGTAACCACACAAAAATACAAAAAAAAATTGCTTTGAAATCATGACAAATATAAGTATGTAGTTTTTTGTTAATAAAAATAATGAAGATTTAGAGAGCGAAAACCTTGTTCTCCCGAGACGCAAATTTCTTCAATATATGTAGGGAAATAGCAACTCTCTCTATCGCACCGCAGGGGGACCGAGCGATATCAATAACATTTTTTAATCGAGGGACGTCGTTCCTCTAAGAAACAGCTTAATATATATAATCGAATCTAATATAAATGAAAACTAATAATTGTCACCTAACCATGGTTAAAATGGACTCCATAACACGTCTCATAAATTAACAATATTTACAATTATAAAACTGTCCGTACATAACAATTATTTCAGAAATTGATGTGAGATAATGTTAAACAAGCGGAACCAAGGGCAAAGGCAAGTTATTGCTGATATATATCGTAATACTGTATCCGGTCGTCGGCGTAGGCATTGCTGCGGTCAAATTCATACGAGTACATAGGCGTAATCCGATTTCCGTGTAGTATGATATTGCATTAATTACTCGATTATTTATTAATTCGATCATTTCTATATCGTTGACTGAAATGATAAGTGATCAAGGCTTGGGAGTTTTGGCGGGAATCCGATAGTGAGACGTTGTTGGTTTTGTATTATTTTCTCAAACTTGTGTTTCTTCGAGTGTTAATGTGTAATATTGGTGGAATATTAATCAGTAAGTGTCCGTTAACGTGCACGAGTGTGGGCGAATGATATAAACTCAAAATACGTGTCATGTCGCATTTTTTCCAAAACTCCCAGGAAGTTTCAGTAAAGCGTCCACTACTTTACTGAATCGTGACTTTGACGATGTAAATAATTGACTTGACTACTTGACCACGATTGCTATATTGCTGTGACTTTCTTAATGTGAAATTAAGAAATACTTATTATAATAAAATACTTGACACTGGCTATATGCACAAACCGTGCGAAGCCATTACTAAAACAAAAAATAAAATAAAATTCAAGGCTTGAATTTTTTGCCTACCTCAGCTTTTATAACAGTATAAATATTCAGGAGAACGTTATTTCAACGTTGATTTTAAGTTTTGTCACTGTTGGAAAATGTATTTCACCCTCAATCTTACTTCTATTTTTGGTCTGAAGTAATCATTTTCAATAACAGTAAACGCAAGCGCTTACGCCAAGTTTTATGATTACTTTTACGGGTTTGCAGTGATGAAATGTTTATTCCTTCCTATAAACAATTCGGAATCGGGGTGACAATTTATCGCCTTGACTCACTCACTCACTCAGCCACCACAATTATGTAAACCCTGGGACCCGAATCCTGCTCAAATTGAATGCATATCATTCCAAAACCTCATCTCAATTCAAACCTTATGCTCGAGATGCATAATGGTGCTAATTCTATTGCATTTAACGGCATCAGGATTTTGTTACCAAAATATTAATCAAATAGTGACATTTTGAACTCTAAAAGGTTGGTAGAAGGTTGAAATGGGTAGAAACAGTGTCAGCTTTAGCAACTGAATGTGTGTTCGCACGAGCCAGACGATCTGAGTGTCATCGACAAACACGATGAGTATACGGAGGCATGTACCGTATCTTATCTTATCTTAGTAATATTATAAATGCGAAAGTTTGTGTGTTTGTGTGTTTGTTAGTTCCCCCGCTCAAACGGCTGGACCGTTTTGCATGAAATTTGGTATGGAGGTAACTACCGTCCTAGATTTACATATAAGCTTCTTGGTATTCAAAAACAGCGGGGAACACCGCGGGGCGCAGCTAGTTATAGTATAACATTAAGTTTTTTTGACCGAATTATATCCAGCTCTGGGTGGATACGGATTAATAAGTAAGTTCTAGATAAGAGTAAAAGCGAAAAGTAACAATAAGCTGTAAGAAAACAGAAACACGCAAGCTCGGACTGACGAAGAAAGATTTTCTTTTTCTTCTTTGATCTTCCTTTTTTCACCCGAACACTAGAAAACTACCTCACAGATTTAATAATAGTGGTAACATCAACATGGCTATCTGGGGTTTACGTGAATACCTTTCTAAAATCCCTACTGAAATGAAGAAATTACATATTTTCATTCAAAGTAGTCGGGCAAGCTCGTGTTCAATAGTGGCAATAACAAGATGAACTTCAAACTTTTCCAACTTTGGTCATGACTTATTCATGGAGGCAAATGCCCCTTTTCCTGAGTACGTCCCAGCGTCGTAAGTGTGAAAAAAGCTAATTGGGTAGACCGATACCGGCTGCTTCCAATCGTACCTATATCTAAGCTTGCCTGTTGATAACATCTTGTAGGTGATTGCAACACTATGATGTGATTACGTGACAAACAAGAGCGAATTTGAATTAGATTTAATAAGTAAAAAAAACCTCTTGGTTTTGGAGAACTGATAAAAATATATTATACTGCATAAGTAAGTACTTTTTGAATCTACCTAGCTGCGTTATACGTAGTGTAAGGTACATGATATTAGAAAGATAATAATGGCCGAATTACGATCATGATTGCAAAAAGTACCTACTCCACCCGATAAAAAAACGTGTCGAAAATTAATTACTTTATGTAGTTTTGTGCTTCAAAGTTCGTCCAAAGTAAAAGTTACATAGGTACCACTTAAGACTACAACGTTGATGATAACAAAGCATTCATTTTGAATATAAATTAATTAACGAAAACTTGTCATAAGCACTCCTTATAATTTTATTTGAATTGTGAAAGAACTGTCTGCTTATTTACAAGTTCGTTTAAATTATGAACGGTACAATTTAGGTCAGAGTGCTTTCGTTAATTAATAAAATAATTAGAATGATGCAAAATAACCTATTTATCAGATACTAGCGACCAGCTCCGGTTTCAACCATGAACCACTCAATATATTATGATACCTACGTCCATACTAATACAGTGGATTCAATATACATTTTCTTTACACCTGCATATATAATATCACAGTGTCCGTCACCAACTACTTTGGTTTGCTATTAACTCTAGCGAGGTATGAGAGCGAGGTAAAGTTAGGATTGCGCAAGAACATTCAACATAAGATAGGTTAATAATGACCAAAACAAATGACAGTAGGGTCTCTACATCTTGATAATCAAACGTTGCTTACATCGTCAGTTGAATGCCATTTCACAGCTAGTTAAATGCGCCGATATTTACCACTTTAACCGTATATCGAGGACAGCTCGTTAAACATGTCGACGGCTACCACTCGATTAACGAGCCGATAAAAATATCGGTTCATCGAGGCTCTGCTGCATAACGAGGACTCGAAAATTCGATCTGTCAAGCCAAACTTGAATACGGCTTGCTAATATAATTATGGGGATGCGTTTATTGTGAGATGGGAAATTCTGTTAATGAGAATTTGTGTTTTAGGAACACAGTGACGTTAGGAAGCTCGCAGCTTCAGTCGGCGAAAATAGAGATATAATAGGGACCTTATTATGGTATGAAACTCAGTGCGTCATACTGACCGTTCCTTTTTCTTATTTTCTAGGCAATGTTCTTAGGTTGATTCTATTCTCATTAGTAGTAATTGACTGAAGCCTAAAGCCATGCCCTAAAAAAGTAGGTATTTCTGCGCCATTCTTTGTAAAGAAGCGGAAAGAATTTCGTTCTTCTTATTCTGTGTCACCCTACTAATTGTGAAAGTTGAGTAGGCCACCGCCGCTGTGCTTATTGGATTTAGTAGACTTCAAAGACACGTATTCGGTGGCAGATGGGGTAAATCGGCCAGATGGGACACAACAATCTTGAATGCTTTGATCGCATTTCCTTCGTTACCGAATGACATGGATTGGATCTAATGAAAGTGACTGTAAGCGTATAATATACAATTGCACGGCTCATATTGGTTTTATTATTCTTTTATTACTCTTTCTTGAAATAAGTATAAAATATAGGGTATATATAAAATATAATAAATGGTCATATAATATGAGTGCGTCTTTTAAAATGTATTTATAGCACCGTGCGACCTAAACCCGCACTTAGGTCACGCTTTGCGCTGTTCAAAGTAGCACATTTTTAAACGGCCTGATGTTCACTAACTTCACACCGTTTAAGAATATACCCATCGTTGCGAGCGTAGTACTGAACCAAAGCTAATCAGTCATACATTTTTACACCACTCACAAACTCATAGTAAGAAAGAGAAGATACCTATAACCTGTAACGTGTGGGACCGAAACGCCAATGTCTTTGGCGCCATATTTTTGCATGTTTTCATTTTGGTCTTCATCGAACAATATTACGTGAAAACGCTATACCTAAGTTAGCGATATTAACCGTACTCTGTACCTTTTATTCAATTTCTAATCCGATGATATAATTATTGAAACATAAGAATACTTACTTGATTTAGAAATGTTGCGTTTTTTGTTGTTTACATAAAATGTAACCGACACATGAACTTATTTTCACTGAATACACACACTTTCAATTATTATACACCATATTATATAATATAGTGTCATAGTGAATACATTTATGCACAAACCAGATCAATCACAGATTCCTATATTAAGTAGGTGTAGGATGATACGATAATGATTCGGTTACAAAATGAATCACTACAATATTGATATTTTTCACTGTTTTTTAGTTGAAACCTGTTTGACTATTATTTAAACACTATCACAAAACAATATTACATTAAGCAATCCACGAACCATAAATATGCATCCAAAAATACTAATAACCTAAAACACAAATCTAGAAGTGATACGGGTAGGTGTCAATTGTGTTTTCCCGTTCTCTACTGGTGGAATGCCAACCTACCCACATTAAAATTTGTGTGTTTATTACTAAGAGTCAAATGAACATCTTTTCATTGCATTAATTCGAAGATTATTTTAAAATAAATTAAATAGATGGCGGGTTTATGTCGCACGTGCTATAAAATAGTATACGATACTCGCTGCGTTAGTAAGTATATTAAATACACGGCGTATAGCACCCTCGCTTCGCTCGGGCGCTAACTTCACGCCGCCGTGTATTAATATACTACTTAGACAGCTTGTATCGTAATGTACTATTCCATAGTTTTCATTCTTAGTTCCATAGTTTTTCCATGGCTTTGGAAATTAGTCTTACATGCCATTATAAGACATTTCCAAAGCCATGGAGTAAGTATATTATTTTATCATGCAATCATATAGATACGTACCTACTTGTATATTATATCAAATAGTGTATTGAACCATAGGTAAGTACAGGAGGATAATAACAAGGATGTACAAATATTTATACATGTGTCTACTTTTATATTTTACTTGTATGTCTTGGAACGCAATAAGGGTTGTTATCTGATCTTATAACCTACATTAGTACAAATAATGGGTTTAAAATAAAGAGAACAAACTGGAATAACAAGCCCTGAATTAGTTACAGTCAAGCAAGATGTCGCGTCGTTTCTCCGGATTAAAATCCAAAAAGGATATTATTTTTTCTATTTTAAATAATGGATAATATTACATACTTCTATGAATAATGATATCTTGAAAGTTCGTGAAAATAATAGTCAGAAACATTAAGGCGTGAATACACCAAATAGCTAAAACTGTCAAGGTCAACAATAGTTTTCTTATACACATTTTATTACTTCATATAATGCATTTCATTTTGATTGTTGTTACATATACATGTATAATATGCGTAAGCGCAAAAGCTCTCGGCTTACGATACGCACGGTTACTTTCATATCTACCTGTGTAGTATATACTAGGCAAAAAATCGTGCTGCAAGATTTTTTTTCATCGTGCGGAAGAGATAGTATATGTAATTATAATGTAGACTATGATGTCAAAAGTAGAATCTATCAAATGTCGACTAAACTATTATAAATCTATGAGGGAATCTTCTTACTCATGAGCCATGACAACAATGTGATCTCGCAGTGCGCACCTTAAGCACGGCTGGACAGTGTTTGTGAAATAGGACATTATCATCATTATAATATCTATCTATAGTTTTCATTGTAATCTCGCCTTAACAATCATATTTTAACACCGAAGCTGTTTACGCTCCGTGAACTTTTCATTAAGTCACAGTGCTGAAGATTACAAAATGAAAGCATTGCTTCGGATGTACAATTTTATTCTTACTATGCTCTGTGGAAAGAAGCTCTGTTATGGATAATTTTATAGAGCTTTTGCCTGCGGCTTCAATTGCTTGGATCTCATCGGCCATTGACGTTTTTTTTTTATTATGTTTAGTCTGTTTTTTTCAGTAATTTATTAAATGCCTATTAATGCCTTATTTTCTTGCCACTCTAACTTATTTTTCCTCCAATTCAGGGAATACTCTTCACAAATTATCCAACACTCAAAAATATAAAGGAACATTTTGGGATAAACAATCCACCATAAATGGACTAGCAACTTTAGTAGTGGCATTTTTAACATGATTATTCTAAATGAAATCCTCCACTTAATTGTTACCGTTCTCATTTACAACAACTTACAAATATGTCAGCCGTCGCACGTGTTTTGCTGTGGGGGCGACTAACATCATCTATTCATGGGCTCTTTATTGCGACCATGAGAGGGTCATCACAAATGAAATGGGGCCGCTGCTAGTGTGGCCACCCATCCCCTTTACACCGGACAGTTTATGAGATAGTTTTCAACAGACAAATAATCTATCAGCGAAAATAATAGCGGTTGTACCACAGGTTAGTAAAAAGTTACTTCGTACCGCGGAATAAAAGGTAGTATTCGAGCGATTTTATAAAACTATGGTCAGTGATATTGAATTGGAGATAAAAATATCTGTGTGGCTAGTGTGACTTTTTTCACACGCACTTTCTATGGAGATTTTTCGTTCATACGCGTTAGTAAAAAACACGTAAAAATACATGTTAACGCGTACTATGTCGAGCGCGGAAAAACACACTCGGGAATTGTTCAAGTACACAATAATTAAGTATTTACTAAGTATCTGTGAAGGCGCATCACAAGACAAATAGGTGATATCGGCTATCTAAATGCTACAACTAAAATGGAATGGCATCGATTTGATAAAAACGTTTAGAGTTCAATAGAAAAGCTTGATTGCGACATTACTGCTTTATAATAGTTATTATTATATGACGGCGCGAGATCGTCGGACTGTACCCATATTTACCTACGCGAATTTTCCAACAAGATGGTCACTTCTTTGCCGGACCTGGTCAGTCAAAACCATTATGTTTTATGTTGTAAGTAGGCAAGTATATGATATGAAACTACCTTCAATGTAAAATTCTCATAAGTATAAATGTTACTGAACTACATAACAAAAGAACAACAATTATCAAGATTTAAATAATCTACAGAGAAAAAGACACAAAAAATGCTGGAAAAACATCAAATCCGATGACAACTAATTATGTTTATATTTTGCGTGTAGTATCTACCTACATAAGTCCCCCAGAAAGAGTGAGGGAACTCATTTCGAATTAGATTATTTTGACGAATTTATTAATCAAGAATCTAGCAGCTTTGAAACTTTTAAAAATATAATAAAGCTACAGTAAAAGGCATTTAAACGATCGTCTTTTAAATAACCGGCCATATTTTCGCTTCGAACGGTTAACTTTGTTTATTAAACTCTATTTATTTCTTTTATGAGACCATTAAAGGTATACACAGGGCTGTAAATTGTATCTAAACCTTTTACGTTTTTTTTTACGATTACTCGCTGGGTCTGTGTAACTTAATGATGGTATGTGACTCATCATCATCCCACCGAATATCCGCCATACTGGTGAGCACGACACGGGCGCCAAGTCCGTATCTGACTACTATTTACTCGTAGAAATATGGCAATCAAAATCCCGGACATAGTACAAAGCGGTGCACAAGAGCCTATAATAAGCTGTTCGACCCTCACATAAACCCTCAAATTTCACAGCTTTTGAACGAATTCAATGAGAAGGAAAATTTTAATAGGTCGGGTGGAAACACAAGTCACATTTACATCCCTAACTGTCGTTTACATTGCGAATGCAATTAAACTTTGGACGGTATAAAAGTAAGGGTAGATCTTCACAAGGCGGTTTTAGTATCCAATCGCAATCAAAATAAAACCCGCCAAAGTAGTTATACTCCTATATAAATTATTATGTTCACCATCGTATAAAAGTAAATAAATAAAAATTAAATTTTATATGGTGTCATTAGTCAGGCAGAAACTGAGGAGTGAATACTAGCTTAGATTTATGCTCTTCTTTTTATTGTTCTTCTTCAACTTTTTTTCATATTGCACTTTAAAAGTTTCAAACCCAAATAACCACCGGAAATACAATCTTAGAAAAAAAAATAGACAGCAGAAGTGAACATCGATTCACGCATAGTGTGTTCCCGTCCTTATAGCTAGTAATCCTAGAACGAAACCGTGTGTTTACATTGTGCCGATCCGCCTGCGAATTCGCACCACGGGAATTGGACCAATGCGAAAGGGTGTCTGAAGTTGGATTAATTTTAAACGCGCACTGTGAAAGGTCTTTTCTGCCGTAGGCCGTAGGTATTCAGACAGAGAATTATAACTTGACTTATATAGACTATACTTTAAACTAGATTACATTATTAAAAAGTAAGTAGATACCTATATGTTTGTATGTATTTTTTGGCGATTCGAATATCGTTTCATTTGACGTTGTTTAATATTATTAACTGCATAAGTATTATACTCTTTATAACAGTCATAATTGCAAATATATATATATTTCCAAACAGTTGTAGCACTATACCGCTAAATCAACTACATAAAACTTATATTGCTTATCCTAGTAGATACCTAGTCTAAAGAAGTAAGCAGCGAGCACTAAACTCGGCAAAGAGTGTCTCTTAGTGGCACTTAAAAGACGTTGGCCTGTATAACCCACACTTAAGCAGCCTATCGGATGACCAGACATTTGGATAATCGACGTTCCTACCACATTTACAGAACCTTATACACCTGTATTTGTTACCAGATCGCCCGCAATTTCAACCGCCGCGATTTTCTTGTTTGCTAAAAACTTTGACATACAATTTGGTGAAATTAGGTGTCAATGTTTAAATTTGCTAGAGTGCTACTAGAGTTATGTACTTTAAAGAAAAGTTTACGCCTATGTTTAGCTATGTTACATATGGGCTGGTTTTTACCAAATATCAGTATAATCCGGTCTGTTTTAACATAGAAACGAATGTTCAAGCATTTATTATAAGTATATTTGAGAATTATAACATTATTCATTAGGGTTAACGTTTCAGCCGGTTAGTGGACGGATCGTTACCTCCCATTCATTTGAATTAACGAACCGTCATAGAGCCTGCGTGAATTCACATTTCGCTTATTTAGGTTAAACCACTTGACGAACAAAGGGGGCGATTGTTAACCGACCGTGGTAGCGGTGGCGGTCGGAATTCACATTCACATACAAACACAGATGTCCTTATCTACATTATTATTACTGTGTCAACTCAAAGATACAATAATTATTTGTATTTTGTTTTTGTTGATCGTCAGTTGCCATCTCGCCGGCGCGTTATTCTATTCGTGCAATCGTAATGGTATCGGAAGCTTGCAAAGGATTATTATTTAATGCGGCTCTGTTGCTGCTTTTAAGTAGATACGAGAAAAGTATTCTACGGCTGCTTTTTTCTCGACTTGGCGGCACTGCCCTGCCCCCAGATAGACTAGACCTTTCTGAAACCTTTTTTCAGAAAACTTGGGTAAGTAAAGCAAGAAATTAAGTCATATCACTGCTAATTATAGCTAGAGCACTCGCAGACTATTGACCTATAATCTGGCGATAGTCAACACGTAGGTTCTACTATAGGCCCCGGTGGAACTGTCAACATATCTCTATCTAGATCGTGCTATCATCCTACCTGCTCTATGTAATATCACAACCTCCAGCCACGGCACTAGACACTTGGCTTCCTGCCGGTGTTTCCTGGATCCTCCCCCTCCCCGCAACCCCGCTATTCACCCCGTGAAAGCCTCCGCACGGTGACAACCTTTCATTTAGTACAACAGTGAATGCAAACCGCTTTGAATGCCGCAGCAAACTGTTGTAAAGATATATACCTACTATATATATAGGGAGTTGGTTGTAAAGATATTCAAAGAGTATACAAATACTGCCTTGTATTTTTTATGTTGAATGATTTTCAGCCAGCGTGACATTGTTGTTTTTATGACATTTTTTTTCGTAAGGTAAATTTGAGTCGTTTCTCAATTTAACGGCTTTATGTAGGTTATTAAGAATATTTAACGGACGAAATCTCTAGTACCTACAGCAACGTAGGCGTTCTGTTACGTCCGAACATTGTCAAAATAACAAATGCAATTCGCAAAAACAAAACACAAACATGTTCACTTATCGTCAATAAAAAGTTTTCAGCTATTTACTAGATGAAAAAAAGTATCTTGGTTCTTTCTGAAAATAATGTACCAGAATAGGACCGCTGCCATCTTGGTTTAGACCTAAATACATACATACAGCCACGTCTTTTTTCCGTTGGGGTATCTTTCCACATGCTATGAACCTAGAACACCTCTTTCGCTTCTTCCACTTTCATGACTCCCTTCATTATACTCGCCGGTTATGAGTACTTCTAACTTGGCCTTTCATTAAGACGTCCACGATTTGCTCGTGGTACGTCCGCCCGCTACCGGCTGGCCCATTCCAACTAGATGGTTTGGACCCACATTTACTTTAACGATAATATTTTGTACTATAATACAAGAAAATTTTAAAAATTGCTTTTTCTAATGAGTTAATTTGAATCATGAACCATGTTATTAGTACCTAATTATAGTGTGAAGCTTGATCAAATAAAAGAAACTAAAACCCCGGACGCTATCGCTGGGTGAACAGTTAAGAGGTACCTTCTTTTATAAGTCGTTAATATCTCGCTTCCTGAAAAATACAGACAAAAGAGTAATGTCTTAAGTTGAAAGTTGATGCTTTAACTTTTCTTCAATCTTGCGCGAACAAAAAGTCTCATAAAAATAAAGTCGCTATCCTACAGCTTACGCACCAACTACGTTAGCTTATTTAATTTGCTTTTTGTACGGGTAATCCACAGAAACGCATGCTATGCTATGTCATTAATATTTCACTTTACAACCCTCAATATCATAAAATTCTTTCAAAACACTGGCACTCGAAAGTCGAAACACAATTCTGAGAGGTTATGTGGGGGAAAAAGCACAGAACACGTCTGTGTGATTTTAAATCTTACGTAGTTCTATTATTTCTTAAATTGATTCATCCTGTTTCTAAATTTTTTATTGCCTTAGCTATTAGCTATTGACCGTGGTAAAGCTTAGCAGTGATAAACAAGGTTTAGGATAACTTTTCTCGACCGTTAATTTAATCCTCCTGGGTTAACGTTCAACATTTGTTTCCTATAAATATTTAAGCTATTTAGAACTTTTAAAGCCATTTGGTTCCTAACCGTTCTTTCCGGGACTAAAATACCTATAATATATGAATAATAATTGGCGGAGTTTGTTACTGGTAACGTTATTAATTATTTTGGTCGATATATTTTATTATATACTTGCTTTGGAGATTGTCATTGAAATTTAAGATATGTAATAAGTATTCATTTCGCTTATTTCATTCATTTTCAGCACACATGGCAATATTTCGATTTGAGAGTCAGCAAGACGGATATTATTAAGATCAAGTGGCTGAAAGAGGAGGAATCCGGCCTCTTATTAAAGGAGGCCAATAAATTGAGAACTCTCCATTTAACTGTATGCCTTTTTATGTTACCTTCAGATTTCCTAACTGATTTGGATGATTCTTTTTTATTTGTAAAGCAAAACTTCCATTATATCCCGTCGTTAATATTGAGTAAATCTTTTCAGGTCAAATTACATTATAAGCCTCCATTTTAGGCATTTTGTTACATAAAAGCTCCATTTGGAATTGGTTTTTGGTCTCAAAATGGTACATTTGTATTGCTCTGAAACTTTCCGGTTTAATCAAGCGGTAGCATTAGTAATTGAATATTGACAACTATTGAATCGATTCTTCTCGTTATTTCTAGAATGTTTGTGAGGCAAAAAATGTTCAAGAATTAATGGAGAAAATGCCATGGCAAGATTTAGTTCTTGAAGGATGCTGAAGAATGAAAACGCGTGATGTATCGAAAGCGTCATTTCGCAGCCCAACGAAGCGGCAGGAGGCTGCGGTGGCTGATAGTAGTAGGGTGGCCTATAACCGGAAGGTTTGCCTAAATACTGGCAGCACCAGCAGTAAAAATCTGCGGATTCTTAATAAAAATCTACTGGTTTAATCTATACCCATTAAAAGCATCCAACATGGCTCAGTCTTTCTTATTCTGAGAGAAATCAAATAGTAATCTACGGAAATAATTCTTTATAAGATTGGCTGCAAGTCTGGATCTCTTCGTATCTGTTTTATAATAAAATGTAAACTTATTAAAGCCGTCGCGTGTGGGCCGGGCCACGTGAAATAGACCGGTTTTTTGTTTTTTTGTAATTTTGTATTGAATTCTGGACTACAGTGAATTAGAATAATGATCTGTACTTCTGCTAATCTCTTTCAATACTCAAGATTGGGTTAATTTTACGCTGCCACTCTCAGTCCATTGAAATTTATTTCAAACTCAACCAAGGTGTGATTAATGTATTGAAGGATAACGTGACTAGGCTTAAGTCTTATCAAACAATAAACGCAATATTTACACAATTAGTTATACAAATATATTTCTTCGATCAATACCACAGAAATTAGACTGTTCTATCCGAGTGCGTAATTTTTTTCTTCCATTACCTAAATAAATTCCTTGTGTACCTTTACATTGATCACAACACGAGCGACACTGAGCTTTCACACTATAAATTCAGCACCTGAGTTACTAAGCAGCTCCACACACGCGACTTACATAATTAATAAAACAATTGACAGGCGCAATACAGTTCGCAAGTAACGCAAATGAAGCGTCGCTCCGTACTCGTGCTGGTAATCTATCGTTTGATGGCGATAAGGTGCCACCTGTCCTTATTAACTTCACAAATTCACGTGAGAACAAGCCGGCATGCGACAACCACTGATGGCTTTATCGACCTAACTAAATTAGGCTTGCGCGTGAGCGGTAATGTACGTTACGTTAGTTTTAGGAGTTGCTATTTCAGGCTACAGGCTGATGTCTCGGGGGTCGAGTGCCTGCGCTACGTCTTTGGGTTGGGAGGTAAGTGGGGCACTTACCGTATCCGATGTGCTTAAGATATTTTCAGAGTCGTCTCTTTATCTTTATTGAACGCCTGAATGTTGGTGCTTTAATTTTTTCGATGTCCTCTGAGAATGTAGAAATGGTGTGCAAATGTGTGTGCATTCTTTCTAGCTTTCTAATCTTGCAATGTACAAATTTTAACACTGAATCAAAGTAATAATGGCGGATTTCAATCAGCTTTTACTGAAGTCGATTGCAACAAAGATACTTTCATAGCCTAGTTGAATTACTTAGTATATTGAGTTGAATTAGTATAATGTCACTGGATTGGTTTGACATCGGAAACCAATCATTATGCTGGAATACCTACTGGTGGTCGACATTTCTGAAATCATTCGTAGTTTTCGTATAAGCTTTGATTGAAATACTAAAACGTTACGAAACTGTAATTATATATAATAGAACGAACATACTTTATTTATATAATTGATCTGATCAAAGTTTTATCAGATCACTTACTTCTAACATCTAGCAACCTTTTTTATCATATAAGCCACACAAATGAGTTATATACTCGTATGCGACTCCTATTTGTGACGTCAAAATACAGAACATTAACTTAATTATGTCGCTATGTATGCTTAACTAACTTAACTAACTTAATTATGTATGCTTCGCAAGCCTTATAGGTACCCAACCACTGCTCTATATCAAGACGCTGGAGTACTCAGTGTGCGTCAACTCTTCATGCTGAAAACATCAATGTCAGTCCATAAATCTGTTTTAACCTCTTGTGATTATGAATTGCTGAAGAAGCGTAGAGTTTTCCGGCTGACCACCCCAACCGTTAACACTAGGTTTGGACAACGGTTTGGTGACTTTGTTAGACATCATGTTTACAATAAAGTCGTCAAGTATTGTAATATTAGGAATAACTCTGTGAGGGAGGCCAAAAGAGTAGTTAATAAATGGCTAGCTTCATTAAATTATGATGAAACGGAGGAGCTAATAAATATTAAAAGTTAAATACATATAATTAGACATGTATATTTATTGTCATGTAAATTTTGTAAATTTGTAAATCGTTTGTCTGCTGAGATTCGAAAATTTTAAATGGAAATACCGAATGTAGAATCCAGGCTTCCTCGATACAGGCTCTGCCTAGTGAGGAATCCGACAGGAAATTTTTGTAATAGTGTAATAAGATGTCTGCAAAATATAGGCCCTATTGTGTGTGTACCACTAGTGTAATATAGTGTAGCACTATAAAAATTCATTAATAATTATTATATTAGTGGTTAACATATAGCGATATTATGTATAATCTGTGTTATGCAGTAATAAATATTTTTTCATTTTCATTTTTCATTTTCTTCTTTGGTTGTGGTTATTACCCAAAAATACTTTGTATTCATTATTTTGAATAAATCCTTACGGAATAATATGCCATATTGTAACATTGTTACTAATTTTATTTATTACCGTGCGCATCCCTCAATCTTACCGTATACTAAGTGGCTTATATCTGAAATATGTTGTTCAAATTGTATGTTTAATATGTAATACTATATATACATTTAATATACCTGTCAATCTACGTTGGGGCCTCCATCTCTCGTCGATTCAAACTCGGTGCCTTAGGAATTCAATTTAGCAAGGGTTGCCACAGTCACACATAGAATAGAATAGAAATAGAATAGAAAACTCTTTATTGTACACCAAAATTCAACAATTAGCAGTACATAAAACAATAAAAATAAAAACAATATGTAAACTCGGGTAGTACAATGGGCGGTCTTATCGCTTCAAGCGATTTCTTCCAGACAACCTTTGGATGGACAGCGAAAATTTTTGATAGTGTGGTCGGTGGAGTATGTTTACATTTTTGACAAACATTCTTACTTATATTATTATATCTAAACTTACATTATTATAATATACATACACATATTTAGGTCTGAATCTAAAAAGCGAGCAAATAGTTAAACGAACACGGAATACTACGGAATAAATAGCGATTTTTTATTGACTATTTTTACTATATAATAACTACTGAATGGCCAGCATAATTTATTGTAATATGCGAAAAGTTATAAAAGCCTTAATATTCTACTATCTGTAAGCAATGACTTCCATATTTTCGGGTTCTAAACATATTTCATACGATATGTGCATTAGAGATTTTTAAGCTTTCGTTTGCGATTTAATCTCATATTTCCATGACTAAAATAGGCCGGATTGGACCCGTTTTTGTTGTCTAATAGATAGTTCCATTTCTTTGAGGTAACGTGAAGATGACAACCCTAATTTTAGGAAGCTTTTAACACTTAACTCAATTTGTGGCCGGCATTGAAACAACGGAGCGATGTGTCGCGGTTTGCTAGTGATTTAACTACGCTGATTCTATCGGGTTCAACAAATAACGTTTTTTCCCCCAATAACATGCCAGCCCGATATAAATTTAAAGTCGCATTTGTTTTATCTATATAAATAAAGCACAATAATAACCAAAGTACATAACCATGACCGCAAAGAGAGCGCGATTTCGATCCAAAGATAAATAAGTATCATAATAATAATTTATGATGATAATTTGATAAAAATTATGAAATTAGTTGAACTACAAAATAAAACATTATAAATATATGTATTTGAAATTGTGTTGAAGTAATTGATTTTTCCAAATCAATTGGAAATAAATAAGGTAGGCAGGTAAAGCGAAAAAGATTTACTTTTCACATTGTCCTTACTTAATTTTGTTACCTTTCTTCGACCAAAAAAAGGGACGAAAACCTCATTTGCCGGCCACTACAACATGTTTATTGAATGTTCCAAAACGACGGAACAAAATGAAATTAGTTTTCTCTCTGACGAAAACAACAGAGTGGAAAAACAGTAAATTACTTCAATATTGCTTTTTTAATAATGCGATAGTTTTTTACTTCACTAGATTACGTTCATCTGCAACCACAATTTTGAAGATGCGCAATCGACTTTGACTTATGAGCAAATTATGTTCAACCATTTCCTATTTAAAGGATGAACGACAGAAACGAAAAAAATATATAATGAACGAAAAGCATGAATGCAATGATAGAAAAGAGAGAACAAAATGGATGAATGAAAAAAGCCAAAAACTGAACCAAAATAATGAATGAAATGAATGAACGAAAATATCGAACAAAAATAAGGAACGAAAGGAGTAAACGAAAAAAAAGAATGAACGAAAAGAACCAATAAAAAGAATGAATGAAAAGAATGATCAAAATAAATGAACTGAAAGAAGGCAAAGAGTAAACAAAATGAAATTTCAGTGCACCGTTCATTATCTAAATTCACCGATGTAGCCCTGTTTGTTTGTTTTTTGTTTCGTCTAAGAACGGAAACAAAACCGAAAAGTACTCTCGTACTTCTTAGTCGTCTTAGCTCCTCGGTTAGCTTAGCTTTTCTTTAGGCTTTCTTAGTTAGTTTAGCCGATAGCCAAGATAGCGCAGATGTTATCGTTTCATGTTTGTTAACATAAAGCCACATCCCGTCCCGATCCCATTCAGGTCAGTCAGTGTTCGTAACAGAGTTACTAAAATAATAGGCAAGTTTAATAACGGCTCGCAATTCCGCGGAAGCCGGACCGGTTGGCGCGGAAACAGTGGCCCAGTTCCACTGTAATAACATCGCACTACCTGTCGACTAAACTGAGCTATAGCACTGAACTATAGTTAGTCCTCGAACTAGACCGAAGTGATGTTACCGCGCGCGGCGAGAACTCTATTCATGATGACCGAAACCAACTTCTGAAGTGGTGTTCGCGGAGCCGTTTTAAACTTGATCGGGCTTGATCTGTATCTATTAGGATGACGGCACGGCGACGGGCACGTAATCTCGGCGCACCAATGACTTCGTCGTTCCTGGTTGTAATCGATTGATAGGTGTCGTTAAGCCCCTTCGGAGCCTTTGAGTGGCTCAACAAATATACAACAGTAGCCGGCACTAGCTCAGCCACCAAAAAACCAACGACGTTCGTTGTTTTCCTTTAATAACCTTCAACCAAAAAAAAATACAATTCCTACCAAAAATATGTCCGCAAATAACCACACCATTTTCTCCGTCTCTCGTCTCTACCAACCTTTACTTGTAAACTTCAAACAATTCAAAATGAACAGTATTCAGCACTTTGATCCGCCTTACTTCTCGCAGACACCTCGTCAGAAACAAAGGACCAAAAGATTTCCGAGACACCACTTGTAAATATTACAAACGAACTTCAACTAAGTCCACAGCAGCTTAATATATAACCGCATTTAGAAGAATAAGACGTAACCGAAGCGTATAGAATGGCAACTATGGAAACCCGATAAACAATGGAAGGCAAATGTGCCAATTGATTGGCTGGAAATAAAAAAAATATGTGGGCTCCCAATGGTCCTAGCGTTTCGAGCCCTCACTGGCTTGTAGTTTAACTCGAGGCACATACAATAAAAATTGTCTATACTGTATTTCCGTAAGGTGCTAATTAATTACAACAGTGATAACTCACAAGCAAACACAACGCACACCCGTTCTGCAATGTTGTTTGCGAGACCGAAAGCACAGAATATTTTAGAAGTGGAAAATGGACGTTAAGAATTAATTAATTTATGTGAGATACGAACAGTGAGCATAGAGTGCATAGGGTTGTCGTTGTCGTTCCTTGTAACACGAAATAGCAGTACCGCGAGCCCGCGAGTCGTAAAGGTGCAAACACGAAGAGACACCCCTGACTAGGCCAGACGTGGACACTTTGGAATAAAACGACATTTAATGAGAGTTTCATTTCTATACGCCTATACATATAATTTCATATTCTATGACAAAATGTTAAGAGGTTTCCAAATAAATAATTTCATTTTCAGGACCGGGTGAATGTCGAACGTGAAAAGGAATTCGATGAGAAAATAACAGTTGGAATTTGGGTAGAGTTTCTTTGAAGTTCCAAACAATTATGTGGGTGTCGTTAGCGATCAACGATCTGCAGATAGAGGTGTATTACAACATGTACAGAGACATAGACACCACTTTTAAAAATTTTATTATTCTTTCAGTAACAAAATCAAGTCCTGAAAACACCTTAAAAAAAGAATTCTTGAATGTTTGTTCGCGGTCGAGATAACAACCAACTCATTATTGATAGTTATAGAAGATAGATAGTTCCAGATACAGACCTACTGTACGAACTATCTGTTAATATACCAACAATATTTAATAGCTCCTAACAGAACAAAAGTTTTCGAGACTAAAGTTTAGAAATAAGGTGAAACCACAGCCTCAAGCCAAGCACTCTCATCTCTTAGGGAGTTGAGTTGTTGCGTAATTTATCGATGTAATTTATTATAAATCACGAGAATTACGATCGATACGCAATTTGCCACAAAACGGTGGAAGGACAAATTTAATTTCGGAGTAGGTATCGAGTTAAAACGAAATATGTTACGTTTAAGTTTTACCCTTTGGTTGACTTAACTTAAGGTTTACTTAACAAAGACACAGGGTAAAAAGAGAGTAGAACCAGTTGTAATCTGACCCATTTGCAAAAGGATCAAAGTGCAAAGTGGCCCCAGTATTTGAACTTGAAGTTGTATTCTTATAAACGATAACTATGAAGAAAAATCAAGACTAAAAAACAACCCTTTTTACAGCAAAGCAAAACACCGGATTGTAGCAAGGTGTGCTACTGCGAAGTGAAACACTGGACAGCAAGGAGTGTCTGTCGTTGCGAAGTGAAACAGTAAAATGTAGCATAATGTATGAGACTGCGAAGTGAAACAGTCAAATGTAGCATATTGTACGAGACTGCGAAGTGAAACAGTAAAATGTAGCATAATGTACGAGACTGCGAAGTGAAACATTAAAATGTAGCATATTGTACGAGACTGCGAAGTGAAACAGTAAAATGTAGCATATTGTACGAGACTGCGAAGTGAAACAGTAAAATGTAGCATATTGTACGAGACTGCGAAGTGAAACATTAAAATGTAGCATATTGTACGAGACTGCGAAGTGAAACAGTAAAATGTAGCATATTGTACGAGACTGCGAAGTGAAACAGTAAAATGTAGCATAATGTACGAGACTGCGAAGTGAAACAGTGTAGGAAGGTCTGCCAAGGCTACAAAATGAGAAACCCAAGCCGCACAAGATTGCGAAGTGTATCATCAGAGTGTAAGCACGGTGTGTATGGCTGCGAAGTGACGTCACGCGTGCAATTCCAGTAGAAATTTGCATAAAGCTCGCTCGCTGCCGGAAGACGCGGTGGGTGGCGGGAAGCGACTCCTGCGTGGTTCCTGTTTGCGCCGAACGTTTAAGAGTAATGACGTGGGTACACTCCATGGCATTAATTTGTGGTTATTTTGCCTATTGTGACGTTACTCATGCTTTCTTCGCTCTTTGTTGATAAAATTTCAATGTTTACGACATGTACGAGTTAAAGTGCGATTGAATGATTTGAGTTTTTAATCGAACCCACCTACAGTTTTTATAGTCTCACTTCACCTAACCAACACGTCACAAAAGACGTTACTAAAATACTACGGTAGTTCAATATTTTATACCTATTTGGCACAGTTCAGTGCAAAAGCACTCGACAAGTTTAATTTAACGGAACAGAGCTATCGCGATGGATACCGCTGCGTCCGCTCCAGCCAAGCTTCAAACTGTGTCATAGCCACAGAATAATTAACACTACCTATGTTGGAGTCCACAAACACTATATCTACACCAATCTACACGCTAGTCTACACAACACTATGCACCGTAGGATGCGTATTGTGTAGACCTGACAATTACCCTCTACGCCGTAGAGTTTGTAGAAGCTCTACGACGTAGAAGGCGTAGAGGCTTCTACGAAGTGAATTTCCAACACACCTAAGTTTTCTAATATTCTTATTTATTTGCCTTTATTTTTTGCAGTCTGGAAGCGATCGTGTTCATATAAGTAAGTCTTGACCGCGCATATAGTAAGTTTCGAATATTTCGAATATTAATATTTACTTTTACCTAGTGTTAATTTGTTGTACGAATATCTGTAGTCTATCTTTTAGTTTTTCTCATTTTGTACCAATATATCTAAATAAGATGTCCAAACGTTACCAAACACAAAGGTTTAAGGATTTCTTTTTTACAGAGACAATTTTGGCCACCTGTCGAAGCCTCACAGGCCCTTATAAGCACGTTGGATTACGTAGCACCTTTAAATTGACTTCCTAAACGTCGCCCTTTGTAGAGATAATATGTCCGGAATTTCTGCAGACACGCCGTTTATTGGTTTTGCTATGTGATATCGGGAATTTGTACTTTGTACATGTATATTTGTAATTATACTGTAACAACGGTACTGGCTTCAATTACGCTTTATTTGATCGACCTCAAACATAACTTACTAACATTACTTCGCTCCAACTCACACAATACTCAGACATTAATGTGAATTATTTTTAGACTACTTTGTAGGGTTGCATTTGAAAAGTGTACCTAGTCCACGGTGAGGCAATGGTAGTAAATATGCCCAGGGTAAAATGGGACTGCTCTCAAGGACCGCTGACGGAACACCCACCCCGATTTCAAGCGATGTATTACTTCATCGGTAACTTCCAAATTTAAAAATAAATTGATTTAGATTTCGCGGTCCACTGGTTTCAAACCTTCGCCCGGTGGCGTACTATCTGAAGCCAGAAGCAACTGAGTTGTCATCGCCACAAATTGACATGCTAAATGCATTTAATTCCTCTAATGACAAGCGCTTGTTGGCATAGTTTGATTGCTTGGTTTGATCACCAAAGTTATGCAACGTGTAGAAATGTTGCTTAACTTTGATAGGCGCACGAACTTGGATAATTGACCGTCTACTATCATAATCTGAGGGCTTCCGTGTTATTCAAGGCAGTTCTCGTAAGTTTCTTGATTCTAACCAATGACAGTTTCAATGGAGGAAGACTATAGTGACGTTCTAACTAGTAGACAATTTTACTTGGGCTGCAGTCATTATTAAGACGGCCGAAATTAATAATCAATCCAATCCAAATATTGCCATCTGGGATTGATATCACAATCCATTTTTAGGGTCAATCGTGCCAATAACCGATCCGTGGATTGGTTTATAAAGGCACGCAGATTGGAAATCGATCGAACGATAGGTAGCAATCCAAGATCGATTACAATCTTGGATAGGAGATACGATATTAATTTCGGCTGTAAGTCGATTCGGGCCGGCAGGACCAGCCCCTGTGTCACTAGTCTTCTCACTAGTCTTCACACTAGTCTTTGAAACTGTCATAGGCTCCAGCAAGATTCTTACTCCCCATGCCGGTCTACTTTACGGACAGAAACTGTTATTTATTCTGTGCCCTAACCCTTGAGCGGGCAATGTGTCTATCAACAGGCAATAATAGACAAGGTAGATTAAGCTTTAGAAGTAGGTAGCTAAATTCGTAGGTACCTACTAATACTTGTACCTAAGTTTTGGTGGGAATCCGATAGTGAGACGCTGTTGGTTTTATATTTTTTTCTCAAACTTGTGTTTTTTCGAGTGTTAATGTGTAATGTTGGTGGAATAGCGAGTGTTGACAAATTATATAATCCCAAAAAGCGTGTCACTACCTATTTTTTCCTAAACTCCCAGGAAGTATCAGTAAAGTGGTAGATGTGAAAACGAGAAGTATTGAAATATGATAGTACGTGACACTAGCTGAATGCTAAAGCGTGAGACATGAGAAGCCATAAACTAAAACAAAAAAAAATAGAACTTAGTAGTACCTAGATACAATTCAATGCTGACATAATATATACGCTAGTGATGGAAGAAAACAATTATTCAGTGTTAACAAACACTATTAGGAGTCTTGAATAAACAATAATTTTAAGATGCTCTATTATATATACATATATATATATGTATATATATATATATACATATATATATATATATATATATATAATATATATAAATTTCATTGCTATTCATACAATTTCATGTTATACTACGTACCCATTTGTGTTCGGCATTTTCGGTATCAGAAAACGGCGAAAATACAATATAAAAAGTGCTGAGTTATGTTCTGGAACCGCCCCGGGCCGGCGGCGGTCCCCGGGGGTAGGTACGGTTTCACCGATTGCGGTTCCGATTTCCGTATTAATTGCTCCAACAGGTCCGGAAAAGTCAAAGCCCGGTCCCAGCGGTCTGAAACGCTAACCTAACCGCTGGTTAAACGAAAAAAAGGTTTATTTAGCAAAGCTTGTTATAAATGTTCACGGTTTAATATTGCTGTGTTGTTTGCCTTGGTTTGTTTTGTTTATGTATTTTATTTTATTTATATTTATATGTACATTGTACTGGAACGGACACTCCGTACTCAAAAGGTACTCAAACCGACGGAAGAGAGAGAGAGACAACACGCTCCATTGTCATAAATAGTGCCTTTCTTCTACTAAGGCAATTCTGTGCTAGAGCTATAGATGTCAAAGGCGATGGCGGTTGCATTGAATAATTATAAAATTATTTAACCTGGCAGACGTCAAATTACTTTAATTATGTAATGGGTTATGTAATTATCCAATGGGGATATAACCGCTGGTGCCTTGAGTTGTTTGTTAATTCACAAGCATTTTATTTTTTGCTATATTATATATAAAATATTATGTTATTCGAAAATGCCAAACCATTTCGTTCAGTAGAATTTGTCGTCAAGTATTCATATGAGAAACGCCCTCTTGACTCTACATACATTTTGGAGGACGTAGATTTATGATTACTTTTATAGATAGATACATATATTTTTTATTGCAACTCCGCAGAATAACGAAAACATAAAGGTAGAACAGAGCAATAAATAACAATGAATGTCACAATGGAATGCATGGAGAGAAATAATAAGATGTACAATGGAAGGTTAATGGTTATGATAAATGAATGTATAATTTGTTTTATCATATATATTACTTTCAAATTCCTGGTAGGTAATTGGGCAATCCAAATATTATGGGCTTAACTTAAATAATGCCAACTCCCCTACACGGCGTCAGGTACTACACGTCAGTTTATTTTCCAGTTAAGCAATTCTGCGAGTCCCCGCTCACAGCCACGTTCGACCGGTTTAATTCCAAGAAATGTCTAGTTGAAAATGGTGTTGAACCCGGTACACTTCAACCACAAACGCAGTTTGCGAATAAATCAATTAATCTTGATAAAATAACAAGTCCAAAAACAATATGTTAATACTGGTTTATAATTTCAAGATACTGACCCTACTGTAAAACTTTATTTACTATGTAGCAGTAGGTTATGGAGCCGCGGATGGCCCTTGTAATATTATGCTATGATTGTCAAAATTAGAGCTTACAATATTATGCTAATTCACAGGGAGCCTATCAAGATCTTACCAATACAATTTAAACAAACATCTGAATATCTACAATTGTACTAACGTCAATACCACTCTTAAACTTTATTACTCACAAAGAACGTCCTAAATTCGACTAAAACACGAAAAGCCGAAGTGGGGTAACATTTGCAACTCCCGTATTTTCGGGCGCAGCGAAACCGGAGGGCTATTAATTCGAAATGCAGCCTCGAGGACTCCTCGACCCCGCTCTGAAAGCCTGCAACGCCTGGGAACTTTAGATCACCACAGATGGTGAGATTTTTAACCTTAATACGGGGGCTATTTTTATTCAGAACCTTCGCTTACTGTCCATTAGTAATGAAAGTATAATGAGCTTGAATTTTGATGTGGGGTCAAGTGTTATGTCACTGCCAAGTTGTGTTTTGATTTTGAGTGTTGGTGGGCTGTCAGTCGTGCTCCCTCTGTCAGAACATTTATTATTTTGTTATGATATATATTTTGTGTATTAATCGTGAAATATATGATACCTAACTTATCAATTAGTAGACAATACCTTAACTGCTGACTCTTTTCCCCACAAAATGATAACGGTTAAATTAGTCCAGTGTCTGGTATTTTGCTTGGTAGGAAGTTATATCGTTTCAGTGTAATATGTACCTATAGTATTTAAAAAGAGTTACTGCCAAACTAACTGCACCTAACCTGCATTACTTCAATATCCCGTTCGTGGAATAGGTAACTACTGTAACCGGCATAAGCTTCACCGAAAACCAATCAAAATGTTGGAAAACAAACGGGCGCATAAACCAAACTGGTATATGCACAGAATTTAATCAATAACGCAATAGCACAAACCTGTAAATTTCATGTGATGAAGTGTTAGACTACAGCACAACACCAAATAGAAATATCTCAAATTACGAGAAGCATCCAGTTTTTGTTTGATAAGGATAGTGTTTACCGTTTGGTCATTATCTTATTATGCATTTGTATAAAATATAAATAACAAATGTAATTCTTGTTTTTTTTTGGCTACCTACCTTTTTGTAATAGCCGGAGGCCGAGCTAGGGGAGGGATATGGTAAGAAACGTTTCAAAAATTGCCCAGAAAATTGAAATAAAACGAAATGTTGTTTTTTTTATTGGAATTATTGTATGAAATCATGATTCAAACTATGGACATGCATTTGTACCGAGTAGCATTAGGTATGTTGTTTACATGCATTCACTAATTACTATTATAGTAGAGAACTAGAAGCATGTTACACTAACTATGTATGCTGCCATCTCGAATGTAAGGTAGGTACCTCTGCGCGTGGTATGCAATCTAGTTAATTTTATGCTACGTGCGCTGAGCCGAATAAAGCCTTCAAAATTTATATAACGTTCGCAAATACTGGATATGTCAAGTCTATTACCATCAGCATCACAAAATCCATATCTGTTCTCTGCTGAGCACGTGTGCGCAGGTTACTTCTAGGTAAGCATGTACCATCGTTGACCGCAATATCACTTTACATCAGGTAAATAGTCAAATTTACAAAGGCAAACCTAGTCTATAAAAAAAGTCTCATCTCAAAAAGTCTCACTTCACTTTCGTGAGGAGGATTAGGCCATAACCACCACAGGGGCTCGGTGCAAATTGGTGGATTACAAAATATACCTCTGAAATAGTTTCCTCACGATGATGGTTTGTTTAACTCTTTACAGAACACAGATTGGTATAGTAGTACCCAACTGATATGGCTTACCGATGTACCTGCGCAGAAGATGAATTTTCAAAGCGCGGGAAATGCTATTGACCGCTATTGGTCGGCAGCCGCCGCCATCTTAGCGAGCTTAGAGTGAGATGCAACTAACAGCTGCAGTGTATTATGAACCTTATAATAGTGATCTTAGGTTGATTGTAAGTTTTAGGCATTCTTTCGTTAATCTTCGGACCATACTTTCTTTTCTGCGCGAACGAAGATTCACGACGCGCCTTATAAGTTGGGTACTAGTATACGTCTGTGCGTCCGTACTGGGATTTGAATTTGCTGCCCTCTGCTTGGCGGGTTCACGTACTCTCATAAGGATATCACCGCAAAGTATTTTGTATTTTATAATTTATTACCTTTTATAGATAGCTCAAGAACTTGTGTTATGCTATCGAAGAACTGGAACAATGGGAAATAAATTTCTAAGGAAATAACCGGTCAGTGACAGACTTATCCATATTAATTATATCCACGAAGTACACAATGTGCACCGGCAACATCGTATATCATCATTTTTTTGTTATCTAAACACGTCAACAGTTCACCACGTATTATAGTGATAGTTATATCATAATAATTTAAGTTCTTAAACTTTCGCGAACTGAATACATGTTAATTAGTATTTAAACGGGTCTAATTCGCGCACAAACGAATATCAAAATATATAATTTTTACATACCTCGACGTTTCGACCGAGTTACATCGGCCGTGGTCACGAGAAGACTGTCGAAACGTCGAGGTATGTCAAAATTATATATTTTGATATTCGTTTGTGCGCGAATTAGACCCGTTTAAATACTAATTAACATAATAATTTAGCCTGTACTGACTGCCCCTCTGCTAGGCAAAGGTCTCCCCTAACATGATGATGACAATAATAGTAAAAAACACCTATCTTTTCATTCAAAATTGTCTCACGGCCACTTCCACGGCATTATTATGCGTGTCCTAAACTTTGCAGAAATTTAAAGTGGTTTGTAGTTGGCAATACTATTTAAGCTGCATGCGATGATGAAGTTCGTGTTAGCTAGTCTAAGTTGAAATTGTGGTAGTTATTCGTGTTTTTTGGCTCTAATGCCATTTTGTCGAGGAAAGTTCGCGACGTTAATAAGAACCTTAATTTTGGTTTTAATTTTCATACAAGTAGGTACGAGTATACCAAGTGCCACCAAGCTTACATTTATAAAAATTGTTTATAGTAGTGCATAATTATGATGTGATAATAGTTTTAGGGGTCCGCACCCAAAGGGTAAAACGGGACTCTATTACTAAGGCTTCGCTGTCCGTCCGTCTGTCTCCGTGTTTGTCTGTCTGTCTGTAGGTCTGTCTGTCTGCCGGTATGTCACCAGGCTGTATCTCATGAACCGTGATAGTAAGACAGCTGAAATTTTCACAGCTGATGTATTTCTGTTGCCGCTATAACAAAATATATGAAAAAACAGAATAAAATTAATATTTAAGGTGGCTCACAACAACAAACGTCTTTTTTTGCCGCTTTTATAGCTAGCGGTACGGAACCCTTCTTGTGCGAGCCGGTTTTTTTTAATTGAAGTTTCCGACTTCTCTCAATTCTTTGTAACTTATAAAAAAATCTACATACATTGGGTTGAAGGACTATTCACAAAATGATAGGAACATACCACAGGCAGATGAGAAAGACGGTCACTAGTCACTTGTATATAGATTCTTTATTTATACCATAATACATCTACCATCAAAGCACTAACCTCTCCTAAAGTTCCCAGTGTGTTCAAAGCCTACTCGCGTAATCCATCCGTCCCTTATTAAATCTCCAGAAGCCTGATAATTCAAAGCTCTTAATCCGTCAATCCTCTAAAGCTTTGCACGAATAAAAGGTAATGTCGATTAATGAGTCCGTTTTCCCAATATCCCTATCAGGTGACTGTCGATATAGAGATTCTGTTGGCGATACAGGCAACACTAAACTATGAACGAACCGTTCATTCGATCTGTCAATGCCGAACTAATTCTATGTATAGCTTATCTGTATTAGGGATCGGTCTAGATTCACTTTCATTCATTCATTTTTCACACACTCTGATTTATAACGGTAGCAAGATCGGACGCGCCTATGTACCGCGACGCTTAATATTTTTATCTACCTAGTTATCTACGATGTACTTCTTGTAAGTCTGGCACGGAATACAACGGCTGAACCTAACATCGGTGACCTTTTATTTAATACAGTCCACTCAACAACCAACCTATCGAAGGTCCAGGGCGACGCGCACCTACACGCGTACATGGTCCATCTCGCCAAGCTGAAGTATTCTGCGACACGGGAGCAATACCTAGGTGCTATCAAGCGCACAGAAGCTTCACCTATCTCTCGCCGCCAGGACGGTCTGGCTGCATCACCATCAGAAAACCTGAAAAGCAGATATACCTACCTACTTACAAGCTCACACATCGCAAGTGCAACATACGAAAAGTATCTTCGCATCATCATTCATCGTCGTGCATCTTGATCTTGGACGCGCTAAAGTACATTCAAGTATCAAGAAAGAAATTCAAGACACGCAAGCCGCAAGCAACTTCGAGTACATTCGATTCACGGCACGGGTCACCGGTGCAGGCAAGTTGCACTAGCCCGGCCGGAACACGAGGCCGGTGACGCTTGTACCGGACGAACCCCACGAACTTAGCTGCGGTTGCGCGCGGGAAGAAACTCACTCGCTCTTTTCTTCACTCAAAAGTTCGCTCAAACTTCACTCAACTCGCTACTTCACAAGTTCACACAAGCAAGTTCAAGTTCAACAGACGGCGTGCGTTCTTAGTTTATTTTAAGTTATTTGTTATCGTTGGATAAGGTATTATTTAACGTTGTTAAAGTTAAATTCATCGGCCTAGTGTATGTTACTTTCGTTGATAGAAGCTATAGTCTACCTACAGTCGTGTTAGTGTCGTGGTTTGTTGTGGTGTCAGTGCAGCACGATGGAGCTCAAGGAGGCAGTGGCGTCTCGTGGCTATCTCAAAGGTACGATAACGCGCCTTTATAATATTATTGCTCGAAAAGAACCGCAATCAACTGAATCCTTGATCGCTAGAAAGGAACGTATCGTAACGTCATTTTCCGAGTACGAGAACCTGAACAAGAAAATTCTTTGCTTAGATCCGTCAGATTCAGAGGATGTCGAAGCAGTGGAGGCTAAGTACTTCGTAATCCTTACTAGCCTCAACGAGGAGTTACGCAATCGCGAATGCCATGAGAAGCGCGACATGCCACCGCCTGCCTCATTGCCACTGACCATACAACCAAAAATCAATCTCCCTTCTATTTCTATAGAAGTGTTCACTGGTAAGTGTTCTGAGTACACTCCTTTCATAAACCTGTTTGAATCCATCATACATAGTAGCGAGTCATTAGATCACATACAAAAATTATACTATCTGAGGTCGTATTTGAGGGGTGAAGCGTTAGACTTGGTGAAGAACTTGCCGTTGACAGCTGAGAGCTACCATAAGGCTCTCAAGCTGTTAGACGATCGCTACAATAATAAACACAAAATTGTGAGTGACCACATTAACAGCATTTTAGATATGCCTGTGATGCAGCGATCAACCTCCAGCAACTTGAGAGAGTTTGTTTCGGTAGTAAAGCAGCACATAGCTGCCTTAGGGAATTTAAACCCCAACGTTGTGTATTGGGATGCTATAGTATTGTGTATCTTGTTGCGGAAACTAGATTCATACACGAGCCGAGCGTATCACCTCGATCGCAACATGCAAGAAGAGGCTACTCTTCAAGACTTCCTAGCATACTTGGAGAAAAGAGCAACGGCGCTGGAGAATGCTGAACCAGGGCTGCAGCAGCATCGCACCACTCAACGTGAGCAGCGTCCGGCTGTAAGGGTAGCAGCTCATGTGCACACTACAGCAAAGGACACAGCAGCTTCATGTGTATACTGTAAGTCTGATCACAAATTATATACTTGCAAAAAGTTTCAATTGACTTCAGTCTCTGACAGAATTCGCTTTGTGAATGCGAATAAATTGTGCTCCACGTGCCTTGGGGCGCACAATGGCAAATGCAGATTCCATTTCCGATGTGCAGAGTGCAAGCAAGGGCACAACACTCTGCTGCATGCAGGCGATCCACCCCAAGCAGCTGGCCAAGCTGCCTCTCCTACCGCATTAGCGGCAGGCAAAAATAATGATGTTCTATTACCCACAGCAATGGTGAAACTGATAGGTCGCAATGGGGTCCAGCTGAATGCGAAGGCTCTCCTCGACAGTGGTTCACAGCTCTCATTTGCAACAACTAAGTTGGTGCAGCAGCTAGGTTTGGAACCCACACAAACAAACACAAATGTCATAGGCATTACAAACACTAAAAGTAATATTAAATATTGCCTTCCAATAGAATTACATTCGCTGCAAAACCCATTCAAGACTACTGCAACATGTCACATTGTTGACCAGATCACATGCAACTTGCCCCAGACTAAGATAGATCTTTCTAAAATCAAAATACCTCCGGGCGTGCAGCTGGCAGACGAAAATTTTGGAACCCCGAGTGAAATCGAACTTCTGATAGGAGCAAACATATTTTTCCAGGTGTTGCTGCCAACGAGCGTGCCTCTCAGCAGTGACAAGTCACCGCAGCACAGCTCGCAGCAGCCCTGCTTCATTGCTACACAGTTCGGATACATAGTAGGCGGTAACCTGCCGCACGAGGCTGCACCAAATGTCTGCAACAAGGTTTCTCTAAAATGTACTGTAAGTGATTCTGCTATAAATGATAATATTGCTAAATTCTGGAAAACTGAGGATGTCCCTGAAGTCTTCAATGAAACGTCCTCTGAACAGGAGTTATGTGAGGGACTGTTCAGGGATAATGTCCGCTTGCATGAGGACGGGCAGTTTGAGGTTCCTTTGCCATTAAAGCTACCGTTGGACAATGTTAATGAAGCACTGGGTGACTCATTTTCATTAGCATTAAAGAGGTTTCTCAACTTAGAGAAGAAATTACACAAAGATCCCGCTCTCTTCTCAGAATATCAAAAATTCATTCATGACTACTTATCCTTGGGTCATGCTCATATTGTCAATATTGAGGATTATAAATTTAATGAAGAGCCTACATATTTTCTGCCTCATCATGCAGTAATCAAGGCAGACAGTAGAACCACTAAGTTAAGAACTGTGTTTGACGGCTCAATGAAAACCAACAAAAGGACATCACTCAATGATTTGTTGCTGAATGGACCCTCTGTCCAAAGAGAATTGTTTGACATTCTCTTGTTGTTTCGCTTAGGCAAGTATACATTCACTGCTGATATAAAAAAAATGTTCAGAAACGTCAAACTGTCGCCAGAGTATACCTCACTTCAAAATATCTTGTGGAGGGACAGTCCTGATGGTAGCATCATATGTATTAGGCTTGACACTGTCACATATGGGCTAAAAAGCTCAACCTACCTTGCTACTCGTTGTCTGGATGAGTTAGCCAATCGACATGAACGCGATCTGCCATTGGCATCGTTCATCCTTAAAAATTGCACATATACTGATGACATGCTGTATGCTCACAATGACTTGCAAACTGTGCTGGATGCCAAGGCTCAGCTGTGTAGGATGTTGCAATATGGCAAATTCCAACTTCATAAATGGTCATCAAACTGTAACGAAGTCTTGCAAGGCATTCCTGAAGCTGAGCAGCATTTTGGAAGCATAGAGTTAGAACAGAACGACTGTAGTCTCAAGGCGCTAGGCCTCCATGTGATCATTAAAGCTGACCAGTTTAAAATCAGCTGTCCTGAGCCTTTCACAAGTAGTAAAATTACAAAGCGGAGCGTTCTGAGTTATATTAGCAGGTTTTATGATCCTATGGGTTTTGCAAGTCCTATTATTGTACTAGCCAAGGCTATTATGCAAAAGCTGTGGCTTTCAACCGCTGGGGTTGCAAACGGTTGGGACTCTGAGCTTTCAGGGGAATTAAGGGAACAGTGGCTTGACTTTGCTTCAAGTTTAGGTAGCATGGCACCAATCTTTGTATGCAGGAACATAAGTGTGTGTGATACAGATGTAGTTGACATCATAGGCTTCTCAGATGCAGCTAGCTCGTTAGGTTATGGGTGTGTGATTTACCTGAGGGTAACACAAATAACAGGTGCAGTAACGGTGCACTTGCTATGTTCGAAATCTCGCATAAACCCACTAAAATCTGAAGGCATGACCATACCACGCTTGGAGTTGAATGCTGCGCTGCTGCTTGCTAAGCTGGTGGCCAGAGTTGCAAACACCATCAGCCTTAAAATAAAGGTAAGTGGCACATACCTATTCACTGACTCAACAATTGTGCTAGCCTGGTTGCGCACAAATGCAAACAACCTGCAAGCTTATGTTGCAAACAGAGTCAAGGTCATAACTCAGCACACAAGTAACTGCCAGTGGCTCTACGTAAACACAAAGGATAACCCTGCAGATTACATATCACGAGGAATGCGTCCGGATGAGCTGGCAGCATGCAGCATGTGGTGGCATGGCCCACATTTTTTGCACGACAGTAAGCATGAATTCAATTGCAGCATAGACCTGCCTCGCGAGCTTCCTGAGACCAAGTCCGCTGCATCTTCCAGTTGTCCAGGGGTAGTAGCAGGTACTCCCACTAAAGACATTTTTGATGAGCTGCATAAGTATTCTAGCATCCACAAAAGGGTACGTATATTGGCGCGAATATTGAGATTTTGCAATAACGTCAACGGTAGAAGTGCTACAATAAGTCATAACTATCTCTCAAGCCCTGAGCTAGAGAATGCATTTATGATGATAATTCAAAATGAACAACAGAAATGCTTTTCAAACGAAATAAACTCTCTGAAGGGGCAGGAGGTGGTCAAGGGCTCTCTGCTAGCATTGCACCCATTCCTTGATGGCAAGGGCTTACTAAGAGTAGGTGGTAGGTTGCACCACGCTGATATTCCATACTCGCAAAGGCATCCTATTATATTACCAAAATCTGACCTCACTAGTCTCTTAATTAGGAGTGAGCATGAAAGGCTGCTGCATGCAGGGCCCAAGCTATTGTTAGCTAACTTAAGTCAAAGATTTTGGATCATTAGTGGATCTTCTCAGATTAAGAAAGTAACAAGCAAATGTGTTGTGTGTTACAGACAAAAGGCGAAGGCTGCGGAGCAGCTAATGGGTTCCTTGCCGCCGGGACGGGTCACTCCTTGTCGGCCGTTCGAGCGTGTTGGGGTGGATTTCGCTGGCCCCATTAACGTTAAGCTTTCGCGATTGCGACGTTCACTGACCGGTAAAGGCTACATTTGCGTTTTCGTATGCTTCACCACGAAGGCCATACATCTTGAACTGGCCTCGGACCTTACTACGGAGACGTTCCTCGCTTGTCTAAGGCGATTCTTCTCTCGTAGGGGTCTGGCAAGTGAAATCCACTGCGACAACATGAGTACATTCAAATGTGCAAGGAACCAATTAGTGGAGCTCTATAAGCTGGCGTCTTCACGGGACCACCAGGCGAAGGTGTGCGATTTTGCCTCACAAAATGGTATCAAGTTTAATTTCATACCAGCATACTCTCCAACGTTTGGTGGTCTCTGGGAGGCAGCAGTTTCTAGCACAAAGCAACGACTTGTCCATTGTTTAAAGAATAAGTTGTTAACATATGAGCAGTTAAACACTGTGCTAGTCGAGATTGAATGTATACTGAATTGCAGGCCGCTTATTCCTATGTCGTCTGATGTTAATAGTTATAGCTATTTAACACCCTCTCACTTTCTGGTAGGAAAGGCGCTCACAATGTATCCTGAGCATGACCTTAGCAATGTTTCACTGAATAGTTTACATTATTGGAAATTATGTACACAGATCAAGCAATCCTTCTGGGAGACATGGCAGAAGCAGTATTTAAATGTTCTTCAGAATAGGCCAAAATGGCGTAAGCAAGTGAATAATGTAATAATAGGCTCTCTTGTAATCTTAAGGGATGATAATGCCCCTCCTATGTCTTGGGCAATGGCCAGAGTCACTAACGTCTTCCCGGGCCATGACGGTAACATACGTGCTGTAGAGGTAAAAACCTCAAATGGTAAAGCTCATATAAGAGCAATTAATAAACTTTCTCTTTTACCTATAGATATGTAACGATTATAATTATAACTAGTACCTAAGGTTAATGCATAAGGTTTTATAGAACGATAATTTACTCAATGTACAACAACTATTGTCATAAAATTCATGTATAATGTTGTATAGTCATATCAATAACAAACAACACCAGTTTATTGTTCGAAATTGTGTTAGCTTCGAATTCTTGTGAGGCCGCAGCATGTTGGCGATACAGGCAACACTAAACTATGAACGAACCGTTCATTCGATCTGTCAATGCCGAACTAATTCTATGTATAGCTTATCTGTATTAGGGATCGGTCTAGATTCACTTTCATTCATTCATTTTTCACACACTCTGATTTATAACGGTAGCAAGATCGGACGCGCCTATGTACCGCGACGCTTAATATTTTTATCTACCTAGTTATCTACGATGTACTTCTTGTAAGTCTGGCACGGAATACAACGGCTGAACCTAACATCGGTGACCTTTTATTTAATACAGTCCACTCAACAACCAACCTATCGAAGGTCCAGGGCGACGCGCACCTACACGCGTACAGATTCTATATCTGGAATGGAGAACATTAGGTAAAGCGCTAAGAAGTAATATGAAAGAGCCCTTCTGTAATACAGTGGGCAAAGCGCCGGCAACGTCCGGGGTGTTACGGATGTACGTACATAGGCAGCAATGACCATTAACTTAAAATCAGTGGATCACTGGATAGGTACTTATCTAATAGTTTACCAACAATAAAATTTTAAAAACTTATTAAACACCACTGAGTATGGAAGACAGCTGCTGCTACGTGTACCTTAGAATTCATAATCAAAAATGTATATATAACTAGCTGTGCCCGCGACTTCGTCCGCGTGGAATAGTGATAAAACTCTCCTTTTAAACCTTCCCTGGACCTCCACAAATCAATCAAGACCAAAATCAGCCAAATCGGTCCAGCCGTTCTCGAGTTTTAGCGAGACACACGAACAGCATTGGATTTTTATATATATAGATATAATGAAGGCTTTCTACCCATTATAGTTTATCGAAGGTACTCGTATTTCCTTAGATTTTGTGCCATACTATATTCTGTTCCAGTTTCCCTTTCTTGGAAATAATTGTATAAAAGTAAAGACTATTGTGTTTTGTAGTTTTTACATAGTAATAACACCTACCTAGCACTTTGACTGTGGCATATAATCCGATCTGTGAACCTTTTATTGCCAACCAAATATGAAACCATTAGATGTAAGACAAATATAACTAAGTGATCGTCTTCAATCATATTGAACCGATCACAGACAAACATACAATACAAATTGTTTGTTGAGATCTGTCTTATTGTTAATAATGTGTTTGTGCATGTATTATTGATTACATTTGGATTTAAATAACAAATCTTAACACAAGTGAGTAGGTGCTGTTTTTAAAATAATAGTATTTATTATAGTTGGTATATTTTATAATAGGCAACTGTGTTTAGTATTATCTGAATTGTATAATTATTTTACTACCTGACCCGACAGACGTTTTCTTGTCAAGTTTTTCGGTACCTACAAAATGAATGTTTTTTTTTTTTATTTTTGTTAAAATTTACCATGGTATCAACAGTTATCGTTCTATTCGGAGCGGAGACTATTCCAACAACGCAAAGCATCATCTCTCCATTGGTGATACGTGGTGATGTACAAGACTAACCTAAGACAAGACTACACGACTAACTAAGGTGGAGTTGCGAAAAACGGCTGGCAGAGACTGGATGATGCGAGCCGAAGATTGGGCTCAGTGGCGTTCAGGAGTGGCCTACGTCGAGCAGTGGACAGTATAGGCTGATGGTGATACAACAATCAAACCATGCCTCCGCTACGCAGAGATATTTAAAGCACTGAACCACCGTCCCGACAACAAAATAGAGTTTAATTTCGTTGGTAGTACGGTTACTTTAATGTTGCGGTGCCCGCACCGCACAACGGTTTTATTATTTTCCCCCAATATTTTTAACAGTAGGGGAAGCTGTTGTACGTCAGACCGTGTTGTACCTAGGCCAAACACAATTTTTCGAAAAATCCCGGGTTTTAAATTTATGTTGTCTATGGCAGTCAAAGCACTCTTGGTCAACTCCATCGTGAAGTTAGTTGTGATTCGCCGGCGCCGCTTCAGTGCAGAGAAAAAGGTAATTCATTATTTCTTGTTCAAAAAGTACGTTTTTCGGGCTTTAATTTTGGTATTTGTATTTAGCAGAATGTACATTTATTAAAAATGTTTTATTTACTCTCTAATCTCAGTATATCTAGGTAATAGATGGAGTAGGTATTTATTGCAAACCTCAACTTTAAGTGTATTTTTATGAAGATTGTTATAGAAATTGATGCGAGTGGTACCTTAGACACCCAACTAACTATGTACCTTGGACTTTGATCGAATTATGGCAATATTTTAACCTCAAAATTTACTTCAAAAAGGGGTTTCTCAAAAACTGCTAAGCCAAATAGGTACCTATATTTATGAAACATACATGATCTGATGTGAATATAATAATATGGATGATTATTATAGAGACAAAAGACTGTTGGTAAGGGTTTTTTTGAAAGATGTATTTTTACTGAGTTAATAATAATTATTAATTACTGTTTTTGATATGATCAGTCATTGGTTGTAGTTAAATCACAAATAAAAATAAAACTTACTCCGTACAGTAATTATATAGTGTATTATCTTCATTTTATTCTAGTTTGTCCAAAGTACAACTGGCACGGGCCAAAGTACATCAGGGATGTTGTACCTTGGACAGTTTTCCCCTTTTTTTTTGGAACGGCTTTTGCTCTCAACTTAATGCAAAATACACAGATTTTATTAGTTTCGTATGTAGTTGAATAACTGATCTTTGTATTTATGCATATTTGAAAGACCCTAAACTTTCCATTAATTTATGAAAAATGAAAATGTAAAAAACTGGCCTAGGTAAAACAGCTTCCCCTACATACCTATTACGTTAAATAGCTAATAAGCGAAAATAATAAAATAAAGATTACCTACTGAAAGGGGGAGGTTAATTTCAAAATTGCACTAAAATAGTATTATGTGAGTTGACGCCGATTTCACGCCGGTCCCAAAATCGGCGGCGGCGGTGTGGAAAATTTACCGGCGGCGGCGGCGCGCACCTCTACCCCTAATGGCACATCTAGTACGAGTACGTACTAGATCGTAGAGTTTAATTGTCATTTTGTATCATTGTTTAGTTCAAAGCTTAAATTTTGAGCTCAATTTTTTAGGCGTATTTACTGAGGCGTTCTCTAACTAGATGTTTCCGTGAACTACCGATAATTGGACCCCAACTAGAATACGAGGTCTTGTTTACGAACGCGACGGCACACAAGAATACAAAGGCGATTGTTATAGAATCAGATGCAGATTTACACCAGGTATGTACACTATATAACTGTGTCAATGCCTTTGAGCCTGTGATACAAATTGACACAATACACGTTGGCACTATAACGATGCAACATGATAATATGCTGACTGACTTCATTAACAAGCTAACGGTTGATAGTGACTTTGACTTCTCTGATGGATATTTTAGGTCTATACAGACAGAGTCAACGTACTAACTACACTAACTGAAATGCATGGCAATGTTTGTTTTACTGTCAGCCCAGTCTGGAAGAAATCGGTGTAAGTAGTAAGACCGCCCATTGTACTTTCTTATTGTGTCTGTGGTTTTTCTGTGTTGTTTCTTTTTAGTATATACATTATACGTACAGTAAAGTTTTATATTCTTATGGAGAACGTATCTATTAAAATTTCAGAATTGTTTTCTTAATAGCTAAACCATTGCCTGGTGCAATAATACAAGGTGTTATTTTATATCTTTTGAAAATATAAGTGTTCAATATACGTCTAGGAAAATTGTTAGAATATATTTCATGACGCAGTTTCAGTTTTCATCAGAATAAGTAAGAGAAATTTTTCATTCCCATTTTCCTTTTTCTCGTAATTACGAATATGTAGGTATATCTATTTTCTGTTTTAAAAGTAGTCTTAATAGATATCAACCATGCTTCGTAAATTTTTTTTAAACACGAGATTTTATTTCACGCTATGCTAAAAAGGTGATAATTATTTTCAATTACATTATGAGAATACCGTTACGAACGGCGCGCCGCTCGCGATTATATACGATAGCATGCATATTGTTCTTTACTTACCAAGGCTAATGATTCTCAGAATAATTTCTGGTAGAGTCGCGAAAATGCGCTACTTATAAGTATCTGCTTTCCCCCAGTGCCCTCTACATATCTCAAACACAAACATGATTTATGTTTTCCAGGGACAGTATGTGACGGGAATGCTCAATTGGAATTTCTTCCGAGCCCAGAAACTATTAAAAATGCTTTGTACGAACATTTTCCTATATTATCACAGCCATAAATTCCATTCGACCCTGGCTACAAAAAGTGATATTGGGTAAAATATGTTACCTTAGGGAAGGTGCACTTCGTACCAAAATATATCATATTATGTACCTATCATATTATTATGTCTATCATAAATGTCTTAGCAGTCGCGCGTTTCGATATTGGTTCCATGAACTTCCCCGATGACGGACATGAAGATGTGATAGCCATGCTGGACATCCAAGATGCATTGAAAGATAAAGAAAGGAAAGCCATGCTCAAGCTCCTGGATCCTGGCAGAGAACCGGCAGGAGATGGTACAAGACAGGCCGAAGTCGGTGCTCATATTATCGGAGGCGAATACATGTTTTGAGTAACTGCACCATATTTGCATGAATGTTACTAACTACCTAAAATAGGTCAGTGTCTAAATATTTGTTTGTTCACAATTTTCAAAATTGACAAAGATTTTGTAGAGCTGCTAAATCCCCATTTATGGAAGACAGATACCTAAATTTTATCCCATGATACATACGGCGTATAGTAAATACATTATTATTACTCATACACTATTCTAATAAACTGTTACATATTCTGCGCTAATTGGCGCGTTCTGAATAGTGAGAATTAATTAACATTTTATTCCTGTTTGCATTTATTTCTTGACTTTGTTTGATTACCATTTGCAGCTCCCCGTCCAGAATGAGATTAAATTGCTTTTAGTTTGTCTTTTACGTTAGGGATCGTGTTTTATTAAGAAAGTTCTTTGACACCGTAAGTGCCGCCTATGGTGGCTCTTATTAATTAGTACTAACTGACTGATGATGAAAAGATGATAAGCCGTGAGTGTATTCGGACACTTTAGCATGCGCCAAGTGGTAACAGATATACATACACACAAGCTTATTTACTAATAATATTATTAGTAGTTATGTGTATATAATGTAGTGTGGATTGAGTTGAATTTCATACTTTTACCGTAAGTTTGAAAAGGAAATGATGATGTGGTGATGATTCATGACCGAACCTCACATTGGAAATAATAACACTACTAATGCTTTGGAATTATAGACGTCCGTTAGAGAAGAGAGTTCGAAGAAACTGTACGGGTACGTCATTTGTAATTTCCATAAAATATTATTTATCTCCTTTTCACAGAAAACCAAATCAGAAGAAGCTGTTCCGTGGTAAAAATAGAGATCAAAACCTGATCTTAAGCACCTTTATTTAAGAACACAGCGTGAATTCGAGCATTCACGTAGCAATAATCCCGCAGATTCAGCTACAACTGGGTCGACGACTGTCAAACTGCTCTCTATTCGAGGAGCCACTCGGATAATGACGACTGTAATTAGGAATAATGCAAACCAGACTAAGCTCCCACAAACTGGACTTACTAGCAGTCGTCAATATCGACGTTTGCTTATAAACCACTACAGTTTAAATGAAATAGTCATGCGTTATGCAGGGTAATTGAAAGTCTGATATTTTATTTTAATTCTTTATTCTAGCAATTGGATACTATCTCACCTGGTCTTAAGTGACGATGTGGTCGAGTCGAAGGTGGTGAACATGCTCAGTCTAGATTGGGACAAGCTTTGCAGGACCGCTGCCGAAACCTTATACATGTATCACGTCACCTTTATATCCCCGATTGGCGTTGCTATAAATCGATTCCTATGACTCCAATGACGCTTACCGTCCATGAAATAAAAGAACGACAGACTCGTCATTTACAAAATTATTCAATAAAAAACCCGATTGGGTGTGGCGTCAAATGGCGCGTTTATTTACTGGAACACTCGACTTTGTATAGAGGCATTGTTCTATTCAAGCGCAGGCGAAAACCCAATAAACATGGCGAACGATCTTGGATAAAACATTTCCATTGATACGTTATACACTAACTAGAGGCCCATACATCAGCATAACTTTGAAAGTGATCAAAGTGTAATTTTACGGCAATGTGAAGCTGGCAGTATAGTGTATGCTTTCACTGTTCCATTGTACATGGAAAAATTAACATATGAATTAACATAATACATGAAACGCAAATTATATTAAATAAAAATCTGCAATTAATAAAAAGAACGCGTATATATGTATAAGGATAAAGATATGTATTAAGCTGTTAGTGAAAGAAAATACGTATTCGCATCGTGAAAACACTGCACGAAAATGTGGAAACCAAAATTCGATGACAACATCAGAAAATTTTAAAAGTTACTCGCTACTTTTACTCAGATTTGGTTGTAATTGGGATCTATTCGAATGCCAGGCATCAAAATTCGTGACGTGTTCATACTCTAACGTATCTTCCTTTTTTATCAAAGTTACAGGCTTTTGTACAAATTGTAGGTACGATAGAATCCAATTTGAAACTAAATTGAAACTGTACAAAAAGTGTTGTATCAGAGCGTAAACGTAATTTCTAAGCAATTTCATTGAAAATATATTGGAATAAAATACCTGCTTTAACTGCAAAATACGAGTTCAAAGGTATATACCATAAGACAGCGCAATTTCGTTCTCTCAACATTATAACATTCAAATTACCTTATGCAATAAAACGATGATTAGAAACAATTCTTTATTCATAATAGACAAGAGAGTTTAAGCAAGTAAAATAGTCATAAAATCATATTATAAAGTTTTTATGAAGAAAAGTGAAGCTGGTACTTAAATCGATACAGAAAGAATCAACATAGTTTGCATCGTGCTATTGCTTCATTCTGTATAAAATTATTGACTAGTCATTTTAATTAACTTCGCATCGTTAATAATAATGTATACAATAAGTAGAAATAGAATACAGTAGACGTTTTGTCGTATACTTTTAGAGGTTGCAGCAGACCTCTCCATTTTTATGACCCAGCCAGTCGTTTGAAACATAATTAAGCCGTCAACATTTAAGTCAGTCCTAACGTGACTTGATTAGCTTCGGATGAAACCAGACCGAGAGTTTTACGAGGGGGTGTACTGTCGTATAAATTGGCTCGTATATTTTGGCTCATCACCGAAATATCTTCAAAGTATCACAAAGCTTATAGTTTGTATTTGTCGCAATCTGTGTCAAGCCCAATACTAACTTTTAGACTGGTATGTAATGGAATAACTTATCATTTGTTATATATCTAGTCTATTATATAGGTATTTTATTCAAAGCTTTGACTTTCATTCTGTAGGTACTCGTATTACGATAGAGCATATCGACTAATAACTTAAAAAACTTAGCTCCAGATTAATATCGACGTTTCTTAGGTAAGTGCTACAGTAATATCGTTCAAAACATCACTTTTCACTTTTCACAGATTTTAATGTATCACTTTTTGGGTTACTTTTAATGTTTATATTGAAATAATTAATACCCACGGTTAAAAACAATGAAATAGAGAAGTCAATGTTTAGAACGATACAGCATGAAGTTTCGTTTAGCGCCTGGTTAGTAAGTACAGTCAGTAAAAAAAGAAGCTAACCATTTTAGAAACTCAAATTTCAGCACAGTTTTAATATTTTCTGTGCTTGTTTGTAAAGTTCTGTTGCCGACTGTACAGTCTGTCTCACTCTAATACTCTTATCTAAGGATAAGTACACGATTACAGTTGGCATTTCTTCAATTAATTACAAAACGACAAAGTATTTACAATTATTAATATTCGCATTAATCATTTACACGATGTTATTGGAACCGTTACCGAGACTCAATTTTGATTTAGATTCTCAAAATGTTTCAATTAATTTATTAAACAAAAGTAGTGAGCGCAATTTGGATGCTTTGGTCCCATCACAACATTGATAAATCTTTTGTGTCTTACCATCGTTGTTTGAAAACAACACTCGGAAAACAATAACTTATAACTTCGAATAATTTGATATATTTTTAATAACCAACAAAATTTATTTAATTTTGAGAAATTGGTTTAATGCTTATTAATTAGCGTAACTGCGGGCTTTCACATATAAATCTTTATTATCGCTAGTAGCTTTGTTGTTGTCTGTCAAATGAACTAGTTCCAGAGATGTCATTATATATTATAATAATGCGTTTGTAATTATTTTTACCTTCATGGTATTATAAATACGGCTGTATGGTTATTTTTCAACATTCAATTGTTTTTTATTAAATTGATCTAGTACGTATTCAATCATCTGTTATGTTACTACCTTGCTCTTCCTGAGTGTTGTTCTGCTACTACTGGAGTAAAATCATCTTTTATTATTTTCAATAGTATTCAATAATAAGCTATGGAATAGATTACAAGAAGATAAATATACGAAAGAATTAGGAAACGGGAATAAACATTAAAAACGTCAACATTATACTTCGTTATACAATACTATACATACATACGTAAAACATATTTTTAGTATTTGTAGCACATTCCAAGCTCGACAACGATCTCATATACACATTTACTTAAGACATCGCTTAACTTAGAAATTACACTCAATGCAAAGCAACAGGCGAATCAAGATTAAGTGAATAATTTTTCACGGATTTGTAAAGTTCGTCACCCACTGAGGCCACTGAATCGTGCATGTCGACGGACATAACATTTTCAAAGTTCTGTATATATATAATTTGTAAAGTTCTGTATGTATCTGGGCCTTATTGGGCACATGTGAATAAATATATTTAAGTTTGAATCCACGACTGTGTCGAATGAGATAAGCTTAAACTTTACGTTCGGTCTCACTAGCTCGACTCGTTTGTTCGATCGTCGAACTAGTGAGAAAGAAAAATTCAATAGCTGTTCGATCGTCGCAGTAGTGGGATTTTTTTTACTCATTAGTTCAACTATTTAGAGTTGGTCAACCCGCCAAAGGGTTTCTGATAACGACCGCTATCAAACGATAACGACTGGCACAGTGCGATGGAAATGGCCACGAGCATTCATTGGAAGCCGAGGTTTCGAACCCGGATTTTAGTAATATTAATTGCCATAATCGCTCGGCCACCAAGACTGATTACCAGATTGATTGTTCGTAGATCCGCCTGCATTAGACCAGATTGAAAGTTTGTTCGCGGTCGCAATTATAATAACAACCATTCCGGACAAATTAGACTACGTTCTGTTTATATCTAATGGGGCAATTATGGCGCCCTTGCTAATTAAGAGGGTAGGGCCCGTTCATGTGGTAGTTGGAGATCTGCTTTTCATTATGCAACATTTGTACTAATTGCTTAATAATAGGGAAGTTGACTGTTGCTCGGTTGTGGTAATAATGGTGATATAATCTTCTAGGTTAGAGTTATAGTAGAAAAACGTGCTGAAGATCAAAAGTACATATGTGTGTGTATTTTTGTATCCATTATCCATTATCAATATTGGATTGAGAGACGAAAAAACCAAATTTAACTTATAATTTGGCAATTGGTAAAATTAATTGGTATTGAAATTTGTCATTATTGATTTATTGGAAATTTGAGCTCAACATACTAACATAATTATAAAGATACAAATCAGTTGTGTATTCCCATTTCTTTAAAGTTTAACCGACACAAGATATCATAAAGGAACCACTACGCTACCACATCTAGAAAGTTCGCAAAAATTAATACAGAGAAGGATATTTGACACAACAATTAACAGACTGTTCAATCTTTCCTATTCTTACCAACCTCTTACTTTAGCTAGCACCAGCGCACAAAATTGTCTATGACCAGCGCGATTAAGTCCAAACACTATATCACTGTACGACGCAGGATCTCTTCTCAGTCTGTCCAGGCGCTCTAACAAATCTGTTCAGGTTTATCTTCGGGCTACCAGTGGCACTGTCCCCATCTCCTTTGGCACACGTCTTGTTTCTCATTATCATCAGGTCTGTCCTTATACTTGGTCTTCTTACATTCGGAGCGACCACTCCGCATGCGTCTGATAATCTTCTTTTGATCGAGAGAGTGCACTTTTTACTTCTATTCCCTTGGCTACTGGTGGGTGGCAGGGTGCAGGGGCTGCCGAAGGCGGCGCTCACTCGCTTGTGGTGGTTCGGGGCCATTTCTAAAGGCAAGTTGGCGACTACGAACAGTTCGTAAAAGAGATCGTCCACTTGATAATTCTTTTTGGCTGAGGTTTCGACGAAAACGCAGGCGGAGTCTTGAGTTGTGCAGTACGCCGTCACTTCTTCCGGCTGGACAGACCTGTAGACAGAAACGACAGGTTGTAGTGCGATAAGGGTCCTTTGGCGCAAGAGCGATATAACAGAAAAATATATTTTTATTCAATGCATGTCAATGTTACAAGATGACTGCGCTAGTTCCGATTTTGACAACAAAATCGGAACTAGCGCCAAAAGATAGACTTGTTAGATAAAAAACGGTGTTAGACTTTTGTGACTTTTTGTCACAATTAGTCCACGCTGAACTACGCCCTACTGAAGCCCTGATGAACAGTTTGTCACTTTCAAACCTCATATAAATGAATTAGATAGTAATAACTAAAAAGCTATCAAAAGTATTTAAAAACCTATTTTAAATTCAACTGGAATTAACTAATTTTCGCCTCTTAGCATTTCCCATCCGGGCCGTAGTACTAAGCTGTTTTGCATTTGAATTCAGCATTACCCAAGGGGTGCTTCCGGCTCGTTAGCTTCCTGTTTCAGTGTATAGCTGAATTTCAGTTGCTCTTAGCATACCTGTTGTGATATATTGAATTCTGTACTGTAACATTAGTGTGCTCTCATGCATTCCTTTAAAACGCTAATCTAGGTTATTATCTCATGGCCTTTCTAGGGTGTCGTGATATTACTTTTTGTTTATTATGTATACTTTTTATAGGTTACTTTTCTATCATACCCTTCCTGTGTTAAGTTATAAAGTATGTTAGTGGTAAGTGAACGAGTGGACAGCTGGTGGGGGTGTTAGTATGGTGTTAGTATGGTGTTAGTATAATCTTACTGATGTCAACGTTTGCGTCAGTCAGATCTTTGTTGAAATGAAAGTAACTAACAGTTGAAAACTTACTATTGTTTTCATCAATATTATTTTCCACTGGTTTTAAATTAATATATACTTATACTTAAAAAAAAACTATTATAGTACTGCTGTTTCAAATTAGATAGCCTTTATAGACCGTAAAATAAATTTCTGTTCGCTTTTTGGGTCAAACACAACTACGTGGAAAAGCACTTGTAGAATATTGTTGAAAGTTGTTTTGTTTGCGTGCGTCCGCAGTTCACTTGTTGCTAACAGTTTTGGAACTTTGCCATGCCGCTAAACGTCACTTGTTATTTTTACACCATTGTTATTTGGAGGAAAAGGCTGGTTGTGGCTGCTATTGTATTTAACTTTTCCAATTACACATCAGAAGTTGTTATAACCTTTATGGTTACTAATTAGGCTTATTTGGTCGCAATAACAAAGTTGCAACTGTTTAATCGCTGAACGTGCGTAATGTTCGTTGTTTGTTTGCTTTGTTTTTTTTTGAGTTTCATGTTTTTTATTTTTGTTTTGGAAAATGAAGTTACTGAGTAGGTACCTTGGAACGACACAAAGTCCCAAGCACAGGTTGCTTTGATGAACATTTTTTTTTTAATAAGGCCTAATCCTCATCACGAAAGTGAGTGAAGTCCTTTACCCAGTAGTGGGACAGCCCAAGCAGAATTATGTATTTATTTTATTTTTGTAACATAGAGCACTTTAATTCCTTTAAAAACCCAAACTTAAAAGCTCAAAAAGGAGTGAAACTTTTGAAAAAATAAATACCGCTGTGCGCTACTACACTGTATCTCTGTAAATCGATTTATGAAATCCCGATATACGCTATATGGAAAGTATAGGATTTCGATGTACTTTAACGCATCAGTAAACAATACTAACTTGAGTTCCCTATCGCACTTGTTCCCGGCTATCGCCATGGGCACCCTGGGCACCTGCCGCTTGCCGCGGCTGCTGCCGCTGGTGGCGCTCGCCTTCGTCTCCAGGATCTGCTCGCGGAGCCTGATCACCTCCTCGAAGGACTCCCGGCTGTCCATCGCGAACACCAGCACGAATAGGTCGCCTGCGGACCAAAGTTACATCGCGCTTCATTGGCTACTACTGAATATAAGAATATGTATTATATACAATTGCATGCTAGAAAACAACACTATACACGAGATGAAGCGCATCCCCTTTGTCCTAATATTTTACTCTGAGGTAATTGTACTGGTTTATACTTGCAGTAGAAGTATTTTATCGTAGTTTACATGTAACTAGCAGACACGGCCACACGTTGCTGTGGTTAAGGTTTCTGTTATTGCGATTATAAATTGAGATATTTATAAGCTACCCTATCATTCAAGTTAGATCAAATTGCATACGGTGTGCAAATTTGATTAAAATCGGGTCAGTAGTTTAGGAGTCCATCGCGGACAGACAACATGACGCGTAATTTATGTATATTAAGATATTATACTACACAGCTGGTAATTCTGAAGTCAATCTTCCAACCCCTGTTTCAGTGTTTTGTAGGTTAACCGTTAACTTGCCACTAATCCACGATCCCAACTTAATTTATAATTAAACGAAGCTTAACGAAGGAATTACCGCCGTTCATACATTAAACTGAAATCGATGATTAATTATCCTCTAAGTGCTTAACTTGTGTTTAATGTGTTACGTAATTACATTTGACGGCTTGGTGTGGAGGGTCTGTTTCACAATGTCCTGCCATATTTCTGAGTTAGGTATGAAAGAGAAGACAAAAAAAAGATCAATTGAGTATTTATTCATATTATGAAGTTTTTGTAATGAGTTGTGCGATACTTCAGCGTCTAGAAGGTCTTAAACTTTCGCGAACTGAATATATGTTATATAGAATTCAAACGGGTCTAATTCGTCTTCTCGTGACTACGGTCGATGTAACTCGGTCGAAACGTCGAGGTATGTCAAAATTATATATTATGGTATTAGTTTGTGCGCGAATTAGACCCGTTTAAATCCTAATTAAATTCAGCGTTTGTCTACAAAGGCAAATGCGTATAAATCAACTCTATAATCTAGCTAGATTCTAGATTCTAGAGCATCGGATGCATAGGTAATTATTAGAATTAGTGACAGCCCCAAACTTTGACTATTCTCTCAACGACGCTAGTTCAGATTATATTTGAGGCTAAATGACAATAGTTACGTTGTGAAGTTGTTGTTTACTCGCCGCAATTAATCCCTTGACAGTAATTACGTTATTGTGAAATTGCGCGATAGTTAGTTTAATAATTGATTGAATAGATTCAATGATGCCTTCCAGATACGAGTATTGTAAGAGTATCAATTCTGAAGAATACATCTGAAAGCCTTGGAAAAATAGTTTGAATAAGAGGTTGTTACTTAGTTATGTAAAGCCTTAATTTGAAGGCACGTTTGGCGTAGTGGCTGAGCAATCGGACTGCTGCGCTTGGTGTCGCGGGTTCGATTCCCGCCTGGAGAAAATATTTGTGCGATCCACAAATATCTGTTTCTGGTCTGGGTGTGATTGTGTATGTGAAATTATATGTCTGTAAGTGGTACCCACGATACAGGAGCAATCCTATAGTGTGGCCCTACATTAAAAAAAAGTTTAAGCAAGAATGGTAGGTATTATAATAATAATTCAGCCTGTAAGTGTCCCACTGCTGGGCAAAGGTCTCCCTTCACTTTCGTGAGGAGGAGGTAGGTATGTAAATAAAAATTTTAAATAAGTTTTTAATTCGTATTTTCATACCCTGTATCATATTATAACTTACCTCTGCTTGTGCTACTTTCTAGCAGCTTAGTAAAACGTGCACGTTCCTTAATAATGCTACTACTAATATATAATATTTCCCCCAGTCTATGAACTCCTAACTCATACCGTGCTCATTATTGTTTAATACACACTAGAATGCATTATATAGCGCTCCGTCTCGCGCTAACTTTGTTTACGGAAGGCGATGTGTGGGGCTAAGAGGCGTCGTAAAATCCGTAAGCATTATTTTGTATCGGATAGCTCATTTCCGTGAAATTATGCTAAAGTGTATTGAAAAGTTGAGAGTGAGGCAGACTCGTTACATGTACGAATTGCCTTTTCATGTACGTCGTAAATAGGTAAGTGCAAACAAAACATTTCAACACAAAAAATAACATTTTGTACATCTTTCGTTATACATTTAATTGAGTTTGTACTCATGCTATGAATCTAATTGACCTTATTTAGCATTCTATTAAAGAACAAGTTGGCGTAGCAAATAAGTAAAGTACCTACTGGACAGAAGCTCTTTGAGGACAGGATAGTGTTGTTACAAAGTATTCCAAGAAGTAATAAAACTCTGAGAACTAACCTCATTCGACAAAACACAAAAGAAAGCACTTTTTGCCTAAGCATAACAAAAAGGTACAACCAAGCTCTAAGACGTAATATTATTTGATAGTACGCAAAATAACAGCGTTATCTCACGTATTCTTTCAGACAAATATATTCCAAGCATATTCGCTGCAAACATCCCAATTACATAGATCCTAATTTAGATTGCAGTAGGTAACATCATAGTGAACTGTGTCGTATTAATTTTAACAGTGATTTAACGCTGCCACAGCCACAGCGGTTGCCACGGCTGCATGTGCGCATAGTCACATGTACGAGTCACATGATAGTTTAGGAGAGGTACGGTAAGCTCATCGCAGGCAACCTACATGTGGTTTAGAGGTGGGCAACACTGTTATTTTTATGAAATGCGTTATGCAACATATGCACTGCTATATATTACCATATAATAGTTTAATTTGTTCAAAATATGTACATGTATTGTGTTTTAAAAATGGTCTAAAGTATATTTTACACCACATTGAAAACACGAAAGTATAAATGTACTGGGTATTTTCTATTATAAAGTAAGTGGGTATTAAGTTTATAAAGTTTAAAATTGCATATCACAATCACAGCATAGAATGTGGGTATTGCCCAGATGTATCCAGGTAGGTAGGTAGGTACTTAGACAAGTAGAACGTTGAACATTTCAGTGTTGTTGCAAGATATCAAAGACAGACGGTATTTGTTGAAGTACTTTTTATTGCAAAGAAATTGTTTTAACAACAGTTTGCGCATCAGATAATATTGGGGTGTTAATAGAAATTACATAGATAAAAAAACATATCAACACTATATAAAATGTTAAATTTGCACTAATTAAATAAATTTATAGGTGTCGCGTCGCATCGCGTCGATTTACAATGTTATCGTTAAAATTTTGACCCATTATGTAAATTGACAGAAATTTATGATTCAGTTCAGTGTAAAATACGTCCTATCCCATAAATCCGGCAATAGATCTTCCTCGTGGCTATCACTAATGAAGACACATACCGCGTTCCGCCGCAGACCGTTTCATACCGCCGATCCTGTTACTCGTTAGTCGTTACCCATTTCTTTGTCAAACTAACGAACGAAACTTATAGAGCTAAAGATGATAAAGTGTGATTGCACAAAACATGCCTACGTCAGCAAGTTACGCCCGATACTTCCGCAATCGATAATTTTACTCGTTTTTATTACACCTGTGTAACTGATATTAGGTTACCTCCCTCAAAAAAAATTTTTTTTTAATATCATAGCCCCATCCCACGATTTCTCCTGTGTCGTGGGTACCGTTTACAGACATATAATTTCACATACACATAGCACCCAGACCAGAAACAAACATCTGTGAATCTGAATTAAAACAATCATGCGAACGACATTGCGTCGGTCACATAGTCGCAACTCGCTAGTTGGAATCTTGCTTCGTCACGCCATTTTTTCCGTTGTTATGGGAAATCTACAGACTACATAGAGTTCCATTCTCCCCGTATATATTTTGTTCGTTCACAAACATTATGTTAAGCTGTGCGACACCAATTACTAGGCGTAACTGGTGCCAGCCTGGATCTCATGCAAATCACAGCTTTGTGTCGCACTATCCGAGCCACACGGATGTTTGCATTGTAACTACGCCAAAATTACTACACTACAGTTGTTACATCGTTACTGTAACCGTATCAGGCCAGTTATCAAAAGCTGTATGCCACAGCCTGCACTGTGATATTACTAAAGCAGCGATGTACTCGTACTAGCATTTTTGGTACACAGTGTATAGAGGAAATAAATACTACGTAACGCGCAGTGTATTAGAAACATTGTAAATCAGCGCTTGTGAGGAACGACCGGTTCAAATAATGTTTATTATTATTTGTATCCAACTAGCTGTCCCGACAGACGTTGTCTTATCAAAAAAATATGAATAAATGAACTACAATTTTTCTCTCCTTTTCTTAAAATTTTCCCACGTTTTATATTTATTCTGCTAACAAAACAAAGATGAAATGAAAATCAGTCCAGCCGTCCTTGTTTTATGAGTGATGAAACTAACACGACTTTGTTTTATTCATCAAGATTTGTGAAACATAGTCACATAGTGTATTTAAAATAAAATACGAAAAACTTAGTAAACATGACATGTCACAAAAGTCCTAATTATGTTTATTTTATCAATGTTAACATGCTTTGAACATTTTGTAGAGAAAAGTAATGCCTACATTGCATACAGAATGCACCACATCAGACGGGTGTACAATAATTGCCTTTCCGAGTCCATCGGATTGGCTAAGCCACTTAGCGAGGCAGACTTCTTTCTACTTTAATCCTGCTTTATCTAGGCTAAGTTTAAGAACATTAGACCTGAACGAGTCTTTTATGCGGAAGTCCGGACTTATCTCACACAGTTTCAAACTTTTGTCGGATTAGCATGTTCTAGTTTGTTTTGATTTTATTATACTCTATATCTGAAAATTCTAAATAAGGTAAACATTTTGTGGACAGTTTTGGAGTAAACAAAATATTGCTCGTTGTGTTTACACACGAAGAAAAACAAATTTGAGAAGAAATACAATATTCACAACGTCACTATTTAGGATTTTTAGGCTCCCAACTGAGGCGAGAATTTCAGAAAACCTAAGAGAAAATAGTAAATGAAGACAGAGATAGGAAAATCTTCGTACGATGTTATAGTTGGCTATATACTAAGTAGATTATTTTGTTCACGAAGATAGTCAGTCTCCATTCAGGGGCTACTTAATTAATTAGCTGCAAACTTATTTAATATACTGAACCGACGAAGTTCGCGATGAGTTTTTATCACTTTGTTTCCTTATTTTAGGGAGATCGAAATCAGGTTTTTAATAACGTTTATACTAGGCCAAAAATATTTTTTTCATCTGGTATAATTCAAAACCTAAAGGTGAAATCTCTTTCTAAATTACTCACTTTATCAATAGAAACAAAAACAAATTAATTGGATTAAAATGAAAAAACCTGGTATTATGAAAGTTCATTAGAAATCTTTAATCATTGCACAGTGCTAAGACTTTGCATTTTGAAATACAATTAAGCAAACAGTAATCTTCTTGCAAAAATTAAATATTTTACACTAGTTTTACGGCTATTTTCGTTAGAATCCTCAGCCAGCGTCGATAATAATTATCATATCATTTGTCATGTAGCAAACCAAAAATAAAGTTAATAAATCATTCTTTTACACGTTACTACACCTGAAAACCCTGAAAGACATGTTACTTTATCGTAAAATCACCTAATTAAGCCAGATAGTAACCCAAACGTCTCCTTCTAGCCCTTAAGTACGTCATAAGGGCAGCGCAAGGGATGTAAACCCGCCCTTAGCCATACTCCGAGACAGTTTTAGGGTTAAATACCAGTCGTAAAGTGAAGGAAAGTGAAAATTGGCGAGAAAATTCCTAGAAGACGCGGAAAGATCCAAGTAATGCGCTGGGGAATTTGAGTAAGCAGAGAATTTAAAGAACTCGATGGGATAAGTAAATTATGGTGAGGAACGGGAAACATTTGTAGTTAAAATATTTTCCAAAATAGCTGAAAACAATGTTTTTACTTTTAATTAGTTGTGCCTCGTGGTTTGCCCGTGTTAACTGCTATCCCACGGGAACCGTTCTTTTTACAGGATAGTAACTATCCTATTATGTTGTTATCCATTGGTCGTTGCGACGCGAAATTAATTAGTATTTGATGAACTTTGTAACCTTTTCTTTTTTCTAATTGAAAATATATACAACGAGTATAATGTAAAAAATAGTCATCACTATTCCACATAGTTCTCATTACAATAACAGTTCACAGACATAGGGTGCTTCAGCAGCGATCCTTGACAGAGAGCCCTAATCCAGGCTGAGCGAGCATGTTCAATTATGAAAAAGTTATGGTTAACATTACGTGTGACCTGCTTAATGCTTATATCTCCTCCTTGGTCAATATGTAAAACTGTGGAAGTGCACATATAGGTATAGGTAGCTTTAGCGAGGCAGGGAAAAGTAATCCGAAATCCGTTGCTTTGTGCTCGGCCCGGCTCAGGGATGAGCTCGAGCCATCATGCTCAGTACCAACTGAGCATGATGGCTCGAGAGCCCGAGCTCTGAAGCCGGCAGTGATTAGCCGCTAAGCGCGCTCGGCTAATGTGCTGCCGATGGAGATATAAAAAATACGTACCGGGATATCCCTTTGTGACTTTCCAAGGTTTTTAGTGTACCAAAAAACTGTGAATAAATCGAGATACCTAGTGCTAGGAGACATAGGTAGATAGATAGATAACTTTTTATTGACAGCAAAATGAGTAAAACGCAGAAAAGGAGAACTTAATCTCTACCGGACAATTTTTGGAGAGACACGATAGAACAGTGAGAATAGGGTTGGGTCGTTAAGTTTATTACTTACGTATGTTTCTCCAGACATTTTACTTTTCGGTAGTTTAGAGACTAAGAGATTGGTTTTTGGTGAGTTATTACCATGCTATGACATAGATTTGAGAATTCTAGGAGCTATATGTACCTATTCAGTGTTGTGTAATATTTTATTTATTACGGGTTTCTCTCTCTTTTCTAATACAAAAAACGGAATTTTCCCTGTATAAAGAAAGGAATTTTTCCTGTTTTTTTATTTTTACTTGGAAATAAACATTCCGAAAGTTCAATCTTAGCATCATAGAAGAAATAAATACTAAGTCTTAGCAACGGTAGATTGTGACGCTAATGACTAAAATTGACTTTTTTGCCTTCATGTTAATTGTTTGTCTTTATATGAAATTTTCCATTACTACTTACTTACCAGTAAGGAATGAAAGTCTTCTCATAGCGGGAAACGGATGGTTTCCTGAGGTGTCCAGCAGGTCCAGCTGGTAGACCTCTCCGCGGATCCTGTACAGCTTCCGGTGGAAGTCCTCGATGGTGGGGGTGTAGCTGTCCTCGAACTTGGTGCTCAGGAAACGGGAGACCAGCGAGGTTTTGCCGACGCGAGCTGACCTGATGGAAACACACCGCATTAGATACTCACGTTACCATATTCTCCTCTGAAGCTAAGTGACGATGTGAACAAAGGTCCACGGTACCTTATCGAAATATAAGTGTTGAGCGGTGCACGCAAATAAATAAATAATTCAACCTGTATACTATCCCACTGCTGGGCAAAGGCACACATTCGTTAGGCCATAATCTGCCCCAGAGATTGCTGGATAACATGCCTCCGAAATAATTCACAGGCATGTTGGTTTCCTCACGATGTTTTCCTACACCGAAAAGGAAGTGATAATTATACATAATATAACAAATTGGCACATCCCAGCACTGAGATTGTACCTCGCCACACACACACGGACAGCACACTTATGTAACATTTTTATTTTAGTTCATAATAGCTTAGGGCAATCCTCTCTCTTTTTTGATGGGGCAACCCTACGCGTACTTTTACAAACACTATGCTACTGAATATTGGATAGGTGAGATGATTGCAGTGGTATATTACGTCATTATAAAAGGTCGATCTATTTCAAGACCTAACCGACACCTGTCTAATAAATAGGTATTCTAGTTCTTTTACGACTTCGCCGGTGCTTATATAAAGAGGCTCAATAAACGTTGCTTACTATGTAGCTCTCATGTGCGCCTTTAGCGATTCTTTGTGAGGTAACTGTAACATACTGAATTTCTCTAGAGTAAACTCAGTAACGGTATCGGGAAAGTATAACAATGTGCCTTGTTTTACTTCGTGTCAAGTGAGAGGCGGTAGAATTAGCGTTTCTTAATAATATAGGAATCATAAACTTTGGACAACACCTATACTTAAAACAAACACAATTATAATTTTACATTTATCAACATTTTGTATTTATTGGGCAACATTATTTCAATCAGTGAGATTATAATGGTTTTTTATAATGAGACTAACAGGTGTTAGTCAGGAGGTCTTGAACAATTGAAAATTGAGAATTGCGCAGTGAGGTCGAACAAGAAGTATACAAGCGAACCATCGAATAATACCTACTGAAGTCAAAATAATTGTTTCTTCAGCTGTAAAAAAATAAAAGAAATAGTGAAAGCAGGCAATTCACCCACCCAGAAACATTTGTTTCATTCGACATCAATTCGGAAAATATGAAATACATGTATCGTTTACCATACGAAGCGATACCTTCGTCTAGCCCGCGTCGATAGTTACCAGCCCACGAGGGAGATTCGAAGGCAACTGGACGTTACAGATAAGCAGCAAAGTTACGGTAAACTCACCCAGAACACCCATCCTAGTACCCACAGACCGTTTCATCCTAGTTCCCACAGGCGGTTTTTATCCTTACCCCGACAAAGGCAGGTATGTCGGTATGCTAAAAGGAATTTGGCCCAACTTTACGCTAATCTCAGAATCCGTGCATACGTGAAGCGACCTACGCAAACATGAGATTATTAGGCGCTATCTTGGCGGGATCTCTACTGTGTATTTAGGACGTCTTTGAAGGCGCGGTAAATGTATCAAACGGCTTCCTTTGATATGGTGCTGTGTGCAGCACTTTCAAAGTGTAAGTGTTAGAAGTACAAATAGGTATCAACTTTGGATTAGAGTTCGCTGCAGCTAGTATTGTGGCTGGTCTAATTGAAACTACTTTAACTAAGCACTAAGTAGCCACTTTGTAGTTTATGTCTTTAAGTTTACTAGTATTTCGTTTAGCCCGCAACATGTATATAAACTTAGTGAACACTTATGTAGTGGAGCGTAACTTTTTGAGTATAGAGTGGTTGGACTCAACCACTCTTTACCTATTAGAATATATACTTACGAGTTGATTATAGTGAAGTTCAAGTTAAAAGTTTGTATTAAGTTATTCCTAAAGTCTCTCTACTCTATGTGTGGTTGTTCTCCAGCCGCGCATAGAGAGGGTAAATCGATATGTAAGGGGTATGCAATGGGTAAATACGTAAATGGGTACGCAGCAACGGGTAAATACACGCGTGGTTGGTCTCCAGCCACGCATGTATTTACCCATTATAATTCCCACTAGCTGCAATACCGATTAGATTAAGGATAGAATAGAGTTTAGTTACCCAACATTTTCCGATATTACTATCCCAACCCCTAAATAACCAGTCTTTGATTGCTGGCATATTAAAGTTCACGTCCCACATTCGGCCGGTTGTTCATCCCAAACTTTTGCGTTACGCACCCCTATTGTATACAGTTCGGTAGTTTTCTCTTATATCAAAGTTGGTGCGTGACTCCTATCAGATTTCTTATAGGAACACCTTGCAGGAGAGATCAGGTAACTTAGGCAAGTTACCCGATCTCTTTCAAGTTTGGGTTCTGTTTCCTATAGATACATTTATCAAACTTGACGTTTTATTGGAGACTAAAGTGTATGGTGGTAGTATCTATGATGTTGTTTTTATAGATAGGTATAATAAAAGACAATTATAGAAAAGAATAGAACTGAAATACTTTACCGTGCACTAAATAAAAAATACACCAGGTATATATACACTTAACTCATAAACAAAAAACTAAAATATATAGGTAGGGATTGAATTGAAATCAAAATTTGAAACTTTATATTTGTTCATTTATTCGTTCCAAAATACGAGTCGTTTAATCGAATATCTCATTCCTTATATTTGGTCAAAAGTATTCAACTATTCTCAACTGCCGCGCTGCGGAATACGGGAACGTGTTTAGCGAAGACACCTAATTTTGGCTGTCCGTGTCACGCACGTCAGTAAATTCTAATACACACAGTAAAGACAGGTGTCGTATGTTACGAACGTTACGTATGTCACTAACTGTTAAACGACACGCTTGCGGTAGCACGCCATTTTGTGTCAATATAAAAACTGGCTTCTGGGGACGTGTTTTTAGTGTTATTATTTTATTTTACGTTTTTCGAGGGGTTGATAGCTAACATAACAATTTTGAATTAGGAATTAGGAATGAACGAATTAGGAATCAAAAACCTAAACAGCCTCCTCATACAACCTTATAATGGCCGAGTGTAACAATGCTAAATAAATGACTGACAACAGCTCGCTACTTCACAATAGTAGGTAGGTTTACCGTCTTACCACGAAAGAATAGACCAGAATTAACAGAGGTTTCTAAAATTTCGTTTCGACAAAATCAACGTCTATCAGTCGCGTTTCCTTAATCTCAATCTTGGCATTCTTCATTATTCTACTTGTTAATTTATTGTTGAGTTGGTTAGACGTCGATTTGTGGAGAAAATATTTGCACTCACCTGTTTAACTCTAGTTTAAATCGTAGATGTTAAGAGCAGCGGACCATTGGCAACCGGCTTTTGCAGATATTAGATTAGGTGAAATCTAACACTAAAGCTTTAGCCCACTCAATATGAGGTTTATTTATCACTCATAGACCCGACCCGCAATAAAAGAAACATCGACACAAAGAAAAGAGGATCTAAATACCAAAACTTTCATTAGGCTACTACCATTAATAGCAATGGGCACTCCAATTAAAACACTATCCGCTCCCAGCTAAACATAGCTTTTGTTAAAAAAACAGAGTTGGATATTTTAGGCCACCGTCCGACGTATTCAAAACTGAGTTATGGCTACTGTTTTACGGCATTCATATTATTTTTAGAAACCAAAATAATCACCAATTTGTATAATTGACATAATGTTTTCTTTAAAAGAGGTGTCTAGTAATCTAGTTTTATTCTAGCTTTTAACAACATGCCAGGGAAAAGATTAGGTAGATTGTTATGGAAACAGTATACGTATGTCTACGCCGTAGGTGCTCTACAGCGTAGGTCCTCTACAGCGTAGTGAATCTACGGTGTTGACGCATAGTTAAATCGTCTGGTTTGGATAATATAAGAATACAAACCTTTATTCAACTAATTAATACTGATTTGATTTTCGTCATCTTACAGGTTGATGATAAGAATCATACAATAATTGAAAATAACCATGAATTTGTTTCACTTGTCAATGTATGACATAATATCTGTCAGGTTCACCTCGCAAGTTAACACCTCGATTGACGTCAAATATTAGTTATACAAGCAATATAATCCGAACCCAGACAATTTTATAGAAGCTTATTCGGGATTTACCTACCTAATAGTAAGGTTCACACAGTAATCCCTACATTTCGACATTTGAAATTTTATTTGACTTATTTTTAGACAAATTTTCGTTTGAATGGGAGCTAACAAGTCCAAATAAGTCACCACAGTTCAAACATATCTTAAAGAGAATTGAGAATTGGAAACGTATCAAAACTTTGGGCGAGTTGTGCAAACTCATTAAATCTAGAAAGAAGTCATTTTAAAAGCCGATTTGTAGACGACGCCCGCTTAGTGTCAATCGCAATTTATCCATGGAACATTAATATACCATGGATTTAAACGTCAAGTTTATATGTGACGTTCGAGTTGCTGAGCTTAGCACTGCATCTTGAAATAACAAAATTCACAAAATAAGATTCAAGAGACTTTGGCGCAAGTGCCCCTAAAATTGCTAGATACAGTTTTATAAGTAAGGACATTCATTTAAAAAGTCAAGTATGAAAAAATCCTTTTAAACATCGAAAACAGAGGTCGTTCGGCCACACCACTGTCTCTAAATATTCCAGCAGGCACAAACATGCAGGCCGCTCCATTTTCGTGCTTCGCATACGAAATCCTTGTATATTCATAACGAGTGAATTTTAAATAATAGTGGGCTGGAATTGTGAGCGCATGTGTTTAGTGCAGGCGAGTTATTACGAGGAGGGTGCTCAAAGCTATGAGCTAGGAATGAGGGTCTGGGAAAAATCCGGTACAGGAATTATCCGATTTTGGAATGTGAATCGAGACTTTCCTGATGGATTTATGATCGTCTTTTATTTTGTCATAAAAAACAAAACAGCAACTATCGACTACTGGAGATACTTAACTTCAAAAGTCGACACGTAAACAATTAAAATATCAACACCAAAATAATCGACAGTTCAATATATCAATGAGTCAAAGTAACATTGGCTTATAACGTAAATGGTTCGCAATATCAACACTTCAGATGGGCAAATGATCCAACACCATTAAAACGTCGAAAATAACTAGTCACTAGCTTTGAAAGTCTAGCTTTGAAAACTAGTCGTCTCACAATAGACATAGAATAGCTGGAATGGAAAGCTAAACTCGTTTTATATTGTAGTTATAGTTACTCCACCCACGTCACTATCTACTACACCGGTACTTTACGTTTCGCAACGAGCCGCACTTTATGAGCACTCATATGAATTAACTAAAAACCTCTGATGATGCCCGGTTTGTGACCCCACAGTAGACTTTGAATAACAGTTAAGTCTAGCGTTGTCTCTTTCTGACACCAGAAACCTCTTTCTAAACAGATCGCTAACGCCCGAAATTAATATTGTATCTCCTATCCAAGATTGAAATCGATCTTGGATTTTGCCTATCATTCGATCGATCTCCAATCTGCGTGCCTTTATAAACCAATCCACGGATCGGTTATTGGCACGTTTGACCCTAAAAATGGATTGTGATATCAAATCCCAGATAGCAAAATTTGGATTAGGATTGATTATTAATTTCGGCCGTAAGACAGCAATACACTTACCTATCGGTTGGAGAAAGTTGTTTTATTGATAACATAAAATTATGGTAAAGAAATTAAAAATGTGTTAGACATAATGAGTATAATATGCGTAAGAAGGGCGGATGATAAAGGTATATCATACAACGCTATATTGTTTTCGTCGTTTTATATATCTTTCGAGTTCTAGAGTTCGCCATTTGGCAAATGTCTAACTCAAGTAGAGGAGTGCTACAAAACAAATAGTATTAAAAGAAAAACAGAGTATACGTTAGACACCGAATGAGAAAATTCTTGGAAATCGGGCTCAATGGTACGCCTCCAACCCTACAGCTGTGGCTACTGTCTGTTAATATTTGACATACTCAATCTCTCACTAGCCACCAACTCTTTCGAGAAAGCCTGAGTCAACAGTAGGTAAAACTTTATCTGAATAATCGCGAAACAAGTTATCGATCAAGCCTATCGTCCCTAATCTATCAATTTCGCGGGCGACCGATCAAAGGTGCGATGTGAACTGCTAATCGCACTACTATACCATGCGCTTGGATAATTTGTATGCATAGAGCCTTACTATGAGTTTTGAGTGACATGACATTAGTATCTTAAATATTTTAATACTTGTCATTGATTAAATGCACAAACCGTGCGAAGTCATAACTAAAACAAACAAAAACGCCATTATAGTATTTTCATCTTTTTTTTTGTCTTTATTGACATTGGCACCCAAAGATGGCTGCCAAAGTTGCGTAATTCCTCTAAACTTCTAAAGCCAATTAAACCTCTGATCAACAAACGACCCTGTTAAATTATATGCTGACAAATCAAACCGGATTCTTGATTGCTCAGGGGTTACAGTAAAATTGAACAATTTTAGATAAATATTATTTCAGCTTAACAAAGGCATGGAGCTCCTTAGACATCGTACTTTTCATTAATTTATAATCAAGACAAAAATTTGGTTCTACTTAATTTCGTCAAGATTTTAACGATAGTTAGATTGATATGTTCACTCTCTAGCTGTTGCTCGCGAATTTGTTCACAATATTCATTGGTTCATTGCCATCCCAATAAACCTGCTTGCATATTATACCAGTGTCAATTCTACAAATAGTTATTTTAAAAAACTTGGCTTGTACTTGGGGTTTTTATTTGGTGGATCTTTTTTTAATTCCTCATCATAAATGAGTTCAAGCGATGCGACGGTTCGGTGAGTTCAGTTACCTTAGTAAAGAAATTTATAGACAGCATTCGCTCGTCACCTATCCACGGGCCACGGAATTCGCAATTTGGTTCCGCGGCGGCTGTCGCCGCAACGCTGATGTATTGCTGGCTATTGGCGCAGATATACTTCAACTAAGCTTCAACTACAACAAAAACTGACTGGAAACGAGCTTGTGTTTTGGCTTGACAGTTCCGTTGATATTCCCTATATCATATCATTTATCTATCCGGTTCCACATGAATAATACAATTATGATGATATTAATAGAAACTTAAAAAACTTACTTTTCTTTTTTTTTTTTTTACATAGCCTCACACTAGGATTGCTCCTGTATCGTGGGTACCGCTTACAGACATAATTTCACATACACATCACACACAGACCAGAAACAAACATTTGCGGATCACACATATTATATTTGTTCCTGGCGGGGATCGAACCCGCGACACCAAGCGCAGCAGTCCGATTGCTCAGCCACTACGCCGAACGTGCCGACAAGACGAAAACTTTCATACCAGAATTGACACACTTCATGTATTACAATACATCCTTTCTAAATACTATACCAAATAACGAATAAATACGGAGTTATTGACATAGATCTCAAACCTCACCAAATATAGCGAACACTGTCGGAACAGAACGGCCAGAATTGAATCTTAAATTCAGCATTCGTCACCTGCGTCGAGCACTCGAATATTGAGTGATTTATGAATCGGCCTGCTTTTGTGACAGGTGAGATATTGAAATACTTTTTTATGGAAATACAACCTCGTAGTGGGTTAATAATGCAGGGCGACAAAGGATAAAGGTCACCCTTTACCTAGTTTCCCGGTGAGTCATGTGAATCGATGAGAAGTACCCGGGTTGTGTGCTTGAGATGAATCGTGGTTTGAAATAAGCACAAATATTTTTCATTTTATAAACTACAATTTGCGGGAATAACACTCAAAAAATCTTTGCTTTTGCAGCACAAATATAAAAAGTAACAACCCTATTATATTTTTGTAATCGTTACAGAGAAAAACTTAAGTGTAGTAAGTAAAGTGACAAAAGCCGGCGAATTTTGTTAGAAGTAGAAATAGTATAAAAACAACGAGCATCGCGAGTTCGTCTACCTCCTATCAAACTATCGATTGTACTAGCGTTCTCGCATCACGCCTCCTTATATAAACGGTGCAATTATTTAATTCAACTGTGAAAGCAATTGACTGGAAATTGTTGCCTTTCAATAATCACAATATCAAAGGTTATTAAAGGTGTCATTATATCTAAAAAACCTATACCTATTTTTTACCCATAAGCACGCTTAAATTGACAGTTATAATATAATAATATTTAATTTATAATAAAAATTAGAATTCGGAAATCGGAACTTCACTGGCAAATGTATAAGTTGGTCGAAACCTTCACATTAACTTTATTGACTTCCATCGTTATTAAAATAAGGTTTCGTTCCAATTCTTTAACAAATATGCTTATAATTAAAAGATTTGCACGTTCTCTGAAGTCGCACAAGTTTTTTAATTAAACTTGCCTTTAATAAGCAATTCCAGAATAGAATTATTCGATTCATATTTAATTTTATATAATTAGGAGCAATCGATTCGGTACCGGGGCACGTCACAGCGGATAATACCAAGATATTTTATTAGTATAGGTAGCATTACGATGATGAAAAACAGTTCTTTCATATTTATGAATCTATTTAATTTCATATAATATATAGAAGTTAATTTTTTTTTCGCAAACATTTTAAATCCTATATTTTTTGTGAGATAGACAATTACTTTCATATTGCTTTCGATTAATTGAAAAATTGCATTGTCCTTACAGGGCTTCATTTTACGTAGAAACAAAAACAACGGTTGGGTCGGGAATGATAGTAAGCAATCGGGTGCGAACAAAACGAACCAATTTGTCGGACGTCAATCACAATTTCGCTTCGGACGTCGGAATTTTGTTTTATTCGCTAGTAATGAAACACTGGTGCCTAGGTGCCTCGTGAAATAAAGCCAAGCGACTGTTTCGAGGCAAATTGATTGATAAAGAGATCTGGCTATTTACAAGAATCTACGAGGACCTCAATAAATTAAAGAACGTGATTACAAATCCCTAAAATACGACACTTTTCAAAATTCTAGCTTAGTTGTTAAAGTGACTATAATAGGTGTGTAACTATAAGGAATAGATAGAGATGGAGAGGTAACTTGTGCGCTTTGCAACCCAACAACACTGGGTTCGATCCTCGGCCCCGCATATTGATGCATATTGACAGTTATTGTACTGTCATATCAAAAGTTACGGTAGGTTGTAGCGTGCCGTTTGTAACCAACTGATAGCACTAGGCCACGTTAACTTAGACAGAATCAAATGAAAAACTCGATTAGTTTCCGGCATCGGAACATACAAACAACATACATTCACAACAACATACACATAATATACATTTACTGCTTACCTCTCAAACGTTCAATTGCAAATCGTAAAACCGTAAATACCTACCTACCTGTCTGCCGCGGTAACCAATAAAGAAATATTGGATGTATTTAAGACTTTCCTTTCATCTCGTCTGCTAATGAAAGCTCTCCCGAATAAAGACGGCCAGCTCGTGGCGTTATTGGAAGTTCATCGTACTATAGTATAATTAAATGAGGTCATTTATATAACTACTAACTGCGCCTCATGGCTTTACCCGCGTTATGATAAGCTGTGGATAATGATGATGCAAAGTACCGACCAATAGTGTGTTTTATCAAAATACTTTTTGCCTTGTCCACGATGAATTGTAACTAATTCACACATCCTAACATTGCATTTATATTTTGTACTCTACTATTAAGCATTATAATAGTCTAGACTTCGACCATCATCAAAAAAAAAACCTACTAAAAACAAGTTTGAATCAACTCACCCCAACATGACCAGTCTGAAGCAGTTCTTGGGCGGCGGCGCTGCTTCTTCCCCACCCTGGACGATGGGGGCGCTGGGTCCAGGCGACCGCTCCTGGTCAGACTCCTCCCCCACCCCCGCACCCCTCCGGCACAGCCACGACGAGCCGCACTTGTCCCTCGCATCCTCCGCGGGCGCGGCGAACTGACAGCGCCGCGGCGAGCGCTGCCGGCCGCTCGCTAGCGAGGACTTGAGCGGGGAGGACGGCGCTCGCACGGGGCTGGGCGAAGCCCTGACCGGCGAGGTGGTCACTTTGACCGGTGACGACTGCAACGACAGCCCGCAGCGCTCCGTTGTGCCGTTCAGCATTGTTCGGGTTATGTCATATTTTTATCACTGCATTCATTTGTTTTATTCTCACTCAGAAAAAAAAAAACTAACACAATGATTAGGTATTTCTTTTGTGATTGGCACTTTTGTTCACTGTTGCAGAGGTTTGTTGATAGCGGTTTATTTGTTTACTACATTGTTATTGTTGTCGATTAGTAGTCGCGTAATCTTGTTTGAAATTATTATTCTTTATTCAGTTCGAAAAGGGAATAATTATGTTAATGTCATTAGTTAAGTGATATAACGTAGTGTAGCCCTGTATTTTATGCCCATGAGCCTAACACTTGTACTTTCCCACGGACAATCAATAAATCAGTCATCCATTAATAGGCACAAATTTCCCATATTTCATAAAAAGTCAAACGGCTTCCGTGTAACAGATTCAAAAGTTCCCATATTAGGGCAATTTAGGACAATGATCGAGCGACAAACCGCCCATGCATCAATGTTCATAAAGCATCTGTCCAATTTTAAACCTTAACTCGTGCTATCGAAGTGCTAAATTTCCTCGCAAACAAAGTTGTCCAAAGCTCGTAATTTGCATTTAATCGTCGGTTTGATAGCGCTTGTAGCACCCATGTCGTAAAAGATAACATTTTGACATGTTTGTTTGGCTACAATTTAAAATGGAGAGTTAAAATTTTACCCTCGTCTAGTGTTTAAAACAGTAATTTGACGGCAAACATTTTGCAAAATGATAATCTACCTTATAAGGGAAGTTATTAGAAGTTATTACTTAGTTAGTAATGGCATCGCTCGATAGCGACGAAGCAAAACATCATGAGGAAGCCGGTATGTCCAAAACTTCCACGACTTGTGACATCCAGACTATCGCCCTTCCTTTCTGAGAGAATACTACTGTGTGTATTGGAAAGGTCGCTTTAGTCTTATCAGTGCGAAATAAAGAGGTAATAATGATGATTATCTTTATTTTCAGCAGAAGTAACTTGCACAAGTGAAACTTTAGACATATCATATGCAAACACAAAGGACTTAATCAATTGATGGCACGTTTGGCGTAGTGGCTGAGCAATCGGACTGCTGCGCTTGGTGTCGCAAGGTCGATCCCGCCCGGAACAAATATGTGTGCGATCCACAAATGTTTGTTTCTGGTCTGGGTGTGATGTGTATGTGAAATTATATTATGTATGTAAGTGGTACCCACGATACAGGAGCAATCCTAGTGTGGGGCTACGTTTAGTAAGAAAAGTAATCTAAGAAACACCGGTATCGGAACGTGATTGGTACGGCGTTTACGTTACCTACGGACCTGCAACGTTTAAGGCATCTTTGTAGTAACTCAAATTGTCGAAAACGCTTCGAATCACAAACTTGAAACGGCACTTGCTGAACAATAGGAGTGTAATCGTCGTAAATGCCATCAATGGCACTCAAAACATTATAAAGCGCTCCAACTCTCATACAAGTTTTAACTGCGCCGTTAGTACGTGGCACATATAGGGATCGTTGTCGGAGATAGCTTTCGATAAATTGTAATTAGAGGTTGATTGCGTTCGCTTCGGCCAATACAATAAAATAAGTCGAATTAAAATCATTACTCTGCATGAATGGTAGATACATGTTGATATTGTAGACATATAATTTTATGCTAATCTATGTGGACACAAAACCTTCTGCTAGCAATACGCCATGATTACATACGTAGTACGTAGGTCCCGATCGCTATGGTTTCTTGTATCTAGGGAATCGAAAACTATGAGAACCACAGTCAAAAACACACGCTCTGATAATTTTATCTTAGTCTGGATTGGTTTTTAGTAAATATCTATGATTCATACAAATATTTGTGATAAATAGGAATTATGGTAAACTAGGCTCCATCCTAACACTTTCCCTTTAAGTTTGCTATTAAATTCTTATCTTTGGCTATAACTATTCCAAATTTCAGTCCATGTTCGCGTTTTCTGCACTGATATTCCAGGGATAGCGGCCCCCAGAGGACCTGCACCTTAGGGGAGCGAAAAAGCCAAAATATCTTGACATATATTGTTAAAACTTCTACGAGTATATCTCATCATCGGCCTCGTATGTCACAGATGTAGATTTTTTTCTGTGCACGCAACATTCAAGGGAGGAAGCAAAGTAAACCTTCGCCATACGACAAAGGTGCAAAGTAAACTTTAATAACACAGCCTAAAAGCACAGAATCTTAATATATCGTGTGAGATCCTTAGTATCTATTTTGATATGAAGTCGGACATCCCGCACTTACGAAAGTGTTTGTAACATGCTAAGATAGAACTGCCTGGTTGTTATCCGATAGTTACCTAGTTTATGCTGATAGCATCCAGAAAAAAGTAGGTATGCGAGATAACGCAAACGACCCTTGACTAAGCACGCCGACCTAAAAGATTTTTCGTGTAGCTACAGATAAGTTACACAATCTTGATTATGTAGATGGCGAAATAACAGAAGCTTTTAAGATGCTGCAAAATCTTGCTTATTTAGGGGATTATCCCCGTAAAGTTTGCTTATAAAGTAATTTAGGGACTGAATTATATAATTTTTACTTTACTGAGCGTATTATCATCAGGTGGATAACGTTTACTGCTGAATAAAGACTTGTAGAATGGGTATTACCATCAAAGATCTCCGTTGATACATTACATAAAAAAGAAGCTAATACGAGTACTATCCCAGCAGACAGTATTATACAAAATATAAATCCACGTCCGTAACTAATACTCTTAGCTTTTATAGAGCCCGTCTATGATGTTTTGTGATCAGATTACGTTCGTTAGACAGAATGACACTTAATTTTTATAACTCTGATTTATATCCACTCGTTTACTAACAAATAAAGCTTTATTACTAACAGCTCTTGACCGGTTTGGGCACTTGACACGAGCGGTGTTCAAAAACAGCCTTTACGGCTTTCGAATAAAGTTCTTGTTCGATTTTTATTTTCATCTTCTGGTTTCTGCCACGGATCGTCCATAAACGTTACTATAAAGATAATGTTTGCTCAGAAATTGTAATCGGAACGATCGGGCGTCTCCAGACGTGAGGGTTCCGAGGACTACAAGATTACAAGGAGCTTTGTTGAGGACCTCAAATTTAATTCTAGAATGTTTTCGTTAAGCTACGTCATAGACGTTATGGTATACGTAAACCACATATTTTCATTAAGGGCGCTAGAGCCGCAAATTCGCGGTTTCTGAGCTCCTACCTTTGGACCTTTGTCTCTATCTGGCACTAAACAAATGACAAATACAGCAATATACTTATCAGTTGATCAAAGTTAAATAGGGGTCCAGAAACTGAGTATAAGGCCGATACAAATTTTCATCACACATGTGGACCACGCAACCGCAAGTCAGTTAAGAGTTTAACTAAACTAACTAATTTATTACATAGTTAACAAATCTGTCATAGATTTGAAATAAATATATCTATGGAAGTGGCGTCCAATAATATGTTCAGTTAAAATAACACCTTATTATAACTTAACATAATGATTAGGAATTTCATTATTAGGGGTCGATTCGTATTTATCATTATTTAATCATTCGTTTTAGTGATGATTGAATGAAATGATATTCGTAATCATTCTGTTTGGTTATATGACAATTATCAACATAGTATAATATACATATTCGTAGAGACAAGACAACAATACTCGTAGTAGTGTATTTAGGTAAGTGGTTCCAATTGCTGAACGCGTAACCGAACCCTTTCTCGAGCTAGATTATCTCACGCCCATTTTAAGCGCCTAACTTAAATATCCAGACATCTTGCTCAAAATCCACTATGCCCAGAAAATCAATAACAATAAGAGTTCACGACAAATTCAGCAAATTAGGTTGGATAAACATACAAATAACAACATACCTAATACTTTTATGTACCTATTATTTCAAAAAATCTCAAGCTTGTTCGGTCTTACCACCATAGATTTAAACCAGAGTTTAACAGATGATTCTTAATATTTTCTACACAAATCGACGTTTAACCCTCGCTTTTTCTAACTCAATAACAAATTCACAAGTAAAATAATTAGCAATTCCAAGATCGAGTAAGAAAACGCGAGTAATAGACGTCGATTTTGTAGAATGTAATTTTAGAAACATCTGTTTAACTCTGCTCTAAACTTTTGTGGTAAGACAGATAATTATTTAGATTTTAATTTGCTACAGTAATTTGGTCCTATAAAGTATATAATTTAACAGAATGTTAGGTTTATTTATTTCGTTTACCATTTTTCTTGTGCTTAACTTCTAAAAGTGCTACAGATCTGTTGTTTTTATGTTATTAGTGAAAGCTATAGTACAGTTTGAATCGATAATACAGAATAATGCGGCTTATATGCGGCACGCCGCGTACTTATATCGTATACTTACTTATCGCGTACTTACTCGATACGTCGCGTTTCTCAGCGTCGCGCTTCGGTACAATAACAGTTAGTACGTACCTACGTTACTTTTACCTGGTACCGTCTATCATACAGTTTAAAGTACTCGTATATTTTTTATTAAATCACAAGATTCAAAATTCCATTAAGAATAAATAGCAATATCGCAAAGGCACAATTAACATTAAAGGCCTGGTCACCTCTCGACTATGAATTATATTAGAAGTTCTTAAATTTTCCCGAACAGAAAACATAATATTAGCTTGTCCACGAAATAGACCCGTTTTTAGCTAGTTATTGTACAGAAGATGTTATTTTGTCCAGGACAAACTCGATGGTATTTAAGCCTAACGAAGTTCCCAAAAGGTGTAGACACATCACCATCACTTATTCAGGCCCACTTCAACTGCTTTCGGCGACAGTTTAGGGTAACACTGAGACGAACTAACGGGTAACTAACGGACTTTATAAGTGGTTTAGACCACGTAAGTGAAGGTTATAATATAAGGCAGGATATATGAGGAGAAATGTCGATACTTGTCGACAGATCGGGGTGTTTACCTTAAAGTTGGATCAAAGTTAGGGGTTAAGTTTGAGGTGGATTTCGTTTCTATTGAGCAGTAACAGCTGAACGTGGCTTTACCAGCTTAGAAGGATATTCTATGTGCTGTTACAGGTCCAATAACATTTCTCACATTTTGTTAATTATATGTTCTGTAGGGCAAGCACGAACATTTGAATGAGATTTGATCCGCCCCTTGCTATTGATAATATGCGTATGTAGTGACAGTATAAATGCAGTCTTGCAGAATTGCATATTTTGTAGAGCGACTGACTGGGTGCCCCCCTCCGCCGGCAGTCGTCTCCAGTATAGTGTCCAGTGCACTACGTCATGTATTGAGTAGAAATAAAAGTGAATATTAATTGGTATTTCTGCAGTTCTCATTTAAAAGACATTCGCCCTCTCGCCATAGATTGTGGGGCTAGGTATAGACTTTATATATTTGTAACGAGCACCCCCACACGTATTACCTTGCTACCAATTACCGTGATCGATACGTTACCGATACAATCCGTTAAAATGTTCGTAATTTCCGTATTGTAGGAGTACCTACCTGGTCAAATCTAAAACACATCGAGACGGATACCTTCTCGATAATGATTCATGCTCGCTATACAACACTTACGAAGCTAGGTAGTCTGGGTACAGCCGTAAACGCACAATCTTTTATTTATACTCATATACATTTCCATTCATAATATAGTTGTACAAAACAACAACAACAACTTAATTGAAGTTCTTAAACTTTCGCGAACTGAATATATGTGAACTAGAATTTAAACGGGTCTATTTCGCGCATAAACTAATATCAAAATATATAATTTAGAAAAATATAATTGATAAATTTGTCGATGTAACTTTCGGCCGAGTTACATCGACCGTGGTCACGGGAAGACTCGAAGACTCAAGACTCAAAGAGTCTTCTCGGGACCACGGTCGATGTAACTCGGCCGTAACTTTAAGGTATGTCAAAATTATATATTTTGATATTAGTTTGTGCGCGAATAAGACCCGTTTAAATTCTAGTTAACATATATTCAGTTCGCGAAAGTTTAAGAACTTCAATTAAGTTGTTGTTGTTGTTGTTTTGTACAACTCTTTTAATTCAGTTAGTTATATTTGGCGTGAACCGAGAACCACTATCAACAATTACTATCTAGTTTGATACCTTACAATGCCATCTATCAGCATCGCCGGGATCGCCGGTAGAGTTCACGACACCGCGCGTCATTCCCGGCACTGCTTGTTCTCAAGAGATTAAAATACAGACAAACTTGTGGCGCTTATTTTCTTTTCCAAGAAATTGGTATTGGGTATTATTTTTTTCTTTGAAACATAAATGACGCATCACCTCGAGCATGAGCAAGGAATAGAAATATATATTTAATATTTATACCTATATATTTGATTGGTTTTCGATGTGAATTAGTATAGAGTGTGACTATTTGTACGGGTACTGGATGAATAAATTATATTTATTCGTACATTTATTGTCTTTTTTTGGATGATTAGCTTGTCTTTTGTTTTTTTTTGATGATTAGCCTTTGGATGATCCGTATTAATAATTATAAATTATTCGTACGGTAACTGTATTAATAATTATAAATTGTTCATACGGTACCCGTATTAATAATTTTAAATTGTTCGTACAGTACCCGTATTAATAGACTCAGCCATTAGTATAATTGTACTTACTGAGAATGAGAGTAACATAAAATTCGTGTAGTCGACTAAAAACTTTGATACCATGTATAGTTTTGTAATTGAAGTATCACCACTGGACATGATTTTTTTTCAAATTTTTAATCATCGCTAGACACTACCCATTATATTTGTTTACCTTATTTCAGCGTAAGAGTAATTAACAAAAACACACAAAATACCACAAAATACAACATTTAATAAGTCTGCAATCCATTACTTGGAAAAGGTCTCGCTTAATTTTACTTTTCATAACAATTCCTATTTCCCTAGGTATACAACACCTGGAGTCTTTGTTTTCCTTATGAATTTAAATATAGCGGAGTTGAACATCTTTGCCAGTCAAACATTGTTCGATTTCCCGCGAGGCGTAAGTTGAGTTACTGAACACAAATATAATGTTGCTGTTGATCTTGAACAACTTTACAGTGTAAAGCTCTGGAAGCAAGTAAAAATAACGTCGCCGTAAAGTTGTTTTACCTCTTTTCCGGGCGTATTTCCGAAGCACAAGCAGACAGGTGTTTCCTTTTCCTGTGACAAATTTAGCTCCATATCAGCCCGCAGTACGCCAATAAGAAAACCTATAGGAGATTTAATTATGCTTTGGTTTTACACGAATTTATTAGTATTTTTCCCAATTTATCTTAAACCATGGAGCAGAATAGAAAGCTTTAGATTGAACAGTTTCAACACGCATAGATTAACAATCTATACTTATTTAAAAGGCACCACAACCATCCAAAACATCATCGCATCAGCACCACCACCAACATCACTGAGGGAGGATACACTTGATAGGTAGGTCTATTTCTGAAGATGGTGACTGACACATTGGTTCAGACTGAACATAAATTAGCACTAACACTGATAGGCTTTAATGTATTATATGGTGGTATTTTTAGTCAAAACTAATACTATAAATTCAAAAAAAGATTCCGACGAACTGAGAACCGTTGACTTTTTTGGAAATCCGTTAAAAAATTAAAAATCAACAAGACCCACCTCCTTATTTTGCCTAGATCTTCTTAATTACTTCTTTAGGATAACAAATCTAAAGGTCCAATTTGGACTCGAATAATAGAATTATTTATAACGACCATTATACCAAAAACTTTTCAAATTGCGTAATAAACAGTACTGTAAGTCCTCGACCTAATTTGAAGCAATGGGGATGAAATGCCGAAATAAATATTAATTAAAGAGTCGTTCAACTCCTGCTCCAAAAAGAGTACCGAAGTTCAAGATTATAAGTCTACCAATTTTTGATAAAAACCTGTTTTGTAAACTTATCGCAAACTCCTCGAATATTTATTGGGCCGTACGTAAAGCTACTTTTTTGCCAGAGATTTATCCGCCAAGCATTAGTTCTGAATTCGGATACAGAACTGTGATTCCGGTAATGTTTTCAATGAAACTATAGGGCATAATATTATGTAACTTCAAAACGAATGTCTCAAGGAGAATAGAATAGAAAATGCTTTTCATCTTTTCATGCCACCTGCTCGATAATGTCTCATTAGATGTCATGTATCCTCCTCTGGAAAGCAAGACATTCCATCAGCACTTTTGTATGAAAATCCCAAGAGCAATAATGTGATTTGAGTTGGGAATATCAAAATATGTATGTAGCTATGGAAAGTCTAGTATAATACCGATAAAGGCAATACGGGTATTGTAATTAACGATTTACTAACCGCTTCTAAGTGCTAATTTTACACCATATATAAAATAAAAATACACAAGGAATTAACAAAGAGCTGTACACTACATGATAAGGTGAACTTATCCCTAAAAACGATCTCTGTCAGTTACTCAAGGAGCAAGTTAAATCCATTGTTTCTTTAAAAGATTTCTTTTACATTCTTTTCTGGGTGACATTTTTTATATTAACATCTTGTCACATCTTGTAATTAAATAAACTTCCCGTCAATATGTACCTACCGTTCGATTGTTCCGTCGACTTATTTACCCTTTTCTTTCAGCAATCAAGCAGTTTTAATTAATCTGAGTTATAAATATAATATAACTGATGATTTCACAGAAAATTAATCAACTTTCCCTTTCTAGAGTATACCGTCGCCGGCAACCTTGAAGGAAATTATAGTCGGCGACTCCATCTGTCGAAGTTTAATGGCAATTTGTTAGATTCTATTTGATTACAAGTTATATAAACCGGGGTTGGAGTTTACAGAAATATTAATGATAGGTAAATAAATAATTAACTGGATTTCTGTATGCTTATCTCGAGTTGACCGTTGTGTTGAATAGCCCATCATTATTATCACATCCAATGCTACGAACGGTAGGTATAACTAGTGTGTTTTTATGCGCTCGATATAGTACGCGTCAACGCGCGCTTTGTATGCAGATCTTTCGTTCATAAAAGCGCCGGTAGGGGCGCTGTACAGGAGCTTGATACAAAGCGCACGCTATCGCGTACTATGTCGAGCGCGTAAACTTACCGCAAAAACTCACACTAGGCACACTGTGTGCCTAGTGCGAGTTTTGACAATTTATTACGCGCTCGGTCCGTTTGGCGTAAACTTGAAATTGTATGGAATAAGAGCAGCGCCATCTAGTGACTGATTCACTGACGCTAGATGGCGCTGCTTTTATTCCATACAATTTCAAGTTTACGCCAAACGGACCGAGCGCGTAAATAAATTGTCAAAACTCGCACTAGGCACACTGATCTAAACTCCCTTTCGTGAGAAGTATTAGTCCATAATTCCATTAGGTAGGTGAATCATCTACCGAAATAACACCATGTATTTACAAGAAACGCATTGGTACATGTCCGCACTAAGATTAGCAGTTGCATTCCAACCCTCAGCTTGGCTAGCGGAGGTTGTCCTACTAGGCTACCACCGCTTAGTATAAATTAGCACACAGTATAAAGATCAACTATTGAGACAATTCCATTTCAAAACTAACCTAGAATTTAAACACCAAAGCCCTTTTCTCCTTTGAGCCTTATAGGATGTCTATCACTGTCTTCTCTTACTGTAACTCGAGAACTAATCACTATGTCAACCCTCCGAGTAGGCCTGACTAATGGTGGGAACTTAATCAAAATCTATTCAGTGTCCCGAGATTAGCTCAGATATAGGATAGAAATGTTGTAGCTATTTACAAGACGTGTTTATTTATAATTTTCAACGGTGCACATATTATAGTTGCGGTCGATGACACTGTCTGCACTCATACCTAACAGTTATACAGAGATCACTGGACCAATGCAATATTTTGTTTCATCTATTAGATTATGTAGTATATAATCTCGCAACATAATAAAAAAGAAACGTTACGTTCTTGTAAGAACTATGTTTCCTATAGAACTTTGGAATCAACTTTGCAACCACAGCCAAAATTTTATATTATGATTCCTACAAAAATACCCTAATAACGATAACATGTTTCAGTTATCCAATTTATCCATTGAAGTAAAGGTGTTACGTATTCATAAGCTGGTGAGACGAAATCCGGTTGAGTCCCAATCCGTAAATGCGATTGATACGGATAAGTTCTTAAATTGTATTGGATCGGATACGATTATGGCATACCTACTTTTCGGGAGAAGTCCATCCAGCCTCTAGCAGTGGAAATATAACAATGATGGTAGATAGGTAGGTGTATGTTGCGTGAATTGTTCAGGCCCTAAATTGTCTAGGGCTGAGAAAAGACGGACGGCTCTCTCTATTCACAGTGAAATATGTTACGGCATATCGCTGAAATTAAGTATTTTAATTGTTGTTTTTCAATTGAGGAAATTATTTCCACAGTGACAAAGCCCTTTCTTGTAAGTCCTTCAGTAAATATGAAACCATCTAACTAAGTGATTATTACTTTTCCGGAATTGAGATGAAAACGGATATTAACCGCAGAAAATAAGAAGAATCTCTCGACGATTCGGAGAAATTGTTTAGAGTATAGGTTTTTGTAACATAAGAACTACGTTTCACTGCCAGGACTTCATTAATTATGGTGGTATTTTTATATTATCCTTTTTTATTAAGTATACTTAAATAAAATAAAATAAAATAAAACTATAATATTGATATTAGAATACAATTTCTTGAAGCCCAAACCCCATTTCTCTTTCCAACGAGCTATATTATATGACCTTTGTATATAATCAAAAAGATAAAAAATGGGCATTTACCTACACCCATCGAAGTAACACCCTTTGCCAGAGTAATATCGTGTGCTATACTTTCCAGTTGTACGCTTTCAAATATCTCCATATCACTGTGAAAAGGTAAGCTTGGATAGCTTTCTAGTGAGGGAACTATCGGCTACCTGTTACTAAGGTCTTTAACGGCCTGTTTTTTCTGAAGTAAACGCAAGACTTGGTTTGAAAATTATGTTTAGTTTAATCGTATTTCATCTTGCTAATTACAATGAAATTCTCGTTATATGAAATACTTATCATTGTTAATATTTATTAAAGACGATAAATCTATTGCAAACGCATCTCAACGGTTTATGAATTATTTGAGCGATAAACCCACTATGCTAATTACGAGCGGTCCAGCCCATTAATTAGGATAAGGCTGAAATCTCAGCTGCTAACTATGCGTTTAAAATTAGACGTGCAAATGATTAGGCTTCATAATTTACTTTCAACATATCCGTCATACTACAAAACATACATTTTGGTATCTTTGTAAAAATGACTTCCACCTCCCATTCTATAATCCGGATAACTTTACCATCTTACCTTGGGTTATATCTCAGCGTTTTTTGTCCCGCGCCTTTCGTAGACCCGAAAATATCTTGCCTACTTTGTGATTTCTTTATTTATGACCACTCTATTCCTTTCTTTGGCTGTACCTGTCTGTAAGTTTTGTATGACACAGTAGGGACTATCTTCATATAAAATCTAAGTCACCAATCAGTCTGTTCAAATCAATTTCAGTGAATACCAAGTGATTTTGTTCTAGTTTTTGTAACTGCTTCAAATTAATTTCCGAGGGCGGTGTATTACATTTTTTTAATGGTACCCCGTGCAAATTTCAACGGCTCGCTAGTCTATGTAATAAAATTTTTGTGGTCTGTCTATAACTCCTGAAGATATATTTATTAGTTCTCAGCTTTACAGGTACAGACCATCTAAGCGGTCGACTATTTCGACTCTTTAAAACCGTTTTTATTGGATATTTATTGGAAAAGATAACAACATCAATTTTTTTACATTTAAATAGATATTAACTTAAATACATGCATCATTATTATCGTGGATATGAAGCATCGTTAAACGTATATACTAATTAAAAAATTCAATAGACTAACATATTGATACTTTAAAGCGGTAGATAGAGTCTATTTTGTCAATATTCTATCTGTATTTATGTGTCCCCGTTTACGGAAATATAGAGCTGGAAATGCCTGCAACATGCGGGTGGAGTCGCCGGCAAAAAGTAGTGATGTATTTATTTCGTGGTAGGTGGAATGTTTATGAGGTTGGGGAGATTTGTGGGATTGAGATACAGTTTAATTTGGGGTAGTTTTTAACTGTTTTACGGTAAAGATTAAGGACTTAAACGGTTTATTAAATAGATATAAAATTAATTTGAAATATTAGCAACTTTCCGTTTTAAAAGTGATAGGTATGTAAATTGCATAAATGATATTTTTCTACATTTTATTTAAGAGATATATAATTGCGTCAATATAATAGCCAAATTATATAAAAATGTAGGTACATAGTTTCTAGATCAAAGTGTGTGGAATGTCTAAAGAATAGTCACTTACGTGCTCGAAATAGTTCTCATAAAAATAAAAACTTTTAAAACGAGTTTTTCTACTCACAGAAAATAACACTAAAGTTCGCGAACACAGAACGTTTCAAATGTAACGTTTCACTGCACTCGACTTGAAATAAAATCTGTGAAAGGGGAACGGGAACGAGCCACGGCTCGACTGAAAACCACAAAAGACGTGCACACTGCACATGAGATTTAACATCTTTTATCTCGATGCGACAAAAGCATTGCAAATGAATGAAATTTCAGTCAACTTTTAAAAACTAAATTGCAGTTAAAACCGATTGCGATAAAGGTTAGCCAATCGCAAAACAAACTTGTAACGACAATCACGAAAAGCGTAGCTCGTAGCCGCGTGCCCGTAGCGTTGCGTAGCGCTACGGTGCAACTACGCGTGTAACCGCGGAGACGTCTCGCGTAGAACTGGCTGCTACAGAGCCAGGGATACCAGCTGCGTTCGAAATTACCATTTCTTTTATATGAATAATAGAGTAGGGTGTAAACTCGGACAGCTGCTTCATGATAGTGGATGCCGTGTTCTAACAAATTTTGTTTTATGACGTTCTAAGTTTATAGCAACTTTATTATGTACTTAGATTAAGTTAGTATTTTGTTTTCTAAACGAAATAACTCATTTGGCAGGATTTATACATCTTTAAATATGTATAAATATACATATTTAATTTTATGAAGATTATTAAAATTATTGAAAATTTTGTCCATAGAGGTTCTTCATTGAGATGCTGTAGAGCACACACAGACTTGACTTTCTCCTCTTCATGTGTGTCAGCTATGTCGGTCGGCTGCCTTTTTATAGGGAGCTCTCTTAGCCATTCAGGCCCGTGCCACCATAATGAGTGTTTCTCAAGTTCAACTGGCTTTAAGCCCCGCGAAGCACAGTCTGCTGGATTCGTCAGAGTGGGCACATGCCCCCAATGCTCATACTCAATTATGGTCAGGATCTCTGATACTCGGTTGCTGACAAACGTAGTCCATCGACAAGCTGGACCTTTCAGCCATGCCAGAACAACTGTAGAATCTGTCCAGGCATACGTATTCTCTCTAGGAATACCCATTATTTCTGAGACTTCTGACAGTAATTTAGCTGCTAACGTTGCTCCTGATAGTTCTAATCGGGGTATGGTCATTTCCTTTGCAATGGGAGCAACCTTCGTTTTTGCTGATACCAAATTCACTGTGACATAATTGTTCTCATCAATAACCCGAAGATATATATTAGCTGCAAAGGCCGATCTTGATGCATCTGAGAATGCATGTAGCTCGATCTTAGAGCCTGGTGAGACATGCAACCATCTGGGAATACAAATATTTTTTATTTGATTCAACTCGTCGCGATATTGCATCCATTGTACTGTCAAATCTTCAGTCAACTCTTCATCCCATTCTAATCCTGATCTCCATAGTGTTTGGATAAACAACTTTGCTACAATAACTACAGGTGCAATCCACCCCAGAGGGTCATACAATCTCGCTATATCGGATAGTACCTGTCGCTTAGTAAATTTCCTGGTGATCTCAGGTAAATTTATTGAATATTCAAAATTGTCACTCTCTTTGTTCCAGCATATACCTAGAACTTTAACCATATTATCTGGTTTTATTGACATTGGATTGCTTGTTCGATGTTTGTATTTGTCAATATACTGCAACAACTGTTCATTGTTGCTGCTCCACTTCTGGAGCTCAAAGCCTCCTGCTTTCATCAGATTGTTCATCTCTTCGTAAATCTGGATCGCTTCACTCTCTTCATGGCATCCTGTCATAAGATCGTCGATGTAATAGTCTCTTTTAGTAATTTCTGCGGCCACTGGAAAATTACTTTGCTCATCATCAGCCAATCTTTGTATCGTCTTCACTGCTAAGTACGGCGCGCATGCCGTCCCGAACGTTAGCGTCAACAGGTTATGGTGCTCCAGTGGTTGATCAAGGTGAGACCGCCACACAATTCTCTGGTAATTTATATCCTCTTCTGCTACTCTGACCTGGCGATACATTTTCACCAAGTCGGCAATGATACAAATTCTATGACTTCGCCATCTCATGAGTAAATGGCGGAGATCTTGCTGTAACTTAGGACCAACTAGTAGATTGTCGTTTAAAGAGATAGCGTTGACTCCCTTACACGACCCGTCGAAAACTACGCGTACCTTTGTTGTCAGCTTGTCTTCACGAACGACTGCGTGGTGGGGAAGATACACTGCCGTAGGATTGTCAATATCTCCTGGAACTACTGGTTTCATATGCTGAAGTGCTGTATACTCTTCTAGAACCTTCTTATATTCAGCATAGAGTTCTGGTTTCTTCACTAGTTTTGCTTCTAAATAGTTGAGTCTTTTAATCGCTATTTCTCTATGTTTGCCATATTGACATTCAGGATCTTCGGTTTTGAATGGCAATTTGACAACATATCGGCCATCTGTTCTTCTGACAGTGGTTGATTTATATAGATCTTCACACTTCTGCTCATCTTTCGTCATTTTCTTCTTGATAGAGGGAGGTTCGTTTTCAACTTCCCAAAACTGCTGCAACAAATTATCTATTCTTGCACGTATGTGCATAGTGATCACTTTCGCCGAAGACGTCTCTTGCAACACTCTACCTGATATAATCCAACCAAGGATTGTGTTTTGCGCTAGTAATTTTCCTTGGGGATGCTTCATCACTCCATTGAGTAGAATGTCGCTGTATACTTCTGCTCCAAGCAGAATATCTATCTTCCCTGGGGACGTAAATGTTGGATCTGCTAATGGGATACTGTCCAATGCTATCCACTTCGGCGACGTTATGGTGTTTGTTGGAAGTAATGACGTGAGTGTGCTTAAAACATACGCTTTAACTTGAATAGCTTTATTAGGGTTATGGCTGGATTCAACACGAAGGGTCACCATATGATTGATCAATGTTTGACCGTCACCCACCCCTGACACCCAGCCACTTATGGGTACACGCTTAAGCCCTAACAATTGCACTGTAGCTTCCGTAATAAAGGAAGCTTGGGAGCCCTGATCTAACAGGGCTCGGATGATGTACTTGCTGCCGTTCCTCGATTGCGCCTTTATAACTGCTGTTGCCAGTAAGACATTGTAGCTTTGGGTGTGCTCGTTCTTCGCAAAATTCGCCACAATGTGTGTATCGGAGGAAGTTGATGCAGCCTTATTTTGTGGTCCTTGGTGATTTCGCTCTGTCTCATTAGTGTTTGTTGTTGTGTTAGTGGTAGCGAGTCCTTTCTCATCCTTTGTGAAGTGCAACAATGAATGATGACGTCTGCCACACTTTCGACAGTTCATTGACTGTCGACAATTCTTAACTGAATGGGCTGATCCAAGACAATTGAAGCAGAGTCGCTTATCTTGTACAAGATCGTATCTCTCCTGAACCGATTTGTGGCTGAATTGCTTGCAATGACATATGTGATGAGGGCCATTGCAGCATGGACATACCGTACTATTGGACTTCTTCTCTTCCTGCACTGAGGCTTGAAAGGATTTGGTTTTCACCGCCTGCTTTGTATTCTGATAAGGGGCCTTGGTGGCTGTTTTATTGCCTTCAATCATTTCTAGGCCTCTGAATCGTGATTCCAAGAATTCTACCAGTTGTGACCATGTTGGTATCTCTTCAGACATTAAGCTTATCTGGTACTCCCATTGTTTGTGAGATTCTTGGTCAAGCTTCGACACGACTAGGTACATTATGATCGCATCCCATGCCTCAGTAGCTACTCCTATATTATTTAGTGACTTTAAACACGAGGAGGTGGTGTCCAATAATAATTTCAACGCCGTAGCTGATTCTGTTTGTATCGGTTTTTGAGCAAATAAGATTTGCATTATGCTGTTACAATTGTACTTTTTGTTATTGTACCGCTTAATAAGTTGCGCCCAGGCTTCAGTATAATTTGCTTCTGTGGTAGAGAAATTTCTAATTAATACTTCTGGTTCTCCAGTCAAACTGCTTTTTAAATAGTGTAGTTTCTGGACTGGTGCTAGATTCGTGTTATTATGAATCAATGAAACGAACATATCATAAAAAGTCTGCCATTCGCTATATTTTCCACTAAATGTTGGCAACTGGATACGGGGTAACTGCACATCACAGGCGTCAGACTTAGCGGCTGCTGCTGTCTTCGAGCTGTGTCTTTGAATATCACCAACACTTAATAGCTGGTATATCTCTTTCATAGTACTTTTATATGATACATACAATTCTTGAAACTGATCATAAACATCTCTGCTAAAATAATCTTCCTTCTCTCTTTGGTCTTTTGTAGTTCGTGATAAAATTACTTTGTGTCCCTCTTTAAATTCTTTCCATAGATCATCTACAACTTCTATTCTAGTCTCTATCAGCTGTTTCTTAATTCTTTCCTTCGGTGTTTTCTTGTAATTTCGATCTGCTTTCACCAACTTTTCTAATAAATCCACTTGACCGGCTGTTAACTTAGTTACTTCTTCCATGATGTGAAGTGAATGCTCGTACAGTATACAACGCCAAAGTCAATGTCTTATAAACCACTTCCAATTTATCAGAGTTCGGTATAGAACGAATTGATAAAAATTACAAGTCCCGTATATTGGAAACCAAAAAATTTTACAAGTCCCATATAGCACAAAACAGCACAAAGTCAATGGAAATCACAATCAAACGATTCTAAGTGTTTAGGAATTTTTCGCACAGAATCTAAGTCTTTAGGAAACCATCATAATTATTCTAAGTGTTTAGGAATTTTTTGCACAGAATCTAAGTCTTTAGGAAATCATCACAAATTTTGTAAGTGTTAAGGATTGCTTATACTAAAATCACAAGTTATTAGGCAACACTGTAATTTTTCTAAGTCTTTAGGAATTTTTTTCACTTTAAATTCCTAAAATTTAGTTTTCACACGAAAGTTTTCACTTGTACTAAATTTTGTAGGAAAGTTCACAAATTTCAAAGTTTTTAGTTTTCACTTGAACACTTGAGTTTTTCACTGATAAATAGTCAATTTCTTACTCACAGTTTTTAGGGTCAATCCAATTATTTCACTTGTTACCTTTCAGTTTTCACTTCACTATTTCACTAGGGCTTGCAATAGCAATTGCAACTCACTCCCTGGTTTCGGCACCAATGTTCTCGCTGTCACTCAACACGGTCGCCGATCACAAAAAAAACTACTATTGTTGGTAGTATTAATTATTACTTTATTCCAAGGACAACACTGAAGCGCTCGTACTTTAAACCGCTAACTCTCGCGAATGAAATGCTTGCGTGTTTTAAGGAACAACTAACGCCATCTAGTTTCGTCGTGCGTAAACTTGTACAAGCGATATCGAAACTTTATTTGTAGTGCAAAAAAAGGAATACAGATGGCGTGAGTGGTACTGAACTTTAACAATTATAGTAAATGAAGCTAATATGGTCTAAACAAGAGACATATTTAAATACAAAATTAAATTAACTTATAAAGATCAACAATAATACATTTTTGTTTTCACTCAAAGAATAAACGAGTAGTTTAAATCAGATAAGGTTGAGTCCAAGAAAGTTTAATGTACGATTCAAAAAACCGTTCACAAATTTTATTTTTAAACACAAACAGTTGAGTTCTTTACTCAAACGCATCACAAACTAAAACAACAAAATTACCCAAAAACTGGGGAGTACGCAACCCTGGCAGCACCAGAGAACACTGCAGCAACAGATAACTGTTGCGCCGCTGTTCACCACACCATTAATATCACCACTATAAGGGCACATCATTTATCACTAATAACAGGAAAGAAACGTATTTCGCAATCTAGTTGATGAATCTCGCGAAAGTAGTTAGTTTAATGGGACCCTCGCTGCACCGGCAGATTTGGCTGGTAAGACTACAAAGTAAGACTATTTATTAAAAAAAAAATATATAATACCTAGGTATCTAAAATAAAAAAAAATAAAAAAAACTAAATGATAAAAATCAATGCTTCGCAAAAAGAGAGATGTATTTTCCTTATTTTTCGTTTTGTTTTATTATATTATTTCAATCATAAGTCTCATCAAATTTCGTAGATACATCATTTTTTATATACATAGACGAATGGTAAATGTTCTCTAGCTCATTTTGTTTTTCCAAATGAATAATAAAGTTTTTCTAACGAGCGCTGTTTCGTCTCAAGTCAGTTTGCGTTAATTTTTCATTTGTCAAGAAAACGTGCCGCCTCTGTAATTTATTCACGTTCCTTTTGTGAAAACGGTACTTTATGGCTAATTTTCGAAACAAAAAAACCGCTTACCGTGCATACATTAACTTTTTGGCTAGCAGGTTCAATATAAGAGCTTCCCTGATACGCGTCTCAATAAACCATTGTCTAAAACCTCCGCCACATTTAGATCACCTTGTCTCACTGCAAATATTAAAATGTATCAAGCTAGCTTATCCTTCCGCCATGAAGATTTAAATCAAACAACCGATCTATCGTGCCGTACTATCATGAGCCGTAACCGAACTATCATGAGAGATTGTAGCCAAAAGTTAGTAAAAGAAACTATTGAAAAAACTTATTAGAAATACACAGAATAATTACCGACAAGACGTACAATTAATTGCGATGTCTTACGCAGTATCCCTACCTACTCTTTGGCCAACGGTTGTGTATGACAATGAGTACTAGAAAATTCATATTTTTGTATTACTTGCAGACACGGCCACGCCTTGCTGTGGCTAAGGTTTTTGTTATTGCGACTATAAATTGAGATGTAAGCTATCCTATCTTGTAAGTTAGAGCAAACTGCACACGGTGTGCAAATTTGATTAAAATCGGTTCAGTAGTTTAGGAGTCCATCGCGGACAAACAACGTGACGCGTAATTTATATACTTATATATATTAAGATTTAAATAGTGAGTTAAATTTACATACAATTCCTGCTCTCATAGAGTATTAGGTTCTATGTCTATCTCTGAGAGATTTCAAGTACCAAGTGTCAACAGGTTCCTGCTTCGCATCATCGCTTATCATCGAGTGCGATAGCCTGTGACGATGGCAGTAGTTTTCTCGTTACAACTTTTATTATAACTTTCAAACTGTATAAGATAACGAGTGAAACAAATGCTTGCTACGGTTGGGAATATGCTTTATTACCTGTACAAGTTTCTAACATCTTTGGATACTATTCTGGAGAAATTACCGACAGCCCGTTATAAACAACTTTTAAGGTGAGCATGTTATTGTAGGGAAGTGTTTATAACATATTTTTCACATAGATTAAATACTTTATGCACTCTTCTTTGCTCGTCTCCGACGATGTGACTTGGTTAAAACGTTCAAATGATTAACAAAGACTCATAATAGTAATCGATGATAAGAACGATTTGACGAAAATCCAATAGTAGATAGCTACCGATTAATATTTTCAGGCCTAAATAACGTTAATAAAATGCTTTTGTGCCACTTTTGTATTAAACACACGCCAGAACATTCTTCGAAACGTCCACACCAGTGAGTGTAATGAATAAAACATGACCGACATTTAATTATGGGTGACAAGGGTGCGAGAATTGTAAATTCATAACTTAAAGGGAAAATATTAGGAGCAAATTTACAGTCTATTACAGTATTTTACTGTAAATTTATTTGGCTGGGACGCTGTTTGCTTTCTACTTTGCTTAGGACCGGCACAAGTTCAGCGTGACACATTGCCACCAGGCAACGTGGTGAAAGGGACGAAGGAAGCGGAGGTCTACACAATTCAGGGGGAGATGCTTCCCTCGCAATCTAGTAGGTAAATATTTTCTAACTCATTTATATAGAAGGTGGAGTCTCACCAGAAGGAACAGAATTTGATAATGATTTAGTATTATCTGTTTCTTCGTACAAACAGGGATGTGTGAGTTCAATAAAACGTTCTTGGTACCTACACTAAAATATTATTAAAGCTTACATTTCCTACTAAAAACGTAGACGAATCCTTTCAATCCCACTAAATATTTCTAACTCTATTCTCTCTCATTCAATGTATAAGAGACAGCACGTACATTACTGTGCATCCCGCCCGACAATCTATCTAAATAGGTAATGCTTGAAGCCCCAGGTGTCCTAGAGGGAAGCAATAACATTTATACCTACTTATTCTTGCTTCAGTTTATTGTAGACGTTTATTTATCGTTTTGTTGTCCTAGGGTGAAAAAATCCTTGAACAAAAAGTATATTAGTTGTACCTATTTCAGCAGCAGGATTTAACTTAACAAAGTACTTTACCTCGGCCTTAGATAATCCTATAGTCTGGATTCAGCAGGTATTCTTAATCAAGGTAATCTTTAAACAAACTCTAAGAAGACAGTGCGATGTTTCAGCTACTGATTCGTAAAACCAAGCACAGAATGATGATAAAGAAAATCGTTATATCTCGACGACCGCTCATCCTGAGCTTCCTAAAAATGTTCATTTGTTTTTCTGAAGCTCTCATTTCAGGATAATAGCTGCGACGAATGTAATCCCAGAAATGAATATTACTGAGTAGGTATAACCATCAGCTATGAAAACAGTAGGGACTTTTACTACAGGTGGCACCATATTCTGACGCTGGCTAATGCCATATACTAAACAGATACTGCAATTAATGAAATTTATAGTGACTATATACAAACACCGGACGAATATCCATTTAAAAAATAATTCAGGCTGTAACTGTACCACTGCTGGGCAAAGGCCTCCCCTCAATGTCGTGAAGAGGATTAGGCCCTAATCCACCATGGGGGCCTATTCCTGGTTGGTGGATTACATGCCTCCGAAATAATTCTTGGGCATGTTGGTTTCTTCACGATGTTTTCCTTTGTCGAAAAGCGAGTGATAATTGCGTGCATATGTTTAACAAGTAACATATTGGTACTTGCCCGCACTGGGATTTGAACTCGCCACCCTTCATTTGGAAGGCGGACGTTCGCCCACTAGGCTATCACCGCTTATATACCGAATATCCATTGAATTATGTAAAACCAGACCACAGCGAATGTTCTTACCGCGAGCGTACTGCGAGCATTGGCGGATCCAGGGGGGGGGGGGGCATGGCCCCCATGGCCCCCCCCAGAAGACCCAGGAATTACGTCACATTTTCGACTCACCTTCAGGTGTACTTTTTTTACACAGCATACATACCTACTCACTCATGAAAAATCGTCAAAAAATCGAAAATGCCGAAAGAATGTCTTTATTATAAAGTAAAATAAAGAATGAAGTTAATAGGTAATAATAATAGATAATGACGCGACGGTGTCCAAGCAAGCAGTGGCAGCGCGCGCAATTAAAACGCTAAAACATATTTTCGCTACATTGTCAGTGACTGTTGGTTGGCACTGCCGAAAGGTCCTTTTCCATTTTACGCCGCTTAAAAAATTGGCTGCGTACGCGGACAGGGGAGGAGCGGCTGTGCGGGCTTGCAGTACTACACATCCACAGTGATGTCCCAGTTGATGTTGACAAAATTATTGATAGGTTTTCTAAAAGCGGCACTAGGCGAGACAGTGCCGTAAACAGGGCGGTGCTACCGGTGCCCAGGCACAGGGCGTAGACTCTGGGGGGCGCAAGAATTAAATGGCCAGACCAGGCAGGACTATTATTTTTTCGGTTTGCTCCTGATAAGTTCCCGCTGCGCCCCTAGTGCTGCACTAGGGGCGTAGCGAGAACTTATCACACTGATAAATACCCAAAAAAATTTCAGCGCTAACTGCGCTCGCGTAGTTCTATTTGGAATTGTATTTCATTCAGCACACTGATAAATACCCCAAAAAAATTGCAGCGCTCGCTGCGCTCGCGCATTTATATTTGAACTTGTATTTCATTCAGCACACTGATAAATACCCCAAAAAATTTTCAGCGCTTGCTACGCTCACGACTTTATACTTAGCATTGTATATCATTCAGCACACTGATAAATACCTAAAAAATTTTCAGCGATCGCTGCGCTCGCGCATTTCTATTTCGGATTGTATTTCATTCAGAACACTGATAAATACCCCAACATTTTTTCAGCGCTCGCTGCGCTCGCGCATTTATATATTTGGTATTGTGTTTCATTCAGCGCACTGCTAAATACCCCAAAAACTTTTTCGCTCAGAGTGTGTTGGATGGATGTTGTTTACTTGTAATTTTAGCCTATATGTAAAACTAGATCAGATAGTTCATACAATTAGAGAGGAATGATAATGTGTTTCGAAATAAATATTTTTCTCTAATTTTTTTCATTTCGTTACGTTTTTGCTCACTAACACCAATATTATCATTTCAACAAAAGGGCGGCAAATTATGACTCAACCCCGGCTGACAGTGACTCAAGCTACGCCACTGAGTAGGCCTATACATAGCAATGTACTAGGTACCTACCTATAATATCTAAAAAAAACAAGGGCGCAGTTATAGAAGCTCGCACAGGGCGCAGAAATGGCTATTTACGGCACTGCCAAACTTTATTTTGTAAACGTACAAGGTAATTAACAGCAATTTTTGTTCCCTTATGATTTTAATCCTATCTTTGAACCTTGTGAAAATAATCCCCCCCCCCCCCCCCAAATGAAATCCTGGATCCGCTCCTGACTGCGAGGACCTTACTGTTTCTACAACGCGATATGACCTCTCGTATTTGTTCAGAAATTCCATTGTGGCTATATTCGCGGTTTATTCGATCGCTGCTGAAGTATTCCCGGGTTCGGAATTTGTTCCCATATTATAAGGGATGCCTAAAATTTTAATGATTATCTTCATGGAAACTTTTTAATAGATGACGTAATACAGCAAGTAAGTGCCGAGATCATTTCGACGGTGTGAGATCAACCAATCCGGATCGGGTATAGGGTATTTGCCTAACCCATCTCACAAAAATGAGTTGTCTCATGACACACTGCTTTAAGGCGGTTATGGGTTATTATGATGAGGACGATTAAAGATAGTTATATGGTTATAGTATGAATTTTCCATACATAATAATTTAGGCGTATTGTCCCATAATAAACATAACTTGTTATCAAAAGTAGCCCGAATTACTCCTTATAACATCAGCTATCTGCCAGTGAAAGTGCCATCTTAATCAGTACAGCCGTTTTGGAAATTAGCCGGAACAAGCAGACAGATAAACAAAAAAAAATCTTGTCTTACGCGCCGTAATAAACTTTCATACGCGTTTAGTAAAAATCTGTTTTCTGTTGTCACAAATCGAGACTACAGTTTTATTTATTTGTAAGAAGATATTATTAAAAATTAGTGCAGGTGTGCAGAACGGAGCCTATTTAACCCCTCCTTCCTCCATCTGTGTCACGGTATGTGGGTAATTATTCCCTTAATCCTAAATTATTATACTGTGACCGACGCGCGCTGAGCGAATAATTCGTTATAATGTTAGATCACATTCATTTTGCGTATCGTCCTGTACCGGTAGCACATGATAGGTACATTAAATTAATGTAGTAATGTAATTAAAGTAATAAACCTACACTAATGTGTTTAACGTTGGTTCTAATATTGGTCCTACGTGCTTTTTATGGTTCCGTATCCAAAGGGGAACACGGGACTAATACTAAGACTTCCCTGTCCGTACATCCGTCTGTCTGTCTGTCCGTCTGTCACCAGGCTGTATCTCATGAACCGTGACAGTTAAAAATTTGAAATTTTCACAGATGATGTATTTCTATTGCCGTTAACCACAAATACTAAAATATATATAATAAAATAAATATTTAAGGGGGCTCCCATAACACAAATGTTTTTTTGCCGTTTTTATAGATAATGGTATAAAACCGCACTTGGCTGGTTTTTATAACCCGATGGGAGTCTGTCAGTGACACATCTCTGACAAAGTGTCCCATAGAGAAGATTGTTCCCCTTAGTATAAAAGCTGATCAATCTAAAATATGCCTGGTAGGTGGCCGTTGACCCATTTAGCTTTAAAGGTTCTAGTATGGAAGCTCCCAGCTTAGTCCATTAGACGCGGCGGGGTGCGTCGCCGCTGTGTCCGGTGGTCGCTCTGGACACCATGTTTTTATTTCAAACTCAACCTGTTATAGGGTCCTCTGTACTAGATACTATACCTACTACTATACCTGTACTACTATACCTGTAGTTAGGATACTCTACCTAGTCTGTCCTTGGCTTTTTATTTTACCAGTTTTTAGGGTTTATGGGTACAGCGGGAACCTATTACTAAGGTTGCGCTGTCCGTCGAGTCTGTCTGTCTGTTTGTCCGTGTGTCACCAGGCTTTATCTCATGAACCGTGATAGTTAGACAGTTGAAATGTTCACAGATCTGTTGCCGCTATAACAACAACTTATAGTAAAAAAAAAAACAAAAAAAAATAATATTTAAGGGGGCAGAGCGGCCCCCATACAACAAACGTGTTTTTTTTTGCCGGTTTTATGCATAGACAAGCACTTGGCAACGAGCCATAAACAGTCAATGTCTACACGTATAAACAACATTATTGACTATTGCATATCTACCGAAATTATGAATCTAATTCCGTAGTAAAAGGCCTTTTCCCCCCAGCCTCTCCAGATGGTTTGGTGAACCTACACGTCGTAATTATGGTCGTCACGTCTCGTCCTACGGCGCGGCGCCGGATTGAGTAACGCTGATTTGTTAACTACTTTAGCCCTTCGATTATCCATTATACACTTTATACCGCTACAATTTATTGTTATATCATCTTGTGCCACATGTTTTATTACCTAAGTGCTAAACTGCGTCTATGTATATCAGCCGATTATTTTGATCCATTGAACTAACTAATATCTCAAAATCTGTGGAAAAAATAATATATACCTTACCATACAATTTTTTTATTAGTTAAGGCTAGTGGTGAAAAGTGCGCTAGGTATCTATTTTTTGTTTACATTTCGCTGTGGAAACTGCCACAAAAGACTACCGGTACCACTTACTGCGAGAAGAAATATAAATATATTATCATAAAAATTATATAGGTACCTACGCAATAGAATATTATTACAACCTTCCTAAACCAAAAGAAAAGGAATAAAACGGGATTTGATGCCGCACTGCTGTTTTATATACTGAGGGAAAACTTTACATTCTTGAGGGAAAACATTGAGAGCAAAAGTTTTCGCACATTTAACAGGGTTTATTGTGCTGGTGTTGACTGGTGTTCGTTTTATTTAACAAAAATGCAATATTTTTGGATATTTATTTTCTTTAAATCTATCTAAGTATAGATTACTTAGGAAGTACATATTTTTCACCTAAGTAAAATGGATTTTTGTAGCCTCGCCTTATTATGGCTATATATAGGCACGTACATTGATACATTATTTAAACCCCCCATACATACTACACTAGATAATACCTACTGCTACTGTACTTTCTCTCGTACTGCTAGGTAGAAAGTACCTACTCCTACTTTAAATAGGTACCTATAGGTACTTATTAGATAATAGCCTTTAGCCCCGGTTTCTAGAACGCTAGTTGGCTTTGACATTAGATTAAAACTATCGTTGTCTCTATCTAACACTAAACAAATGACAAGGGTGGCAATATAATTAATCTGTTGTCAACGTTGACTGACGTTTCAGAACTCGTAAGTCCCTGGTTACTCAGAACTGGTCCGTGTGAACCGTGCGTAATAAAACCTTTATATACGACAATAAAGTATTTAATAAAAGTTCTTTTGCCTCAAAGATTTATTGCAATACAAACGAACAACTTCTACGGTTTACGAGTAAGTATAACCAACCGACCGACGTCACAGAATACCCGACGTGAACGATTTATTTCACGTTATAAAACCCACGAAGCGTTAGCGGTTACCCAGTTACCCACTTATAAGAAAGTGCATGTACTCGTATTTCACTACAACACGATATGTTTCACTGATTTACATTCGTCCAGCCACTTGCTCAACTAGTAGGCACCTACGACTGGATAGAAAATTAGCCGCTGAGGATTGAGTATATGCCGCTTGGGCCTTAATCCTTATCGTCCTCTTCAGAATCTACGGCAAATCAAATAAGTTTTCTAAAATATCGCATTGTAGTAGACCCCAGACATTTATCATTCCTATTTGTGGATTTGTGGTTCCGTCGTTCTTTTCTTGATTCCAGTTGCAAAACTCCTACAAATACTATTCATTAGTTAGGTAGGTAAGTAACTACCTAAATAGAAAAATGAAACGTTCGCGCAATCCACTGCTACATTAGACTGGAAAGTCTAACTAAAGCAACTTTAACCGCCTTGATTAGACGTAGCTACGACATGAACGACCATAAACTTAACTCTACGCTGAGATGAAAATATTTAATACCTGACGTCATCGCTAAACAGCACATTCGTATGCACATTCAGGGAGATACGATCTCGTGTTGTTAGCGCGTCGAGCCGCTCATTTCTTAGTTATATAGGCCAGGGTAGAGGATATACGTCCTTATTCTATGGGCCAGGGTGACATCAATATCAAATTGATGCACGTTTATAGATATTCGTAGGTAGATATGAAGCATGATTATAAAATTTTGAAATTAAGTTTACTTACAAGTTACAATAAAGATCCAAACCAAAACTAAATAAATTTGACATGTGACAACAGAAGTAGGTACCTACTTAATCTAGTCAGTGAAGTCATGACGTCGGTACCTATACCCAAGTTATTCCGTATTCTCCATTGACTTTAACCCAACCTACGGATTTAAATTAGGTACTATATCATTATACTAATCACAAGTAGGTACCTATCGACTAAGTAAAACGTAAACCTCTCTTATGTATACCTATAATATATAACCCTATACCATAATAGTACCATATAATATAACCTATACCAAAACCTATACCATATCTTTATATAATAATTATATTATAATTCTACTGTAGGTGTGTATGTCACTGAACTCCTAAACAGCTGCACCGGTTTGAATGGTTTTTTTGTATGCGTTTGGGTGGCGCCGTGGATGGTTTCGTCGATGGTTTCGATTCCCAAATCAGCCCGGCAGATGACAACGTCTGACATTGAGGAGGATAATAATATAACCTATAGAAAAAGTAAACCTATCTCATATCTATAACCTATCTCGACTATTACTACTCACACGCGTAAATTTTTATTTGTTAACGACCTGCGCGGAGAGTTGAAATCCCTACATTATTCGTGTACCAACAGCTCAAAGGTGTCATAATTTCGAAGTTTAAACGGACCATTCACAATTAAAATAAAACATTGGAAATATTATTTAACATTTATTTGTTTACTAATAACTTATATAATCATCCAAACTCTAGCGCTTGGTATTAGGTACTAGATAGATTTCGGTTTAGGGTTCGTGCTGACAGAATCGGTCCCGCTATCAAGGTGTTTCCATTCGCGTTCGTAGCTGATGTTCTACGACGTAGAACGTCAGAAACGAACCCGAACGTAAAATACTTGAACGTTAGACTGCCTCTTGTCTGCATTAACCTTTAGGCGACCACTCAGCAATCACACATGATGCAAAAGCCAAGAGAAAGGCTGAAATAAATATATTCGTTACTAAGCTGAGCTAAGGTTCAAGTAAAGGCGTGTATTGTTCTATATTACTGAATATATTCCTCATATTTCTGTAAATGTAATGATTAACGAATTAAATAGCTAGAACTATGCTGGACACTTGTTCAGTTTGTATATTTTTCTGTGTTCGCAGTAAATAGCTAAAACCCAACCGGAAAATGTACAATAAAACCTTGAGCAGTGCATAATAAATAGTATAATCATAAAACTACTTATAACTAGAGGAATTCAAATAAAATCTATTCATCACCAACGATATTGTAAATAGAATTGGACAATATGTAGCCGCAAAGCCATTTGAAAAGGGAATTTAACTATAGAATAAGGGCACTTATATATTTCCACTACATAATCGTTTATCAATGATAATTTAATCTCACCGCGGTGCTTAAATCTCACAACATGATCACGTAGGTGCTAGAGACTTCTAGATACCCCCTCACCTATAGATCAATCAACCTATCATTAAAACAATAATAATATATCATCTAACTTTATATGCACTTACCTACATTTAAAACAACTTGTAGGCAATTGCATTTTTAAGCGACTTGTACTTTATTATAAATATAGAAAAATCTCTTTATATTTATTTATTAACATTGTTTATTTTTTTACCTTACTCCCATTTCAAATAACTTTGTCGGTTACAAACGGCCTGTTCGAAATTACTGAATAATGCATGTTACTCGTTATCTATATTTATTACACTAAAGCAGAAACTTTTATAATGTCACAGGTATAATATTGGCAATAAACCAACGATTACAGATAATTAAAATAAACGTATTTTAATAACAATACCACTACCGTCAAATCCTCCCAACTTTGCCATTCGTCCAATTTGTGCCCAGGAAGGAACCGCAACTTCCCAGTATAACAGTACCATAATAAAACTCAATATCTATCAAAAATAAAACGACGCTTCAAACGTGTTAGCTTTTAAAATATTGTATTCAAAGTTGTGTTTCCTTCCTGAAAGATTGGACGGACGGTAAAGTTGGAGGTTTTACTGTAGCGATATTGTTAGCAACGATCACTCACGAAGTGCCCTTTGTAAGTTTTTAGACATAACATATATTATCTACGCTACTTCATTGCTACATGGAAACATAGATATTTAAAAATAACAAAGCCGACCCCGCACTGGCGCGTTGTTATCGTCGATAATATCGCAAGCGTATTCCGATGTGGCTTAAAAACAAACGACAAACGAGGCATTAAATTAATCAAACAAGCTGACGCATACAAAGTGTGGCCTCGACGTTTATTGATGTCATATCGATATTTATAACTGGACACTATAATGAAATTTCGAAAAATCGATTTTTGACAACTCGAGAAAAACATGTTACAGTTATCGTCCTTGATTATGTGATTTCAATAATCGTCACGATTGCAAATACACATTATCTACTTACTAGCAAGTCAACTAAATCGATAATTTATTAATTACATGTACATTAAGCTAATCGATTAGACGACATGCTCGTAAGAATCGTTACAATTATTTTATTAGAACAAAGGATTGCACGTTTAATGAATTATGTCAAAAACCTTGTTTTTAAACTAATTCATGAATGTTCCTTAGAAAATTATTCAAAATTTTACCGTTCTACAAAAAATGAATAGATCCGATTCTATATAGCTTATGCCAATAAAAAAAACAATATTTATAACAAATTATAACAAGAGCTCGAATAATAAGATTTAACAAAAAAAATAATAAAGAGATCTATAAAAGGTAGAAAGTTTTAAAAATTTTAGGTTTTGGTATGATACTCCCAAAGTAAGGAGATGTTCGGTCGAGTTTATTAATATAATTCACTAAAGAACAACGCCACATTAAATCCCAGTTTCAAGCTCTAAATTCATCAGTTTAATATGCTACCATGTACTTTTCTCAAAATATTCATATTATATTATTTCACAGTGACACACTCCTATACGTAAACATTAATGAACTAGGCTTTTACACTTTTCCCGAATATTATGAAGTGTGAAATACATAATAGCTAAAGCTTATTTTAAAATATTATTTTTAAGCGCTCCAACAAGGATACAACGATTTGCAATCGAATAGATAATCGATAAAAAATATCATTTATTTTCCTTGAACTAGTGGCAAATCGATGGTTACGTAGTACGTTTCTAGCCTGACCTGTGTGCCTAGTGTGAGTTTTGCCAATGTCTATACGAGCTCGATCCGGTTAGCGTAAACTTGAAATTGTATGGAATAAGAGCAGCGCCATCTAGCGTCAGTCAGTCAGTCACTAAATGGCGCTGCTCTTATTCGATACAATTTCAAGTTTACGCTAACCGGACCGAGCACGTTAAGAAATTGTCAAAACTCACACATGGCACACTGGGCATTTCTTTTTTTGCCTGTCGTGAGCTAAATCCTCATTTTTCAGCTACCTAAGAAAAGTTAAGAACGAGTGGCATAATCATTTTTGCAAGACTCGTGTACTGGCAATAACTTAACAGCTAGTGTGTTATGTGTTTGTTTTGTCTAAATTGTTATGATTGATGCTATGATTCCTGCGGATTTCAATAAATAATAATAATTATTATTATAAATATTGCTGATTAATTTTACCATTAACGTGCTGATAGTCCCCTAAAGAGCCGGCAAATTTTAAGGCGACAGTTTGTATGCCTAATCATGTTTGTTATAGTTTTAAGCCATAAGTTATATGTGCGTAGCAGCGTAAGCATTCAATCGATCGATGAAAATATATCTCTATGCGTAGAGATCGCGATACTTTGTTTAGTGGTTTTTGCTTGTATAAAATACTCGGCCGCTCTATTACAGTATGGACACAAAAACCTATCACAGATTTGTGGTTCTCTTTAGTCTCAGGTATATATAGGGGTTTGAACTGGTTGCCGTGGGTCTCCATCGTGCGTGGTTTATCTGTAGTGGGTACAATCCTACACCCTCTGCACCTTTGGGCTGAACATATAGTTAGATAACTATATTGCTTATTAGATGTTATGATGCGATAGATTGCGAGATTCTTTGGTTTAGGGTAAATGCTTACACCCACAGTTTGAACTATACTGACCGTCCCAATGTTGTCTAGAAGAAATAGCTATCGATATAACAAGCCATTGAACTTTGTGTTGTTATTTTGTCCCTTTCTTGGAGCAGGTAGGTATACGCATAGAACACCTATATATTCAACTGTTCAAACGATTACCCTGAGTCAGAGGAGACCAAAATATATATTTACCATACTTATAACAAATGTTTTAGCAAAATAATTAGGTTTCTATACGGAAAGTAAACAACACATTGATTTTATAAAATCACGTGTTTATTATCTATAGCTGAACTAACTTTAAATTCACAAGAAACAACGCATTTGTTAAAAACCGATCTGTGGGCATTAGATAAAAATATATTTAACTTGAAAGCATGTTTTTTTTCTCTGGCATTAAACCTTCTGACCGCCAACATTTTAGAAGTAAAACGAGCTCTCTTCGCCAAGCCACGGTATTCAGAGGAACAGTCATCTCATGACGACAACTGGCGTACAGAGCGCATTTTGTGTTGTCATGTACCGATGACTGTGGCGTTCAAAAGGTTAAAATTGTTGTGAATGATTCGCGCCTGAACGTATTTACTATTTCCTCGTTCATCAAACTACGCACTCCGCTGCATTGTACTTAGAATAATAATTTACATAATGGTGTAGCGTTTAAAATCACATCCAACCAATCGTCCGAATTCTCACTTTAGTGTCTTCTAATTAAAGTTTATTTCAGGTTCACATTAACTCGTTGAATGTTGAACAATCCACATATTTTTACCGTTACACGTTTAGAACATTGACGTTGTCAATACGTCATTTGGCGCGCACGAGAAAAATGGACAATGTTCTACTTTCATTAACAAACTGAAGGCGTTTCATGAAGCTACTGGAGGATCCTATATATTTTACTATTTTTATTTATACGGTTAAAAAAGTTAAAAACGTCACTGACAGGTCTTTTGTTCAAATACGGTCTGAAGGTCCCGCGGCCTGTTTTCGAGTAGGCGGGCCTGTGGCCTGGGGAGTGAAACTTCAAACGCCGCGGTGTTCGCTTAACATGTTGGAAAGATGCCATATTTAAGAATACGCTAGCGGGAACGACAGGCCAGCTCGGGCCGACGCCCAGACAGGCCGGGGGACTGTTCACACAACTCATCCAAATTGAAAGCCAAGTTAACACCCCACATGGACCGCACGACGCCGCAAAACTCAAAAGTAGAAAAGGGTCCATAAAAATAGAGATCCAGCGGTCACAAAAATCCGGCGCGACACTCGCGAGTCCCTGCGGCCGTCACCTCTCGGAGACGGGCGAGCGCGCCGAGTCAGTGCGGCGCCACCGCTTGCTGCTGCTGCTTGTGCCGGCGGTGGTCGTAGTTCACCAGCCGCTGCCCCACCAGGTACTTGTCGTTCTTTATGTGCTCGTACAGCTTGCGGAACTGCCGGATCTGCGGGGAGCGGGACGTTGGCAAGGTTTCTTAAGGTAAACTTAGTCACGGCGGGGCTGAGCCGTCAGTTATGAGTCTATTAGTATGGCATTAGTATAAGTTTATAAGTATGGGAGTCGGTGAGTTTTCATCGCTGACCGTACGATTTTTATTATGATTAAGGCACTTAAAATACCGGAACTCTTTGTTATTGCACGCGATGCGATAAGTGTGCGAACGGGGAGGATCTAATAATGGGTAGTGTTCGTTCACGGGTAGTCTATTTATTGGGAGTATCCGTTTACGGGGAATGTTCGCTAACGTGTAGTCTATTCATGGGGAGTGTTCATTCACGGGAAGTGTTTGTTCTTTGATAAGTTATTTAGTCTAATACGCCTGCGTATGTACCTGGAAGACGGCGAGCGCGGCCAGCACGGAGATGAGCAGCAGCGCCGGGTAGACGCGGCGAGCCAGCAGGTTGCGCTGCGCCGGCGCCGCCACGCCCAGCGGCGCCACGCTGTGGGCCAGCGCGTACGGCACCGCCAGCGCCAGCCCCAGCCAGCACACCAGCGGCGCCGCCACCTCCGACAGGATGAACCTGGAGGGGCGAGGGCTTTACGATACACCACCGGAATGTTTCATTCTGTATTATGAGCGGAACCCGGGGCAACGCAGCAGAGTTCTGATTCTGATGTTAAAAAAACATCGTAAGCAACCTAAGTAATGGCACTGTAGTACTCGCCCGGCACCCCCTCTCCCTCTCAACTAGAAAATCTACCAAGTCTACCACTGAGGTGTTCGTCACTTTAGAGTGTACTCTGAGTGTGAATTTTTACGGTAACTTAACGCGCTCGACATAGTACACGTCACCGCGCGTTTTGTATAAAGATCCTGTACAGCCGGCGCGTTTATGAACGAAAAATCTTCATACAAATCGCTAGTTGAAGCGTACTATGTCGAGCGCGTAAAAATTCGCACTAAACACACAGGTGCGATAGTGATGGCCCACCAGCCTCGGCAGCGCAGGAGGCTTGTTGCAGTGGGACTCACTTGAGGTCCATCTCCCTGATGCCGTCCCGGTAGGCCTTCTCGATGGCGCGGCGCATGCTCCAGTCCGGCCCCATCATGGTGAGCGCGCACACGATCTTGGTGTACAGCACGCCCAGCGCCCAGTCCTGCCACACGAACAGCACCGGCGACTGCTCCAGCGGCACCCGCAGCGGGATCACCAGCACCTGCGGCACGAGCGGTACTGTAGCGCCGTCTGTGAGCGTTGTCTAGCCCAAGTTGCGAATAGCGCCATCTGTTGGCTGTTGGTGTAGACTGAGTTTCTTGTTTTGGTTTCGGACGGATTGTGCAGTAAATTCTTTGAAGCGGTTTTTAATTTCACAAAAGGAAATTCGATCTTCATCAGCGATCGAGGTCACGATATAGTAAAACTTGCGAGGTGCCTCAGATTCGAGCAAGATAGCGTTGCCTCAGATTCGAGCAAGTCAACGAACGCTCAACAGTTTAATATCCATACTAATATTATAAATGTGAAAGTAACTCTGTTTATTTGTTTGTTTGTTTGTTTGTTACCTTTTCACGGCTAAACGGCTGAACCGATTTCGATGAAATTTGGTATAGGGGTAGATTAGACCTATGAGACGGACATAGGCTATCTTTTGTCTCAAAAAATAATCTAGAAGGGGATGAAATAGGGGTTGAAAGTTTGTATGGGGAATCCATAATTCCTCAAGTTAGGGATCTGAAAATTCTTTTTTAGGCTTTTGTTAAGAAATAAATAAATACGGGTTTTAGCTTTTTTGCAAAATCATCCCTAAAGGAGGAAAAGCAAGGGGGTTGAAATTATGATGCATTCTTTAGATGCACCCCCTACGGACCACAATAAATGGCTGTACGGATCGTAATTTAATTTGGCAAGTAATTAAAGAGGGAGAGTGCGATGGGAGTAGTGGGGGCAGGGGAGGGGGAGAAAGGGGGAGAGTGGGTGGAAAGGGGGAGTACATGTTAGAGTGAGGGGAGAAGAGGGTAGAGTGGGGAGAAAGAGAGGAGAGCGGGGAGAAAGAGGGGAGAGTGGGGGGAAAGGGGGAGTAGGTGGTAGAGTGAGGGGAGAAGATGGTAGAGTGGGGAGAAAGAGAGGGTGGGTGTGTGGAGAAAGAGGGGAGAGTGGGGTGAAAAAGAGGGTAGAGTGGGGAGAAAGAGGGGAGAGTGGGGGGAGAAAGAGAGAAGAGTGGGATGAGAAAGAGGGTAGAGAGGGGAGAGCGGGGATAAAGAGGGAAGGGTGGGGGGAGAAAGAGGGGAGAGTGGGGGGAGAAAGAGGGGAGAGTGGGGTGAGAAAGAGGGTAGAGTGGGGAGAAAGAGGGTAGATTGGGGAAGAAAGAGGTGAGAGTGGGGTAAGAGGGGAGAGTGGGGGGAGAAAGAGAGGAGAGTGGGGTGAGAAAGAGGGTAGAGTGGGGAGAAAGAGAGAGGAGAGCGGGGAGTAAGAGGGTAGAGTGGGGGAAGAGAGAGTGGAGTGGGGGGAGAAAGAGGGGAGAGTGGGAGAAACGAGGGGAGAGTGGGGGTAGGAGGGGAGGGTGGGGGGAAATAGCAGAGAAGGGGGGGGAGAGGGGGGAGATAAATTGAGTGCGATATATATAGAAATAGAGGGAAGGGGTGTGAGCGAAGAAGGGAAAGGGAGAGATATAGACGGAGAGGGTGAGGGAAATAAATATAATGGATGAGATGGACAGGGAGAGAGAAGGCTAGAGATTGAGAGTGGAGAGGGATAGAAAGATAGGGAAAGAGATAGAGGTAGAGGAAGAGGGATAGAAAGAGCGAAAGAGGGAGAAAGATAGAAAGAGAGATAGAGGGAGAAAGATACAGGATAAGGGAGAGAGAAAGAGACAGATATATTCTTACCTAGCTGTTCCCCGCGACATCAATTGATTTTTTAAACAGTTTACATTTTATATAAAAATGCAAATGAAGTTGCGGGTATCAGCTAGTTATACATAATGAACATTTCTTCGAAATATAAGTTCGAGGATCAAAATCAACGTAGCAGCAACCCGAACATGAGCGGCACGAGGCCGAGCAGCGCCAGCGCCGCCAGCGCCGCCTTGGCGCCGCGCCGCGCCCACAGCGCCGCCCGCGCCGCCAGCGCGCCGCGCCCCGCGCGCGCCCAGCGCGCCGCCAGCGTGCCGCCGCGCCCCAGCGCCCAGCACACGTACATGCCTAGTGTGGGATACATACCAGCTCGAGCAGCAATCCGAACATGAGCGGCACGAGGCCGAGCAGCGCCAGCGCCGCCAGCGCCGCCTTGGCGCCGCGCCGCGCCCACAGCGCCGCCCGCGCCGCCAGCGCGCCGCGCCCCGCGCGCGCCCAGCGCGCCGCCAGCGTGCCGCCGCGCCCCAGCGCCCAGCACACGTACATGCCTAGTGTGGGATACATACCAGCTCGAGCAGCAATCCGAACATGAGCGGCACGAGGCCGAGCAGCGCCAGCGCCGCCAGCGCCGCCTTGGCGCCGCGCCGCGCCCACAGCGCCGCCCGCGCCGCCAGCGCGCCGCGCCCCGCGCGCGCCCAGCGCGCCGCCAGCGTGCCGCCGCGCCCCAGCGCCCAGCACACGTACATGCCTAGTGTGGGATACATACCAGCTCGAGCAGCAATCCGAACATGAGCGGCACGAGGCCGAGCAGCGCCAGCGCCGCCAGCGCCGCCTTGGCGCCGCGCCGCGCCCACAGCGCCGCCCGCGCCGCCAGCGCGCCGCGCCCCGCGCGCGCCCAGCGCGCCGCCAGCGTGCCGCCGCGCCCCAGCGCCCAGCACACGTACATGCCTAGTGTGGGATACATACCAGCTCGAGCAGCAATCCGAACATGAGCGGCACGAGGCCGAGCAGCGCCAGCGCCGCCAGCGCCGCCTTGGCGCCGCGCCGCGCCCACAGCGCCGCCCGCGCCGCCAGCGCGCCGCGCCCCGCGCGCGCCCAGCGCGCCGCCAGCGTGCCGCCGCGCCCCAGCGCCCAGCACACGTACATGCCTAGTGTGGGATACATACCAGCTCGAGCAGCAATCCGAACATGAGCGGCACGAGGCCGAGCAGCGCCAGCGCCGCCAGCGCCGCCTTGGCGCCGCGCCGCGCCCACAGCGCCGCCCGCGCCGCCAGCGCGCCGCGCCCCGCGCGCGCCCAGCGCGCCGCCAGCGTGCCGCCGCGCCCCAGCGCCCAGCACACGTACATGCCTAGTGTGGGATACATACCAGCTCGAGCAGCAATCCGAACATGAGCGGCACGAGGCCGAGCAGCGCCAGCGCCGCCAGCGCCGCCTTGGCGCCGCGCCGCGCCCACAGCGCCGCCCGCGCCGCCAGCGCGCCGCGCCCCGCGCGCGCCCAGCGCGCCGCCAGCGTGCCGCCGCGCCCCAGCGCCCAGCACACGTACATGCCTAGTGTGGGATACATACCAGCTCGAGCAGCAATCCGAACATGAGCGGCACGAGGCCGAGCAGCGCCAGCGCCGCCAGCGCCGCCTTGGCGCCGCGCCGCGCCCACAGCGCCGCCCGCGCCGCCAGCGCGCCGCGCCCCGCGCGCGCCCAGCGCGCCGCCAGCGTGCCGCCGCGCCCCAGCGCCCAGCACACGTACATGCCTGGGGACCACATCGTGCCTGCTAGTCACCAAGCGATCGGATGGGAGCTTAACTAATAACATTATGGCTCTTTTGCCCCTAACTTTAAAAAGTTTTTTTCACACCTCATGCTCAAAAAAGGTGTCAAATTACCTCAGCTTAGCGGTAGCAAACGAGGTTGTTGGGCACTAGGGAGTGAAAGTAGTTTTTTTTTTTTAATTTGTACTCGCTATTATCAACAGGCTGAAGATTCGACTTTTCAATTTTCCATTTTGACATAGTTACTTAGAAAAAAAAGAAGAGCATCTTAATGTACAAACCGTGCGAAGCCTAACCAGTTTACTTTTTTAAATGAAAGTGTAATTCTCGTCTACATTTTTAGTGATCATAGGATGTATGCTATGGCAGGCCTGTGTCACTCCGCGTGTAGGTATTAAAAACATACCTACGGGCGGCGGCCATTGCGCAAGGGCCAATCTAGTAGGCTGCCACAAGCGAAAGAAAACACACGCGTGCGCGCTATATGTTCGACCACGTTCAACTTAATTATTTGATTTGATTGATTCATTATATAATTGCAAGATGGACACAAAACGAAAATAAGCAAAAAGATACTGTGCAGTATTTTCAGTAATTTAAGTATTTAAGTATCAATTTATGTATATTTCAGTAATTAAGTATCAATTATTATGTTTTGTCCGAAACAAAAACAATTCCAGATATTTTTACACATACATAACATCTATTATTCTTTTGTCTATATACCTAAGTATAATGAACAAAATGTGTTTTATTTTATTACTTCATTAAATTAAATCTTTGGCAATAATCGTATAGCATATACAATTATGCAGCTAGCTCTTAGACTACATGAACGTACTCGGCGCTGCCTGCTGCCTGCTGCGCGTTGCCCGCCACAAGTAGGAGTAAACGCTCGTGCTGTGCGCTAGATGGCATAAGTAGTTTCTCGAAGTAAGCAACCCTAGTCCGCGGCTCTTTCAATATGTATAACCATGTATAACTTATTATGAACCGTAGTATAGTGAATTAAGGCCCATATTCCTTCAAAAAGAAATTGGTAGGTATGTAAATGAACACGTGCTCGACTGGACCGCGAGCTAAATGAAATCATATTGTTTATCAGATAGAGTCGATATTTCTTTGAAAACCATTGCGAAGTAAAGCTTCTGTACTAGTTTATTATTCTGTGGCTATGTGTAGGTACCGTGCGTTTTGCGAACATTAGATAATTTTAAAAAGTTTGTAATTGCCGCCTATAATCTGTAGGTGTGTGTAGAATTTTGACAACAATGCAAATTGGTTTTAAAAGATTGAATTTGATTATTTATTTATTTGAAAGTGAACGTGACTATTTGTGAAATATTCTTCATCATCATCATCATCATCAGCCTGTACTAGTCCACTGCTGGACATAGGCCTCCCCTAATGAGCGCCATAGCGCCCTGTCTTTAGCTTGACGCATCCAGCATCTGCCTGCAGTCTTTCGCAGGTCGTCATCCCACCTGGCCGGAGGGCGTCCTACACTACGTTTGCCGAGTCGCGGTCTCCACTCAAGAACACGTTTACCCCAGCGGTTATCGGTTCTTCGCGAGATATGGCCGGCCCACTGCCACTTCAGCTTGCTAATTCTTTGAGCTATGTCGGTAACTTTGGTTCTCTGTCGGATATATTCGTTACGAATTCTGTCCTTCAGAGAGACTCCAAGCATAGCTCTTTCCATAGCTCGCTGAGCGACTTTACACTGGTGGACCAGCCTTACCGTGAGTGTCCACGTCTCAGCTCCGTAGGTCATAACGGGTAGGACGCACTGATTGAAAACTTTAGTTTTCAAGCATTGTGGTATGGATGACGAGAAGACTCGACGTAGTTTCCCAAACGCTGCCCAGCCCAGTTGGATCCTCCTTTTGACCTCCTTCTCAAAATTGTTTCTACCTAACTGCAGAATTTGCCCAAGGTAAGTGTACTCGGAAACAATTTCGAGAGGGTGGCCATGTACGACGACCGGCCCCGGATCAATGAGGCCATTGATCATGACTTTGGTTTTATCCAAATTCATGCCGAGACCGATGCGTCGTGAGGCTGAAGCTAATCCGTCCAGCATTCGGTTCAGCTCCTCCAGCGACTCTGCCATTAAAACTATATCATCAGCAAATCTTAGGTGTGAGATGTAATCGCCGTTTATATTAATGCCCTTGCCTTTCCAGTCCAACGTCTTAAACATATCTTCCAACGCGCTCGTGAACAGTTTCGGGGATATAACATCCCCCTGTCTTACTCCTCTGCGCAGTTGGATGGGTTTAGACTGCTGGCCCTGTACTTGGACATTCATGGTGGCGGCTTCGTAGAGACATCTCAACACCTCGATATAGCGGCAGTCTACTTGGCATCGCTGTAAGGATTCCAGAACAGCCCAGATTTCGACAGAGTCAAAGGCCTTCTCGTAGTCCACAAAGGCCAAACACAGGGGCTGATTATACTCTTCGGACTTCTGTATAATCTGCCTCACTGTGTGTATGTGGTCTATGGTGCCATATCCTCCGCGAAACCCGGCCTGTTCCGGTGGCTGGAACTCGTCGAGTCTCCTAGCGAGACGGTTCGTGATGACTCGTGAGAACAGCTTATAGACGTGGCTCAGAAGCGAGATGGGTCTGTAGTTTTTAAGAAGGGTTTTATCTCCCTTCTTAAAAAAGAGCACCACCAAACTCCCGCTCCACGCCTTTGGAGTTCTCCCACTGTGAAGGACGGCGTTGAAGAGGTTCTGTAATTCCTGTATAACAGGAGCTCCTCCGGCTTTCAAGAGCTCTGATGTTATTCCGTCCTCACCGGGGGCTTTTCCATTTTTAAGCTGCCTCAGAGCTAACACGATCTCGTCTTGACTGATGTCTGGCAGTTCGTCGGTATAGTTGCCGTGTGGTGCCGGCTTAGAATTGCACTACCCCAACTCTTCCCGTGGGTGTCGTAAGAGGCGACTAAGGGGCATACACCGGGGGGCGGGCAGCAGCGTTCCCTGCAGAACAACACCATCACCAAACTGCGATCCCCAACCCGCATGCCCAGCGTGGGGATTATGGGCATAAACCCCCAATGATAAACACTGCCAAAAAATGGCCCCCAGTTCCCGGCCGCCTCGCTATTCCTGGTCATGGTAGCGGCCAGAGTAACGGCGGGGCAGGGGGTGCTAAGAATCCCCGGGCTACATCAGGCTACAATTCACCCAAAAAATTGACCCTGGCGACGTTTAACGGACGAACTCTGAGGCTTGACCATCATCTAGCGCAGTTGGAAGTGGAGTTAGAGAACATTAAATGGCATGTTCTGGGGTTATGTGAAGTCCGTAGAGAGGGCGAGGACACCGTAACCCTAGACTCGGGCCATCTTCTCTACTTTCGCGAGGGTAATCAAATATCCCAGGGTGGCGTAGGTTTCCTCGTTAATAAAGCCCTCGCTAACAATGTTGAAGAAATCTCCAGTGTGTCGAACAGGGTAGCGTACCTGATCCTTCGTCTATCCAAGCGGTATAGCATGAAGGTAATTCAGGTCTACGCACCAACCTCGGCACACTCGGATGATGAAGTGGAGGATATGTATGAAGACATATCCAAAGCCTTACACAACACCACTAAGGCTCACTTCAACGTTGTTATGGGGGACTTTAACGGCAAGGTGGGAACCCAGACTGGCAACGAATCCCGAATAGGCCCGCATGGCTATGGAGTTAGGAATCACAGGGGGCAAATGCTTGTCAACTTCCTTGAGAAAGAGGGCCTGTTCTTAATGAACTCGTTCTTTAAGAAACAACCTCAAAGGAAGTGGACATGGCAAAGCCCCGACACTGTGACTAAAAATGAGATCGACTTCATCATGACGGATAGCAAACATATATTCAGAGATGTCTCAGTGATCAACAGGTTCAATACCGGATCTGATCACCGGCTACTCCGAGGCTCTCTGAATATAAACTTAAAGCTCGAGAGAAACCGTCTCATGAAGTCCACGCTCCGACCTAACCTAATCCAAATCATGGCGGGCACCGAGAAGTTCCAGCAGCTTCTCGGGGATAGATTGGTTGCCTTGGAACCCACTGATGACGCTGACGAGAATCTACACAATCTGGTCAAAACGTTGAGGGACGAGGGCATCAAATTCTGCCAAAAGCAGCGTACTGGCAAGAAATCCAAACTCTCGGATGAGACTCTCGGGCTGATGGCAAAAAGACGGGAAACCACCCACGCGACTTCGTCAGACAGGTCAGACCTGAACAAGCAAATTGCGAAGATGGTACGGCGCGACCTTCGGAGCTCCAACACACGCCTCATTGAAGAGGCAATAGAGCGAAACCGAGGGTCCAAAGTATTCACTCAGCAGCTAGGTAGGAGCCACCTGACGAAGCTTAAAACCCACGATGGGAGGACCGTGTTGTCGAAGCCGGAGATCTGCACCGAGGTGGAGGATTTCTACGGCCGATTATACGCTGCACATGCCCCTCGTTCCCAACGAGATGACCACGATTCCAGAGCCACCCTGACACGCCACTATACCGACGAAATATTCTTAGCTTTTTTTAATTGTATACCTACTTATTATATTTCTCGTTATCTCTGTGTGAAAAATTGTGTTTTACTTTTACGCGGGTCTCAAACGACTCACTCATACTCGATTCTATGTGCCACACTCGCTACGCTCGTGAGGCAAAACATCGAGTAGAGTATGAGTCGTTTTCTACCCTTGTGAAACAAACTACTATTTTACAACTTGTTCTGAATTTTTTGCGCCCATTTTACCCCACATCAAAAGTCGCCCTCGACGAAGAAATTGCTAAAATTCGGGGAGCCTTTTCGCCAAATCTCGTAAAAATCGGTTGAGAAATGCAACCGGTAGCCCGGAACGATCATCCGGACGAATGCAAAAACGGCCACCCATAAAATGGAGCTCACTTCAAAAACAAGATGCCATTTGACAGTGTTATTATTATAGTTATAAATATACATAAATACTTAAAATAGGAACTGATTCAATATAAGAGATAACTCACCACACGCTGCGGTATAAAGTTCGTGCACTCCGTCAGACGCTTTTGGAAGCCAAAGCGCCATCACTTTTCGACCGATCGCTACTGGAATCACCTGTTAAAATAATATGTTACCGTATTAAAATATTCACTATAGCCCACCGATATTGTAGCCAAGCGGTAGGTAGCTTGTGCGCTTTATAACCCGACGACGCCGGGTTCAATCCTCGGCCTTCCACCAATGACTTTTCGTGAGTTATGTGCGTTAGTCATGGCTCCACGCGGTTACGCGGAATTCCTGTTGTAATCTATCGATAACAGTCGTTAAGCTACGTCAGAGGCCTTCAGACAGCATGACAAACTGACAAACACAGGAAAAACAAGATTTACTAGCAACTTGGCATTCCCACCATTTGACAAGCAAATGGATAGTCCAACTGTCTTCCTCGAAAAAAAAATTACCGACTTCCGAAAAGGAGGAGGTTCTCAATTCGAGTGTATGTTATTTTTTTAGTTGTAAAAATTCCCGCTACGAGTTACAGCGCCAAGAGGGCGAGAATCGATCGGAAATCAAACTTTGTACATTCTATGTAAATCCATGTACTACACAGCAATGTATGATCAATGTACATTATGCTTACCAATGTCAGCGCGCTCGCCAGCACCAGGGAAACTGACACAAGTGCCAGTAGAGCGCCCAATCGGATCGGGAACCACGACACACGGACATAAGGTTCAAAACCGGCTGGCCCGTCTCGTCGCATAAGCGCCTGGAAATAAAACATGTAAAAATTGCATTATGAAAGGTTTCACATTGTATACCTTCGATCACCCACTAGAATAAGCGATGCATCCAAACACAGCAAATAAAAACATAACAAAAATATTGCAACATTACAAAAGTATTAAAATTATAATCAACTTTATTTCTGTCCATTATGGTTTAGTTTCGACTAATGCAAATAAGATCACAAGTTTCTTGGTGCTGTTATTTTACTGGCCGGTTTTCAAGGCCGAATCTAGTACATTATCAAAGTTGTATACGAATTTGGAGTCTTTGTCACTCTCACGCAAGTGGCCACGCCCTGAGCGTAACGGAGACAACCTATGATAATAAAAATGGCGAGCGCGTAGAATGCCCCATCACAGACAAGTTGGCTAACCTTATAACCACAATTTCAACCAAACAGTCCAATAGTTCTAAAGCCGCTGAACATTTCCAAGCATCCAAATTACTATTCCCGGGTTGCATTCTCGGTCCCAATGACTTTTATCTCCATCGCCCCGTGCTTCACGACGACACTTTAAGCCACCGATCCCGGTTGTTATCGACTGATAGCAGTCGTTAAGTCACGTCAGGCCCTTGAGCGGCTTGAAAACCTCTGGCACAAAGGCTAGCACAACCTCATACGTGTTCATAGACTTTTGTCGCCGACCGTTACGTTACCTGATGCGCCGCCCCGAGCTGGTGCGGCGGATGCGGAGGCGGATGCGGCTCGCTGTGCCGCGCCTCGCCCAGCAGGTACGAGCGGAGCCCTAGGACTCCGGCGGCGCACACGCACCACGCGCGGAGCCCCGCCTTCAGCCACGTGCGAGTGTGAGACTGCTCCAGGAGCGCCGGGAGAATCACCTGCAAATAACAAATTAGTTTTCTATCTTTTTTAGAGTTCCGTACCCAAAGGGTAAAACGGGGCCATATTACTAAGACTCCGCTGTCCGTCCGACCGTCAGTCTGTCTTACCGGAACCCTTCGAGCTTGAGGCAGTCGTTTTTTTTTTATCATTAGCAACTCCATAGAAACGACTGAATCAAACAAAAGACAAGAGGAACTGTATGCGAAGCAATAGCGTCGTCCCTGTTATATTGCATTAGAATTTGTACTCAGTAGGTAGCCCACATAAAATGCCAATCAAACTACCGATCTGCCATCTCCCTCTAATTAAAAAAATAGAGTGCCCCTTCTTCTATTCTATGTCATTAGTACAGTTTGTGATAATATATGTAGATACCACACTGTTAACAATGGGCCCATCTGTAAATTCTATGCATGCAATTGTAACATTTAGAAAGCAACTGCAACTGAAATTGTTCCGGGTATATTGTGCTGAAAATTTGTCAAAGTTACCAAAAAAACAAACTAAAAAGAACTCTACACTTATAGAAGCACAATTTTGTTTCCGCATACTTTTACATAGTTTAATTAAGATTCCTATTTTTTTACTAATAAAGGTCAATTAACTGTATCCTAATTGTAACGAAACTAAATTATGTAAAAACATCTGAATCATCGTTTATTAATTCATACAATTTGGAGTCTTTAAACTTAGACAATCAGAATAATTATCTTTGCATTATTTGGAGGTCAATAACTTAATTAGCTTTACTTTTTTCTGTTGCTAAGCCTTGTCAAAGACCATCAGCCGGCTTGACATAATGAGGCCAAAGGCCTGCCTTGTATCAGAGTATAGTTACCTACTGCTACTTTACATTACTTAGGGCTTACGGACAATGCCGCCGCACTGCCCCCGCCACGGGGGTGATAAAGGTATGTGTGGGGGTTGGACCTACTAAAACCCTCGTGAGCAGTCCAAGACCAAGTGTGGCAAGATATGACATCCTTTTTCAAACTCAAACCATAATCAATTACTGTTTAATTTAATTTTTTATACTCTATATGTTTTTATGATTCTCTTTGTTAACGAGAATTAGCTGTTTGACTTGTAAAAGTGCGATTTAATTGCCTATTTAAAATAAATGCTTTGACTTTGACTATGGTCATGCTAGCATTCGCTCTCCCAAAAACCCCCGTCCGATCCCGACAATAATTACCTCAAGAGAAGTGTGCATTTACATTCTGCGCTACCACTCTGCTTTCACTTCACTTCCTTCAAGTAGCATTGGCATTGGCATGAGAAGTTACATAACATTCTCATCTTTCTCTCTTTTTGTTTCTTTTTCTATGGCCATGGTGCTTTTTGCACATTGTGCCAGTGTCAAGTCTGCCAATCGCCGAGTGTAAAGGAGTTCCAACTTGCCTGCAGTAGCAACAACTCCAGGCTGAGTTCGTTGACCGGCGCCTCCGAGTGCACGGACACCGCGTACGGCAGGAAGGCCGGCAGCGCGTGCTTGATGACGCGGATGGGCAGCCACAGCATGAACAGCACAGCGGTGCCGAAGATCATGGCGGACACCACGAGCCGCCGGATGTGCGACCACACGGACAGGTGGATCATTTCCTGGGGAAATTGCATGGTGTTTACTTCATATCCTACTACCCGACTAATCCTACTATCCTACTTATTCTACTATCCGACTAATCCTACTATCCTACTTAATTCTACTATCCGTCTATGATACTAATCCTAATATCGTACTAATATTACTACCTATTACTATATTATTATTATATGCGAAAGTTTGTGTGTGTGTGCGTTTGTGTTTCTTCACGCCACGCCGCATTTTGATTAAATTTTGTAGCTATATATATATATTATAGGTCCTGGAATGGAAAATGGATTACTTTTTGTCTCGTAAAACATAAACCGTCTTACCACAAAAGTTTAAACCAGAGGTAAACACATCTTCGTTCCCCGACGTCTATCACTCGCGTTGTCTTACTCAATCCTCAATCCTCGCATTCCTTATTAGGTATTTTACTTGTGAATTTGTTATTGAGTTAGAAAAAGCGAGGGTAAGACATCGATTTGTGGAGAAAATATTTAGACACATCTGTTCAACTCCGGTTTAAATCTTTTGCGGTTAGACCGAAAGGGTTCTGTGGCATAATAGTGCAAACGCAATACTTTACACACGACAATACGACACGATAAGAGCATAAGGACCCCTTCCATTGTCCATTCGCGAAATCGCATTCAAAGTATGGCCGTACTTTACATTGTATTTCGCAGTAATTGCGAGAAAACGCGATGGCGTGCGAGCAGATTCCAGTAAAACCCAATGTCCGTAATAGCTCTACCAACACCTGTTCTACGTTGTTGTGTAGATTGCATATTTTGCAATGTGTTCACTACGAAATGCATATGATGCAATGTTAGTTTCGCGTCCGTGTCTACATTTAAAGACCTCTTGACCTAACAGTCTACAACAAATGAGTTTGTATTCACACTGTACCATCAAGTCATACAGCCAATTCATATTATGCTTGTTGTGAACGAAACTTTATAATGGAAACACTTATTTAGGAACTGCACATACCTGAACAGGACTGAAGTCTGGGTCGTTCAAGTTCTTCAAGAACCAAAGCACTCCGGGTCTTAAGACTTCTCTCAACAGCAGTATGAAGGATGCAAAGTAATATACGTAGACCATTCCGACGAGCCAGTGTATGAACATCAGGGTCCAAGGGGCAGCCTGGAGGCTCGCTTCCCGGTCCTTGAGGGTGGCGTCAAACATGGAGAGGGAGCAGAGATCTAACCACCAGCCGCAGACTAGAGGGATCACTCCGATCTGGAAACGATTACTTTGATTTACTTCCCACTGACTTACATGTAAAATGATTAATGCTACAGGAGTACCCTTATACTCTAACAGCCAAATTAACCAGATAGAGTCTCTGTTTCTTCTCAAATGGACGTAGTTTTGAATACATTTGAAAAGCATGATTATTTTTCACGGGGCTTGTGTAAACAAACTTAGATTCTTGAATAATTTTATGGCATTTAATGCCACATTTAAAATTATTTATACTGCACTGTTTTATTTCAAAATTTGTTTTTAGGTACACCTGAGATATGAAGAAAAAAAAAATGATTGAACATTGCATTACTCTGATTGTTAGTCTTTATCAGCAATCCATATTGATTGTCATCCTATAAACAGGTTGAATTGGTTGAGGAGTGTAATACTTCTCCTAGACTTCTGCAGAATTTGGACTCAGTATTATGACATTTCAAGGTTGTCTATTTTTTAACAAAGTTTAAGTACAATATTTCTACATAACAATATTATGTAGGTACCTTTATTAGGAAGCACGGTAGGTTGTAGTTTAGGTAATCTGAGTAGTTTACACATAATTGTTTATAAAAATACTGTGACCAGTTTGTTGTTATCAACTAGGTCATTCCACATCTTTTCCAATAACAAAAATTACAGAAATATATAAGTACCTAGTTAAACTAATTGAATAAAATGTAATAGTCAAACTGTTATGCATAAAACCATAATGAATACACAACCTTAGCACCTGCCTATATCTAGTTTTTTTTGTTGTTTATCTATTATTTCTTTTAGGTGTAAAATAAGAGATTTCTATTCATTACATAGCATGAACATAGACAATATTTTACTTTTAATAACTATATTGTTATGACAAAACAATACACCAAAAATGTAATATAATAATTAGCAAAATGATGCACTCACCTCAACCACAGATAGAAGGGCAACTTTCACAACCACATAGCAAAAACCCAGAGCTTTCTTGGCACTGCGGAGCCGTAGTAAAGAGGCCATAGCATGTAGTATCGCCAGGATTGCACCCACTAGCACATAGCCAGCTAGAGCGGTCAATGGCCCGGCAAATGGACCTTCAGCGGGCACACCGGCCATCGCCGTCCCCAACTTCCCGATGTGATACGGGCAAAATGCGAAAATAACAATAAACAGGGTGTTCAGGGAGACAACCCAGAACACATGCTCCAGGAACACCATCGAGCCATCCAGACCCAGCAGCCGAGCCCAGGTCAACTCTTCGGCGGCAGCCCGGTCCCACTCCATCGGGTTTCTCCAGTCCTCATCGCCAACTAAAGGATCCTCTGCACCTTCCGCGTTAACTTCCTCGCGAGCAGCAACATCATCTCCACCTGCATCGTTTGCACGCTCATTGTTGTTATCTGGCAATGGTGCATCCTCAGGTGCAGGGGCGGGCAAGTTCTCTCTTTCCATCCAATCTGGGCCCCCACCATGCATAATCTGCTCCCGCAACCAGACCAGGCCGATAAAGGAGAACAAAGTGCAAGTCACAACAAAACAACCAGAGAAGACGTCTTTAGCGAGGTTTTCGGCTGAGACAATGTCGAAAGGCAGTGAGATGACTGGATCCAAGGAACCCGAGAACAGGCATCGGTACGTTCTGCAGGCGGTTAGAGGCACGATACCGAGCCAGGCGAGAGCGACCAGGGTGTAGTGCAGCCAGTCCTTCACCGCGGAAGCCACGGAGGTGACGAGGCCACCGACGACATCGCGGATAGGCAGTCTCCGAGGCATGTCCGGCGAGTAGATCGGCATGAACGAGAAGCGGTGTCCGCACAACTCGCAGATTTCCTTTCGTGAATATCGCATCCATTGCACGAGGCACTCTTGATGAATCCACTTTATAGAACCCGTACAGATGCAAGGATGGAACAGGGGCCGGTCGGAAGTAGCCTCCGATCGGCAGAACCGGCAGAAGTCCGCGCCGGACGAGTCTGAATCCATCATTGTCTTCAATCCAGTTTGTCCAGTTGATTATGCGATCTGCAAAATGAAAGACGACGCACTACTAAGCTGGTAGAAAAGAACTGTTTTTGAGCACACGGTACGAGTGCGTACGCAAGTACGCACCTTAGATAGAACGAGAGACTGAAAACTAACACGAAAATTCACGAAATACAATGGATTTGTGAAAGAAAATTTTGTATTTATGTAGGTACCTACCTACCTAGAACTAGATATTTTTTCTTTGTTTGACAACTGCATGTAAAATGTTACTAGTGTAAAAATGAAAAACGTGAATTTGACAGAAATCAAGAACACGTCAGCTGATGATAAAATTGACTAAAAGGCAACCCTGTGTTCATTCGTTTCGTTTGGACCCCTCACACAACATACGGGCGGGAGTTTTGGCGGGAATCCGATAGTGAGACGTTGTTGGTTTTGTATTATTAGCTCAAACTTGTGTTTCTTCGAGTGTTAATGTATAATATTGGTGGAATATTAACCATTAAGTGTTCGTTAACGTGCACGAGTGTAGGCGAATGATATAAACTCAAAAAACGTGTCATTTCGCATTTTCTCCAAAACTCCCAGGAAGTTTCAGTAAAGCATCCACTACTTTACTGAATTGTGACTGACGATGTAAATAATTGACTTGACTACTTGACCACGATTGCTATAACATTGCTGTGACTTTCTTAATGTGAAATAATTAAGAAATACTTAAAATAAAATACTTGACACTGGCTATATGCACAAACCGTGTTAAGCCATAACTAAAACAAAAAAAAAACATACGGGTGCCCCATAGAGGAAATAAATACCGTAAGGGCCCCCATTGATGATGGTTTATTGGGTCCCTTGTAAAACATAATTGTTGGTTATAGATACATAGAAGAAATAAATACCTAGGTACTACATACTACGTTTTTTTGTGTATTTTCATTTCCATTTATGTCGCATCAAAACGAAATTGCTAGGTACTTTTAAATTATTATAGTAGCCATCATTCATTCGACGAGGTTTTTTTTAGTTGTGACTCCGCACGATTTGTGCATTTAGCCAGTGTCAATAAATATGTAGTACTTATAATAATTATATAAGTACTTATTATTTTCACATTACGAAAGTCATAGTAGTATAGCAATCCTCATGGTCAAGTAGTCAAGTCAATTTACAGTCATAGTCACGAATCAGTAAAGTGGTGGATGTTTTACCGCAACTTCCTGGGAGTTTATGGAAAATTCCGAAGTGACATGTTTTTGGGATTATAATAATATAATTTCCCACATTCTTACACGTTAACGAACACTAAATTATTAATATTACACCAATAACAGAAAAAACACAAGTTTGAGAAAACATTACAAAACTAACAATGTCTCTCTTCCGGCTTCCCGCCAAAACAAACGGGTGAGTTTGTTTCTCCCTTGTTGTTGTCTGTCTGTCTAATATCCGTCTGTCCGTACTCTGTAGGTACCTACCTAGAGGTACCTAGTTGATGCACGAACTATGCGATGCCAAAACAAAAAGACCGTAACAGGACTGAGCTGAGGACAACTCACAGCCACAGGGCACAGCTGATGAACTGACAGGACAGCCCCATGATTGTATTTGTGTGGTGTGTCTTGCACTAGTGATATAGATCTACATTCTCCACTCTGCAGGTTATGTCGGCTGAACAGATTTTGATGTGATAGTACTTTAGTTCCCTCCCGGAATAAACTCAAATTATTAAATTTAAATAACAGGTAGGTACCTATATACCTCGATCATTGTCAACCCGGATGAATCCATAGGGCGCAGCTCTGATAGTATACCAACGTTTATGAAGATAATTAATTTATTAGTAGGTAGGTATATTTGCTTGTAGTATGTATATGGACTACGTAAATGATTTCCGGAATAGATAATAATCTGAAATACATGATGCATTAACAATGTTAAACCTGTAATAAATAGTAGGTAAGAATATAGAGATTTTATAGGTACCTATATACCTACCTGCCTTATAAAACTTACTAATAGAAATCTTTTTTAACTTACACCTAACAATAAAGCAGTGAAATATAAATAGGTACCTACCTACCTACAACAAAAACCAATGTAGGTATTATACCTAGTTTCTCAAAAATTTTAGTGATTTCTTCTGCCTTCACCTACAATCAAGCTTTGAAAGTCTTAACTTTTCAGATCTATGAACCAACAATGCGATTAAAGACACACACATAGAGCAATTTTAACCACCATTACACCACACTTCAATAATGGATCTACCTAAGGACACTGTGATAAGCATAGCCAATCCGGCACGGAAGGAAGAAACAAAAGCTGAAATCAACATACTGTGTTTCAACCTGACCCCGTACAGTCAGCTGACACAGTTTCTCAGCTGTACGATATTTGTGTTCATATGCTATCTGGCGTACGGATATTTCGTGGAACTGATATTCGCCAAACCCGAAGTGAAGCCAGTCAGTTTGTACATAACCCTAATACAGTTCCTTATTACAATGGGGCTCAGTTATGTTGAATCGCTGATACGGAATCCTATTAAGAGAAAGTATGTATTTATTGATTACACTTAGTAAAAATTATCCAAACTAAGCAGGAGACATGGGTGGACATTAATTTATTTGGATAATTAAACTATATTTTATTTAACTATTTATGTATAATACTTCATTATGTACCTATGTAATATGAATCAATTTTATAACAGTGGTAAATAGGAAAGCGATAGACATCAACATTAGATAACGTGGGGACTTACCATGATGTCTTATTGCAATCCAATTGAGGACCTAAACAGAATCCTTTCACTTTAGGTCCTCAATTGGATTGCAATAAGAAGTCATGGTAAGCCCTCTGGTTGCAGATTCGGCTTCCTCCACTAATAGTTGAATCTCGTATAGTGAGAGGCCTTGCAAGTGAGCTGTTTGATTAAGAGGTTGTTCAGTTAACAGATGTTTAAATACTTAACTCTCCTCTATACATCTTTATCTATCGCTTATTATGATTATGAGCAAAAATATGCCATGATTACTGTTGTATAGTTTTGGGTGGATAGGGGCTTATAAGAAGGTAAATGAACTGTCCCTCTTGTTACTATTAGTAGGTAACAAAAAGATAATTGAAAAATCTCTCATAAATAAACGAAGTTGGGTAATCAATTCAATATGCAAATGTTTAAAAATTTCTTTGGAAGACTCATACATTTTGTTGATTTAATTTCAGGGTTCCAATCAAAACCTACGCTCTGTTAGCAGCATTAACACTGGGCACTATGACATTCTCAAACTTAGCTCTAAGTTACCTCAACTACCCAACTCAGCTGATATTCAAGAGTTGCAAACTTGTTCCGGTGATGATTGGGAGCATCATTATACTCAACAAGAAGTATGGGTTTTTAGACTATGTGGCAGCTGTAGTGATGTGCGTCGGATTAACTATGTTTACATTGGGTATGAGATTTGTTTTAATATCCAGGTGTTTTCATGCATACATCCTGCCGTCACTGTTAAGAGCAAGTTTGGCCCTTACCATCAGGTATATGACTGCTAGTCTCATTACTTTGTAGTATTAAAAATAGACCAATTTTCACCCAAGACTACAGCAAAGTCAAGGGAATGTTCTGTGGTGACTGGTATGTATCTATGTTCATTTGTTCCCTCATGACTTCTAGTCTACTTTAATAATTTGATAAATGAGGTATTGTGGGAAGCATCTTCATTGTCCACTGCTTATTGGCTATGTGACGTAACAATACATTTAATGTGGCGCCCTCTAGGATGTAAAGTCATAAACTATAATATATGTTTTTCTTATTACAGCTGATTCAAAAACCTCTCCAAACTTCGATGCTGTAGGTGTCCTCATCATATCCCTCGCGTTGCTCTGTGATGCCATCATCGGCAATGTGCAAGAGAAGGCCATGAAACAACATCAGGCCACCAACAATGAAGTTGTGTTCTTCTCTTATGCCATTGCATATGTTTACCTGATGGTCATAACGGGCCTGAGTGGTGTGTTGAGAGATGGCATAGTATATTGCATGCAGGTGTGTATGCATTAAAGTCACATTTCCAATGGTAAATTAGCAGAATGTGCGGTATGTTTGAGTTGTATAGTGCCTGCTTCAAAGTATGCATAACTGCTGATCTCTTGTTTGCTCTGAAGTTAGTTTCGTCCTGTGGTGTTGCAATAGAAGTTGTGCTGGTTATTCATATTTTCAATCTGACTATTGATGTGCTCTTTTTGGACTTGATTGCAGGCACTGTAGAGTGTAGTACTTCTAGCCGTAGTGTATTTATTGCTAATCCAAATTAAAACAATTTTACAATCTATGTACTTACATATTATGATAGTGACACGTAATTATTTGTATTTATTTACAGGATTCTTTGGCAATGTACACCAACATTTTGTTGCTAAGCGTGAGCGGGTACTGCGGTCTGCAAGCTGTCCTCACGCTGGTGAGGATCTCGGGCGCCACCGTCGCCGTGACGGTCACCACGATGCGGAAGGCCGTCTCTATCGTCATATCATTCGTGCTCTTCAGCAAGCCATTCGTCTTCCAGTAAGTACCTACATATTAGTACCCAACTTATAAGGCGCGTCGTGAATCTTCGTTCGCGCAGAAAAGAAAGTATGGTCCGAAGATTAACGAAAGAATGCTTAAAACTTACAATCAACCTAAGCTCACTATTATAAGGTTCATAATACACTGCAGCTGTCCATCTCACTCTAAGCTCGCTGAGATTGCGGCGGCTGCCGACCAATAGCGGTCAATAGCATTTCTCGCGCTTTGAAAATTCTGCGCAGGTACATCGGTAAACCATATCAGTTGGGTAAAACTGTACCTACTTACCTAGTTATTTAAAAACTGGTCAAGTGCGAGTTGGACTCGCGCACGAATGGTTCCGTACTGTTACGAAACCCCATACACGCCGACCGCATAGAGACGGAAACGCTGACGCTTGCACTTTTAGCGAGGCCAGCGTTTCCGATATCATGCATATTTCGGTCTGGTAGTTTCCCACGTTTCTAAGTCAGTCAGACTTGAACTTCGGGCGCGGTCAGATATTGTTTATGTTCTAATATCTTTTACTAATTTTCAATTTCCATAATATAATATTTTTTCTAGTTTAATAAAATCTTTTTTTTAAAAACCGTTTCCTGACCCACCCCGTAACAGTGGTGTCAGAAGTGGGATGAGTTGGCAAAATTAAGCTAACCATCTCATACGGGTCAAAAGGAAAGTTCGCTTGTGCTCGCCATCAACCTGGTGTCCCGCGCTGGCCCTGAGCCGCGTGGACCCCAAAGCTGCCGCCGTCGCCCCGCTGTGCCCCAACTTTGTTTACGCTGGTATTGTACCGCGTAAACCCTGAGACCGTCGCCGCGTCTGACTCCCGTTCTCGTCCATCGCTGGCTGTGTGCCGCGTGGACACCGCCGCATCACGCTGTATCCTGGTACAAACACGGGCTGTGTGAGCCCGTAGTCTCCGCGCACTCGTCGCCATCCGCCGCTCCTCTTCGCCACCGCTCCTGCGTTCCTGGGATAGAAGTCTACCTGGAATCGAGGCTGCCCACCGCTGCCAACCTGCTGCCACTGTATCGTCAACCCCGATAGCCGACACAGGATGTTCACCGTGCAAGTCGTAATCGTCCTGTGAGTAGAACCTATTTTTATCCGTTATTGCCACAGTCTACTCACTTATCCAACTGACTAATACTAAATTCGTTCAATACCTTATTTCAATAAGTAAATAATTTGATTCTATATCTGTGTTGTTCGCTCGTATCGTATACTATTTCCATCATGTCCCAAAAAAGTGAATTATCCGATAAGGTTTTAGAATCCGCTGCATCACCCGAGTTTCCGATCAATGTTTTGTGTAATTTTATAAGTACTTACAAGGGAGATAGAGAAACGTTGCCGGCGTTCCTCACTAATTGCAAAAATGCCCTCGAGCTGGCCTCACAAAACCAAAAAGGGCTACTTTTCAAATACATTATTTCAAGGCTAGAAGGAAAAGCCCAAATTGCATGTACCACCAAACTTTTCGACAATTTCGATGAACTAAAAACTTTCCTCCAGCTAAACTTTGGTGAAAGGAAACATTACTCCCACTTGTTGTTAGAACTGCAGTCATGCAAACAGTTACCGAACGAAACGGTAGCCCAATTCGCCCTTCGGGTTGAAACTTACGTCACAGAACTCCAGTCTGAAATCCACAATTCAGAGACTTATAAAAAAGACCTGCCTGGTAGAATAGCAATGACCGAAGACCTAGGTCTCCACACGTTCTGTCTGGGTCTTAGCCCGCGTATCAGCGCGATTGTTCGCGCGAGGGACGTTAAAACCCTCAACGCTGCGATTAACCTAGCTATCAGCGAAGAAAAAGTCCAAAATGTACTATATAGAACCGGTAATGGAAGTTCAGTTCCCTCAGGGTCCATGACTTGTAGGTTTTGTCACAAGTTAGGGCATGCCGAAAAAGATTGCCGCGCTAAAAAGATGCAAGCTTTAGTCCCGAGTCCACCTCAAGGACTCCCCATGCAACAATATCGCGCTCAGAGACCCCCGATACAACAATATCAACAACAAAGGGCCCCTTTCCAACAGCATCAGTTCCAAAGACCTGCTGCACCACAAGTGTGCAGATATTGTAAAAATATAGGACACGACATATCACAGTGTATAAAACGTAGAGTTAATAACTCGCGACAAGGCACGTTTCAACGTAGCCTCCCGCAACAGAATCATGTTACCATAGAATCACCGCCGCCTTCTGAATATAATGAAGAACATTTAAACTAAAGTATCAGGTATCGAATACGTGCCGACGAGTACCTGATACTAAAACAGGCACATTTGCAAGTGTTCAACCTACTGAACTGATAAACAGTTTAAAAACGACAATCGATCCTATTTCTCGTAAAAAACTTTATAGTGATATTGTGGTAGGACGTCCTTCTACAATGCCCTCTGTTCCACGTGGTCCCCCTGTCTCTGTCGACCACCATCATTCGATGCCCCCTGGTTCACGTGGTCCCACTGTTTCTATTAATAATAATTATTTTAAGTCGATACCCTCTGATTCGTGTGGTCCCTCCGTTTTTTCTGACCATCATCATTCTAAATCGATGCCCTCTGGTTCATATGGCTCCTCTGTTTCTGCAAACCGTTACTATGCTAAGTCGATGTCCTCTGTCTCGCGTGGTCCCTCTGTTCCTGCCGACCATCATTATCCTAAACCAATGCCCTCTGGTTCATATGGCTCCTCTGTTTCTGAAAACCGTTACTATTCTAAGTCAATGCCCTCTGTTTCGCGTGGTCCCTCTGGTTCTTCTGACCATCACAATTCTGCATCAACGCCCTCTGGCTCGTATGGTCCCTCTGTTTCTGACGATCGCCGCCATTCTAAATCAATGTCCTCTGTTCCGCATGCACCCACTGTTTCTATTAGCTGTCGTAATGCCAAACCGATATCCTCTGTGTCATATAATCCCTCTGTCTCCAACGACCTTTATAACATGAAATTATTGTCCGCTGTACCCCCAAACTCCTCTGTGCCTATCAATCGCTGTCCAACTAAATCGACGCGCTCTGACTCACACAGTTCTGGTTCCGCACCTGTAACAGATAATCAAAATTTTAAAAATAACGAAAATAAATACCTCTCTGAGTCACGATACGCAGCATCATCTGAAAGAAAATATAGGAAACATGACAAAAATTCGAGATCAAAAATAAACGAGGAAATCGTCGTGTACGATATTCGTGAAGACAAGTCTTCCCTGCCATTTATAGAAGTTCTTACCTCACATTCTTGTAAACCTCTCCGTCTCTTGATTGATTCCGGTAGTTCTATTTGCCTCATCAGAGAGTCTAGCCTCACACCAATGCCTAAATTAGAAAACCATACAATAAAGTTTAAAGGCATCAATGACGTAAATTCCTACGCTGAGACAAAAGGCAAGTTCATTTTATCTATTAAGCTAAATGAAACCGACTCTTTACCCTTTTACTTCCATGTCGTAGGTAGAGATATAAATTTAGATTATGACGGAATCATCGGTACTAGTTTCATGAAAGCTTATAATGCAAACGTCCGATATTCTAAATCAAGGTTAGAAATATCCGATAACCCAAACTGCTACTTCAACATTAAAATGACAAAGAACATTTACGATGTCCCCGCTCGCAGCGAAATGTTTATAGAATGTGTCGTCACAAATCCAGAAATCAAAGAAGGACTCATTTTGGAAAATACTTTATCTAAATATCCGGACTTATACTTTGCTAGGTGCCTCGTAAGTGTAAATTCTAGGGATAGTGTTGTCATCTCTGTGTTAAACACGTCCGAATACAACGTCCTTGTAGAGGACCTTAAGTTCACGCTAGAACCAGTCTCTCAAGTGCTAGAAATCGCAATTCCATCTCCCGAATCAAATGACGAAGATCTCTCTCTGGACCCTTCTCAGATTCCCTGTTTCATGACTGTTACTAATTCCCAACGAGATCTCAAGGTCCAAACTTCCCTTCGTTGTGATCATATGAACGACGAAGAAGAAAAGTCGTTACGTGACTTATGCTCTAGATACTCAGATATCTTTCACCTTGAAGGTGACCCGCTGACTCATACTAACTCAATACAACATGAAATTCGTACCACCTCAGAAACACCGATCAACGTAAAAAGTTATAGATTCCCTGAATGCCACAAACAGGAAGTAAGTAAGCAAATTCAAGATATGCTAGACCAAAAAATAATACGTCCTTCCAATTCACCTTGGTCAGCTCCCATCTGGGTCGTCCCTAAAAAGCCGGACGCTTCAGGCAAAATGAAGTGGCGTATTGTTATAGACTATAGAAAGTTGAATGAAATAACGATTGGTGACGCTTACCCCATCCCTAACATAACTGACATTCTAGATCAGCTTGGACACAGTAAATATTTTACAACCCTCGATTTAGCGTCAAGTTTCCACCAAATTTGTGTCAAGGACACCGAAAAAACCGCCTTCAGTGTCCCAGCCGGACACTACGAATTCACTAGAATGCCTTTCGGGCTTCGCAACGCACCTTCCACGTTTCAAAGACTAATGAATATCGTCTTAACCGGCCTTCAAGGTCTCCATTGTTATACGTACATGGATGACGTCATAATACACAATTCTAATCTAAATATGCATATAGAAAGCTTAGAACATGTATTTAAGAGACTCCGAGAACACAATCTCAAACTCCAACCAGACAAGAGTGAGTTTTTGCGAAAAGAGGTTCAATACTTAGGCCACATAATCTCCGATCAGGGCGTGAAACCTGACCCCAAAAAGATAGAGTGCGTCGCTGAATTTCCAATTCCGAAATCTCCCAAGGATATAAAATCCTTCCTCGGATTGGTTGGTTATTACCGTCGTTTCATACAAGATTTTTCTAATATCTCGAAGCCCCTGACAAGCCTCTTGAAAAAAGATATTAATTTTCACTGGACCCTCGATCAACAAAAATCTTTCGAACTCCTAAAACTAAAAATAACCACCGCCCCTATACTACAATTCCCAGACTTTACTAAACCATTTGTTCTTACCACTGACGCTTCTAATTTCGCTATCTCTGCAATTCTCTCTCAAGGTGAAGTAGGGAAAGATTTACCCATCTCATTCGCATCAAGAACCCTTAACAAAGCCGAAGGCAATTATTCAACAACAGAAAAAGAATGCTTAGCTATCATATTTGGAACGAAAGTGTTCCGTCCTTACCTTTTCGGTCACAAGTTCAAAATCGTCACTGATCATAAACCGTTACAATGGCTTTTCAGTTGTAAAGATCCTAGTTCGAAACTCGTCCGCTGGCGGCTCAGATTAGAAGAATTCGATTACGAAATTGAATATAAAAAAGGAACTCTTAATAATAACGCCGATTCTCTGTCTAGAAATCCACCAGTCCTTGCTGTCGATGACAATAACCCGCTGAATTCTCCCACAACCTCAGAAACCTACGAAAAGTATTTACAAGTATGTCGCGATTCTCCCTCTGCATCTTACAACACTATAATCGAAGAACATAACGAGTCTCTTCTTAGAGCTAAATGTAAAATGGTAGCTTATCCTACCTCGATTGACCTAGACGATTCTACTCCATATTGTTCTGAGATAATATCCTTATCTACAAGTAAACCATGCATCCGAGATGTCGAACGCGAACTATACACTTTCTATAACACATCGAATGATAAACACGTGTTTACTCACCTTTTCCTTTCGGTACATCACTACGACGAAATCTCATATAAATACATATTCAACATCTTACGTGACTATAGAGATATGATCAAATACTGGTGGCTAGAAGAAAAAGAAGTTGCCATCTCAGACTTTTCTAATCCATTCACTAAGTTATCATTCACGAGAATATACAATATCATTGCATTTATTTTCCATGACACAGACATAAAAGTCCACATTTATCACAACAATATACTATTTCCAACACCAGACGAAATAAAGAAAATTCTTAAAGACAATCATGACTCACCCTCGGCGGGCCACCCTGGCATAGCTCGAATGTATGAACGCATTAAAACAATGTATTGGTGGAAGAATATGCGTACAGATATAGAAGAATATGTTAAAGCTTGCAAGTCATGCCAAGTCAACAAACCTCTGCGTCAGACAAATCGGGCACCCATGATAATAACCTCCACCGCGACCAGACCCATAGAAAAAGTCTATCTTGACATTGTTGGCCCACTTCCGGAAACTTACGAATTCACGTACAAGTTCATTCTCACCCTTCAAGACGACTTAACAAAGTATTCCCAGGCTTACCCGTTACAAACCTGCTCCGCCGAGGAAACAGCAAAGAAATTTGTACACTTCATTTCCCATGTCGGAATACCCAGACTGATCATCAGCGATCAAGGAACTAATTTTTGTAGCGAAGTCTTCCGACAGTTAGAACACCTCTTCGGGATCAAACATATTTTTGCGAGTCCTTACCACCCGCAAACATCTGGCGCCCTTGAAAGGAGCCACTCCACTCTTAAAGAGTATTTACGTCCTTTTGTGAACGATAGCCCTTATGCTTGGGATTTATATCTAGACTCTGCAATGTTAGCTTACAATACAAATGTACATACTACCACCGGTTTCACTCCTTTTGAGCTACTGTTTGGTTTTAAACCTTATGTCCCAAAGTCCATCGACGTCATCGAAAATAATACCTACACAGACTATATTCGGGCACTGAACCATAGACTGTTTTATAGTAGACAGAGAGCCCTTCAAAATATACAATGTTCTAAAGAAAGGTCCAAAAAGTACTACGACTCGCGTACAAAACCGACGACTTATAATGTCGGCGATATGGTATATTTAAAATGCCATCATAAACAGAACAAGTCTCTCTTGCCCATCTGGAAAGGTCCTTTTAGAGTTATTAAGATAAACGGAAATCATACAGTCACTCTACTGATAAACCGACGCCATGTGCGTCATCATTATGATGAAATAAAACTAGCCGCCGATAATCCCTCACAGTAACTTCTCTTCTTTTCCAGACAAATCTTTCTCGCTACCAGTTCGAGCCACCCGTTCACAGCCTCTATAGTAGATAGTTCCGGCCTTTACTATGATAAGTTGCTCGACGTTAAGTTCAGTAATGATAAGTGGGACGTTGTAACCTTCACAGATATTCGTAACATACAACCTCATCTAAATGTGGTAGATAGTCTACTAGGTAAGGTCGAAGAGTTTTGTAGGTCCACGTCCTCAAAAATACAAATAGAGTGCACCAACTCCCTATCGTCCTTAGAAAGCCTGCACGTAAATAACATAAAGAAATTCTCCTCTGTTTCATATCTAATCTTCGGTAATGAACCTACACGATTCAAACGTGGTTTAATTGACGCAGGCGGATCTTTACTTAAATCATTGTTCGGAACGCTCGATAGTGATGACGCTTTAAAATACTCAGAAGCCATTGACAAGGTACAATCAGACGAAAAACAGTTATTACACCTAATGAAAGATAATATTCATGTCATTAAGTCTACTATATCTACGTTCAACAAGTCCATTTCTAAAACTGAGGATAATGAAAAACGTCTTAACCATAACTTAGAACTAATTAATGAATCTTTTGCACAACTTTCCAATTCTAACGATAAATTAGAAATTAAATCCCAGTTAAACTTAGTACTAAATTCGCTAGAAAGTATTATCATTTCCATCTCCTTCGATATCGAAGATATAAACAATGCCATTTTGTTCGGTAAACTAAACATTCTACACCCGACTGTACTCAGCCCGCAACAGGTGTACAACGAGCTCGAGTTACACAGAAACCGCTTACCCAGACATTGTGAATTACCTTTATCGCTATCTCTACACAATGTGCATCAATTAATAGATATATCTAAACTCATCTGCTATTACCGTAACCAAAAATTTGTAACCATTCTTCGAATCCCACTCGTGCTTCCCCAAAAATATAGACTCTATCATGTTATCCCTATGCCAGTCCCTTATGATATCGCGAAACCTAACACGTATGCCTTGCTAGCTCCTCACCAACCCTATGTGGCAATAACTGTAGATAATATGTTCTACTCGCTGTTGGACTCTATCGATAATTGTAAACTTATAGTAGGAGAGTGCTACGTCTGTGATCTATCTAGTGCAAATGTGTTATCCACCATAGCCAATCCCGCGTGTGAAACAATTCTCCTAACAGAAGTGGTGCGTAAACTGCCACCTCAGTGCGAAGTAAAACTGATTAAAGGTGTCGTAGATGCTTTTCACAGAATTAGCAACAATCGGTGGATTTACGCCCAATCGGAGCCAGGGAAGTGCCACATAGCGTGTGAAAGTGACACTCATGACGAAGTTCTATTCGGCACCGGCATCCTAAGCCTTCCTAAGAAATGTAAAGCATTCTTTAAAACTCTACAATTCACGCCAAGTGACGTTCTTGTAAGTAATACCAGTATGAACACTGTTTCCAATTTTAAACTAGTTGAAGACGATTGTTGTATACAAACCATTAAGAATAAAACACTCCAAACTCTCCCGTTTATGAAACTAGAGAATACGGGAGACTTCCATTCGCTACTTCACGCAAGCTTGTCACTCAAGAACCTTGAGGACGAGCTAAATAAAATTGAAAGTCCAACGCATTTCCAGCAATATGGAGTGCATTATACGTCGATAGGATATACTATATCTTTAATTACATTACTGTACCTCTTGTATAAATGTAAGAGATTAATATGTGGCAAAAATGCCTCGCAATGTTGCATAAGAATTTATAATCAATGCTATACTAATTCAAAATCGGATTCTGTACAAACTGTAAAAGTCAATGAGCCTTCTAAAAATCCTGACACATCAGAGGATGAAGAAGCTGAAATATCTTATAGCACAGTAAGTAAACGTAATATCATTAAATTGAACCAAACTTTGTAAGAACTCAATTATATAACTCTGTGTCTCTCTGTGTCACCCTGTATCTCTCTGTGTCACTCTGTGCCTCTCCGTGTCGCTCTGTGTCGCTTTGTGTTACTCTGTGTCATTCACTTTTATTATTAATTGTACTAGTTAATTACTATATAGAGAATAAGGATAAACCTTACATAGGTTTATAGTCTTTAAATGCTATTTTCAAGTTTCTTATATAATTTCAATGTAGGTTAAGATTTGTATTAGAAATAATTAACTACTTATTTAGTTCCAGATCCGAAACGAAGTTCCAGTCTGTTCATGATTCCTCATCACTTCCTCTGTGATGATCCATCTTATGGGGGGGGTTGTTACGAAACCCCATACACGCCGACCGCATAGAGACGGAAACGCTGACGCTTGCACTTTTAGCGAGGCCAGCGTTTCCGATATCATGCATATTTCGGTCTGGTAGTTTCCCACGTTTCTAAGTCAGTCAGACTTGAACTTCGGGCGCGGTCAGATATTGTTTATGTTCTAATATCTTTTACTAATTTTCAATTTCCATAATATAATATTTTTTCTAGTTTAATAAAATCTTTTTTTTAAAAACCGTTTCCTGACCCACCCCGTAACAGTACCATTATCGACATACGGCAAAAAAATCAGGTTTGTTATAATAATATGGTATGTTCGAGTTCTGAGTCTTACGAAAGATTTTTTTGTACCAAACCGTGATCTGTTTCCTTTCAATGGGGTCATAGCTTTTTTGTCGACTCCGCCCGTCATAATATTGTAATCTGAGATCAAAATCTGCTCAGGAGTGCCACCAAAAAGTTTTTTCATCATCATATTATCAGCCTGACGACGTCCACTGCTGAACATAGGCCTCCCCGTCAGACCGCCACATCGAACAACAATTTGCCACATGCATCCACCGGTTGCCTACGACTTCTCGCCCGGCCGTTCGAATATTTAATAATTCTAATCTATTGCACGGATTTGCGCGACGCATTCGATTCGATGGGCTAAGGACTCACGAAGCGGTTTTCACCCGTGCCCGCCGCGGTTGCGGGCCCGCAGCCTTTGTAGAATACAGATATTTATGTAAAAAATTAAAGCACATTTCACGACGCGTTTTACGCCCGCGGCGTGTGCGATTGTTTGCGGGTCCCGCTGCACCGGCGGTCATCTTGTACCGGCGGGCGCGGGTCGCGGCCCCGCAGCCGCGGCGGGTTGCACCCGCGCGTTCTGCGGTCGGTTGGCGGGCGACCGCGCGTGGACAGCGGGGGCGGGGGGGAGGTTAGAAGTGAAGGAAGTATAACGCAACAGCTCGTTTCTGGTGTGTGTCCATGACGGTCTGGAACTCAACCGATCGTTTAACCGCCCGTCTTGCAACCGCCCGTCTTGCGATTATCAACCACCAAGTTTGCGAGTGATAATCGCAACCGCGACGGCTGCGTAACCGCACAAAACTCCGATCTCGTGAGTTTTGAAAATAAAACTCCATTCCGCCACCGCGGCGGGCACGGGTGAAAACCGCTTCGTGAGTCCTTAGCCGGATTGTTATTTGGTCCCCTTACCACTTACCAGCGTCATCAGTTGTTTGTTGGTGAACAAGTTCCAGTCTTTAGTGCTAGATGGCGCAGAATTCAATTTGCTGTTTGGTTGGAGTCGCCACATATTTATCTGATGTGAGATAACATGTAAATTTATTACGTGATATTATATCCAGGTTTCTTTTCCAGGTACGCATGGTCAGGAATGCTGGTAGTACTGGCGATATATCTCAACCACCACAGCAAAAAGAATCCAGGCTACGTTCCTGTGCCAGTGCAAAGGTGTTTTCAGTATTTGAACAGTTATTACAATTCGGAGTATAGGTATTTGAAGATTAAAAGCAAGATGTATGCTGATACGGTGTAGTTAGCTCAATTCCTAGGATAATTATTTCAAATACGATTTACTATAAACATAGGTACTACGATAGATAGTAGATATTATAGTACCTACCTATATACATAATTATAGGTGTAGTATGATAATGTTCATGACTATTTCATGACTTAATTTTAATAATCAATTGGTACTTGGTTTACTTTGGAATTTAACAACTCAAAATTATATAGGATTTTTTTAAAACATTTTAACATGGTCAAAATTTAAACTATAGTGTGGTAAACTTATTTGTGCGTGCGGCATTAATTCGGAAACAGCGATTCGCCATGACTGTGTAACATCTGAGAAAGTAGGTATATTATAAGGTAAGTAAGTTAGTTTAGTTTCATTACATTATACAACCGTTAAAAAATATGCTACTAAAGAAACTGAATTATCTTGCTACCATGCTAAATTGCTATTGGCGGTTTGGTCGCACGCACTGAAGGGTGTTGTCTGATATTCAAGAAGCAGTGTGATTCATTTCTTTAGCGATGGCCGAACAAAATTTTGGTGTAGCCAATTGAAATGTCCAGACATTGCCATAGAGTCGACGCTATTATTTTTAACTGGACGACTGATTGACCTATTATTTGAAATCTACAACTACCCGCCAGTGTAACATTGTCATATTACTACTTCAGTATTTATTCAAGTTTAAGTATTTTTATGATTGCTAAGTAGGTTAGCTAAAGTTTAAAGGCGCATCAGATGCGTACCTACTCCAAGCAATGTATATTAATTTAATTGATTTAATTTAATAGTTTCTAGGTATACTCGTATACCTAATACATCATGGTTCTATTCTACATTTATTTTAAATAGGTAAATTAAACATTTATTAGTGTTTGTTATTGATATTGTATACTGAAATGGCTGATATACCAGCCACACTCAACCTACGGCCCGCCAAATAAAATCAACCAACCTAAAGCGTTGAGAAGTTTAGTGGGTACAATGGGGTTTTCTTCATTATCATCCCTGTTGCGGCCCGGGCAAAAAGGCAGCATGTACTATGTGGTGTGACATGTTATATTGTGTGTATAACTGGGATCTATGATATTATTTTAAAGGTTTTTATAAAAAACTTATCAGTGAACAATTAGTAGGTGGCACATACCATAATTCCTGTCGCATTAAAAATGTATAACACTTGGTTTCAAAATATGAACTCAGGTATTATGCTATTGGCAATCGCAATAAAGATATTAACTACGAGTATAATATTATTAATAATGTGATAAACATCGCTCACAACCTTAGATAATAGAATAAATTGTATGATCTAGGATCACTACTAGTGAATTTCTTTTATAATAATTATAATACGAGTTCACGAAACGCGTGTCTGTGCAAAATATATCTCTGAAATTACTGAACCAATTTTGTTCAGGTTTTTACATATTATACGTACGTAGCTCGATTTTTGAGTAAGTATACTTCGACCGGCGCGCCGTCTCTTACATAGTATAAGGTATATTTGGTGATATTGTTAGACAACAACAGCGCGACAATGCGAGTGAGGTGTCGCTAGTATATTTATTTTTAGGAAAGCAATACGTATTTTTTTTATACTTTACGTAATATTATTTTGTTTGCTGTTAAGAACCTCGCATTTAATATTTTGTCGACATTTATTATGTACCGAGTATGAGTTTGTGAATAAAATACAATATTTTATATCAATGACATTTATTTTTCATTGTATGTACAAAATCTTAAAAATCTAAACAATTTTCTTCATACAAAAGTGTCCAAATTCAACGTGTTTGAATATCTGGAATGTTTAAGACACTATTCTCATTGGCTTTATACAATTTCTAGGACGAAAAGATTGAAAGATGTTAAAGCATAATTAATACTTTTAGGCAATGAAAATAACTGAGATTAGGAAAGTTTCAAGTACGTAACCGAAGAAAATATGGCGCATAAGGAAACATATTCTTCAGCTCATACCTTCCCAGAGTAGGCTTCCTTTTTTTTATTTACAAGCTTTGCAATTCGCATAATATGTGACCCGATACTTTGGAAGTTTATTATTTAATTTTATAGGGGCAAATGCTACTGTGTATTTTCATCATTCCAGTTTTATTATGACTATAATGTAATTTAGCAACTAATAGTAATTTTTAATAATTCAGGTTTAGTATTATTGCAATGTAACTTGTTCGTTTTGTTTTAATGTTTCAAGTAATGTGAACGAGTGGAAATCTTTTACCTACACTATAACTCAGCAGTAGTTTGACACGGGCTGTGAAAGGTTAGTTTTCAGTGCAGAAGGTGTTACCCCTACATGCATCACATTCATATATATTTTGTTATCTAAAAGAAACATTACTGCAGATACTATTTTGAAAACATTAAAACATATTTGCCATATTTTCTGCCGGAAAAATAACAATCAGTCGATATTACAATTCGTTCATTCATAACATTTTAATTATATAATTTAAACATACACAATAATTCTGCCGTCTAAAGCATGCCGTCCATAGATTGGGCAAACGACGCGCTTTCGAAGGCAGTGTCGAAAGGGGAATATTGGTCAAAATAACTATACAATATAGGTCACAAGATATTACTATATAACTAGAAATTAAATACGATTCTTTCTACAACTATCATTCGCTCTTAATGTACAAATAACTCTTTGGTATATGGCCCTAAAGCTACTCTTATTTGTCTTTTAACATGAGGGTTGGAAACGCTCCTTTGCAAAATGATAAAATAACGTAATTGACGTCCGTTGATTACTTGTATTTTTTGAATATTTTAATGAGAAAACGAATAAATTGCACTACTATATACTTAGCCGGAATGGCTGGCCTCGGCGAAATCGTAGGCCTACGTAGGCTAGCTTAGGACCGGCTTTCATTCGTCAAAATTAGTCGAAATAGAGCTTCCAAGTCGATGGCATAAAGTACTTTCATAACGTCTGGCAACAATCGCCTCCGCTGTACTGAAACAGTATTTTGGTCGAGCCTTTTTATCATAGTCATGGAACATCAATCCGCATTTGGCTTATCAGTGAATCGATGCTAATGATGATGATAATGAAAGATCTGGGTGTCTTCTGTGTGATATTATAAAGCGTACGTTGATAAGACTAAGCTGGGACTCAACAATTGATATTTTGTAACTTTGTAAGTTTTCGCAACGGAGCCAGAAATTTGTGAAACTGTAAAACGTTCAAACTGAGATAGATAGTCGTCACTAGCATGTGCTTTACGAAAGTATGACTTATTACCGTAACGGTCTTACCATAAAATATTTAAACAAGAGTTGAACAGATGTATCTTAATATTTTCTCCACAAATCGCCGTCTAAGGGAGGGTTCCTTTTTTCTAACTCAATTACAAATTCACAAGTAAAATAATTATGAATACCCGGATTGAGTAAAACAACGCGAGTGATAGACGTTTATTTTGTGGGACGAAATTTTAGATACGAATCTTTAAACTTTTTTGGTAAGACGGTTTTATGTTTTAGATAGAAGTTTCACTAAAGTATATCCAAAAACTTGCAAAGGTTGATTGGTGAACGATTTATCTAATTAACTCGGGACTCAATTTTGTTTTGCAATGAACTTTGGTCGATGCGGTGAATTGCGCGAAATAAATATAGTTCAGTATAAATTAGAATGAAATGCTGTATGTAAGGAATATGATTTGAGATCTTCATTTTACAATAGCGTCAGGCCTTATATGTGATTGAATAGTATCACATGTCTTTAGAATATTAAAATATTGTTACATACATTTTAAACCTTATTGCGTACAAATTATAGAACATTTTCTTTGTAAAAACTCAACCAATAATCTTACCAGTGTTTATAAATAAAGCTACGTAAAATAATATGTGTGATTTCATGACTTATACGTACAATTGAGTGATTAATTTCAACTTACAGAATAATGTGCTTTCGTAGTAACCAAACAGTGGAGACAATTGGGTGTATTAATTAGGCCGAATTATTTATAGACCTGTCAAATTTCTTTTGTAAGGCTCCTACAGAATCGACGATATAATGTTGTAGTACCTAAATAGGCTTTTGTTGATGTAATTTGACTTAGACTATAGGCTTAGGTAAATCGGTTTTCCAAGTGACTTCACTGTTTGCTTACTATTTACCACAAAATGAGAACTAAAAAAAAGCCGTCGACCAATAAAAAAGAAGCTCACGCGTTCCTGTAACGTTTTTGTTAATTAACATTTTCGAGTATAAAAATACTAAAAACGTGGAATTCGCTATTGCGTGCGTAGACATGCCATTACGAAATGAACATCGACAAAAAGTAACACTTAAACGTTGTAACTAATGAAGGCTGTTTTGGACTGTGGCGCAAAAACATTGAGGCAAAAACTTTGTACAGTCAATTTGTAGTGTAAAGACGTCATCTACGCATGCAACGGCCGATTCTTCGATTCGCTAAGGACCCTACACTCGGCACCGTCACAACACTATATCACAGCACTAGTCTTGCACTTCTCTGTACGGAATCTCGCTGGTCACCGTGAACGATTCGAAATAGTGATTGAGGAACTCGAACGTGGGCCGTTTCTCCGGTATCCCGTCCCAGCACTGCAGCATCAGTCTGTAAATGTCGTCGGGCAGATAGTGCCCGACCGGCTTGGGCATTCTGTACCCTCGCTCCACCTGTTCAATGACGTCTTTCCCGTGCAGCCCCGGATAGGGGATCTGCCCGAACGTGAACAGTTCCATCAGCAGGATGCCGTACGACCACACGTCGCTTTTGATCGAGAACCGTCCGTAGATGATGGCCTCGGGCGCCGTCCACTTGACCGGGAACCGCGAGCCCTGCTTCGGGCAGTACTCATTGTCCTCTATGACCCTAGCGAGTCCGAAATCGCATATTTTCGCGACGTTATTTTCACCTATCAACACGTTCCTAGCGGCCAAGTCTCTGTGTATCAACATTTTGGATTCTAAATACTCCATGCCGGAGGCGACCTGAGCTGCGACGTAGACTAGATCCTCGAACTGGAGGAACTTCCCTTCCCCGTTCCTGAGGAACTCCAACAGGGAGCCCTTGCTCATGTACTCCTGGACGATGTAGACGGGCTCTTGCTGCGAGCAGACGGCGTACAGCGCCACGAGGCGCTTGTGCCGGAACTTCTTCATGATGCCCGCTTCTTGGAGGAAGGCCTGCGTGGACATCGTGCCTTCGCGGAGGGTCTTGACGGCGACCTGGGATATGGAACGGGTCATTATTGAATTTTTAACGGGACCAGGGGAGGCAGTCTGTAAATTAGTTAGCTACTGATATCGGTCGCTACGTCCGATATTTGCCGTACCGACGATGAAACAGAATAGAAGTACATAATAATATAAGCTAGGATGAAACCGATCGAGATCGTGGGACAAAGTTAAACGTAATCGTTTGTGAGCTAAGGTTGTCAAAGAATCTGGGCCTCAAGTCGGCTATTTGGCAACAATTTGCGATTGAAAAACAATGCAATCAATATGCAATGTTAATTTTGGCTAAAGTCGGTAGTCTGGTAGATTATCAATCGTAACTTCATTGAATTACAATTGTCTCGTTTTCAAATTGTGGGAGTTGTCGACTCCCATAAAAGTCATAGAGCTCTAGCTTCTAGTTACGATGTGTATTATTTAAATTAAAAAAAAGCTATGGACTTACTTCAAATAATGGCCAAATGTCAATGTCAAATGCCACAAATTCCTCAAGTTTAGGTAATCTGTGGTCCAAGTGAAGTGTTTTTGTCCGCGAAAACAGCGAAATAAAATATATTTGGCTTGCTAAGCCACCTCGCTAAGCCACTCATATTTAACTTTAAGAAATTCTTTGGAATTTATTAAATAAAATAGTAATTTTAATTAAATTACGTACAATTTGCACTAGAACAATTGATAAAAAGCAATGTTTTCACAATTGTGATTCCATAGACAATTAGCCATGGGAAAAGCTGTCAAAAAATAGTGGACTAGAGATTTTTGCCAAGATTGAAATGCAATTATCTATTAGACTACGGACGTACTACGGATTTTTCAATTTCTTTGCTACATTTCAATTGCATTACCATTGTGATCATAGCAAAGAAATTGAAAAATCCGTAGTACGTCCGTAGTCTAATAGATAATTGCATTTCAATCTTGGCAAAAATCTCTAGTCCACTATTTTTTTGACAGCTTTTCCCATGGCTAATTGTCTATGGAATCACAATTGTGAAAACATTGCTTTTTATCAATGGTTCTAGTGCAAATTGTACGTAATTTAATTAAAATTACTATTTTATTTAATAACATCCAAAGAATTTCTTAAAGTTAAATATGAGTGGCTTAGCGAGGTGGCTTAGCAAGCCAAATAGATTTTATTTCGCTGTTTTCGCGGACAAAAACACTTCACTTGGACCACAGATTACCTAAACTTGAGGAATTTGTGGCATTTGACATTGACATTTGGCCATTATTTGAAATAAGCCCATAGCTTTTTTTTTTAATTTAAATAATACACATCGTAACTAGAAGTTAGAGCTCTATGACTTTCATGGGAGTCGACAACTCCCACAATTTGAAAACGAGACAATTGTAATTCAATGAAGTTACGATTGATAATCTACCAGACTACCGACTTTAGCCAAAATTAACATTGCATATTGATTGCATTGTTTTTCAATCGCAAATTGTTGCCAAATAGCCGACTTGAGGCCCTGTATACATGTTCAAAGAAAAATAATAATTTTGATTGAATCTTGCCTACCAAATTTCCCTAGATTTAGCGATCGTTGTACTATGGAGCTTCATGTGAAACTGCAGTGGCGGTAGGTACAGTTTTTCGGAAAACAGGCGTAGGCTGTGTAACTGCATTGCAACCGGCTCAGCAGTTTATACGTGGCACAAAAACTAACAGGCACGCTGTTTTATTCTTGTTTCCACTTTAAAAATAATTAATAAATGATCTTTTATTGGCAAATAGTGCCAATAGCCATGTAAGGATTTCATTTAAATCAAATCAGATACTCTATGCAATAAGAGGAAATTCAATTTACATATTTCTTTATATCTGAGCAGTACCTAATTCACATTACCTATATTTATTTAAATATTCCCGCATACCTGCGTCACCTTATTGTTTTCCCGTCACTGATCACCTTCATAATCCTTATACCTAGTAGCGGTTATTTTCAACCGGTATAACATAATGTGTATACTTATTATAAGCTCTTTATCGAAGTAAGTATGCATTATTATCCCCATACCTAATGCACTATTTTAATTAAATGAAATATTAAAATGAACGGAGAAATATTATGTTATTTATATACAGTTATGTAATATACTAATTGCAGACACGGCCACGCGTTCCTGTGGCTAAGGTTTTTGTTATTGCGACTGTAAATTGAGATGTAAGCTATCCCTATCGTTCAAGTTAGAACAAACTGCACACGGTGTGTAGTTTAGGAGTCCAACGCGGACAAACAACGTGTCTAATTTATATAATTATAATATATTTCACTCGTTATTTGTGTGGATATCCGTAACTAAATGTATTAAAATGTAACTGGACTAACAGTGCAATATGGGTATGATGATCATGATTATGTTAATAATGCATGATAATTATCATGATTATGATGATGATGATGGCGATGACGATGATGATGAATGAAGGACCTTACCTCAATATTGTTACGCCATTTGCCGTAATAAACCTCGCCGAAGTTCCCCTGTCCCAGTTTCCTTATCAGCTGTATTTCCGTCCTGGGTATCTCCCACTGGTCCCGCAGCTCGGGCCCCAGGTCCCACATCTGCGGCTCGGGCTTCGGGCACGGCCTCGCGAGCACGTGGCAAAGCCCTAACGCGTTTTCTGGAAACGAATTAGTATCTTTTATTTAGATAGCGTTGTCTACTCGGAGTACGCTAGGAGGAATTAATTTCGATGGTTACAATAAAATCCAAAAATACACTTACCTACCGAATAATGAATATAGACTTTAAACATAATGAAATCCCTGTTCTCGGATTATAGAAATAAAATTTCGTTTAAAGGTGAAAACAAAAAAGCAGAGAAGATGATACAAAATATATTTTGGTTAGAACTAAATGTGCAATTAGGAGACAAACAGAGCTCATCCGAAAATGAACTGAACTTCTTTGGCGACCTTAAACTTATGAAAAAAGGCAGCACTAACATTGACCAACATTTTAAATTTACAAACTACGAGTAAATAACCAAGCGTTGATGAACGCTACAGTAAAACAAACAACTCACTCGTATACGACATAACCAGCGCCGGTAGACTGGGGAAGGTCTGATTGGTCGCTATATAGAATCCTCCATTGTCGAGCGGTTTGATCTTGTAATGCTTGACGTGGTACCCCCGGCCCTCCTCCCAGTCCTTGACGCTGAGGCTGAAGCCGTGCGGGTTGTGCTCCGCGGGCCGCACGAGGAACGTCCCCCGGGGGTTCGTCTCCGCCAGGAGCAGCTTGTCAGCCTCTTTCCGCGAGACGTGCGGGAAGAACCAACTGCAACAGGACGGTTGCCTTTAGCAGAAAGTTGGTGATTAGTGATGAGCGGCGGGGCTGAGCCGTCACCGTTTGTCGAAGCGTTGCGCGGTTTACAGATAGTTGCAGGCGTTGTTGAAGATGTGTTAGTAAGCCGGTCTAGATGGTTGGTCTAGCTAGGGAATAGAGAAAATTTCCGGTCCTACCACAAAATATTTAAACCAGAGGTGAACTGATGAGTTTAAATATTTTCTCCGCAAATAGACGTCTAATCCTCGCTTTTCCTAACTCAATAACAAAATTACAAGTAAAATAATTAGGTATGCCAGGATTGAGTATGAAAACGCGAGTGAAAGACGTCGATTTTGTCGAACGTAATTTTAGAAACCTCTGTTTAGCTCTGGTCAAAATTTTGTGGCCAGCATTGTTTAAGTGTCAGCTAGGAAAAAATACATATTTAGCTAAAAAGGGTTATATTTTTTGATCATGCATCATTTCTGGTTTATTGCTACTATTTATTACTACTGTAAACTATTTATCCTTTTTCTAGAGTTCATTATGTGGATGCACCCTAATCTTACTAAAATTTAAGATAAAATGACACTAAATATGAGGCGTTACATAATTTGATACGCATTTGTAGTTGTTTGTTTAAAGAACGGATAGGTACTTCAATTCGAATTAGTAGTTATTTTCATATTAGACTATCCGTATTGGAGATAATATTTTGGACTATGTTCGGGAAGAACGGTTAACAGTTACTCCAGTCAGAGTTGCATACAAAAAATCAGAAACATAGGTCTTTAACCGTTTTCCAACACCCATACATTTCCTTTTAATTCAATCCGCCCATTATCACCTTCGTGTTAGTATCTAAGTACCCTTCATTCTTAGTGACAAATATACTCACTCCTCGCACTCGACCGAGCTCTCCTCGGCTACAAAGTTGACCGGGACGAGGCCCTCCCGCCTCGTAGTGAGATGCAGCACCGTCCACCAGTCCGTCTCCGCGTCGTTGAGAACCTCCATCCGGTCCCCTTTGCGGAAGGAGATATCCGAGTTGGCGCGAGCCGTGTACGCGCATAGCGCTTTGACGACCCGTCGACCGCCGTTGGTTATACCTGAAATGGAGTGATCATCATCATCAGCGTCAGCCTGAAGAAGTCCACTGCTGGGCATAGGCCTCCCCTATACATTTCCAGGAATAACGATTCTAAGCCCTTTTCATCCACTGACTTCCCGCGATCTTAACAATGTCGTCGGTCCATCGAGTGGGTGGGCGGTGGGCGCCCTATTTTTCGTCTTCCGGTTCGTGTTCGCCATTCGAGAACCTTTATTCCCCAACAGTTGTCGATTCTTCGAGCTATATGACAGTATTTCACAGTTTCAGTATTTCACATGCTTGTAAAAGATTTCACATGGTAGGCTACTTACAAGAAAACAAGGTATGACACTCCGGACAACATGACGTCGTAGGTGTCTCTTTCTACGACGTACATCGGTGAGTTATGAAATGGTATGTGGTATCGCACGTACGTTGATGATGTAAAAAGCGCAGTAGAAGGAGACCACGTATATTATCATGGTATTATGCTCTTACATTTTCCAGGATTCCGCGACGTCCGCACGATGTCTGCCGGCGGGCGGGTGAGTCCGCGCGGGCCTGCCGGCTCGCTGGTGTACCGAGTCTCCAGCGACGTCGGACACGTGGTGAACCCAGCCTCGTTCTTGTACGCTGGGTAAACTGGAATATTAGATATGTTCTGATAGACAATATACACTTTGCAGTTAGGTAGGTTGGTACGTCAATGGGGGACAGTCGAAAACGGCTTGATATGGTTCGTGTATTGTAAATAAACATAGTGCGCGTTTGGCACTTTTGCGAGAACTTGGTACGGTGCAGTTCATGATGTTCTTTTAGTTTGTAATAAAACACGAATCAGCGATGTTATCTGAATTCTATAAGATTCTAAGGGCTCCAAGACGGGAGTTTTGGCCTCCGCAATCAGAGTAAACAAGCCGCAAAAAACGCAATATATAGTATACGCTTAGTGTTATGGGCATATTTCGGAACGACCTGCCTAGAACAAGATTGGATTTGACCGTGGGAATGGAGAGAAAAATATATATATTCTCCATGCTTATTCTACAACACTCGATTGTACCAATCTTGAGCGATACTAACCTTCAAAGACAATCATATGAGCCACCAATATAATTAATACTTGTATTCTCTTTGATTAATACACCCATCGCTATCGTTCGCATCTCGCGTAATTCAATTCGTTTCATATGGCAATTGATGTGCAATTAATATTGTTTCCAAACAATAGATACGACCTCAAAACTCTAGCTTGCGCAGCGAATATAAAAATATGAAATATTAGATACTTTGTCGAAGTAACGATACAGATATACGCATCACTGTTCTCAAAGAGATAACAGCATTGATTATTGTGACATGGTTCGAGTAGGGCAGTAACAAATGCATGTAAATTACGGCTAATGGGCAACTTTAGTATCGTGTGAAAAATCTGCCCCTTTGTTGTATGTTTTCAAGAATTGTAGCTCCGGTTGATGGCATTAAAATAATTTGCCTTTCAAGCAAGAAATCGTATTTTGGGCACAAAAACTTCAGTGCCAAAACAAAAATAGATTATAATTGTACCTACTTATTTCGTGCTTAAGTCCAATAACATTTATATGGAGAATGGACGAGTTAATAAAATATATCAAAGAATAGTTATGTGGCACTAGAATATGCCTTTCAAAGAATAGATCAAGTTTTGTTCTTAGCTTCAAACTACAAAACACCAGCAATTTCTAAATTACAGGCCTCGAAATTGACTATGACAAAGGGACACTTGAAAGTCTTGAAACACTAGTTACAAAAGCAACAGTAATTGCTACAGAATCTTCAGACTTCAGAAGAATTTCCAATACCCGCGTATAAATAGCAAAGCTGCCACTAGAGTACCGCAGAGTACCTATGTTTTCTTTACTCTAATCGGACCTTAAGCCCCTTAACTTCAAAGAGGTTTAACTATGCCAACTTACTACCTACCCACTCTTTTGTTTACTTTAGTTGGCAAAGGGCGGTTGCCAGCCTACTCTGCTCTTTACAGGCTCGACTTTATGGTTTGCTAAGTTGAAGTTTGTGAAAATATGTACCTACCTATTTATTGTAGTCTATTGTTCGGGACGTGTAAACGAACTGCTTCATAATCTATGTCATTAATTGGGCCATACACGAAAATACATTAGGCGCTAAAGTCGAATTTTAATTGGATACGAGTCGTAACCTTTTCGCTTTATATACATTTCTAGGTTCCGGTTAGTATTCTTGCTTTAGTTCTGTTTTCTACATTCACCGGAGTAGTACTGACAATCATACTCGACGCTATCAATCCCCGAGACGACCGTTATTCATCGATATAATCGCTGAACCCTTCTAGAGTCTATCAATCATCATAGTATTGGATTTCTGACAATTCTTCACTTAGATAACGTTTCGAAATGTTTTGTTTGGGTATGTATCATAAAAATATTTTTCACTAGATATGTCATTTTGGACAATGTACCAGAAGATATATACAAGAGAATATTGTATTTGTAGTAAAATATAAGTATAATCCTAAACCACGGTCTCTACTCCTAAATTCCGAATGACTAAAAGCACTCTTAACGTGCTTATTTATTTATTAGCAATAGAGTAGCGTCTTGCTTGCAAGCGCGGCATCTGCCTATTACTTTGGCAGTGCCACCCAGAACTTTTTCATAGCCAATTTTGCATAGCACTAGATCGCGCTTGTCACCAAGAGACCAATTGTTGTTTCGATAAAATTGAAAATTGATCATTCAACTTTTAGTCGGTGCAGTCTACGGGTTCAACTACGCCACGGTGGCCGCCGTAGAAGAATACATACTTGGAGGGGACGTACCCACGGGTCTTTGGTCGGGGTCGTGGCGGCGGCTGCAGCACTTATTACCCATGGCGCGGCCCGCCGACTACGCCGCGCCAAGCCACAACTGAAACAAAAAAAAAATAATCATGATCACATCGTCTGTTTGGATCAAAGTGTAATCAGCGTTGGATATGATGATCAATATATTATACTGGTACGTAGGAGCTTCGAAGCGCCATTGGAGAAAGAGTTACTTCCTCACCGCTTTTATAGGATGTTTTTAAATAACACTGCTGACCAGCAGCAATATATAACTAATGACTCTAAAGAGAAGGGCATAAAGTGTAAATTTAATGATCTTAAAACAGGGTTGGATTTCCTGAGCCACATGTGATATTTACTGTTAAATTCAAACAATAGTATATTTATCAAACCCCTGTTGGTAGGTGTTTTAAAACTAAAAGGGGTAAGGATAAATGACCGCAGGTCTGCACCTAAATCACAACATAAGCTGTCAGTCAAGCTGTCAGCTAAACCTAACTTATTTAGCAAAACGAACATCACCTATATTTTATGTAAGAGGGGTCAGGTAAGTAAGAACCAGTTTTCCACATTGATCGAGGAGCTTGATGCTAATTTCAATAGATTGCCACGTTTTGGTGACGAATCTACGTAATAACTGTCTATCCATTATATATTTATGTGGTCTCAATATATCTATAGGATCACCAGATATTTAATGTCAAAAATCACTTCATAATATAATTATCTTCTATGATTCACCCACTCTTATTTATATATTACTACTAGCTGTGCCCGCGACTTCGTCCGCGTGGAATAGTGATAAAATTCACCATTTAAACCTTTCCTGGACTTCCAAAAATAATTCAAGACCAAAATTAGCCAAATCGGTCCAGCCGTTCTCGAGTTTTAGCGAGACTAACGAACAGCGATTGATTTTTATATATAAGAGATAACAAACATCTGTTCGTCTGTTTAGCCACCGCCATTATTGATAGCATTATTATATAATAGAACTATTAATTTAGGCCAGTAACAATAAATATTGGTACCTACGTTTCTGTCAAATCAACATGTAAAAGTATCTGAGCAACGAACTCTGACTCCGGAGTAACTTTGCAATAAAAGACATAAATAATTGGATGTAAGGGAATTCTGTAGCCATGATATGAGAACATCGACAAACTAAACAAAATGTAGGTTAAACTAATAAAGTTATCTGTTGATAACAAACTGTAGCTTGCACTACTAACGTAACGTAATGAGATTTTCATGTAAAACGCCTAATGTGTTGTGAATGCTTTATTTCCTTTCTGGTACATTTTATCAGTTAGGTGATTAGCTGACTCACTGTGAATAGGAGTTAAACTTATTAGCTTAACAGAAGTGTTGATGGAAGACATACATTTTGTCTAAAATTACTGGCGAAAAATTAAATAATATGCAACCGCATTGGCAATTACAAAATCCTTGGGTTAACCACGCACGAGTGAACAGCACTGTAGGTAGATGACTTAAAGTATATGCGTAATATAATATGTAATTATTTACTAATTGAAATATATATACACTGAACCCACTGAACTTTCAACAGGCAGTTAAGGAAAGTCATAACGAAATCGACATGATTCAAGTAAACTGAAAACACCCGAAATACAACTAAATGAGGTTTATGAGACATCCACCAGATTCTTTACTATAAGCACAGAATACCTATTGGAGAAAATGAGAGAAAGCTTGAGTATTCATAATGATGATGTAAAATTTAATTATGATTATTATAACTGATTACATTGACAATCATTAGATTAGCAGCAAGATTTTTTTTTCTAACGTATTGCAAACTTAATCTTACCATAATCAGGGTAAGCGTTAATAGGTAGGTATCTGGAGTTTTAGAGGCATTTATCTTATAGCCTAATACTTATAAAAAAACAACACCGTCCCCCAAAGCATTTGATTAACAATATCGCACCTACCATAGTCAACCCAAAATTTAAGTGAATTAAATCATTTATTCGCACGTTTAATTTTCAACCCCTCTATAAGCGGGTGGGGTTAAAAAAGCCCCAGTCATTCCTATCAATCAAGCCGTTAATGAACATACTGTGTTCTTGTATTTGGTAGTTTGATAAGCGCTTCGATAACAACTTTGTTTAGCTTAACAGTAAACAGTAAATTGCTTTTTATCACAGGAGCCGTTGTTTAACGACTTACAGTAAATTTAACAATATAATATTGCTACATTTCCAAGTCAGAAACTAAGGAAATCAATATTTTTACACAGAGAAATAAAGTTGAATTTTCGAGACACTTGTAACTTATCTTCAATTATAAAAACAACACTATTATCCCTGGATTAAGAGACGCTATCAGATCAGGTAGCGTTCATATCTCCGCTTTAGCACCAATTCTTAGAATTCAGTTACCTACCTAATTGTATAGTAGTACTCTACTTATCGTGTTGAGTTTCATGGAGTTATCAGTTTTTGTGTTAAGATACTAGTGTAAATATTATTTGTACATTCCCACGACATTCGATTGATAACGGATGATTAATCGTGACCGATACTGTTATGATTTTAAACATGTAAACCATTTGCGATTGGAACCGTTGCGTCGTCGCGTCGCCTGCGAGTAAAGCAAGCTATGGTGATGAACGCAAAGTGGTGAACTAAATGTTGGCATATTACTAGAGAGAAAGAGGGTACCACTTGCAAAATATCCCATGGTAATATAACAAAATACAGGTCCAGGCTTAGCGATTACAAATAACTGGCTATGTCAAGACTTTGAAATGTACCAGCTTAGTTACCAATAAAATAGTTGGTGTGAATAAGTTGAATGCAACAAGGAAGCATAAATTAGGATACATATGCAAAATCGATGTCTATAATTACAAAACCTGTTAATTTGATTGATTTGTTTTTGCTAAGCCCACCAAAACGATAAAAAATAATGCGTAAGGATTACACTCTTTTTTCAAGGAGATAACAACGGTAGTAATTAATTATTCTGTGTATACCTACTTCTGGCCTTGTCTGATAATAATTCGCATCAACCAATTACCCGATTGGTTTTGTACATACCATGGGAATGAGATAGTTTATCCGTATTTAATCTGTGTGTTGTATCTTGGATTTATTTGTTAAGCCTGCAATATCGGTCCAATTTCCAGAAATCTGATGATTTATATTACTTATAAAGAAATAATACTTGATTGATGTCTTTATAATTTTCACTTACATTTATTTTGAAGGCCTGTGTCCGAGGCCATCTGTTCTACTGAAATATACGAGAACTGAATAATCTAGAAATAGCAGCTATGCTATTCTAATAAGCAGTCAAGCTAAAAGCCCTGATAAATTGAAATAAATACGAGTAAAGAACAGATCTTATCGATTGGTAAAATCAGCAACTTCAGCGAAAGTAAGGAAAATTCACGTCCTTCAACCCTTCAAGTCACAATACGAGTACTTATAACGCAATCAGTAATTTTAAAGCCTGTTTATAATTTCACAAAGTAGGTGGGTACGCAAAAGTGTTCAAAGGTAAAATAGATATAATATGGTCAGCGACTGTAAAACCAGGGTTTACCTTTGTAGTTTCATTTGGCAAATTTAATAAAGGCTTGTCGATGTTGACGTTTAAAATCACAATTAAAATTCCGAAGAGAATTTTATTTAAAATAATATTGAAATGCTTTGAATCTATTAATTGAATATTAAAAATAATTTAATGTACACCAATTATAAACACTTTAGTGGAAGAGAAATAATGGAGACAGAGGTTGGCGAGGTAAAAAAAACCTAAAAACCTACCTACCAATAAATAGGTTAATAAATATTGTAAATAAATTAAAATTAAAACGATACAAATATACCTTTAGGTCGGCAATAAAAGAATGAGTACCAGCAGACAATATTTCTTTGCCACAACCATCTTGTCGACAGTAAAGAGGGGAGAAACGACTCCAATAAATAGCTATGTGTTATCGATAGATTGCAGCAGGACGATGTGGCAACAATCGATTTACTGGTAACAGACACCAGTATCGAAGCTCAATCGAGTTGCACAACAACTATACCAATGAAATACGGCTCATTTACTGTACGCGTAGGGCTGAATCTCCGACAAAAGAGTATCAAACGCTGAGAAGTAATAATATAATTTGTGTATGAAATACCTACTGATATGGTGCTTATTGTGTGCGTGATTAAGTACATACAGTTTGGAACTTTGGACATAGGTCACTGAATGCAACAGAACAAAGTAGAGTTCGAAACTACAACAATTTCATACAAGATTAGCCGGAGACATAACAACCAGTCAAATAGAAACCAGATTGACTAAACAACGATAGCAGCCTTGCAGTAATTTGTTCCGAGTTTCGCAGACTTTAATTAAGAAACGGGGAATGTTACGTCAACAAATATGTCTTTAATTATGAGAAATATTACGCTTCCAGCTTAATTATTGTTTATTTCCGCCGTTTGTTTGGAGAAATTAAATAATAATGAAGCCATAAATAAAAGATTTTCGTCACAGCCTTAATTAAAAGTAAACCACGAGTATCCGCAACGCTACTGTAAGCACTCTATAGGTAAAGTTATGTTCATCGGTCCTTTAGGAATTCATCAGATTGAACGCCCTCGCTCTGAATGACGCAACGCGAAGATTCTAAACGGAATAAAGATTAAAACTGATAAGTTGCCATATTAATTCATTTGTCATTTCCAAGTTGATTACCTAGTTTGTAAATAAGAAGAAACAAAACTTTCAGATAGATTTATTGAAGGATGTAAAGAAAAGCTTCAGTAACACAATACTTCATTGCGTAGCTAATATTTGAATACTTTAGCATAATTTGAAAACAAAGATAAAAGTGAAACGGAGTTAGGGAGAGGCGCCCCAACCACCTGTTGATGCCAATCAATAACACCACTATGGTGCCATTGTCTCCTCAAACCCTACCGGCACCATTGCCAAAATGTACGCGAAACAACCATTACAGACATGTAAATACAAGGTTTTGCAACATCGTACTCTTTCAATCTCGTGAGCTCCAAGCTTTGCATTACAGAGCCAAGAACAACACGGATGAGAAAAGTGTAAAGAGTCTATAGGTATCTATAGTTATGAATTACATTCTTGGTAATACAAAATGTAAGAGAGCCGGATATGGATTTGGAGAAGAGGTGCAAAACAGGAAAGCTATAAAATCTAACACACCTACCTAAAAACAAACAGCGCGACACGAAGTAAGTAATGCGGTAGAGGCAAGTGTATCGGGGATTGATGCTGAATCTAAATCAATGTCGCCAACCGAAGGCAGTTAAGCTGGAGAGGGGTAATAAATGAGCTTAACGAGACCTTGTTTAAACAGGAACGCTTACGATAAGAGGCCAATCAATACATAAACGTAACGGTTGCGAGAAGCCACAGCATTAAGAACCAAAATCACGGCAAATAATTGAAGCCTAAGAGAATTTGGTTTTAGCAGATATGCTATTGCGAACGGAGTTTCGTCTGGCACTGAAATGCAATTTTAAGAGAATGTAGCGTGGAAACCGTCGCGCGTACTCCGAGGCCGGTCAATAAACCCGAGTTGAATCTTGAACTTGAAATACAAATCTATCGATGAAACACCTACACTTTTTTCGCAAAGCAATTTCTGAAGACAAACGCGAGGCTTCATCGCGATTGGACGGATTACAATCAGGTGTCTTGATAAAACACTGGCAAACGATGTTCTGAAGTAACCCGAGTGGACAGAACACAAAATGCAACATTGGAAAATTAACTGAATACATAACTCAGTGACATTAGATCACATATAACAAAAATTAAACTCATGAATATACTCGTAATCTTGGTTTGACGCAAACATATTTTTGGACTTCCCCATGCTTAATTTAATGCATACTACGAGTAGTTTGTATAGATATTTACGGCAGCTAAATTATTAACATACCTACATTTTGAGGCAAAATATTTTGCAATCACATTATAATATAATGTTTTTTAAATAAGAACACCGACAAAATGTAAAGTGATATTCCATTAAATCCGCTAGCAGCCAATGTGAAGACTTATAGGCCTTGCGCTAGACCGCAAGTACAGGAAGTAACATGAGAACTAATCATCATCTTTAGAAAACCTGTACTGTACGTACATACAACGGCACACTGGAAAACATAAGACCTAGACACCGTAAATAATATATGCCGTCATGTTGATGTGTACAGGCTGTTATTAGCATAGCCGTTGCGCAGGTTATATAAAAAATATACGCAAATACTGAACCTTTGTCAGATTTAAAATTCAAGTGATTCGAGACAGTAATGCAATCAATTTTCTCAGTTTTATGATCTTGTGCATTAAAATTTAAAACAACAATTAGATACCAGCTGAGCTTAGAAGCGCAGTAAAATTAATGTAGAAGTCGACGCTGCTTTAAATTCCAAAGTTAACGTTTACTTGACGCTAACGAACGAACTAAACGAGTCCGATGAATTTATCAATCATTCAAACTAACATTGTTTGTTAGTCCCCACACGTCAGTTACATTGATACGTATAGTCGTCATTCCCAGCTGTGGCAACGAAGAGACAATAGGATAACATAGATTTGGTGTAGACAGAGTTGAATGTTGTTTTGATTACGATGTTTTTGTTAATATTTCTTTAGTGGCTCAAGATTTGAAGTGGTACGGCGTGTAATAAGAAACACAATAGTTGGCTTCACGTTACGCGTTTCAAATGTACGTACGAAATACGTTCTAGAACATGCAAACAGTCATTTTTTTAATAAGTTTATTTATAGACTAATATTTGAACACATTAGAAGGCTAAAAGAAGTTATGTTACAAAATTTAATTCAGATAAATGTTTAGTACCTAGATTTTTGCAAATGAATGTGATATCGACAATGTGCAATAAATAAGTACTCGTATTGTATACCCAACTGTTCTTTGAATTACTTATTAAAGATATATGTAACGGTAATTTTAATATTAATAATAGAGGTTGGATGAAAAGGTATTGGTATAAAAGATACTATTATTTGCTTAACAATTATTGATTGACGTAGCAAGTAACACCTAATGATGTTTTCAGGGCAATTCAATAACACAATGTTCACATATTTAAAGTATTTTGAATCCTATGCTGTTCTGTTTCTATGTAAAGGTCTCCTCTAATTATTTTCAAAAGTCTCGGCCCTGCGCCACGTTTAGCCAGCCCATAGAAACATACGCAGAGAAACTATCTGATATGAGTAATGTTTTAGATCACAGCATTAGGTGTACCGTTAATAAGCCTATGTCACCCGGGGATAGTGTAGCTTCCCTAGAAATAATTTTTCAAATCTGTCCAGTAGTTTCGGAGCCTATTCAATGCAAACAAACAATAAAATCTTTCCTCTTACTATAGTGTATAGAAGTGTAGATAGCTAATATATAACATTTTACACGTATTCTAAGTAGACTTATATATACGAAGAAACTGTTATTAAAACCAGTGGAGCATGTAAGTGATGTATCAGGAAGGTTACAGAGGAAGCGTCAAGTCACATAGTGGTTAAACAACGCAACGATGAGTGCAGAATTGTGTAGGAAGATCTACTTCCGCGAGTCTTTGATTACTTGGACGCCGTGTGTGGTTTATTTAACACAAGGTAAATATGAAAACAGCAATATGCTGTTAGGCAATATCATGTCAGATAAATATTAGATTAGTTATACATAAAAAATAGTTAAGTGAGGACAAGACATCGAGGATAAATAACTTATTTTACTTCACTAAATTCAAAATGTGTAATGGTAATGATGCAGTGTTAAAAACTTAAATACCTGTAATAAGTCCCAAATTAGGCAAACGCCTAATTTGACTTCCATGTGCACTTCATGAAAACCCCACTATTTTAACAATCGGTGGATGTTGAATGTCATGGATTTTAAACAATATAACAAAAAACTTAAGAAGTGCAAATTATGACCGTGACGAACATCAAATGATAAAGAATGTAGCAAACAGTAAAAAGGTTCTGGAAGCCGGTAGAATTTCCCTTGAGCACAGTACATTTTCGTGAGAACTGAGAAGCGAGATCCATTGAGCATGTAATGAGGTTTATTAAGACGCAGTGCACGATTGGTGCTTGACGAAGGAGGCTCTGCCAGACGCTATCCGGCGGAAACCGTTGCTATGAGACAGACGAGTCTTGACAACGACGAAGCGGAGCCAACACAACTCTGATAATAGACGTAGTATCAAGAAAAACATCATCGTACTATCCTACTTACTCCTTTGTCTATTTGTATGCACTTCTCTTTTCTTCCCCGGATCTTGAGTTAAATGTCATATCTATTGGATGAATACTCTGAGACTCTGATAGACAACAGCATTGATTTTTACCGCGATAATAGCAACAGATTAGATTTGCTGGAGTTTATTAAAATTAACAGTGTAGCTTAAATTTAATAGGTACAAGATATTTGCAGAATGTTTCTCTCGGCCGGATCGGATGGTGTGAAAATAGTAATTAAACATGGCATCGTGTGGGTATCGCAGTCTAGCTTGTGTACGTACATCGATCATCGGATCTAATGGATCTCCAAATCAAGAGTAATCAGGACCATCTAGTTTGCTTGAGCAAATCTTATTGTTTTACGGCACAACGATTCGGTAATTCGGTTTATTCATTGACTGCATGAAATGATTAGGATTTGTTAGGATTCCAAAACTAGGTGACAGCGATTCCAAGTAGGATATTTTGGGTGCATGAGGATTTCGGTGAAGGAATGTACCATCGATATGCCAAGACGAGTAGTAGTTACAGCGCAAAAGATTGCTTTAAAAATTGGTACAGTCACGTAACTTGGGCTAGACTAAAGGAAAAATAATACAGCAAAATTACGTAACCTTCGCTTAATGTCCTTGCTAATTTCGGCATAGTAATTAGCATTAATTAGTTTCGACTTGGATAATTAGAGATGTAAGAATAATTAAGAAGGGCATTTGCGATACTTGGTAATATAACTTTCTGAGCTTAATTGGGGTCAGGGTCAATCAAGGTAATTATTAAATTACTAGTCTAGTAGTTAGCTAGCGGCTTGAAGAGTCTGAACTTCAGAAGTACCTACTAATTGACAGACACTTATCTAATTCTGTATGTATAAGTTCTGGTTCTTAGCAAAATATCAAAAACAAGTTTAGTTAGTCAATTGCAGTTGTTGACTAATCTTTGAAAACAATTCCACGGACAGCGTTTGCTGTTAGTATACTCGTATTTGTGTATTACCCGTATATACCCAGTTGTCGCCACGTCCGTCCCTGCCAGCGACAAATCACAAATTACCTACTATATTTTGTTATCTTCCAACAACCATATCGCAAAATCACAAAATCAAGAACCTTATCTGTACTCCTGAATACTACTAAATTGAATAAGTACCTGAATCTTACTCCATTGAGCATTTCATTGCTAATAATTATTATGTACTAAAGAAGTCGGAAGATTCCTACTCGTATAAGTTGCATTTAAAATATTAATTGTTACCCAAATTTGTTGCTATATTATGCTGTCAATGGCAATTTGGTTTATCCGTTCCAGACTCCAGTACACAAATGTACAATATCGAGCGTGACAATGGCTACCAAACAATGGAACAGATTACAGCGAAGACTAGGTGATATTATAGATTCTATTGAAATACCGGTTTCCTGGTGAAGTATTGTTCGTCGAACCAATAATTGTTGTTTTGAATGGGTTAGCTGTGATAAACGGTGAATCATTTATTAAACTCTATTCTTTAAAACTAAATGATTTGTATTTGAATGGCGAATGAGATACATAATACTAACCTACTTTAACCGTGAAATTCTAAGGTACTTAACCAACCACGTTTACAGGAAGATGATACCATATATCACCCAAGGAACACGTAAGAGCATTTTATCTCCACGTATTAAATCTCCACCCCGTGTGAGAAAATATCTAAAGTATGCCTATTATTTCCCCTTAGCTTCACCCCTTTAGCGTACAGCAATACGTCTTGACCCAAGGGAGTCTGCACCTTTAGACCTATCTTTGCAGATTGGGACTATTGGGAGTAAGGTGCTGGTGATGTAAAAGCACTTTTATTTTGTTTATACCCTTCGTGTAACATCAACACAGCTCAACCCGAGCAACACAAAGGGTCGCGCACAGGACATAGAACAATGCACCCGCATGAGAAGTGTGCTGCGTAAACAAAGGTGAACCCCGTCACGGTAGCGAAAAGAAACATAGTTACAGACCAGTTGATAAAGTCAAACTAATAAGATTAAGCGGCGACAAGATTTCGTCGTAGAGTGATTAAAGTTTATTTGTATAGCCCACTTCCTTTGCTTGCACAGGATGTTTATGCTCTAACTGGCGATGACCACGCAATGTTTGCGTTGTAAACAGAGGATGGCTAACTAGGACAGATGCCCGAAACGTTCAAAACAATAAGTAAACGGTTGTGTCAATGAAAACAACGTTCCATTACTGAGATTAAATCCGAAGCCAACTTTCCTCTGTCCATCTCCATTAAAGTTGTACCTAATATAAGAGAAACGCGAACTAAGTAATAACAATAGTGTTTTACTGCCGACTTATCTTCAGAGCGGTATTTCGCAACTGCAAAATTGCTTGGGAAACAGCTCTCTGGTGTTCATCTATTTACGCAATTTCATTGCATTGCGTCGAACGCACAACGTTTTGTATGCAATATATTTATGGGTTCCTGTAGGTGAAATCCGAGTAAGGTATGGCGGCTTAGAAGCCGTGGGGATAATCTTTGCTGCTCGATGACTATTATCTGTATAGTTTTTCAGTACACACTACACCATGTCGGAATGGTAAGAGTGTTTACGGAGGAGCGCCCTCCTGTCGCCGATGGTCATAACGCGTGGGGCGCGAGCGATCGATACCGCAGGGCTTCCCGGCTGACGAGTTCCGGCGCCGACTGCGTAGCCTACTTCCCGTCCCCGCTCACGCAACACCAAACACAATAATTACTTGTTCGCTTCACCTAGTAACGATTAGCGACACTTCAAATGTGGGATATGTATGTGAAATTATATGTCTGTAAGCGGTAGGTACCCACGGTACAGGAGCAATCTTAGTGTGGGGCTACGAAAAAAGCAGTAACCGAAACATTGATAAATTAAGGCGAATATTACTGGATACCGGAGGGCACATGAAAAGTTGGAATACTGATTTACCTGAAGCGCTGCTATATTAATAAGTTCATTATCAGGATTGCCAACGGCAGTTAATATTTATTGCGGATATTGCGGCTGATATATTAAAGCGTGTCAATCATATTGGACCTATTTTATTCGATATTTAATTTGTAGCTGTGTATCTCCATTCTGTCATTTATAATATAACATCGGTCTACGCGTGTACGTGACTCGATGTATTCAACCGTGAATATGAGGTACTTTTATTTCGCCTTGATACGGCAATTTGGGGGTTTATAACGAACCACATAGGGTACGTCTGTTGCGAGGCCGCGGCGGCACGAGAATGGGGACGCGTATTTGTTTTAGGAAGGAATAACTTTGCCTTTCGGATATTGGATGTATCTTTGAACGATAAGTAATTTAGAGGTAAATGAGAATGGTTACTTGCATGATTAAGAAGGATGGAGAAAACATGATTGTAAAGTACCTAACTAGAATTTGTCAGAAACAGCTCAAGTTGCTAATATTAAGCCTTGTGAAACCTACTTAAGCTCGGTCCCGGGACGCTCTAAGTAAAGGCAAACCTTCTGCTTAGGTAAGCACTAAGCATATTATATCTACACTATATTCTAACTAAAGGCTGAGTATTTATGGCTATGTGGGAATAAGACGTTTCCAAAATTAACACTGGCACGAGTGATTATCAGTTACAGATCAAGCAGTTTCATGTAGCTTTGAAACGTTTTAATAGTAATTGCACCATTTATGACTACAGTACTCTAACCCACGTTGCTTCTCTTCTATAAAATCTAGCCTTGTCTATGTCTACTAGTCTATCTACTCGCCAAAACTCTCCACATGGTTGATCTCAAGTTTTTTACCTTAACTAGTCTAGTCACCCTGTATTCTCCAGTATAGGCAAGGAACCGGCAGCGTCGTGTAATTTATTGCCTCGTAACGAGACTAGGCTAACTTGCGCCGGGGGTAATACTTTAACGTAGTTTTCCGTATGCATATTCTTAAAGCTTAGGAATCGATTGTAGATTTTCTCAAAGCAACAATGGGGAGTTCAGATAGGACCACAACTGTACTAGTTTTGATCTGCTACCTATTGTAAAATAAAATAGATGCTAGATGAACAACTATACTTACCCATGTGAGTTATAGGCACTGAAGTTCCAATATGGTCTGTGGTCTGTAATAAATGATCGTGATAAGCATATTCGGGAATTGAGTGCTCTCGTCATCCCAGTTGGGACTTGGCCGAATATAGCGGTCACGTTAGGTATGGAACAGTGACCACAATTTATCTCGAGACTTGCCCTAATGTTATGTTTGGAGAACCCAAACATAGGATGAGCCTTAACAGTGGAAAAGTAATCGACGGGATGACGTGGGTCAGAGCTATGGAGCATTAAACTGTGGCAATAGCTGTGGCAATGTAGAATTATTATGATATAGTTAAACTATTTATTTTACTATTTCAAAAGCTAATTTTTATACAATTATGCTGCATAATAGCAGAGTATAAAATTTCAAAGAGGGCACGAGAAAAAGTCACTTAGGCAACACTAATTAGTTATTTTCACTGGAGACACCTCGTATATTTTAACTGTCTTAAAAATAACATTCGTTAGTCTACAAAAGAATTCATGAGCTTTAGGATTTTACTCATTTTGATTTTCTCAGGATGTAAATTTGGTGAAACGCTTTTCTCAGATTAATTGAAAGTAAAATTAGAACAATCTCGATCCCTTCTTAATTAACTTGGCTATATAGGTACAGCCATAGCATACAGCTATCTTTTCCATAATAATTATAATGCGATAATTTCAACATTTTAAGGGGATTATCACAATTCAAGTAAACAACTTTAACGCGACGGCTGTTTTCAGCTTCATGAATAGAAATAAATTAATAGGACCAAGATAAAAACAATAACAAAAACAAAAGTTATGATAATCTCACCGCAAAAAAACTCAAAATCATATCTCCATTCATTATTTAGTGCCACGTTGAAATAAAATGTGAAAAGAAGTGCTTTTTCTTATACTCCCTTTCCATTGCATTCGATCCAACACTGCATTTTCAATAACTAGACGTTTCGATCCAGTTTTTATTAGATAGTACATTTTACAGAGCACAGACCGTGTAGTTTCCTATATCTAGTTTAAACCACCTGTCTCATTACGTAAATTGCAGTTTAAAGTCAGTTTTAAAATTTATTGTTTCCGACCGCACCCACGGTTCGCCGCGTATCCGGCTGCCAGCACCTGCTCCGACCTGGGCTGGTACTTTATATACTTAACCCATTTTAATAGAATAGAAGTGCCTGTCATTACATCTCCATATGTTCATCAGCACGCACGTGTCCTGGTGATGTAATGGAGTTTTATAAGTCAAGAAAAGTCTAACTTGCAAATTCGACGAGCCTATTCAAGCATGTTTATGAGCAGATGTTTCTAAAATTTCGTTCTACGAAATCGACGTCTAACACTCGCGTATTGTTACTCAATTCTGGCATAGTTAATTATTTTACATTGTAATTTTTGTACTGACATAGAAAAAGCGAGGGTTAGACGTCGATTTGTGGAGAAAATATTTAGACTTATCTGTTCAACTCTGGTTTAAATATTTTGTGGTAAGACCGTAAGGGTGCACATGTTATTTAAACCCATCCAGAACCCTTACATTTTTCGAATGTGTATGTGTATGTTCATTTGACGTATCCTTAGTATTAGTACTCTGTTTTTCTTATACCGTATACTCACTTACTAGCAGTTTAGCGTGTGATAGGTATTGATGCATTTTAGTAAAAACCATGCCTTATCTCTACGATTCTTTATCAATGAACGATTTCTATAGCTCACATGAATGCAGTTTTAAAATTGGATATTGATGAATAATGATAAATCACTTTGTCGGCTCGATAAAGTTTTATCGTTTACATCAAAACAGTTGATAAAAATCATTCAATAAATGCCAAATCCGATAACTAGAACGGAAATAACATAACATCTCCATATATCACCATAATTCCTAAAACTATATTAACAATTTAAGGCCTTATAAAAATAAGGCCTATGGTATAAAATGAGACCCTCTCACTCTAATAGGCATAAGCACTTACTATTGTATCCCCGAAGACGTCACGCTATGTGATTATATTTCTATAGGCCCCTTCCAGGGGTGTTGAACTTTTTATGTGCGTGCCTAAATTATTCTCCCATAACGTGACTGGAAAATGACGAGTGAAAATGAAAGAACTGAAAAGAAATAAAAGAAGAAAGCTGTTCAGTCTGAGGGAATTAATGAACTAAAATATTTTGTGTGCGATTTACACGTTAAGGTTTTTGAACTTGTCAAATGTTATTCAACTGAGCACTCGAGTTTTTTTATCGATTCCGTTTTGACAGGATAATTAATATTCTCTTTTTAGGTCAATGGTATACGTATTTATTTACCGAGAACCGAGGCTATACAAATATGTATGTGCAAGTTTATTAATAAACGGGTAGCATACAAATAACGTCGAAGATGAAATAAGAAGAAATGAGACCATATCAGTTCACAGACAAAAGCATCAGCAAACAACAATGTTTCAGATTACTACTCAAGTGCATTAAAGTTAAGAAACAGGTTTTCCACTAGTTTCTTTCTCATTAAATTATCTCTCCAAGTAACACATACAAATATCCCAACCCAACCACCAACACTAGTAGTTTGGAGTCTTTTCTAAATTTAGCAAATCCCTTCCTCTCGGGTGAACTACAACCACCGCACCGTACATAATGTAAATTTTATAAGTTTCTTACCATCAAAAGTATGCCTCAAAATATACGCCACATAATTTGCAAGTGTAGTTCTGAACATAAAACACCCTATTGTCGGACTCTGGAGAGCTTTTGAGAATATTTTATATCCCCCAGTTGAGCACACCTTTGGAATGTAAAGGAGAAAAAAATCAAATATATTATACGTAAAGAGGTTGCGAAAAGTAACGGATTTACTTGAGCGGAATTTTAATAGAACCCCCTCGATAGGAAGATGTTTATTGATAGGAAATTAGATAGACTTCGTTGAATTGTAAAGATGCCTTCTTAGAATCTGATACTGATTCTCGAAAACAACTCTGATAAAGCAGATAACGCAGAAAATGTGTATCTGTGTCGTGAATTGAGTTCGTTATAAAGCAATTTCTTATAATACGAGTATATACTTTTATACCGACTGAAACACTGTTCCACCTAAGAGTAAATTTGACTACATTATTCTCGTATAGGTACCTACCTTGTTAATTGAGATTGTATTGCTATAGGATTACAACCGATAGGTGTTATCAACATTAACGATCGAATCGTGGGTGTAAACATCAGGAAATCGAAGCGGAAAAAACTTACCGTCATATTGTGGCTACAAAATGGTAAGGTAAAACGAAATGTTTTACCTATTGGAAACCGTGACCGAAGCGATTCATCACGATGAGTAACACGGGGCCACGGATGGCTACAATCGCACGATAATCGTTTACATGTGCAGCTTACACGTCATATACTGCATGGGAATGTAAATGATGATCACGACTCTGATAATACAATAGCTGAGAACACGTGGAATAGAGAAGTACCGGTAGCTGTACTGGGCTACCTAATAGAAGATTATCAACATTTCTGCAGTTCCATACATAATTTTCAAAAGAAACTAAGAAAAAGCGACTTCGGTGTGTAGATCGTAAATGTAACAATCTAGGAACATTATGGAAGATTATGGTAAGATAGATAAAAGAAAAGAAAATGTTCATACGTACACAGTAGGTAGGTATACATGTTGCAAATAATACCGATATACATGTGATTCTCAGAAATGTACAAGGTAATGTATGTAGATTAAAATTTAAAGGATTACTGTAAGGTGTAGGTTTTACATTCAAAATTCGAAATAATGGAGTAGGTAATGTAGTTAAATGGATTGACAATGGGTTAAGGCACTTCTGGTGGGTTTCTTTTAAAACGCAAGTCCTGATACTTGGTCGGTTTTTTTGAATCAATGAATTTGAAAGTACAATTTCCACGGAATCATCACAGCAATGTTTTGAATTAACCGAAGAGGAATCGTGATAAAGCCGAGGCCGTTCGTTACACGGTTGATGAATCTTCTCGAGACCAACAAACGACGGGGATTTTTAAAAACTACTATGCTAATACAATTCGTATTCATCACCATTGTAATGCGTATATTATGCAAAGTATTGAATTGAATAGATGTGGTAGGCAATACGACTGATATTGAAATAGGATTCCACACAACTCCCTGTACAGCGTAAACCTTGGACTCTGGAGAAATCAATTACTTGACCTGGTTATTAATTATCATCAACAACATCAGCTTGAAGACGTTCACTACTGAACATAGGCCTCCCCCTTAGATCGCCACACCGAACGACAATTTGCCACTTGCATCCACCGGTTGCCTGCGACTCTTGATGTCGTCGGCCCATCTAGTGGGAGGTCTACCTACACTGCGTCTTCCAGCCCGTGGTCGCCACTCTAGCACCTTTCTTCCCCATCGTCATCATCATCTGGTTATTAATGTTATCGTGAATTTCATAATACTTGTAATCGGCCGATGCTAAGCATGACATATCATCATAAAATTGAGATGCGTTTACTCTCGGCTTTGTCTAATAAACACAGGACTACAATAAGATTGGTACTATATAAACTTACAGCACAGCACTTAACACAGTCGGCAAAATATTATCTAGCTGACTTTTGTTCGTCTAAGGTCTTTTGTCCTTTTGTAGAAGCTATGAGAAAAATGAAGGCATATTGTTGGCTGAAATATTCTTAGGTCTTGACTAAAAGATGATAGTGGATAAAGCTTTCAAAGGAATTTTTGTCAAGAATAGAATAGCAAAGAATATAATATAGCATTATTCTTCTTTGCGATTCCTATAATAGTGTAGAGAGGAATTAACAACTTGATAACAAAAAGCAGCCTAGTAGCGACCTACGTATTTGGATTCGTCTAAACAACCAATGATGAAGAAAAACACTAACTTTAAGATTGAATAGTATTATGCATATTCAGGTCCTCATGACAATGGAAGTACGTGGGCGTTGAACCTTTCTACCCACGAAAATGATAATTTTACAATATTACATTCGTATTCAAATATGTTTATGGCTGCTACAGATCCTCGGCAACATATTATTATATGAAGGGAGTACCATATCGAGTAAAATAATGTAAGATCGAGTATTTCCAGAGCATCAATTTCCTTTAATATTTTCGTGTTAGAAACGTATAATAATAAATTGATGTCAAAATCTAAATAATTGTAATATTTTGAATTCCATACGACTTGATCATTGTAACCGTTGCTTTATTGGGAAGGGAACTCCTTATTATTACGGCTGGTTTCTAGAATTTATAATCATACTAGTGAAAATTGGGAACTATGTAGGTTGTTATGAATGTTAGGTATTCTTGTTCCTTCAATTCAGTAAAAATATAATATTAAGTAGTAGGGGAGGGAGCTAGGTGTTATTTCATAACTTATAAAAGATTTCATGCTTTCATCATAATATTCATTGTACCATAAGCACCCGCAACATCATCAGACCATCATCATCATTAAGTTTACCAATAAACACTTAGGTACCATCTTTCCGAAAAAAACATCCAACGACACAAGGGCATTACAATCATTAGGATAACAAAAAATACTGAAGATAATAATTAGCCTCAGACCTGTGATGAATAATATTTGCAGAAGGAAGTATTTTTCTAGATACGTGACTGCAGTTTCGAGCCCCTTCAAGCCATGAAGACGCCCAATCGAAGAATGTGATCGTTGCGCACGTGCCGGTTATTATCAAACCTAATACTATCGGTATGGAAACATTCTGTGTTTATGCAGAAAAAATATATGGTCGCAGCGAGGATCTCAAAAAAATATATTTTATTTTTAACTTATTTAATTAAAAAGAATTATTACAATTAATTACGAGCTAAAAGACAATGTAATGTCGGACCGAAGTAAGGTCATAAAGTGTATCGAACAATAATGCCGCGGATGAGGTAAACGCGGGCCGAAGTGGCGGGGGCTGCATCAGCACCTCGTGGCTATGCATTGACGTCAATGGCAGGATTGCAAGGGTGCAGTTTACATAGGGCTGCCATGCATAACACCTCCCCCCGTAGAACAGCGAGTGAAGACAGGTGTCGTGAACGAAGCTGGGGGTTGATTCGCTTCAACCCTTCTTGCAGGGGGTTCAGGAACTGCATAAATCTTCAACGATCCTGAGCCAGGTTCATCCTTCTTACTTGCTTGTGGTATGCGCCAGTATTTGCGGCGTGCGAAGTACGCTCCCAGTGCACACGTACCGAACAGTACTAAGTACAATAAGTACAGCGGTATCGTTGTGTGGTAAATGCTGTTATCTCCGGTCGGGTTGGACTCTATCGGATGCTGCATGGAGATTTTCTCGTTGACAGCGTGCAGGTGGTCTAGGTTGATGGAGTTCAGCTTGATTGACGCAGCTAAGGGCGGCAGGGCTGGCTCCTCCAGTGGCAGGTCCATGATCTTCAGCACTTGGCCCTTCAGGCGATCGTGGGCATTGGACACGGTGAAGTCAGGTGTCTCGATGAGACAGCTGTGCGGGATGACAGCGAGGTAGCTGCCTTGAAGTATCTTGTATGAGTCTTGACCGCAGGATAGGTGGACTCTCGTCGGAGCAGGGAAGCTGAGAGTGTAGTGTCTCTCGTCGAGCTCGTCGTAGGCTGGAACTTGCAGTGTTACTGTAACAGGCTTGCAAAGGGTGGTTTTACGTTGAGCGACTATGAGTTGCTGGATGCAGTCTTGTTTCTCTCGAGTCTGCAGGCTCCGAGTTTCGTCACAGATGAGCCATTTACTGGCCTTCGGGCATTCTGCCTCTATATACCTGAAGTCTTTCTCGTAAATAGCCAGGAAAGGAGAAGGGGGTGTGAGGATTTCATTATTCTTATTAGGGATGATGGATAATTTATACATGTCATATACATGGGGCAGAACAATAGGGAATTTATATACTATTATAATATCGCTACCTGAGTAATAAGAACCTACTCTAATTATATCGTAATATTCTCTAACATCTAACTCAACTATTTTATCATTACCGTACAAGTTTCGCAATCTACTTATAATAATTTGAACCGATGTTCTATTAATAATTGAATGATGCGGAGTTGACGTTTTCACAAAGGCTAGCACATTTTGCAACTTGAGTATTTCTTGCGAAATGGAATCCACATTGTCGCTAAGCACTAGAAATACTTGTGCTAAGTGTGCATATTTAATGAGGTCGTTGTCACGAGTAGCTTCGCTTTGATTTATCATGATAATTATATTTTCAATTTTATGTTGGTTATCTGCTATGTCACTTACGATCTTTGAATATTGCGACATCCATTCTTTAGATAAGCTAACATGGCTATTTAACTCGGTTACTAACTTATTATCAGTATCCTGGAGAGTTTGAATGGCTTGATTATAATGCAAGGCGTCGGTATAATCAAGGTTACCGGTTATACTTTTAACTATAGATCCGAGACCATCTACGAGTCCTCTTTTCATGCGACCAACTTCAAAAGTTTGTAACTGTTCAGAAACGGTTTGAACTTTATTCTTTAGGTAGTTAAGGTGAGGTTCGAACAGGAATAACGTTTTGTTATTTAAGCCGGGGGTAATATAATCTAACTGGGTAGCAACTGAATCTATTTTAGTTTGTAAGTCTTGTAGGTTTATAGATTGAACAAACGAATGATAGTGTGAAACGACCTTAGTAGGGCCTAACTTGAAAGGTAAAATGCCGGGACCTTCGTCGAGACTTTCGAGCTTAATCTCCTGCGCCAGCGCCATCGTTGGCAGGAGAAGAAGAAGTACCAGGGGAATCCTGCAACAATTGGGCGGTCTTAGGTACTCTCTTCAGTCGGGACTTAGCGACTGGCCCCCGTTTTTTCTTTGTATATATATGTATAGGTAGATCGGCCATTACTTTGTCGTGCGTATAGCGCGGGGCTAGTTTTTGTCGAGAAGCGAACGGATTTTTTATGAAAATCTGTTGTTCAGGGGTATATTCTATTTCAGGGTCACGATTAGCGTTACGGTTATCAGTCAGGTCTTTTCGTAAGGTGGTGCATGAGTCATGAATGATGTTATAGGCTTTACACATTCTGTCTTTATGATCTACTATGTACTGCTGTAGTAAATGGGATGAAAGGTCAATGTCAAACGGATCTCGAGGGTCAAAGTGACCCGTTATCACCTCGATAGGCTTACACCTCGTGAAGCTGTGGATGGAATGGTTGTATGCCAGGAGGGCATACGACATAAGATTGATAGTGGCTTCGCCTTTCTGTTCTAGTTTAAGTATGCGTAAATGCTCGAGAATCGTAGAGTGGAACCTTTCCACTATGCCGTTTTCATTGGGTGTATGGGGTGCTACTCTATGGTGTTGGATTTTATGCAATCTAAGAAATTCGGCCATCAGCTGATTTACAAATTCGGGTCCGTTATCGGTGACTATGGTGATAGGCATGTTATGGTGCGTACAGAATCTAAGAAGTGCTTGAACAACGCTTATCGCCGTTCCATCTCGTAGGTAATATGCCTGAGCGTATTTAGAAAATGCATCGACGATGGTTAGAAATTTCTCACCCTGTATAGTGAGTAGGTCCAAATGAACTAATTCAAATGGTTTACTGGCGGGCGGTACGACTCGAAATTGTTGTTTAATTGGATTACGATCGTACTTAGCTTGTCCGCAGATGGTACATTCGTTGATGAATTTCGTAATATGCTCCCTCATCTTAGGCCAATAGTACTTTCGAGATAGAGCCAGGAAACATTCGTTAATGCCGCGATGGTTAGTTTTGCCGTCGTGGTACTTACTAATAATTTCCTGCTGTTGTAAATATTCGCGAACGTTTTCTAATTCGGTTTTTACTAACATAAGGTTCATTGCTGAATTTTTAAAAGTACTTTGTATGATAGGTATAATTTTGTACATAGCTGTAAAAGGGCTAATAAGCAGGCCGGTTTTTATCTTGGGATGTACATACTCTCTTATAGCGTCGATAACGTCACGCTCAAGGTTTGATTCGGACAGCTGAATGGACGTGCGCGTGTGTGTGTCAAAGGGTCGAGTTACACTTGGTTTACCTTTAATGTCCCCTACTATTGTAAAAACTATTTGTTTCGTGAATTTATTTAGTGGGTCGTCAGTTATAGGGACTTCTAAGATAGGGTTTTCTACGCATGTGTGAACGGTGATGGTTCTGGAATCATCTGCAGCTTCTGAAGCTGTGAGGGTTCTAGAGTCATCTAATGTGCGCGTCTCTACCGAGGGGTTAACTACGATAGAGCTTATCTCTTCGTTATTGATCTCTATCCTAGAAAGTGCGTCAGCATTAGTGTTGTATTTACCTGATTTATAAATGACAGTAAAATCGTACTCGCTTAACTTCAACTTCCATCTTGTAAGTCGCGAGTTCGGTTCTTTCAAACTCATCACCCATTGCAGGGGTTTATGGTCCGTTATGATTTTGAATTTTCGGCCATAAAGGTAGGGTCTAAAATACTTAGTGGCCCATACAATGGCGAGGAGCTCTTTTTCTATTGTGCTGTAATTTAGCTCACTAGAATTAAGAGTCCGCGAGGCATAGGCGATGGGTTTATCGGAACCTATAGTACCCTGCGATAACACGGCTCCAATTGCGACATTGGATGCGTCAGTTGTTAGAACGAAATCCTTCGTAAAGTCGGGGTACTGTAGGATCGGGTCATTTATTAAGAGGGTTTTACACTGTTCGAAACAATTCACGTAATTTTGATCGAGTGTTATTTTAGAGCCTTTCTTTAAACATTGCGCTAACGGTTTAGTTATTCGTGCAAAATCAGGGATGAATTTCCTATAATAGCCGAGAAGTCCGAGAAAACGTTTGATTTCGGTGGTAGTTTTTGGAATGGGATATTTACCTATGGCCTTGATTTTATCAGGGTTTGGCTTTACACCGTCTCTACATATGACATGACCTAAGAATTCGGTCTCTAATTTCAAGAATTCTGACTTATCCATCTGAATCTTGAAGTTAGACTCGCGCAATCTGGTGAAGACCTTCTCCAGGTTAACCATCATCTCCTGGAGACTGGTACTATAGACAATTATGTCGTCTAAGTACACCAGACAAATGTCATTCTGGAGGCCTTTGAGGACATTGTCCATCACCCTTTGAAAGGTTGATGGAGAATTCTTCAAACCCATGGGCATTCTCAGATATTCAAAATGCCCATTTTCTACGGTGAATGCGGTCTTCTGAATATCATCAGAATCCATTTCCACCTGGTAGAAGCCGCTGGCTAAGTCCAAGGTCGTAAAATATTGACATCTACCAAGTTTATCTAACACGTCAGTTATGTTCGGAATTGGGTACTTGTCGTCAATCGTTTTCTCGTTAACTTTCCTAAAGTCCACAACAAGACGCCATTTGGTTTTACCAGAAGCATCAGCCTTTTTAGGAACGACCCAAATCGGTGAGCTCCAGGCAGAATCAGACGGTCGAATGATATTCTGCTCAAGCATTTTTGCTATTTGATCTTTAACTTCTTGTCGGTGGACGTAAGGGTACCGGTAACTTTTTGTATATACAGGGACTTCATCCGTGGTTTTAATTCGGTGCTTAATTTTATTAGTGAAGGTCAAAGGTTCGCCTTCGATGTAAAATACATCCGCGTAACGTGAACACAAAGTTTCTAAATTAGCAAGTTCTTCGGGATTTAAATGATCGGTTCTAAGTCGCGATAGCACTTCAGTTGCACGCTCTGACAAATGCTCAGTGCGTTCGCACTCTAAGTTGAACATGTCAGCCGACACCGGTCGGTCCATGGAAAAGATTACGTCATTGGGTGAATCGTTCGTAACTTCAACCCAAGCTCGATTATTTTCTGCCGCGGTCAAACAATCCGTTACGATGCAATTGCATATCGTTTGACTCGACACGATGACGTCACCATCTAGACAATTAATCGGCAACCGTACTAACTTAGACGAATGAGCTGGTATAATGTCTTCATATAAATTGACATTACGTGAATCATAAATTTGCAACGGGATTCTCGCGTTTCTTGTAGTTAAAACCTTGTTCTTAAGATCTATATTAGACTCCCAAGTGGTAAGTAAGTCTAGTCCGATTAAACCGTCGAAGTACTGATGGAAATCGTAGACGAAAAGTGTCATGTCGCCTTCTTCTTGGTATTCCGCGAAACAAGGTAAAGTAATGGAATGCTTATGCGTGCTAGTAACATTAGAATTCGTCACTTCGAAAGGTTCATAGTTTAAGGGCACGTCATAGAAATAATTTTGGACAGCTCGAGGGCTTATGAAAGATTGGTTGGCCCCTGTATCCACTAAAAATTTTAAAGGTGGATTACAAATTTGAATATACATCAGCTGTCGTTGTGTCTGTAAATTTATTTCTATTTTAGCTTGTCTGAATTCGAACCCTTCTGAAAATTTTCCTCCTCTGAGGTGGGGTTTCCTAATTCTTCTACAACCGCCGGTTCAGGGTACGAGCACTCGTAACTACTAAAATCGTAGTACTCAGGACATTGGTCGTACGCGTAATAGTATTGGTCGTGGTCAGAATAATGATTATCGTGGTCATACTGTATGTCGTAATCGTAACCGTAACCTGACTCGTTAAAGTTAACTTCACGCGTTTTAAAATAGTTACTCGGAGGCGGGTTACCATGCTTCCTCCAATCATGGCCCGTGAGTGGCAAAGGCCGGGGCACGAAGTGGCTTACACCGCTCATAGGACGTGGGGTGTTAAAATTAGAGGGTTGATTTTGAGGTCTATTAGGCATTCTAAAACCATTGCCCTGGTAATTAGGCGGGGGTGCGCGGAACATTTGTTGTGTGCGCGTGGGACCACGGAACTGCTGCGCTTGGTTCGGGTTAGGCCTCCACCCTTGCGTAGCTTGTGGCGGCATGGGCGGCTGGCGTGACGCATTATAAATCGGTTGCGTCGATGGACCGGGCATATGGAAAGCAGGCGCTCGCATCATAGGGATGCTATTAAAAGGGACTTTAAAATTATTAGGTATTGGTGCCTGCCAGTCTTTCTTACTAGAACCACCCTCGTTGCGTTGTTGAATATAGAGGGTGTTAAGCTCCTCTTGTACGAACTGGAGGGCTTTCTCCATGCTTTCGGGACGCATGCAACGAATTCGGGAACCTAATGGGTCCCTAAGGCCGCGTAAGTATGACTGCAAAGTTAATTTTTGATAAAGGGATCGTTTGGCCTCAATGGTGGTAGGTATGGACTCGTGAAGCGAGACATACGTCATTATGGTGCTGAACAAATTCTGACAGCGCTCATAAAATTCTTGCGGTGTGCCGGACCCTTGAGTTAACAGGGACAGGTCGTTATATAAAGCGGTCTCGTCGCGATGGTCTGCGAAATTATTTATTAAGGCACTACGTATACCGATCCAAGTGTCCGGGATACCATTTGAATTAATAAGTCTACCCGCGGGCCCTGTTACCTTATTTAAAATGCCGTTAAAGAGCGCTAAATTAGCTAGCTCTTGTCCTGCCTCTGCACTATAATGAGTAGTTACCAACTGGTCACACAAATTTATAAAACGCGTCAGGACATGTGGGTTTCCGTCAAATTCAGGTAAAAGTCTGAGGGACTTGAAAATTCTGTCTACCTGGTCTGACATTTTGGACAGTTCAGGGACAAATTCCTCAACTGATTCTAATTCTCTAAATTCGTCTATAATGCTAAGTCTATTATATAATCTATTACTATCACTACGTCTACTCCTACTAGATTCTCGTGGATGAAAAATCTTGTAAAATATTAAACACTAGTTACACAGGAATGCGCTCCGGTTGCGCGATTTATGCACGTGGCGCAAATTCCTACGTATACGCTTCGATATAGAAATAGAATAAACGATACCGAAATTATAACGAGCTATAAAATACACATACACAGAATAAAATCACTGAATTTAAGGATTTATGAATAAGGATGGCAAATACTTGAAAGATTCAAGGTACTCACATAATATATTCCTTTGACGAATCGAAGTTTTGATTCTCCTCGGCCGCAACCACGTGGATGTAGGTTCTGGATCGTTGAAGGGGGATCGAAGTGAAGATTCCCTAACCCTAAGACGATCCGTACGACTGCGCCAAAAATATATGGTCGCAGCGAGGATCTCAAAAAAATATATTTTATTTTTAACTTATTTAATTAAAAAGAATTATTACAATTAATTACGAGCTAAAAGACAATGTAATGTCGGACCGAAGTAAGGTCATAAAGTGTATCGAACAATAATGCCGCGGATGAGGTAAACGCGGGCCGAAGTGGCGGGGGCTGCATCAGCACCTCGTGGCTATGCATTGACGTCAATGGCAGGATTGCAAGGGTGCAGTTTACATAGGGCTACCATGCATAACACAGAACTAGCAGTGTAGTCAGCATAGTAGCATAGTCGTGGTTCTTGCTGCAGTAAATATTTATAATCCTCATTTCTTCTCACAAGTTGAACTTAATGTTGTGAAAGTACTCGAATTATGAATTAAATGTGCACTCTATATTTCGTAACATACGGTGCAGCTGGGCGGACCACACACCTTGTTCAAAGTGATATATTGTGGTCACATGCCGTGCTGCTTTTTGCGTATGTATTGCGTACGTACATATTATGTATTTATCGTGCCAGGGCTATCGCTTTATCAGAGACAAGCGTATGCACTCTACTCAATCGCACCAATCTAATCCGAGACTAGTGTAATCGGTTAATTAATTTGTTTGACATACATATCATTGTAGATTAGCATTATGGTTATCACAACTCTATTTGGAGTAGAGATGTTGGGCACATAATTTTTAATGGGATGTAAAATTTTGATGTTGGGAAGACGGTTAATCACGGTTAGCATTGAAGAAACTCAAATCTCTTTACCATGAAACAATAAATGATTCAGTTTGGAGCAAAGATCAAGGAAAATCGTTAAAAAAGAAGAGGTAGGATAACAGTCCTACGATATGTTCTCACATTGTATTTAATTGCAAAGCCATTGAAGGCAACCCTGTGAAATCCGTTCCCAGAGAATGGACACTGGACACAGGCGGGCAGCGCGACACGTATCATACGCTCAATTACACTCTACGAGACAGACTACCGGCCACCGACCGGTCGCCATGCTCCAACTTTTAGCCGTAATACAAGGCGCCCGACCCTTCCCAACCTATGTTCTCCTGGTAACTCCGACATTAACCGCACAGGTGAACTGAACATAATCAGACAACAGCTGTGACGTTTTATGAGAAAATTGCTTGGTTCAAGAATTTATGTGGATCCACGATCGAAATACGCCTGTGTACACTATTAAATATTTTCTCCTAAGCCCGAAATAAATTAACGTTATGCCTACTCCTACTACTAATCCGTTAATAAATCTTCGGAAAACCGGGTGTCAGCGATTTCAAATGCAATTTAAACTCCCTGCGCAGCGAAAATGATTTTATTGTCCTCAGTATTGCATCGACTAAAGCGCGGGCGAGTGTGGATGCAATATCGAGTAAAATTTTGTCCCCCTCGACTAAAGAAGCATCTGGAATCACTGCAAATAACTTGCGCTCTCAGTTATAGGTTGGACATTCTTCAGCTCATTTTACGAGGAATTCTCGTTGTGACAATTCAACTCAACACGGATCGTGTTAGAAATCTTCCAATATTGCACTCGCTGCGATCGAAGTGCACTTCAGCGAAAACTTTATTTGGCTGAGCATATTTGAGTTGTCTGCACTCTATCGGTGGGAAACATGATGCTTTGATAACTTATGTTAGTAAAAAAAAGTCAATTCACCCTGTACGAATGTGAATAGAATAACGAGACCACTCTGCAGCCGCACGCAGTTCCATAGCATTTCAGAAAATGTGCCCCTTCACCCTTGACGCTCCGTTACAATAACAATGAGTTAACTCGACGAATACATTTTAAAAATGCGGGGAAATGTTACCTGCAAGCGTCGCGAGGGCGCCAGGAAAAACATTTCAGGCTCACGTCGTCAAAGGGCCTGAGAGGCAGGAGCGCCCGCCCGGTTGTGTGCGAGAATGCCGCATTTATTAATCTCACGTGCACTATTCCCACATAATATGTTGCCAAATAGGACTGGTGGTTCGCTCCAAACCGAGACATCTTTTTTTCTTGTTTTGGCTTATAACCCAATACCAAGAGGTTCAAGGATTAAAATGGAAACAGTTTTGGAATGTACAATTCACCGAACTTGCTGACCTGAATACCACTCGTCGAACTGTTTAACACTCTTTTGGGCGTTTAGCTGGACCCCGCTTGAAACCCTATTCATCTTATGACATGAAAAATACATGGTACGGTACAATGTGCATTCACAAACACAGATTCGTCCAAGTTGATTTGAAGACTCCGTTCCGCTCGGTCAATTATGAGAATAGTATCACTTAAAACTCTGCGAACCAAGAGCGTGTCTAGACGTGCAAGAAATGCAACGTATGGCCACAGAGTGGATATAGAGTTGAAATCTCAACAAGCACCGGTAAAAGAGCTTGTAAGTAATGTAGGAACAGAAAACACTGGAGTCTGTAGATTATGTTGTGCCATTCGACGGGTGGCTGCCTCCCTGGTAGACGAAGCGGCACAACCAATACATTACTAGGTCCCTGAACTTGAGTCTCGATTGTGGGATATATTTTTAGCCTGGCGCAAGATAGCAAGTATATCGCTCGTGGTCGGGAGATATTATACAATCGAAAGGGACCATTTAAAAACCAAGTGAAGTAGGTATCTCAGTGATTAATTTTGTTAACTGTATTAATTCATTACAAATAAACTTTGTCGCTTGAGGTAGGAACGGCTGGATGACCAGTTAAATGCAAGATATTTTTATGATTTGCAAATGTAGGCTCTAATTCAAATTAAGCGTAGTTCTAGAAGATGGACCTCGTAAACGTCTCATTATCATGAAGCAATATTTTATTGCGATATTATCAATTTCAAAATTTCTATTGCTGACTCAGTGACAATCGAGGTTGTGTTGCCGAGTTGTGGTATCGTCGAAATGATTATGTTTCAAACACGTGGTCGACTGCATATTAGTCACCGAGGTTACAGGTTTGGTAGAGATAGCTTGTTGCTACGTCAGGTCTGTCTGTGCTCTCTTATTTGGCAATGGTCAAATTATTTCCAAATAAGGTTTTCCCTAGTAATATATTTGCGTGTGGGATATTTGGAAATGATTTGAAACCGGTGTAAAACGACATAACAGAATTAACAGGTCACGTTTTGTCTAGATAGTGCGATTTTGGGCTCATCACATCTTGATGAAGCATGATAAACCACAGATAACTGAAATCTATATGGTCAAACGTGAAATCTGAATTTATCATACGGTCGAATTGAGATACTAAAAAAATCTTGGCTTAATATAGTCGGTGTTGTTTTCAATGGATTTGGAAGGAACAAGGGCAATGTTTTTGTAAATTCACGTGGAACTTTATATTACTCATTCAAACCATGTATCGAGTGTGTGGAAAGGCTCCAAGTTTTCGAATTCGAAAATGGGTAATCTGGGTCGGTCGATATGTCCTTTACTTCTCAATTTTCTAGTAAATATGTCCCTTTGGGGTTTAGAAAGTGTTGGGAACCTAAATGGTGCTTGCATTCCTTATCCGAATCCGCTTGGAGACTTGTGACATGAATTAATCACCGCTTAGACCTTTAATCATTGAGAGTATTCCGTTTTCAAGATCTTCTAAGTTTTAAGAGTTAAGTGAGCGTAGATACTCTGGACGACTCGATTCCCAAACTTTGATAAATCTAACAACAGTTTGAAGTTAGGCCATTCTATTTTAATTATAATGCTAAGTATTTGAATGCCAGCTCAATTTCCCTTGATTCTTGACAAAGCTTTGTTAATGGAGGTAAAGCTTGTCCCAAGATGAAAGTTCCCACATAAAGTAATTTAATTTTCCATTGTGTTGGGTTCGCAATTGTACCACAATTTCGTGTACACTGGACTGGGCACGTGTACGTTGTTATTACTTCGAAAACTAGTAAATTACTGTAGAAATAATAGGTGTTTCTATATTGAACATTGTAGCGATTTCTCGTGATCACGTTCCGTGTTAGAGGGCTTCACGCTTGACTGGATTAACTTCAGCGCTAGTTTTAACGAGTTAAACCGTTTTGTGGTTAGTGGCGGAATTGTCTACTAGTATTTATAAGGATTAATGGTCCTTAATTGTTTTTAATTTAGTATTTGCTTTGACTGGAACACCTATCAGCATATTAATTTCGTATGTTTACTTAACTTCCCATGGTTAGATATTTCAAAATATAATAGAGTCAGACGTTATTACAACAACTTTTGTTTCTGAAGAATCACACAACACTAGGTACCTACCTAGAAAAGGTTTAAACTTTTTATTTAAACCACTTACGAGTATATAAATGGAATTAAAAAGAAAACATTCATTAGCGACAACATAGGACACTTTACAGCAATGACAAAGAAACAATCAAATCAAACAAATGCGAACAAACAATGCTGTGTTGCCACAAATACGTCCCGACTCGGCAACAAATAACAACGTGTGTAAGTACGTCTCCACCCGTCTTTCAAATTGCTACATGGGTGAAGTGCAACAGACGTGAGACTGTTGAAGTGTCTTCTGTGCCCGTAGGGTCATGCATGCTACTCGGTCATTGTGACGACCTAATGGCACAGGCATAATAACTGCAATTATATATCAACAGCCCGCGGGGAGCCAGATTTCGCTATTGTCGGACGGGGCTAACGCGAAATTGAACAGGGTTCTCTGATTACTGGTTCAAATTATTGTAATGGTGTGCAAATCAAAAGAAAAGCAGGAGCTTTAATGTGAACATGCATTTTTATACATCATGTTATTTGTAAGAATTGGTTTGAAACTTTTTTAGCACCTTTATTTATTAAGGTAGGTTTTTATTTTTTTATTATGTTGAGTTTAAGGGTCCGAGCAAAGGGCTAGAAAACTTCAGTCAACAGAAGAGGCTATCCAAAACATTACTGATGGCTGTAGTAAAAACTTGGATAGTACTTACCTACATATCATGGCAACTGGACATAAAATGCCACCTCGATAGTTATGGTGCCTTCAACCGTAGGTCAACGATCTAAAAACGTCACGCTGGGGTTACCATGTAAAATGAACTCCTGTAACTTGGCGTATTATAGGCACCATGTTTACGAAGCGTGATTGAAAGTTCGACCGTCTTCAAATAAGAGTTTCTTGGGCGGAGTTGATTGAAAGTCATTCAGAACCAGATAACACACTCGAGCATTGAGCACACACATTACTTTCTCTAGAACTTCTTAACTTACTTACATTTTAAACGATGAAGACTGGTATTAGGATTTTTTATCTAAGGCCGCGATAAATAACTTACTTTTATCTACAGCACGTAGGTACCTCAATACAGCACGTACCTCAATATATATTTTTTCCGTAACCAATCTTTATATATTTTCGAACAAGCTTCAGCTAAGCTTAACTTTTTATTAAGAAAAAGCGGGTACCACGAGAGATGGACATTATTTTTTTGAACAGAGATATATTTAGATACCTCGAGTTACCCGTACGAAGAAGCTAGTTATTTTTATAAATCAGATGAAAATTAGGCTATTTTTATACGCGAAGAATGAAGAGGAAAGTGCAATAAACAAACCCTAAACGCAAAAACATGGCAATAACACAGTACGGCTCGTTAACTCGACTCAAAGCCGTGAAACCTTTTTCTTTGTTATTTAAAAATCACAACGTTGTGTAGTGATGTGCACTTGGGAAATAGATAAAAACTCTCTTTTGAAATTTATCGCAAATAAACAGATGTAAAAGCAACAACATCAGTTTCGTAAAATATACGTCTTAACTCATGTTTAAATTATTACGTATCCAAAAACTTGAACTAACTCTGTTGACAGATAAAATAATAAAACAGGTACCTATGCAAGCAATAAGCATAATATTTGGCAAACAAACTTGAACAAATATGAATCCACACCACACGTACGGCAAACGTGAAGCAAGACCATTCAACACCCTTTGATCTCAACGTGTTTGAAGAGCTCACCTCAAACCTAATTATACAGACACATTATCTCAAGAGTGCTTAATTACCACCGCACACTGAGTTACGTGGCGATCGAGACATTATATCAAATAACTTTCACACGACACACGCCCAGGCGAGAGATAGCGAAATAATGCAAGTTAGAAACGACAATGCGAATGTGAAAATATGCCAAGAGTGCGTCGTAGAACGTAACATAAGCGTGAAAGAAATGGCAATTAAATTTTTTTCTCTTTCATACAACATAGCTTAATTAAGCCACAGGGCTTAAAGTACTATAAGTAAAAATGTCGTTCAAATCATTACTTTCCAGTAAATAATCTTCACAATGTTCTGGATAAGGTTCAGTTAGGTTTTTGTTCAAACAATCGCCGTTTATAGAACGAACGGAATGAATGAATAGATACAATGAAAGTACAATATATTTGCGCCGGTCATGTCATTGGCTGCAACATAACAGCCTGTAGCTTTGTTGTTTAAAACGTGTAAAACTGTAAACTCACAGTAAGTAACAGTATGCGTATTTATGGAAACAAGTCAATAAATACAACGGCGCGGAATTCTACCAAACTCTATATTCAACAAACATGAGGTTCCTTACCGGTTGCCGGGTTTACATAACTCGTACCTGAAACATAAAATTACAATTTTAGCTGTTTACTAGCGAAGCATGGTTGAAAGGTGTGCAGAAATTCATTTGACGTGCATTCGAGGCACTTTAGGTAACTTAGTGACTCATAAAATTGCTGCTACGATCAATGCGGTCTAGACGTACGCGATAAATTCTTGTATGATACCTAAACCTGACACCTACCACTTTGCATATTAATTAACGTTGATTTTTTATTCAATCTAAGGGTATGATATTTCCCCTTATTGGTAATGTAGGTCAACTTTTTTGCAGGACCCAACGAAGGCAGCTCAAATATCAGCATTAATTAAACAGGAGAACAGAGGGATTACACTAGAGCTAGAATTACGACATAGCGAAACGCCTCATTAAATAATTGAACAGTTACGCTGGATCGAGTAAATAGCCTTTGAGATAGCTTTAGCCAACACAAAAGATTGTGTAAGTTCGTTTAATAGCATCTATGAACCGGCCATTGTTTGGGCGACTTGCCGCTTAACTATTGCCGATAACACTCGATCTCTTTGTGTTGCCGACGCAATGCGACGAGACGGTGCTTTTCTAAAGTTTCTAATCAATCGTGTAAAAAGATTTAATCAAACGATGATAGTTTAACGGCTGTTGGAGGTCGAAGCACCACAAACATTCGAGGCGCACTGCCATTCTGGGTTTACGGCGTTTTATCACAGTGCCTACCGTTGATGTGGCTCCAGTTTTACTATTCCGAACAGAGCCCGTTTCCGCCGATAACTACCATAATTATGTACATAACGACCCTTCAATTTGAATTTGTTTGTAAAAGGTTCTCAAACTTAATTGGTTACTAAGAGGATTTCATGTAATTATTAGTTTACCCTATTTCATTCCGGGTAACTTACGAAAACATTAGTGTTAACACTGATAACTAAGGCAATTCTATCTTCAACCTTACCAACTTACAATATAAACAATAAATGAACAGCATTAAATTAAATACTTTTTTTAAATCTAACATTTAATCCTCTTTTATCAGAGGGTTCACAATATGTTATCAGCATAAATGATACAATAAGTAGGTATACCCTTTTGTCAATTCCTTTGACTTTACTCCCTCAATGGATATTATGTAAGAAAATAAGTACGATCCCTTTTCAACACATTCTCTGATTTATTTTCACATCAAACACACTAATACAATACAATTCAAGTATTTTATTGTATTTATTGTAAAACAGTTTTACGTCGATGAGATCCGGTAGTTAACGCTTAAGGCTTAATGGTTTATGCTTTCCACAAGTGCTGTAAGTGGTGGCAATAAGTTACCGAGTGGAAATGTTTGGAGGAGATTTATGATGGAACAGGCGAAGCAAATGGCCGATGTAGATAATGTGAATATTGCTCAATACCATCAGCAGGCTTGAGTAGGCTCTAAATGTAATTGAATTGTACAATGTACAAGGTAGGAGCGATGGGTCAATGCTTTTAGGTCGAGACAGCACGGTCACGCTTTGTGGACGAAGCTTTCGTGCCACAAGTTTCATACCGATGTAAATGTTACAGAAAGTGAATTATGGGACCGTGGTCTACGACCCTTAAAGCCCTCGTGACGGCAATAAATTAAAAATTACTTTACAAGCAATGTTACTTAGTTACTTACCTAACCCATAAAACAAATGAGTTAGCACAAAAACAGAGGTGTAACAAAAAATAGCAATGATGACGGCATACATTAACCATCTGTTGACGCAGGTAAACCTGTTGTTAACTATCAATTAGTAAGATTAAAACATTGAACAAGAATAGTATCCCCATCCCGACCAAAACAAACCATAAGGGCAGGCACAATGTTATTCTATAAATAAGCTTGTTTATAGGCAATATCCTAACCCGCATAAGCTACGATACCACATCTCTGGTAATCCGGTGTAAGCAAAGATTTTATTACTGAGCTATGATAGAGCAGATTAACTAATAACTTGACTCCCGGGCGTTAATTGCTTTTAATCCAGAATTAGATACGAGCCCTTTCAACGGCCAATCACTATGCAGTATGATAGCTAAGTCATTGAATGCGTTTAATCCATGGTTGAGCAAGAATAACGAGTGACTAACAGTGTACCGGACTGTAACGTGACTATTTACACATTCGTGCGTGACCAAGATGTGCTTAACCTTTAAATGCCATAAAAGAAATGCTAATTGACACAGAAATAAATCAAGTCGCTGATAACACATTTTCCGCACTATTTCCTTTCTTTATACCTGCATTCATAGATGTTTCGAAACATCAAGCCATTAAATTATCCTTGACACAGTGACAAGTCGGTAAGTGTTTTCGAATCAGTGTCTAATTCCAACGACCTCCTCAGCACTATACTTACGCGTGAAGATTACCACAGCCTAATCGCTTCTAGTTCCGAAAGTCATCACCGACCCGCAATCAACAAGTGTTCATAATGTCAGTAATCTCCTGAACTTCTCTCGTGTACAAGCTATCAGTGGCTTGGCTTCTGTCGACGTAGACACACGGAAGACCTTTTCCTGTACCACACAGTCACGACTAAAATCACCTTAATTACATTTCTTTGATTATGTTTCCTAGCAACTGTCGAGCGCAACCGTCCGTGTACTTGATTCGCATATTCTTTTGTTTCATTCCTTTTAATCTTCAGCTTACGTGCGTGTTTTGTTTGCCACACAATGCTCCTCCTGCGTGACAGCAATCACTAATTCACATTCAGCCGAGCTGAGTTCCCGTTGTACAACTTCAATCAAATATTTACACTCAATGTCACTTCTCAAATAAATTATACCGAGACTAGTTTCAAATGCGTCGTTATTCTCTTGTGCAACTAGTATCAGTCAAGCAACGTTGTCAGTTCTTATCTTGACATCTTCATCAGCTGATTGCTTGTGCCATTGTGATCTGTTCACCAGCAGATTGCGTTGTAGTTAATGGTGTGTACAAAATCTGACAGAGTTGATCTCTATCGAAGCTCGACATGTATCTTAGGTTGACATGAGTAGATCCATTCCTTCAAATATTTCTTACTAGTTGTTCAATGGTTCCCTATTCAATGTCAACTATTGAAAAGAAGGACCTTGGGCCAGATCACTGGGATAAAAATATTCCGTTAATTCTCAGAATCTGTACTCATAAGTGGGCGCAACTTAGTAATTACGCTGTACGTTTATGACACAGAATATCTTTATTAATACCCTAGAAGAAGGGACACTTTCTAATAAAGCGAGATAGCATGATCGGGATTTGTATGGCGTATGAGCGTGTTGTCTCTCTCTCTCTTCCTGAGTACCTTTTGCATACGGAGTGTCTACTGTGGGTTTATGGCCAACTTCGGCTAAGTGAAGATTACCTATGTTGACTGCGTGCGTCGGTTACATCGTTTCCAAGAAAGTCTGAACACGTTTTGCAAATTTTGCTTTACGCTCTGTCATTAACACATGATTTGAGTACGATATTTTGTAACCACAAAACCGACCACACCATTGCATTATTCTTGAATACAGTCACATCGATCACACCGCTACGAGGTTTTAGGAAATACGTGAAACTAAAAGTGCATAAAAGCATTGGGAGATGAGGCGCGAATCCATCTATTTCCATCTAAGATTGATGCGAGCTTCGGCAGAGAACATTGTGGGGCACTAGTCTGTTTCGTCGTAAAGTACCTGAGTTGTAGAAATACTCTCATTCCAAAAGCAAACACATCATTGTTGATGTAACTGGATATGATAGAAGCGATCGTGATGGTGCATTGAATAGAAATCAACACAAGTTAGAAGCTCATAAAGGTAAAGATTACGAATAATGTTTTTGAGCAATCAACACGCACAAGTGGTGGACAGGCGGATGGTGTAATGGACAAACACACTCAGGTGCTTACTTCCCCGAAGCGCGGGTGGAAGAGTGCGCCTCCCATAAATATTAATGACAAACAACGATTCAATAGGACGGTATGGGCCCGCAGACAGGTCAGCGGCCTTTGATCCAATTGTTAGATGCGCATTTCCCTGATGTAATTACAAATGCTTCAAGAACTAATATGCTCGAGAGGAGACGGAACGCGAATTATGAATAAAACATCACCGAATGCCGCAGCTGCAAAAAGAAGTAGAATCCGAAACGGGCGTCAGAAAAAGTGACCTACAACGAAGTAGGCAGTCAATCACGTTAACAGCATTGAAATCTGTTTAGTATTTACAATAAACGCCGTTAACCTAAATACTTACATTTGATAAATTTGGTGCCAGATAAAATTCTCGGCATGGTTAATCTCTCAACAAGTCGAACAACATTCTGCGAGATATCAACCAGCCAGAACGACTTATTGAAATGAAACTTCACATTACAATAAATTAAAAGTGAAAGTGAGCCGATATTGATTACTGGGCCAAGTGTATTTAGGCAATTGGATTTAAAAACGCTATTAAATTACACGAAACTAAATAATTGATCGTGAGAGAAACGTACACTGGATCGTAAGTAAGTATACTTCTTGTATTGATTTGTTAACAAACTTGTTAATTAAACCAAATCTCTCAAGTTAATAAACTTTGTAGAGACTGTTTCTTCTGTGTACGCCACTGTGAGTAATGGCCACATTTCGAATCAAAACGTGATTCATCTCATAAGCATCCATTTGAAATTCAAATTTGTCTTCATAACTGTGCCGGACTCACATTTAGGACTATACATCGGGTTACTGCACGACAAAAGGTTTTAATATTGTTATGAAAATAAACGAATGCCAAGATAAGCATATATTGTGAATCGGTGAAATATTTAATGTTGATAAGAGTGATATCAGCGCTGGTCATAAATCGGAACTATGAGATCGAAGCGGGTCAGTGTCCTTTACATTAACTTAAAGTGATAGTTATGTTGCGGACAATAAGGCAAATTACCATGGGGCATACGACAAACGGCCTCCGATGCCAATAACGCGTTTAGATAATAATAGAGCGTCATTGGATAAATTATGACCATGCCACAAGAAAATTCTAGGTCAACGTTTTTAATCAAAGCTCAATCAGAGTTGGCTTTATAAAATCGTCTTTGATCTCTTGACACTCACGCATAAAGTGACGTGGTATTAAGTGCAGACGTTGATAAAGAGTTATTGTATCGAATTTACAGCTTGTGACCCTAGCTAGGTCACCGGACGCTCTCATCTCGTTAAATGCGTGAGCGTTGTGGACAGTGGATACTGGACAGGCCACTGCCCAAGTGCCCACTGTCGCAATATAGTACCTATCCGGGTTATGATCGGTTTCGTGACCATAAACGAACGGACGAATTTGGTGACGCACGCTTAATATTTCCATACTTACCATACAATCGGCGACAAATTCGCAAGAATCGCGCGATGGATACATAGTTCAAATTAGTAACATTATGTGCATTGTTAAATAAATTTATGAAAAACTATTTCTTGTGCCCCTTAATGTTCCTAATGTAAATAGTTTAAAAAAGTACATTTACGCCTTGTTGAATTTAGGGATGAGAATGAACAATCGACAACGTCATAATGAAATTAAAAGATAAATTAGTAAGTAGAAAGCGTGATCAAATAAGTGCAGACATTTCAGAAACAAAACCTCGAAAATGAATGCTTGCGGAATGTTATTCAACATTCGCTCTGCGATATAAAACGAGTGTGTGAAAGGAGACCATTGTCTCGGTAGAAAGTAACTGCAATTGGGCAACGAAATGTCTCTAATTTGTGAGCTTACATCATTCTTGGTAATTAAAGTTTGATGTGTGTGGTTCGGGTTATTGAATGGGAAAGATTTGAAGATAACGGCATTCACCACAGATAAAAAGCGATAAGGCAGGGCTTGTTTAAAACATTTGAAGCGTGTTTTAACTTGTTTGTTACACGATCTTTAGCAAGAAATAACAACAGTAAAATGTGAGGACGCCTACTTAATGATTCAAATTGATGACAGAAATGATTCTTCAGTAATGAAGGTCAAAATAGTTATATTTACCTGCACTACTACGTAATACTTACCAATGTTCATAGAAGTTATAATACGAAGTTATAATACTAGCCAATATGTGAAATATTACACAAAGTCGCCTTATTGAACTCTTGAAAGACATCCTCGTAAGTCCAAATGAATTAAACGCCGAAATACATTGACTCACACAAAATAGGGCTCTCCACATTTTGTTATGGAGTTGGCAACCCCTCAACGAATACAGCCATCTCTTTCACTCTTACAGGACTCCCCCTCTGCTTACGATCGTGGGATAATTAAATATGTATATATCATTTCTGAAACTTACCATCACCTTATTCAAGGAACTGTTTTCTCTTTTAATTTATACGGGGTAGGCCAATTAAATAACTTTAGGAATAAATCAGATTATAATTTAATTTAACAAAGGATGTAAAATATATATTAAAACAACATTTGAAGAAATATTGGGTAAGTAGGTACCTAATTAAATTAAGTTTCATTATGTGTGTACTACGAGTACCTTTGTATATATTTTTTTATAACTGTACAAAAAGGCTTTTTCTATTCTACGAGTACCTACTTAATTATCTTCTAATCTGAAGAACGTTGACTTGTTACTAATAATATCGTCAAGTATCTAAATCTCAACATTTCTTATATTGAAGTAGGTAAACATAATATTATATTTTTTAATTGTCATACATCTAATAATATGTACATATACAATAAAAGAGTACAAACCTGAATAGTTAGATAAATCCTAATGCAACGGAAGCATCCCGTAGACTAATGTAAGCACTGTCACGAACTTAGTTAAAATAAACGATGCTGCCACTACTAAACAGTTAACGATCACTCAAAATGTATCTGATAAAGATAATCACACAAACATTCACAATAGCTCTAATTAGATGTTATAAAGAACCGTACAGGAGAACAAAATAGCACATAATCGTGAAGATAGTTGAACGAAGCTCGATCGCGAAAGCTTTTCACGGCGGAGCGGCACGTGCGGACTTCAGGAGCGTCCAATCGAGACTGCATCAGTTCAGTTAGGGGAGGCCGTCGAAGAGGCGAGGGGGGAACGCAGTGGGGGGCGCGTCGACCGCTAGCAGGCACCGGCGTCGAACCAGCCCTGTCTGTGTCACTGTCGCTGATATGATAACGAATGTATACAAAACCCAAGATACGAACTCGAAAACTGGATAAGATGAATGAACTCCGAATACCATACCTTTGAGCGTCTACGGTCTGAATTCGAATCAAACATTGGTAACAGCCGAGGTATTTGAAATAGATTCATTGCCCGGCAATAAAGGGGCTACCGAAACAGATGTGTATTGACATAGCGAGCGACGAAAATAAACAATGAGAAGCAAGCATACAACGAAGGAAATAAATAAAAACTAAGTTTCGCCTGGTTTAACTTGTGTTGGTAATGTTAATTTATTTGTAGATCTAGTTAGTTACCTAAGCCGATAGTTACGTAAAACACGTAATGATTTTTGCACACTTAAATCATTGCCTGTTATGCACAATACCATTAAAAGTTAAGAAAAACATTAGCAAAACATAACATCTATAAACGAACAGATTATAAAATATACGTTTTGATGTGAAAGGCATAATAATTTCAAATAGGCAAAAAGGGAACTTGAGGTGGCACTTTGAAAGGGATTAACATTGAAGTGTTGGAACAAGTTAAAGTGGCTTCATTGAGTTCTTGGCGATTTGGAAACTTGATAATTCGTATTTAAACTAATGTTGAAATATATTGCCAGATTTTAATGCTACCTTTATCACTGGCATGGCAAGTTAATTAAAGTGACCGGACCGAAAAAAGTTATAAAATCTCTTAAAGCCGTTTTGCATAGCAGTCGATAACATGAATTTACGCAAATGTTTTACAATTGCCAGTCTACTGAAAGGGTACAATGAGATTCAGTGTACCGCCATTTACAACATAAGCAAGACATAAAGTGAGCGACGAAATAACAATGTGACCTAAACAGTGTTGTCGTTAAACATAAATGCTATCATAAAGGCGACTGCGAGACAATACCTTTAGTCATGGGAGTGAACGAGTAAAAAATGCTCATCAACGAACACTGTATAGTCTGTACTCTGTATAGCAGATTCATATGCCGCATCGTAAAATTAAATTATTCAGTCAGCCAGCAACTCCATTCCCAGCCCATAAGCAATCTAAAGATCATTAAGCTAAATCATATTGTAATAATTTAAATTAAAAAGATTGCCCAGTTGAATGTTCAATAAGAGCGACGTCTAAGAAAAGGCGCTATGATTTGAAAGGGGCAAGGGACGGGGGACAATGTAAATCATTCAACTTTATTGACTCACGTCCACTCATTACTTGAATAGAGATTCTGACGCAGATGGAACAGAAACGGCGATAAATTAAGTCACGGGTGTCTTCGGGCATGCTGACGCTTTTGTTGCTTCGGTTGATCGTTTAATTTTACCGTTTTAAACTTTGTGTAGGTATAGCGTTACGCTGCTGCTGGGATAGGAAATATGGGGTTACAATGCATTAATCACAGCAAAGTTTATGTTGATTTGAGTAACTTAAACATACTACTCCTTCAGCTCTTGTCTATGATCAGTTTTGAAACAATCTAAGATCTTTCAGATTATTCTTCAACTTTTCTTTTTCTTGCAAACAGAGAGTTTTAAACGGGTCTAATTCGCGCATCAAAAAATGTATACATTATTTTGACATACTTCGACGTTTAATGTTTCATGTTTTAATACAATAAAATGTTTCAATGTTTCAGGTTATTTTGAAGAAGAATGAGCATTCAGAAGTGGTAGAAGGATTCGTCATTGCCTCCCATTATACTTACTCAACACGGGGTAGTTTTCTAGGTATCAAAACACAGGTCAGATAACATCAGATATCCGATGAATTTTGTGGACACAATCAAAACCATAAACTTGAATCATAGACATTAAGAACACTTAAAAAACGAAATATTATTATAAAGAACACTGCGCGAAAGTTAAGTGTCACTTGTACCTAAAAGTGACGTAATCAAAATATACGAGGGCCACGCCCGCCGTCGTCGACCGCGGTGTTCGAAATTTGCTTGTTGTATATCCAAGCGACATTTGGTTAGCAAACATAAAGAAGATTTATTGCAATTCGGCGTGTGTGGCACTGCCTTTATCTTCGCCGAACGCTCCATCATGTGTATTGATCCCTTCCGTAGTGTAGGCTTTCGGCCTCGTGTAATAATTCAGACGATGTAAATATCTGTCGTTAGCTATAACGTGCTCTATAATTGGTATTTGTTTTTAGTTTTTATTTTGTCACTTCCCTCCATTAACGAAGAAGATTCAACATTTTATGGCTATGAAAAGATCAGTACTTAAATAAATTCAAATTAACATTTTCACATTATAATTCCAAGCGCAGTGGTTTCATATCACAAGATTCAACTAACAGATTTGAACGTACATAAATGTGAAAGTAAATAAATAGTGAAATGCGTGGGCAAAGATGAATTAGCCCCGTTTATGGAATGGATAGGTACTGCATACGCAACAAGACAATATCTATTGCATGATGTATGTGTGTAACTCGAGACTCATAGAAGGCAATAAATAAAAATAATATGGAAACAGATATTATTATGTACCTACTTTCAAAATGTAGATTTATATGTATGCTGTATGAATGGCTAACTAGCAATATGATACTACTTACATAATGGCAATATGGAATACTCCGGAGTACCTACTTGATAATCTAACTGATATCGATCGTAGGGATTTTTCTTTTCGATAGTTCTTGTGATTTTTTATAAATGTGATATTATAATCTAGTCCTTGAGAATCGGGAAGATCGGGAGGGGTCTTCATCTGTAGTGTTTATGTGCAATTTCTCTTTATTGGTTCCATTCTTTGTCTCCTTCCGTATTGGTTTTTAGTGACTATAATATATATTCTGAGATGTTTTCCAGCCATCGCTTAATTTCTTGGGATTGACCCAATTACTTTCGGACGAAGTATCAACGGATCTGTTGTTTTCATTTTTATTTTAAGCCAGTTGGTGTCAACAGGTTTATTTATCACTAAGTTCTGCCACGTGGAGTTACTGAGATATCCAAAAAACTATAAAAAAAGTTAAATTCAAGAGTCATATAGAGGCAATATTAGTGTTATAATATTTCCTCTACTGATGGTTCATAAAAACTTCAATATCTCATTTTCTCTTAAAGTGTTCTAAGGAAATAAAAATAGGTGGGTATATAACTAAGTAGGTATTTAAACTATCAATTTGATCCTGTACCTATCAAAGAACAAGAGGTCACAAAATAGTTTTCATTCAAAATATCTTCCCCGTAAATGTAAAAAGAAAATCCTTTGCATAAATGAGCATACCGCTGCAGACGACCTGTCTTTGACTTACAAATTGAACCCATTGTGTACCTTCTCAGTATTAAACTTTACGAGCTTTTGTGTCACGTTTTTCGACTAGAATCTTACTACAGTACTGTAGAATCTTACTACTGTAGTTGGATTCTATATGTAGCCCGATGCAAATTTTATTCTATACGGTGATCACACATTTTGTCGTAAGTAAGGCATTTAAATGCGAAAATCCAAATGGTTTAACAATTTATTAAAGGTGCGTGTTCGGAGGGTTCGTCCCCAAAGTATGTAAACCCGAAATCTAAAGAATGCCCGCACACCAGATGTGGACAACCTCCGACATTTGTTAAACAAGCTTACCAACGAACGACGACCAACAATAGCATTCAGCCTTTAATTGGGGACTCTAATTTTGAGTCTTCAACTTTAGAAATAGTTCAGTTGTTTCCTTTAATTCCAAATAACGTAACGTTTCATAACTAGACAGCTTAAAATGACGAAGAGTCAGACCGACGATGTCTTCTTCAGTTACGAATTAAGTGGCCGAAAGAGAATTCATAATTTAGTCCATGCAGTAAACATGCGAGATGAATAAGACATGTCCTATAGTGGGTACATCCGAGGCAGAAATGGTGATAATAGTGAGCCAGCCAGTCGTCTTTTTTGTGCATATGAGATCACATTTCATTGCTCAGTGTTCACGGACGCGACCAAAACGCAACAAAACCAAGTATTCAAATTCGATAAAGCCCCGTGACGGGTTGCTCAAGTATTTTGCTTTATTACCAATTCCACGGCTCGGGTATTGAGCATTGGTAATAATTATTTCATTGTCAATTAACTAATCGCATTTCTGCTTTAGAAGCGCTCGCGGTATAAGTAATCGCTGGTTGAACGATCTCGAGAATCGTAGTATTTTCATTTATCGTCTCAATATGCTGAAGGTAACTTATATTTGGCATTGTATTTTATATTAGTCTATAAGTTCTTGAATATAATTACAAGTATAGGTATTTGGTATAACTTAATTTAGAAATTATGTAAGTACCTATTATAATTATTGTGGTCTTTAAAGGATTACAATTTCAATTTATTTTATAATATTAGGTATAATTCAATGAGGGTTTGGTACTTGAGGTAAATTATTACAACAACGATTATAACAAATTATGACATTTATGTAGTATATATTTTTGATCCTATTTGCCATTACGAGAATTGATTGCTCATGGGATTATTCACATAGTAAAATGTATTGAGAAAATCTTTAGAAACGGTGTCGTGGATTATTTTAAGTACTTTAACACATCAGTAGGGGTCATAATCGGGTTTAGAGTAAACATTAATGAGACCCGGTTATTACAGCAGCAACAAAATAATATCAATAAAATTAAAAATTATAAATGAAACCCGAAAATTGCGTTCCATAATAAAATTTCATTGGATACTTAAGCCCTTGAAACTTTTCTTTAAATGTCGAAAACATTTTACGAAATAGTAGACTAGTTATTAAAATCATTGGGGTGCGAGAGAATTTTTCTCGATGGACTTAATGAATTTATAAGTAAACACTGAACATCTGAAATTTGTGATAAACTGACAGCTCATTCATTCACTGAACTAAGGTAAAGGGCACAGACAGAGCATTGAACCTGCGGATCTTGAAAAGGACGAACATTATTATACACAGTTGTCTAGACGAATTGCCAAATTTCAAATTGAATGATGCACAAAGTTCAAATAGCCATTACATTTTGTGGTGATGACCTCGTCAATAGACTTGTCAAAAAAACATTAACTAACCTTTACACACAAAAAATATCAGTCGGTAGTACAGAAAAACATTACTCATTGCTACTATTGCTAGGCATTGATACAGCTGAGCAAGAATGGGTGGATCGAAACTATTTGACTAGAATAATTTAACCGGCGTCATATTATAGTAACCAAATAGTAAGTCCTTATCGATATCAGAGTATAATCTTACCCTACATAACAGCCTAGCTTCCCCAAAAATTACGGAGTAATCTCAGTCGGTAATTGCTCAATTTACCCAAGACATGAGGCGATACCATCAAAGTTCCGCTGAGGAGATTATGTCAGCCCTATATAAGTTAAGATGGGCAGATTTAATGAAAACTCCTGGGTTTTAATGAAAATAAGTAATGAGCTGCAGTATTATTAATTTATGTCAGAATCTGACGACATTGTAAATCGTAATGTTCTTGTGAATTTGGATACCTACGCATTTCGAGGAAACTCTTGCTCCTATTATGTGAGAACGGAGAAAATCATGACTAATCCGTCTATATTATACCCTTAATACTTGGTAGGTATCTAATTTATGATATCAGACCTGCAGTCATTAAATGTATAAAGCTTCTGAAGGCCCGGTTGGTAGAAAAGAAACCCCCTTCCACTTATAACGTCCGAATGTCCCAACTAGACCACAAACTTGATAATAGAGGTTATAAAACCAGGAATTCTAATCTCACCATGGCATAGCCGCGGCCGTCGTATAATGGTGTTTTATGAGTGACGAAGTGACGCATCAACAAGATAATTGTAAGACTCGGCCCGAATACAAGGCACACGTGGACGTCTATTTCTAGGGAACAACGGGGAGGTATGCCAGGTAGATCTCGAAATAGCTGTGGTTTTAACACACCAGTGTTCACATTCAGAGGAAATGAAGTATCGCGCCTTTATTAGCACCCAACCTACTAACTCTTTGTCTTTCGCAATGTTGTTATGTTACACTAATTAGTAATTAAGTATCTTTGTTTGACAACGTCAATCATGGTAGGTGCTTCCCCGGTAAAACAATGAGATCTAATATTTCACTAGCCTGATAAACAATGTTCAGTCTATGAATATGAAAGATAATTTCGCAAGTTTCGCAGGAAAGAATTAACATTATAATAACTGGGAGACAATATTGATAACACATACCGACAATACATATTGATAACATGTGTAATCAACCGTGCTTTTGCAGAACAGAATCCCAATAATAACTGGGAGACAATTAAATAGACACGTTGATAACACGTGTAATCAACCGTGCATTTGCAGATCGGAGTCCCAAAATCCAGCCACAATGGCCGCTCCCAACAATAGCCCGCAGATGTATTCGTATAACGGAGCAGGCGGGATGCAAATAACAAAAATCAATAGCAGCGAACGAACAAACGCAACTTCCCAACTTGTATAAAATTAAACACCGTTCACGATTTTTAGCACAATTTATATCGGGATGGCAATCGATACCGCAACTTTTAATCGAGCTAACGAAAACACACTGCAACAAAGAGCTGGCGAAGCAGAATAAGTTACCAGATCCAGCCCGAATTCTCAGACGCAACTAAATAAACAATAGACCATGGAACATCCGGTCGCGGACGTCGGCGGCGTACCAAGTTCCAAGTGAACAGAATCAAATAACGAACATAGAACTTAATGCCTTCCAAAGCTCGGGCGTAATGCCTCTTGAAGAGCTCAATCTAGCGTCACGACGCTATGTGTGCGACCTATATGGAACCGCTAAGTAAGTGGCTGAGAGACTTCGCGTCCCCGAGCTGGTACTCGAGCGAACCTGTTGACCCAGTGCGCAACGCTCGCGGCAAAAACTTCGCCTGCACCTGCCCGCTGCGGCGTTATGGGCGCCTAGTACGGCGTGGCTGTGACTACTCAAACGAAACCATTGTTTGTGACCTAAAACTATGGTGGGGCATGAGGAAACTACGCTAAAGAAAGGAAACATTTTTAAAAGTACCGCAGTACGCTACGTCTTTTGAATCACAGACCTATGTTCCTAACATCTCTGTGAACTAATGCACCAAACCTGCAACTGCATGTAGCTAAGATTAAATTTGAGACAATTGAATCAAGACTAAGAATTATTGCAATCGACACTACATACGAGTAATACTCTATCATTTCGATAGTTGTTGACAGACTGCTTGGGGGATTAAAAGCAGTTGATTTCATTACACGCCAGCCAACTTCTTAGTCTAGACTAGTTACATACTCGGTTAAGACATTATCTTAGATAATGGCAACCCAATGACGACCTTGCTTCATAAGTTATGTATGAGTTCACTAACACATTTGTCATGTCTCAATGGATCTCACCCTGGGCGTATACCTTTGAAATGGGAGCGAATATTGTGAAGGTAAATAATAAATGGTTCCACACGAATATCCGTACGTATATGAGCTGAAAGAAACAGCTACTCGTAAGGTGCGATTTATTTCTAAGTGTCGTTTTGGGGAAATGGCCATCAAGGCTTGTGGCTGACGTTTAATTTCGGGGGCACAATTCGCGAGTGAATAGGTTACTTCTAGGTAAGCGTGCTCCATCGTAGACCACATTGACACTTAACATCAGGTGTGATAGTGGTCAAACGCAAACCTATTCATTTATAAAAAAAAAAAAAAAAAAAAAAGGCGGAAACACCGGCAGGTGAAATTTAACTCCGATCGTTTCAAGCGGAGGCTCGGAACAATCTGTGATCTAATTACTTGTTGGCGATCAGCTTTGCAGCATTGAATACAAATTTACGGCGGTAAATAAAAAAAATAGGTTGGCAGTAGTAGCAGACACGGTGTAATATTATCACCAAATTACACTTACCCATGTTTTCACCTATTTGGTTTTGATTTAGTGATTGATTTTACTTTGACTCATTTTTAGGGTTCCGTAGCCAAATGCATAAAACAGATTCGCCATGTCTGTCTGCCCGTCCGTATGTCACAGCCACTTTTTTCCGAAACTATCACACAGCTATACTGTTGAAACTTGGTAAGTACTTAGATGTATTCTGTGCATTAAGATTTTCACAGAAAAATAGAAAAAAAAACTTAATCAACTTTAGGTCTTTTCATCAAACCCATACGTGTGTGGTATCTATGGATATGTCTTCAAAAATGGTATTGAGGTTCCTAACATCATTTTTTTGTAAACTGAACAGTGTGCGAGAGAGACACTTCCAAAAAGAGAGAAATATGGCTGCCCCCCCCCCCCCCCCCCCGCTCCCTCTAATTTCCAATATAAGAGATTGATAAAACTAAAAAAAATATATGATTTACATTACCATGCAAACTTCCAACGAAAATTGGTTTGAACGAGATCTAGTAAGAAGTTATTTTTTATTACGTCATAAATCGAAAAAAAAATACACTATTATTAAAACATGGATCAAAGTTACAACGAACTACGAGAACTTTTACATTATGTTACTTGCTGCTACGGAACCCTTCATGGGCGAGTCCGACTCGCACTTGGCCGCTTTTTATTTAAGCCATAAAAAATATTGATTTTCTCCCTTTATGTAACACAAACTGTCACAAACCTATTTCTTTAGATACACTAGGTATAATTTACCCAAGTTATTACTAAGTACAGACGCAGGTTCAGCTGCGTAATTCCTATTTTCCCGCAGTAACTATGGGGAAAAAATATTACACTAAAGAATAACGGAACCATACAGTAAATAACCTCTACATAACCACCAAAATGTTACTTGTGAATAGTAACTTTCTATCTATGTGAAAGAATTTTCAGAACCGAGTCAATAGCTTCAGGGATCAGAGATAAACCAACAAACTTTCACTCTTTCATTTTAACTCTTTAAATAATTATGTGTAAATTTATCTTACAAAGTCGCGCTCGTCTCTCTTAATGTAATCTCTAATGCTTAATTCAGAGTACGAGGCTACGAGGCTCCTTGACCTGTATTGAACCGGTGACCCAGTGGTATCACCTCGACGGCTCATGAACCTGGCTCAATGCCCTCGAGCTTTGCTGACGGCGGCACACTCAACTCTACCAAGTGTACTTAAACAGCCTTTGGAACTTTCGATTTTGCACAATGATTAAATTGTATCAAATCAGATATTTTAATCATATTATAAAGTTGAGTCTCGCCTGAGTGTGTGGGAGTTTCCATTCAGCACTAGATGATGCTGAGAAGCTCCAAGCATAAAAGAACAAATCAATGGGCACTGGACAATGATTGATGAAACCGGTGAAGAAAACGTAGCTTTAAAACATGAACAAACTTCCGGCGGAATTAAAGCTACATATTTTTACTTCATCGTTTTGAATATGGATTTCCTCAAAAACCTGATTCAACAAACGAAGATCGATGTTGATCGCAGTTATAAATAGTAAGTAGATACCTAAATATATGGAGGATAATGAGGAAATAACTCAAAAACCAATATTTAATAACCTATACCTGCTCCACATAACTGTGGTCACAATATAGACGCCAATAACTCTTTCCTTGAAAATAATTCAAGCATTTGAATTCGGGTGAACTAAATATTTTTGCACATATCAGTATTTTGCACGTGTCACCACTCTCAAATACTTGCCGGCCCTTTTCTAATATTACATTTATGGCAAATTATATAACCTATTATGATGTAGTATGATATAAATATATTACTTACTTTCCACCTTCCAACGGCGCACCCTGAGTGCGTGCCGTTTGTAAACCTGACACCTCCTTTTGTAAATTATTTATTTATCCCTCAGCTTCCTCGTTTTAACGATAATCATTTTAGGTTGGTTAAGTACTGTACTGTACTTTATTTGAAAGAATTATAATTGCATTTCCTAGCTTATCATAATCTAGTTGGAAGGATCGGTTGACGATAACACAAAACATTACTTTGCTAAATTAGATACCACCAGTTTCAACTGCTATGGGTAAACTCAAGCTAACAGAGAACACAATAGCATATTTAATTGAATTGATTGTTTTGTATACATTGACAACTACTCACCATTCTCGACTTAACAAAAAGTGGAAATGGTATCATATCATATCTAATCCAGCGATCAGCACAGAAGAAGAAAACATCAGCTTAATATTTAACACAATATTCAAAACTCCAATTTCACGCTCCGCATATCATAAGCAGCGTACCCCAAATCGATGAAAAGCAGGCAATACTCAAGTATTCGTCACTATCGCACAAAATATTGCAGTTGCGGAAACAAAATCACCATAGGATTTAAACGTGGATGGAAAATACAATTGCATCGGTCTCTATGTAAATTTGGAGCCGAAACATAACGATGTTACTGGCACAGCGCTTAATGGATTACGCTGTCTGCAGTTGCAATCGTACCCAGTGCACTACGTACCACCAGTAACTTGGACCTGGCTAAATTTCTGACAGGAATAAAAAGTTTAAAGGAATAACAAATTGTCTTTGCCACTATCATTGTTCACAGCTGAATATATTGCCAACACAACCTTGCTACTTTCCGCTGATTTTTTTTGCTTGGATTCCGCCAGTATTCCGTCAGGCATGACTCTCTTTCATGTGTGCAAGGATCAAATCACCCTATGTGAGTTTTGTGATTCCACTACTGGAGTTACTGTGGGTAATACTTGATGCAATGCTACCATCTGCGCAGTTTTTAATGTCCTGTAAAATTTAGCCCGATTCAGAATTTGCATTTGCGGAAATGGATGCAAGCTCCTAAATGACTTCTTGGCTCAATGTTGAAAGTGACCGCTTTGAAACGTCTTTTCAGATTGTAATGTTAGCAATATGTATTATAAGCTAATAGTAAAACTAATCATTTCTTTGGAATATCTCCATGGTACTTTGGAGTGGTTGTTCGTTATTTAGGTTTATTTCCATGAAGACTCATAAAGCATTGTGTTCAAAGAATAATCAACCACTATTTCGGTTCCGGAGTCATGAACATTATAACGATCATTCACATTCAGAATTAATCACCCCCAAAGGAGTCCACATCGGTCATCGGTCTAATAACCCCAATTTGAAGGATGGGTGTTCTATTGTTTCAGTTTTAAATACACTTCCGAGGCCGAAGTAACGGTGTTGTCGAGCCATTTCTGAAGAAATTAAAAAGTATCAAATAATTTTCGAACGAAGAAAATATCACAATTATTCAAACTGGAAGTCCAGTTCATATACGTAAGAAGCAGACGCAGGTGCTCGTTATATATTACGCAATCCATCGTAATACTTCATGAAATATATAGCTTTAAAATCAATGAACTAGAATCAATTTGCGTAAGTGTTATGGCATGTATTGTGTATCCATCGGCGCACCGAATTCATTAAACCAGATATGGCGGTCCGACGACATCGAACCGTATTTGGGATACACAGGGAACATTGCCCTACTATCTTCGATCTGGTCCTGTCAGCAAAGGGTATTTTTAAACTTGTTTGCGGAACTTTTCGAGCAAATTAACTGGTGAAGTTTCGAATCTCAAACCCACTCTTCAAGAACTTCGCGTTGTAGAGATTTTCGGGACTAATATAAAAGATTTCCCCTTTGAATTTATACTTTGTTGTTAACTTTGATATACATATAGATAGATGGTACGCGTAAGTATAGTTGATGAGTAGAAAGAAGTTTAGCAAGTTAACGAAGCGCGGTTTGCGGTGACCCCAACAGCCCAGAGCTCAGAGGTTGGCGCCGAGAACAGTAAGTTTGTGGACAAAGTTGAGCTCGTTGAATAATTACAGAGCCAAATTCAAACCGAACGTAAACCGCTCTTGTCTGCACAGATGCTCAGCGAATTACCTTCAGGATTAACAACTTTCTGAGTAGCTCTATTGTTTCAGAGCCGCCTGGTCGTAAGTAAAGTTTTAGTTTCATTGTAAAGACGTGTGGAGACGCGTCAGAAAATGTGCAGGCGTCCCTTCGAGTGAAGATTATTTTCAAATGTTTACATTGTATTAAAAAAAGGACGTGTCATTATCATTTCTACAATCGAGAACAGTACGAGAATAACACTCTCGATGTAAATTCATGAAACCAACACCGCGTGGGATGACCCAACATTGCAATGACAAGGCACGATTCTTTCGAAATCCACGGACTGTGTCCTTACCTTACGACAGCATAGCAGTTGAATAAATTAAATATAATAATGCGACTACTAGATGATTCGCATGAGACGTTTCGAAACACATTATCCGGTTAAAGAAGATGATGGGCTTGATAAGGGCCCGCGTGGGCGCATTCGCCCATAAAGTTTCAAGTGAGCGTTTGCTTTTCTTTTTACGAACCGAGATACCAATCTAAGTGAAAATACTGGACTACGCACTTTACGATATGCACTAAGACATTAAGATAATGTCGCCGGATAACAAATTAAAGCTGATCATCTGCGTGTTAAATATTAAAAGATCCCTCTACCTAAAAGCTCTTTAATGTTCTTTAATCAATCGGGAGGGGTATAGTTTTGGACATCTGGGTAATGTTTTCAACATTGTGATTGTGACAGATGATACGACTTAAAAAGAGGGTCGATGCTTTCACACTTTTTCCTCAATCTCCAACCGCTATTTTAGGTGGTAGGTAACGTTGACACGAAACAGAATCTGACTAGAGACAAGAGTTAATTCCATCTACCACCTGCGCTTTCGCCCTGTGGCCTACATTCGGCGACCGGTAACGATTTTCGTTTACGAACTCGCGTCGTGATTGGACTCCTCCAAATGCATAATAGATGAGGTCTATAATAAAACCATTGAGCTCCCGAGGCCGTTGATCCATAACGATATTTTAAGAGGATCTCAGTTAGTAACTATATAAACGGAATTGCATCCGCGCGTGCTTCGCTTCGCTGCAGTTTTATCAGGCTATTTCGGGATGTGTAGAAAACAAACAAACCAAAGTTCTTTATTAAAGTTGTCTGACACATAAGCAATGTTTCGTCTGCAATGTTTTGTGGAACTTTCTACTTCGTGTGTATCCGTTAGATAAGGTTAATGTCTAACACACATCATCAGTCAAAGCTTTCAAACATAAGTGCCAGCTTCTTGTGGTGTGGCTGCAGTACTCACTGAGAAGTTTATTCCGGAACTGTTAACAATTGCGTAAGAAACAAGTCGTCGCGTCCATGGTCCCGTTGAAAGATTCATTGTAGGTAGGTACTACACCGTTCCCAATAGATTAGCGATAGTGATTTATGACCTCCGTTAATACAAACGCTGGAGTAGTATTTTTAGAATTTGGGACAGTATTGAACAAACATTGCGCCATAGCAAGCGTTCGTGCGTTTACAGCCATTTATTTCCAGATATTAATGCACAGATTATACAGCGATGGGGTAAATAGGTCACCCTCAGGTTGGGGTTGAGCAAGATAACTGCTACTCCCTTCGCTCGCCGCCCATAAATTGGTACTAAAAATATAACGGCGCAAACATGCTTCGATGCAATGCGATAGCACAGCAAATCTTGGAAATATTTCAGTCATTTTCATTATGTACTGGTATAAATAAAACTGACTCGTTAACAAATGAGAAAGTTAGCAAACGCCCGTTCGGATAAACTAAGAGCAGTTTTATTAAGTCCAAACTAAGAAACAAGCGGTGTCTTTATGAACGCTTACCGACGGTTTCCACAACTCGGCCCGTTAGATTTAACGCGAATTCGAGGCAAATTAACATACACCGGTGCGCTGATTCACTCGGCTCTAATTAGAACCGGAATCTTAGTCCCGTTTGAACACTTAGGCTGAACACATGGTTCGAAATGCGTTCCGCGAAAGCGACATTTAAACGCAACGTGAACTAATACCCACGCATCCATTGTCGCGCGATCTTACTCTCATCTGACTTTCGATGTTATTGTCCTAAAAGCCGCACAGGGGGTCCCAAGAGCGGTCGCATTCACACTGTCCGTAATCGCTGCAAATTTTATTGCCTACGGTCACGCTCATTTAACTGATCTCTACGGTTACGTGGTGAATTTATTATACATTCCAAAGAAAGTTTCGCTCGCGTCGAATCACATCAGCGGTATTCGTGTGATATGTAAAAATTGCAGGTTGCATATTTTCCCGAGACGAATACGTTTGGGAAATGGTTTCTTGCCCCAGATATGACGGTTCGTCGACCGATTTCGTGTTGGAAGCGAGGCATGCATATCACCAGGTGATGTTTGCTTTGAAGCGTCGTTTCTTAAGCGGGAATGGATATATTTTTAGAGAAACTCAAATTCTATTTCGGCAACAAGCGCTCGCTATGATGTCCATTGGTAAATTGCTTTATGGCACAGTAAACACGATTTCTTCTGAGGCATCCGTAGATCTGGCGTTTAAATTGCTTAATTTTTTACGAGTCTCGACAGATTTACACATCTCGTGAATTTTTATAGGTATGCATAAACAGTGTGTAGTAAATAACACGTAAACTGGGTTTATTATTACACCTTCTTCGTGATTGCACGAGTATTATCACAAGGTTTTTATTACGTAGTAAGTACCTAATACTTTATAGGTAACTTCATCTTTCAACCTCAAGTGACGTAAAATTTTAACGGTTTTGCAAATGGCTCCAAGTTCCACCTATGTCGTCAAGTAAACTTCGTAAAACTTAATTGAACTTTTTACTATGCAAACTTACATAAAATATAACTTACTACATAAAGTAACGTAGATTAGATTTTGAATTCAGAAACTCTACTAATCTAATTTTGATGAGATGTAAAACTATGCAAGTACTACATACTGTTTACTCCTCTGTGTTAATAAGTACGTAGGTATGAAGGTATATAAGTGGGTCAGTACAAATTATACAACAACGTAGTCAGTCGCGTCTGTCTGTGCAAAAATACATCTGACCTCAAGCTATGGAGCACTCTTAAAATGAATTAATAGACCAGTTCTCAAAACGCCTATTTCTACAATGGACCAAATCTCAAAATTCCCAATTGTACAGTCGACCAGTTCTCAGAATGCCGAAGTTTACATGACACTACTATTCTACAATGGACCGCTGCTCAAAATGCCTAATTCTACAACGGACCAATTCTCAAAAGGGACAGTTCTACATTATTATCACACGCAACAAGAAAATTAGTTATGAAACAAAAAAAAATTGTGAACATCACCCAATATTTTCTGCAATTGTTCACGCTCTACGCATTTATTAGTGCGTAACAATCCCTGACGGGGTTCGAGGGTACATCCCTCAGACATTAACTGGAGAAGGTCGGACCGCGGCGCCGGCCGGGCCGGCGGAGGCGCCTGCTCGGCGCACGAGCTAGGAACGTCCTGCTATGCATTATGTAATGTTAGTGGGAAAGGATGGCATATAGACCTTGTGGCCTTCGTTATTGGATGGGTAATCGTACTGTCATTTATTAGTTCTGATTCTCTAGGTTGTCTTTAGTAGTGTATTTCCAAACATTCAAAGCTTAAAATAAAGTGATTGAGTTGATTTTTTCTTCGTCGTAGGTATTTGCGGTTTAAAGTTTTTACGTCAGCAAAAACAATAGGTATTTTTTAGCTATCCGTATCTTCGTAGGATATATTTACAGGGGGCTAGTATTTTTAGTATTTTCTGTCATGGCTTCACTTTTTTTCTATAATAATTAGGTACTTTGCTGAAGGTATCCTCTGCAGTCATTGTGAAACAAATGCACATAATTATATCATAAATTACGTTATGACTGTCAGAAAGGACCCAATAATAACCGTGTGTCAAACAAATATTTGGCCTGTGCGGGAAACGAACGCGCACCCTCAAGCTTCGCAGTCGGCTTTTCACCAAATTGCGACACGGAGGCTATCGTGTAGAAAAAGTACTGGTATGTACACAAGTCTATGAAGTTCATTCTCATTGATAATGAATGCCAAAACACTGGTAGACTCTAGGTAACAATGAATATTAGCCATTTACCTATTGCAGAAGTAAATATACCATTACATAGCTATAATATGACAATAAATATACCATACATGGCTATTTTGGTAAGCACATTATCCTATAATATACTTAGGTACTATCATCAACAAACCAATATCAAAATATACAATAATTCTGACAATTTTTTTTTTTTGATTGTGTAGCCTGCAATGTGTTTACTTACCTATACATTTTAAGTTATGAAAATTAAATTGGGGCCTATCAACCATTTCAACAGTCATAATTACCACACATAAATACACACAAATATAAACCATAGTCATAAATACTTGACAACATAAAATGCGCTCTGTGCAGTCAGGTCATCATTAGATGACTAAGTTCTAAATTATTTATTTCATAGGTTTGCATAGAGGGATGGGCTTGCTTCTAAAAGCTTGGGGGTCAAGGAGTTTGAATCTTAATCTGATGAACTTTGTGTTCAGGATGTTTTGGTGCTTCTTACAATCTACTTAGCTGTTTCACTAATCAGTAGGTACATACAAAACTAAATGCACATATTTTATGAATAAAATAAAATAAATTTAACATTAAAGTTTACCTATTACACTTTTAAAAGAAAGCTGGAAGAGTTATACTTTCCATTCAAAACTTTATGTGAAGACTACAGTCATCTTGATATAACATGTCCATTCAATATTGGTCCTACGAAGTAGGTTTTTTTAAATACTTATACTCATTAAGGGCAGCATTTGACCACTGAGTAACAATATTATGGTTAATATAATTGGCTTAAAATAGCAGTGGCTCTCAAGGATCACTACCACCCCTATAGCAGTTTTGATACATTTTCTACTTGATGGTGGTAGCTAGCTAAGCGAAAACTAGAGTGAGCTACTAACTACATGATTCAATTGTACAGTTTACTTTAGGTTTTTTTTTAAGTAAGATAAATAAGTGTAGGTGCTCATAATTACCAACTTGCTTCTCTAACACTTGCACTTAATGTGTGAAAGATTTGTAGAGTATTCATTATTCTACTAAGCTAGAAGGAAAGCCTCTAATAAGTTTAAAATTTTACTGTTCACGGGTACCTACCTACTGAAATCTGTTTAGAGTAGTTTAAGTACATAAAAGTGTGAATCAATGGGTATTTTGGTGATGGTAAAAATGTCACGAAGGTATATGGGTTGTGATCTGAGGACGAAATAGGAAGTACCCGCAGCCAGTAAGAAATGATCGAATGTGTTATTTTGCGAAAATTATTATTCTGATAGAAATAAAATGAGTATTATTCTACTCACGGGCTCCGGTTTAAAATCGCCGCTGCCGTCGGTAATAAATGCTGCAGGAGAGTTTCGTTTGATTTTATATATGCTTAATTGTATACTTTACAATAAGTATGCAGATATGATTGCAATTTCAGTCAGTAATCCACTGAATTTAAAGAAAAATATTTTGTACACAAAAGACGACAGTGAATATGCGTTCGTTGACCTCAGCTCAGCCATTTAAAATCATAGACAAGACACGATTCCTTTACTCTGCACGATTGACACGAAAAAGATTAGAGAATAACCAAAGTACCAAAGACAATAATTGTTCCTGACATGGATGAACACTACCTCTACTCTTCTATTTGTTGTCAAAAGTTCAAAACTACTGTCGGAGTTTTGGCGGGAATCCGATAGTGAGACGATTCGAGACGAGATTAGAGAATAATACAAAACCGAGTGTTAATGAGCGTTTTCCAAAATAAGTGTACCATGCCAAAATGTATGGTAGTTTTTGAATTATCACATTTTTGATGTTTTTTTGATGTAAGTATTATAAAGATACATTCTAGTTTATTAAAAAATATAATATTACTGGCAGTTCAGACAGTACAGATTCCTCGTAAAATAGACTTCTATTTTACGAGGAATCATCAAATTAAACTGACACTGTAGAAAAACGTGTCAGTTTTGCGACCATCTAAGTTATTTTATTTACAAGCTATGAAGAATGATCCAAATGATTTATTTGATTACGAAGATATTATTGTCAATTTGATTTGTAATATTTGACAATATAGTCACCTACTCTTTAAAATGCGAATTATACGGCACTTTTAAGTTCGGTTTTGTCACAGCTGATGCCAAAGCCACCGTTACTTTTACAATTTAATGATGAATATAGGTCTTCATCGGAAAATAAATTATTGCGTTCCCAAACATTTAATCCATTCTAAATAATGCATTTTAAATACGTGTGCCCTTTAATATAAAAAAATGCTAAAAACGAAGAATTTCATCGTTGCAAATAAGGAGACAGTCGCAAAACCGAAAGGCCAATTTCACTAAAGCTGGGGACACATTATATGAGGAAACCAAACCCGGAAGTTATGTATACTTGTTTAATGTCGAACGAAGAATGTAATTAAAGATATTGAAACTCTTATTGTTAAGTAAAATAATTACCAATCATTAATGAAAACTGCCTTTTAGTCGTAGGTACTATAAACTCAAAACTATGAATTCGTTAAATTATAAAGGTTATCCTATTAATTGCAGGCTTGTTTTTTCTTTGCGCCAAGCTCTTCTCATTCTCTAGGCTTTTTCTTGTATCTTTTGCGATATTTTCTCTTTTTATTTGAATTTTTTGCCGTCTTTGAGTCTGTAACTGTTCAGGGTTCTCTCATTTCATTTTTTATCTATTATAATGCCTCCGTAATATTTCTGCGCTAGTAAGTGGCTTTGTGAAATCTTGAAATGTAAAACCCTTGCATTATATTGTGTAGTCTCAGCTTTATGGTGTCGGTTTTGCGATTTTGCTAGTCAGCCTGTAGGTCACGGGGCAAAATTTCGCAAAACCGACGTGTCGTTTTCTTCCCATTTTATATTCAAAATTTTATTCAGACGTAATTGTTAAACTACGTTCGTAATCAAGTACAAATAACGTTACATTAATATATTGTTCATCTTTTGAATACAGTCATATGCCGGAAAGTGACCTGGATCAGTAGATAATGTGTCTCAAACCCGACAGACGAAATGTTGACGGTCGCGCTACTCACACAAATTAAGTCTATTTCTCAAAATCTATTAGACAGCTGGTTTTTTTAATATAGCTGTTGGTATGATATGAGTGATGTTGCAATATAGAAATTTTAATATTGTCAAATAAATATCTTCATAAGGTAGTTTTAGCCGTGACAAACCCGACATGTCCGGTCGGTTCCACTTTTTATCATATTTTTGAAAACCAAATTGTATTTTAATGGGCATAGGATTTAAATTAAAAACTACCGGTGACGATAGGGGACTCAACAGTCGTTCTAAAAATATATCAAAAACTCATGCTACCCTAGTACAAAAAGTATTCAGAATCTCTTCTAACACCGAGAATTTTGAGGGTGGGACACGCCAAAAATTGACCTTTTAGTGTTTTAAAATGGTCATTACTTAAATATTACGCAGTAATAGTTGAATCAACGTTTGCATTGAACTAGTTTAGGATATGCTTAATAATCTCCAATCATTCAAATAATTAGCCACATATAATTATTTTTTGTTATTAGACTTCAAACACAGAGGACAGCCCAAAAGTGGGGGGGGTACACTTTATTTGGAAAACGCTCTAATGTGTAATATTGGTGGACTATTAACCATTAAGTGTTCGTTAACGTGCACGAGTGTGGGCGAATGATATAAACTCAAGAAACGTGTCATTTCGCATTTTTTCCAAAACTCCCAGGAAGTTTCAGTAAAGCATCCACTACTTTACTGAATCGTGACTTTGACGATGTAAATAATTTACTTGACGACTTGACCACGATTGCTTTATTGATGTGACTTTCTGAATGTGAAATTAAGAAATACTTATTATAACAAAATACTTGACACTGGCTACATGCACAAACCGTGCGAAGCCATTACTAAAACAAAAAAAAACAAACTACTGTCAATAATTATTGTGACAGCGATTTTGACATACCTATATACTTAGGTGGTTTCTATCACTGTCAAGTCAAACTTAAACAGAATGTCAGTGTCAGCTGACGCCCGACAGTCAGCCATCCACTCCACATCGGATTCTGAAAATCCGAATGAATTCCGATCCGCGTCTCGTTCTATTTCAGCGCTGAAATCGATTTGTTTTCTTTATTTTGGACAATTTACTACGTCTTCGAATGAACATTTGGCATCGTAATGGAAGAAGAAAGTTAGTTTATATTGTTATCTTTCCTATACGTTTGAGGCGACGACATTGTTCTTTATTGATAAAAAAAACATTGCAGAATTAATTCGTCGAAAGAAAAAAGCTTTGAGCGGCAGCAACAGGCGTGCCTTAGCCGAGGCCTGCAACGATTTAGCGTCGTTCTACTACAAGCACAACCGGTACGGCGATGCCTTGGACGAGTACAAGAACGAAGCGTCAATTTGCAAGGAGTTGGGGCTACGAATGGAATGGGGTACATGTAACAGGATGATTGGTGAGATGTATATGCTGCAGGCCGAGTTCGACAAATCTCTAAAGTACGAGGAGCGGCATCTAGGTAATTGTTGTTATTGTATTATATTTTATGTCTGTAGTTTTTATTGTGTATGATGATTTAAAATATAATTTAAACACATTAGTCATAGAGGCAATGGTCGATCTTGCCTTTCGATCATAAGTAGTGCAGTTAAAAAAGATAATTACAAACTACATTAAGAAAAGTATAATAGGTTTGTTGCTGCTTACATTTCTGTCTAACACTTCCACAGCGGTAGCTAAGGAACTTCAGAACCTAGTGGAAGAACAGCGAGCTATGGCAACACTCGGCAGAATATACCTGCTGCAAGGACAGAGCTCCACTGACGATAGGGAGGCAAAGACCTCATTGAAGGCAGCTGAAAAAGCTTTCATGAAAAGCCTTGTTCTCTGTGAAAAGTAAGTAAATGGCCGATAATAGAATCCTTTTACTATACCCCTCAGATAAATACATCTTATTATTTCAGGTTAAACGGAAAAATAAACAAACATGAGTTGATGGATATGCGAGCTCGCTTACTCCTTAACATAGGGGTTGTTCAAGAGCATTTGGGCTATTTCGAGAAAGCCATCGACTGCATCAACAAAGCCATAACAATATGCTCTAATCAGGATCTGTTTGAAGTTCTCCATAATTGTTACACTACTGAGGCCCTCCTGCACACAAATAAGAAGAAAGATTACGCTAAGGCGTTGAGCTGTTTGAACAAAGCTTTGGAAGTGGCCAGTCGGTTAGAGGATAAGGTATGATAGCTACTAAAAGTGTATTAAAAATCTTAGTCATACATTCAATTTGGAACTTATTTAGCATTATTATAGGGTTCTAAATATCAAATACTTTTATTAAAAGATGCACCAACAATGGGATGGTAGGTGAACTAGTGCAATGGAATGCCATAATCTAACACATCTTCATCACTGTTGTAATAGAGTACAAAATTCAAGTGAATATCTGCCGTATTGGTATATTTTGAATCAAATTTTTTACTGCAACATTCATCATGTACATTCGTTCATCTTTGTAATAAGTACAACATAACAGAATAATTCCCTTTCAGATATTAAAAATGTGCGAAACATTATCATCAAAAGCAGAGATACTGTGTAAAATGTCAGACTACCAGAGTGCTAAACAGGTCTTGTTGAAGGCATGGAAATTAAAGACGCCCGATGAAGACGAAAGGGAGAATGTGGAGTCTAATCTGAGAGTTGGTAAGAAATTAGATAGTAATTATCACTAAGTGTTTACTAATGTGTTAGATTAGATAATATAACTATTGTTATTCTGTGGAATTTCTATGGATGTATAATAATCTATATTATGTAAGACAATTATGAACCAATTCACATTGAACATCAGAAAGAAAAAAATAAGAAGAAAGTCTAACCCCCATATCGTAAAGTATTGTTTGTCCTTAACTTACCAATTTCCTCGACTCCACTCAACCTCACTTGTGTGTTTTACAGTATATTGGTGGGTTTTGCACTCATTTTGAGCAACATAGGAATGGCATGATATTATGCTATAACATGTTTTATGGCCTTTACATTTTATTTCTATATACATATTATACTTTCCTGAAGTACATAACAACCTGTTACAGTGGCAGCAATATGCTACACAGAAGACCTTCTCATATCCACCGACCCCTCAGACCATACAACGTTCAAGAAACTATACGAGAAGCTAGGAGATGGTGCATGCCACCTCCGGAACTACTCCGGGGCGGTGGAGTGGTATCTGAAGATGTTGGATCAGGCGGAGCTAGCCGGAGAGTGTGGGAAGGCGCTGATACCCATCTATGTAAGGTGAGGTTGATTCGGACACCCTTTGAGATGAAGTCCAAGTCAAAAGTGATATAGAAAACATTTTATTATGGATTTGGTGTGCCTCACGGTGTTACCCGGTGTTGTTGGAATAAAAAGTAGTGTACGAGTTAATCCAGAGTGTTAGCTACCTCCATACTAAATTTTATGACAATTAGTCCAGCCGTTTGAGCGTGAAGAAGTAACAAACATAATTAAACACACTTACACTTTCGCCTTTATAATATGAGGAGGATTGAAATCTGAATTAGTGGCGTGTCTAGTTTTATGTGTTTGTTACCACTCCGCTCTGAAACACCTGAAAGGATTTTGATGAAATTTAGTGTACAGATAGTAGATACTAAGTCCTAGAATATGACATAGTACTGACTGCAAGTTATGTCATGAGCCATACCTAGTTTAAACATAATAATATGTCAATTGCAGCCTTTACCAAACATACAAAGACATGGGATCCTACAATGAGGCCCTTTACTATTACGAGAAAGAGTATGAACTCATCAGAGATGTTCCCAAAGAAGCTTACACAACGTTGTTCAACATTGCGGAGACTCTATTCTTGGCTAAGAAACCATACGATCAGGTGGAGAAGGCATGTTTGGACGCTAGAAAAGCTGTAAGTTATGTGTTTTTGAAACATTTCATGCTTCAGATAATATCTGCTGCTTCACCACCATAGCTTTTCACTTTTATCTATTTCAGGCTCAAGATTGGAACAAGCGAAAGTACGAGATTCGTATACTGAAAAGCCTTCTAAAGTACCAAGAAGAGTATGGCGAGACGGACAAGATAGACGACACAAGGTCCGAGCTTCACGCTCTGGGGTGCTCCAATATGGATAATGTGGAGAATTCTGAAGATGACCAGAGTTCAGCGGGAGGCGGTGATGAAGACACTACACATATTGGAGATGATATCTGTTTGGATGATCTCACTGGTAACACGATTTTCTAATTAAAATATCAAACATTGCTCCAACTCTGGTTGGGTATTCTGCCAAAACTATGGTCATACTGATTGTGGTTTCTTCTTGGATTGTGGTTGATTGCTGAACAAAATGTGATGTTGAAATGATTGGATACCATTTTTTTATTGTTAAGTGCCATAGCAGATCAGAATTATGAAGTTCAGGATCTGAGATAATGGAAACTTGGTGGTTTTTACAAAATATTTTTTAAAGAATAGGACAGTCGTATGAGAGTAGCTTCATGTTCAACATCAAATGTTATTTATTTATTTATTTATACTTATGTTGTATTGTATTGTGATATTTTGATGTGAAACATCTATAGCCGCACATAAAACCGATTTCTGGCGTGGCGACGCATGTCGTGGCGCCACGCGTCGCCACGCTATACGATGGTATAATATATGTATCAGGGATGTTACGGAGCTTCGACTCCGAATCCGATACGTCGGAACTTCCGATTAATATTGAACCTCCGGTTCCGACTTCGGATCCGAAACATTTCAATCGGAGGTTTGAATCGGAGGTCAAAGCATAGGTATTGGATAGCGGGGCTGCTAGCAATATTAATGTTCAAGCAATTTTATCAAATATATTGTTGAGCAGCGATGATGACGATGATACCACATCCGACCAACATGCAATGTTGGACAAATTTCTTATAGGTATTGAAAGGTGTGCATGAGTACAAGAGAGAAAAACGTATTCCCATAGGTGATGACCCCTTACTGTGGTGGAAAGTGAATGGAAGTACAAAATTCCAAGCTCTCCAATCGATTGCCCGTCAATATTTGTCGTGTCCACCAAGCTCAGTAGCAAGTGAACAACTCTTTAGTGGTGCTGGTCTAATCTATGACCCATTAAGAAATCGATTAGACGGAGACAAAGCTGCGAAGCTTTTGTTTATTAAATACAATTTATTGATCTTTTGATACTTTGCCACTGATTGGCCGCTCTAAATTACATTTACGCAATCGCAAGATTAAGTCATTCTTTCATTTTCATTCATAAGTTTATTGATTTTTGATTTAATTTAGATCTGCTACTGAAAACGTGAATAATAATTTTTAATATTAAATAAGCTGATTATACCCAAATATATGGTTTGTACAACTTTATTTTATTAGGCCAGCACTTAACACTTATCTCATCCGCCACCGCCTCCGACTCCGCTTCCGACTCCGGCTCCGGTTCCGACAAACCAAATTTAAAAACTCCGACTCCGACTTCGGTTCCGATTAAACCACCTCCGTAACATCCCTGATATGTATATACAGTCTATATGCAGTAGTGTGTACGTACGGTGTGGCGACGCGTCGCCATGCGCAATCGACTGTGCGATTCTCTCCCAACAAAATAATACAAAATAATGTCGATGTTTCACATCTGCCAGGCGTCCCGTGACGGCACACTTATTTTTTTTTTATATCATGACTTTATTGTTATTAATAGATTTATCCGATACAAATGAGGAAGACACCGGTGAACCAAAACGTGACTCCAGAAGGCGTGGCAAAGGTTTCGCCATCAAAAAGAATATGAAAGGAGAAACACAGTTACATGTTGTAAGTGTTCCATGTTCAATGCAAACAAGTAATCAAATTTTTCCTCTTCATAATATTAGTGTACATGACGGAACGGAGACGGTATAATATGTGGGGTGAGAGGTTGTGTGTGCAAATTCATGTTGGCATTTTTCTCCAAACTACTAGTCCGATTTTGATGCAGTTTTCAGTGATGGGTTTGTGTTTAATTGGTGCATAATCTTAGATAGCTGTCACGGTGTCAACTCACCAGGGGGCGCTGCAGTAAACATTTGTTTATGCATAAAAACCAAAACTACTACTCCGATTTTTGATGCAGTTTGTTATCTTTTTTCAATTCGTTTTTAACCGTCGAAAATTTTTAATTATGTTACTTGTTATTAAAAAGTGTTTTGTTACCTACCTCAGGCGTCCATATCAGGTAACAAGCTGTTAGTCGAGCGGTTGTTAGCCAAAGGGCACCCCGTCAACATTAGAGACAATGCAGGCTGGCTGCCGCTGCACGAGGCGTGCATCCATGGTCACATCGAGGTAGCCAACATGCTAATAGACAACGGTGCTAACGTCAACGACAGGGGAGGCTCCAATTGTGATGGTGAGTGGTTTCCCTTCTTCCAAGAATTAGTTGTATTTTAAACGAGAAGCACCTCGCGATTCACCCGCGTTAACTACTATCTAGGTAAATTATACGGGATAAAAAGTAACCTATGTCACTGGGCTATAGCTACACTATCCAGCTTCCCAACAGTGAGATAATTTATCAAATGGTTTTCTGTAGTTTCAGAGCCTATTCAATGCAAACAAACGAACAATCAAATATTTCCTCTTTATAATATTGGTAAAGATACTAATTGCGCCTCGCAGTTCAATCGAAAGTAAATGCGTGTGAAACCTTTTAACATCAGCTATCTGCCAATGAATGATGAGATGTCAAACTCCATCCTGGTCCGATAGTAACTGGTGGATTTTAGTATAGCGCAATCTCTTGAATGATGTCATCAATGAATGATGAGATGGAATTTCTTCTATTGCAGGTATCACTCCACTGTACGACGCGGCGAGCAATGGCCACCTAGAAGTTGTTCAACTGCTACTAGAAAAAGGGGCGATACCTTCACTCAAAACTGACTTTGGAGAGACTCCTCTGCACGTCCTACGGAAATGGAGGACAGGCACTATCCTCACCAAAGACGAAGAAGTCCTATACAATAATATCTGCAACAAAGTCCACAGTTTAATTGACAAGACTGATGTAGCTTTAAATAGATCTAAATCCAAAACCCCAGTGAAAGTTAGCAAGGAAGTGTCACCGCCTAGCACTTCCAAGCGGTCATGTGCAAAGCAATCGGAATCTCCAGCGTTGCGCAGAAGGAATGTCATAAACGACGAAAGCGATGATGATGATGATATTGATATGTCGCAAAATGTGCGGCAACAGCTAGCCTTCCCTTCGGATGAGTCGGACTATGACGAGCCAGTCAAAACTAAAGGCATCTCCGGTGTTAAAGAATATAGAAGCGCCATATCTGCACTCAGAAACAGAACCTGTGACTTACCCGAAGTGGATGTAAAGAAAACAAAAGCAAAATCAGCCCTCCTAGACCCTGAAGAGATCGACGACGATTGGCTCGATGACGACCTTGGGGTAAATAAGAATAAGAAGAGAAAACTTAGCGATCCATTGACGGTTGTTGCCAAGAAACCTTCCTACGAAACCATAAAAGACTCTATAGAGAGCATAAACAAAATAACGGAACCACTTGTCGAGAGCAACAAGATTATGAAACAAAAGAAAACTAGAATCAGTGATGTGATAGATGTAAGCGAAAACAGTTCGGATACGGAACAGTTTCAGAGGAACGAAAATGTTCGTCCTAAAGTTAGCCCGTCAGATTCTATGAGGAACATATCAAGGGAGTTGAATCATTTGAAACCTGGAGACAGCAGAGACGGTATGCGAAGACGCTGGAAGCGACAGAGCACTTTACTAAAAGCTGGCTTCCAAAGACAAAGGGAAGACGTCGACCAATCCAGCAACAGCGGCAGTGACAACGAATTCACAACTAGAAACTTCAACAAAGTATCTCTCACCAGAAAATCCTCTGGGGAAAACTTTGGTGTAAGCTTCTCAAGGAAATCTTCCAGCGAGAACTTTGCTTTCAACGGGAACGATGGGTTCAATATAGTTCAGAACATGAACCCTGGTATTGTGCAACCAATGAACGTAATACAACCTATAAACATAGTTCAATCTACGAGGAACGGGAGACCAGTGCAAACACAGATACTGCCGCCTGCAGCGGTGAAAGTGCAAGTTGAAGATAAAGTTCTGCTTATATCTTTGAAACTAGACACGATAAATAAGTTGACAATCAGCTGGCTGGTTGAGGAAGTTAAGTCTAGATATTACAAGTAAGTTTGTACATATACTACACAATACTACTAACATAAACTAGGAGGGAAAATGAATTTAGCTCTCAATTATTAGTAAATGCAATGTAATAATATCTAGGTATAAGTTTCAGTCTAATATTATGGAAATAAAGCGTAACTTAGAATGGCGAGGCGATTAAGAGACGCGTCCGATGTCGCCATTCAGTGTGATCGAAAATGTGTCATATTTCCATACATTTTGTGTCAAATTTCATTGGAACGACCAGGCGTCCACACGGCATAATCCCCTCGAGCTTGGGCCTAATTCTCACGTCTATCTTCCTAGATTGACAGGCGTTCGTCCAGTGTTCAGTCTGATGACGTCAGACGGTGCTATTCTCTCGGAAGATGACCCGCTCAGCTTGGTCCTCTCGTCCCCTGAACTGAAGACCAGCATTACGAACTGGAAAGCGTCGCCGGCCGAAGAGAGATACTTGGAGTGCTGTGACGCTCTGGGTGTATGTAAGTGTCTTTTGAAAATTCCTGTGTACTTAATATTATGATTCATGTGTGCTTTTTATTACCTTCAACAGTTATCTGGTTCCATGTAAAGCGCCACCTAGCGTGTGTAGTTGGAAACTAATTGATTTTTTATAACTATACAAAATTATCCACGAAATATCAAATGCTACAGTTTACGCTAATATCATGACAAGTAATATTATATCAATTAACATCCCTCAATGAATGAAGCTAACGTACTTGTATTATGAAGTCAAGTTACCACAGATAAGGTACGCTAATGAAGATTATCTCTTATTTTAGCGCCCTCCGAAGAGATCCAGCAAGCAGTCGGTAGAAGCCACACGACGCGGCGCATCGCACTCGGCTCTAACACGTTAACATCCTCACAAATACGGCCGTTGTTCCGCGCACTCACGCACCAAACCCACATCACAGCCGTCATGATATCAGACAACAACATAAGAGACGCCGGCGTCAAATACCTAACCGAATGTCTATGCACACTGAAGCATTTAACGCATTTGGACATCAGCAAAAACAACATCACGTGCGACGGAACGAAATCCCTGCTAAACCTATTCGAGAAAGCGTCGAGAGCTGTCTGCCAATCCCTGGAAGAACTAGACGTATGCTCCAACCCAATAGCGGACGAAGGGTTCCAGCACATAGCCAAAATAAGCCAGCACGTCAAATTAAAACTGCTCAAGTTGAACAATTGCAATATAACCGAGAACGCTGTGTCGGAAGCGACTAAATCGAGCTTAAGTTTCGATAACGTAGAATCGATAGACATAAGTAATAATGCAGTTGGAATACCGGTGGTTAGTTGTTTGATGACGTCATTGAACCCTAATTTGATTGTGGATTTGGACATGGATAATATCGGCGTGGAAGGTAATGTGGTGGGGTGTATCGCTAGCTTTTTGGACTCGGCGAGAGACTTGAAGCTAAGGAGGTTCGCGCTATCGAATTGTAAACTGGTCGATGGACAGTTTATGAGGATATACAGGTAAATGTTCTATGTTAATACTCTGATCTGATTTTAGGCGCTCCATAAGAATAAAGAATACATTGCATGGACATGATTTTTCTAGCCACAGATAAAAGTGAATGTTGTAATTCTGTTTGCACTTATATTGACATTATTGACGGAAGTTATAAATACTACCCGCAATGTTTTATAACATCTAATAAGATTATAATATTCTTATTAACGTAAGAAAGTGCTAACTCATGCTACTTTACTTTTCTTTTTCACATAATATAATCTACCATCATTTTTATCTCTTCACAGATCAATAGGGCGCGCCAAGAACTTGCAATCAATCACGCTCAAAAACAACAATCTCACATTTATAACCTTGAAAAAATTGCTGCAACGCCAGCCGCCCGTGCCTCAGATCAACCTTGAGGGTTGCCAGGACATATTCAAGTACTCCCCAGACTCGGACTTCCAGGTGTGGCTGCCCGCCGTGGACTTTGGGAGATGTCTCCCCGAGATCAACGTTACCCCCGTATCGAAATCGGACGAGGAGCGTGAAAGCTTGAAGATGTTTTCGAAGACCTGGTTCAATTGTTTCAAAGGCAGGGGAGTGATTGAGCATGGAGATGGAGGGTTGATTAAGTTTACCGCTAGGTGATGGGTGGATTGTACATTTAAGGTGGACAGTATTATAAAAGCTCCTACATACGAGGTTTTGAAGGTGTGTGAGTTTGAAGACCTGGAAGAGCTGTATCAGTTTTTTCAACTTCCTCTTGGCATCTGTGGATGGCCGATGGAGTAAGAAAGTGGAGGGACTGGATTTAAGCTATTTTAGTTTACTATTATTTTCTTGTTTAGTAATGTGACAAATACGCTACGATATAATAAAAAAAATATAATGCACCTTTACATTAAAGTTCCGTAAAGTAAATTATACTTTTTATACCTTATTTATTAATGGATATTGGTTTTGTTATTTTTTAAAACTAGAAGTAACTATGAAACTTTCTTATTTTATATGAAAATCGGGTCTGATTTTGTATTCTCTTCTATTCATTAATTAATCCCCGACGCAAAACGACGGGATGTTATAAGTTTGACATGTCTGTGTGTCTGTTATCTGTTTCTATTTCATCAATAGTAACATGTACAAATTCAGGTAGTAATAAGAAAGCAAACTGAAATCACTGTGCCTTACAAACGATACTAAACATAATGTAAATAAAATAAACGTTAAATAAACTTGTACGCAGTTTTTTATTACTATATTATTTGGTAGGTACGTAGTTATCCTACTTTGTATCTGAGCATAATAAATGAATTAGGAAATAACTACTACCTACGTAAGATCTGATTGAGTTTTTATTTTCTTGACTTAGGCTGTATGAAGTTATGCTCTTTAGCCACATAATTACTAAAAAAAATGGTCCTTTTTGGAGTTTTGGCGGGAAACCGATAGGTTGGTTTTGTATTTTTTTCTCAAACTTGTGTTTCTTTGAGTGTTAATGTGTAATATTACACATTGAGTGTTCGTTAACGTGCACGAGTGTGGGCAAATGATATAACGCCATAAAACGTGTAATTTCGCATTTTTTCCAAAACTCCAGGAAGTTTTATTTAAGCGTCCACCACTTTACTGAATCATGACTTTGACTATGTAAATAATCAACTTGACTACTTGACCACGAGGATTGCTTTAATGCTATGACTTTACTATTGTGAAAATAAATAGGTACATAATAAAATACTTGACACTGGCTAAATGCACAAACCGTGCGAAGCCATATCTAAAACAAAAAATCTTGGACATGTGGACATGACATTGACATACACATGACTGACTTGACAGTCTGAGCTGTCTACCCAACTGCTGATGCATGAAAGTGCTGTGCTGACAGAACAGACTGATTCTATGTAGGTACTAGGTACGTACAGACAGACAGTACCTATCTACCTAAACAAAAACAACATAACCTCAAAATTGTGTGAGAGCCGCACACGACACACCTGTCGGTCGCATAGGTTTTTGGTTTCGCAACGTTTGAAGCACTTATTTATTTGTGAAAGCAGTTTAAACACACTACAACAATGGCTGAACAAGTAAATCAACGTATCGAGGATATGATAAATGAGTTGGAGCAGATGCGGAGAACCAGTCTTTACAATGATGAAGAAATAAGGTTATGTGTTTACATCAATGTTTATCTACTGAACCTCCAATAACCGTTTTATATCTGTACCTACAAGCTAAAGTCACGCTTAAAACAAATCATTTTGGCGTTACAATGCTAATTTCGGAAGAGTAGGTAGGATAAAAAAATTTCTAAGGTTATTTATTGGCATCAATTTTTCATGTTGATTTCCATTTTACAGAGAAATATCTCGGAAACGCAAAGAGTTTGAATACCACATACAGCGCAGGGTCAAACAGAAAGAAGACTATGTCCAATACATAGCTTATGAGCTTGCTTTACTGGAAGACATAGCCGTTAGACGGAGAAATTTAAAATTGTCCGAGAAAAAGAAAGATATAGAATATGCAATAGCTAAAAGACTGAACCGAGTTTTCAAGCAGTTTATATACAGATTCCAGAATGATGTGGAAATATATTTTGAGTACATTAAATTCTGCAGAAGTGTTGGGTTTTCTTATGCCATTTCAGGCATTATTGGTCAAATGCTTCAGGTATGTTACCTTATTTTAACAAAAAATAATGCAAATTGAGAATGCTCTTTAGATAGACGTTATTACCATGTTATATTTGCCATAATTGAACATAATGTGAGGAAAATCAAGTACTTACAGTAATTGCACCCTAATATGTAACAAATTTACGTACTGACCAGATTTTGTAAGATAATAAGAGTTTTCGTACTTTGCAAACGTGCCCCTTTGATAGCTCTAATACAGTTCTATAAATACTTTAACTATCAACACTAACTTCTGAACACTTTCTGAGGCATAGATGCCAGAAAGCTTCCAGGTTTGTTGTCAAGTGTTGATTTCAGATCCACGGGGACAAACCTAAGATGTGGCAGCTGGCCAGCAAATGGGAGAGTGAGGAGCAGAACAACTTAGAGAGCGCCAGGAGTTTCCTCCTGAAAGGCATCCAGCGACACCCTAATTCTGAAGTCCTGTACTTAGATCTGTTCAAAACTGAACTGCTTGTGTTGAATTTCGCCGCTGATACTGAAGAAGACAAGGTATTATTTGAATATGATTTCATAAATTAACTAAGAATAATATTGGAACACAAAATAGTATTATGTATGCTGTGGATTCCATGCTCTGACCAAGATTCAGTACTAACTAATGTTACTATGTTATATTTCAGGAAAAACAATGCAAAAGGGCAGATGTTGTTTTTAGGAACGGTGTCAAGAACATCAGTAATATTGAGTTCCTATTTAAATTATTTGACCTTTGCCTGAAGTATGAAGTTGAAGGTGATATCAGAAGGTCATTAAAGGAAGAAATATGGTCACGCAGAGACAATAAGGAAGTTTGGCCTTACATTGCCCAAAAAGAGTTGGAAGTTAGTGATATTTTAAACACTGTTTTAAAGATGTAGAAGTCTTGTATTAACTTTCATAAGCAATTTGATTTACTTGTATAGATGAATGTTTGTTTAGGTAAATCTAGCAAGACGGAAAATTGTGAAATTCAATTGCAATGAAGTTATTTGTTTTAGGGCTGCCATTGGGAAGAGATTGAAGAGTTTGTAAATGAAGATAGTAACTTCCCAGCATCATTGAAAAATGTTATTGGAGTTTATGAAGAGGCTTTGCAACAGGTAAACTGTGATATCAACATTGAAGACGAGAATAAAAAATGATGATGGATGTATTTTCTAATAATGAAGTAATTAAAATGAATGTTTTTTAAATGAATAGTAATTTAGCTATATTGAGACAGCAAGTGATTTATCCCTCAAGTGGTTGTAATTAAAGTATCCTCAGATTATTTTGTCACCCGCGAATATTAAACTATTACTACTAACGCTTAATCCAAGATTATTTTGTTTACTTAATTATCTCTTTCCTCAGTTTCCAGACCAAAAGCTTTGCACAAGATACATTCACAGCCTTCTGGGCCTCGATGAGAGTTTATGCTCAGACCAGCAGAAGTTAAAAGTTGTGAAGCATGCCTGGATGTACGGTCACGAGAGCGGGCTGCTGACTGACGACATGTATGCATTTGGTATTGACATGTTTAAGGCGGAAGGTGAAATGACGACTGAGGAGCTGGTGGAGGTAACTTAAATTTTTTTAAACCCTTTGAGCAACCAATGACAGACACAATAGACATTTAATTGTAACATGGTCCGTACGGACCAGCCCACCCCAGGGTCGCAGGGCAGCTTATAGGCTAGTTGATGATTATCTCACTTGGTGTTCAGACAATAAGATTAGTTAATTTGAAATTGGTTATTTCGATGCAACAACATCAGCTGTCAGGTCAGCTGTTCACAGAAAACATGAAACAGTACCTACATTCTAGTAATAAAATTCTTTCATAGCTCCTAGACGCAGCACTAAAGAAGAACTCCCAAGTCACATCCATTTGGAAAGAGAAAATCCTGCTGAGTAAACCTAATGAAAAGAAGATGATGGCTGTACTGCAAGATGCCACAAAGGCTTTGAAGTCAGAAGACGCAACAGACCTTTATAACTTGATGTTGGACAATGTTACAAGTAACGCCACTGTAAGTTATGTAGACATAATAGAGCTTAAGTTATTACAAATGCGAAAGTATCTTTGTTTTTCTCTTTGCGTCTTTTACACAGCTACACTAGAGATTTATTTTTTAATGAAATTTAATGTGACATGTATTTCTGTTACAGCTAAAGATTTTATTCAACAAATTCCAACAGTGTGAAAATGCCGTCTTGTTAGAAGTGAAACCAAAGCTCTTACAGAAGATGTATGAACACAACGGCTTGAAGGCTGCGAGGGATTTCTATGAGGAACTTATCAGAACTCCACCTATCCAACTAGCTGTCAACCAAGTCATGATAAATATTGAAAAGGAGCAAACAAAACCCAATGTGAAAAATATAAGGAGATGCTATGAGTGCACTGTAATGCACCATGGTACTGACAATATTAATATTTGGATGGATTACATGAAGTTTGAAACAGAACTGGGTACTCCGACTTTTTCATCTTTGGTACACAGAAGAGCTATTGGCATGTTGACGAAAGACTTTGTAGATGAGTTTATCAAGGCACTGACTTTAGCTAATGTAAATTAAATGTATTTATGCCATAACTTTTTTTCATTTATAATTATAATCATCAACCAATCCGGACTAGGCCCCCGTGGTGGATTATGGCCTTACCCTCCTCACGAAACTGAGGGGAGGCCTTTGCCCAGCAGAGGGACAGTTACAGGCCGAATTATTATCTTGTTTTTAGTTATAATTATTGTTCATCCAAACCCTAATCATCCATTTAGCTTCAGAATTCTTGAAACCAACTGCGGCTTACCAAACTACATAATTGTAATTTCGTCTAATGAGTAGACGAAATAATGACTAGGGTATTCATAGGTATTATAAACTGAAATAAATTTAATATTTTTAGATGTACCTAGTATTTGTGTCTGTAAGGATTGAGGTGCCACTTTCAAAAAGTACAAATTCTAATTGAGGTGCCACATTTACAGTAACAGAACTTTTTATGTATATCACCTACAAACATCTGCTCTCAGTTACAAAATTATTTAAACTCGTACAAAAAAAACTGGTAGAATCTTTTTAGAATTTGAACTTTTTTTTAAGTGGCACCTCAATCCCTACGGACACTAGTATTATGCAGTAGGTATCACATGGTTTTTTACATTATTTTAGTAGGTTTATTGGGACTTTTCCAAAGGTATAATTTATACAAGGGATATCTAAATAAGAAAACAAATATACGTAGAGGAATAAAGTATATTTATTTAAATATTATACCACACCTTGACAATCAACAATCTAGCAAAACAATATTCACATGGTACCCCATTTTAATCTAATTATTTACATATCTCATTTTTATAATCATTGTTGAATTGAATCTACTTTGTTGGAACATGGAACAATATTACAACACTTATAACAAATAAACGCAATACATAAATGCAATGGTGTGAATGTGGGCATCTATGGCTGCATGGCTGCTACAGGTGCTATGTAGTATCTAAAGATAAGGGATGATCCTCGTTTATGTTGCTTATTTCTGAGCAATTCCCTCCAGCAGGATGGCCATGATGGGTACAGTGGCATCGCCGGTGGGTTGCCAGCCTGCAGGCTGCACCCAGCCACCGCCATGCAGGTAGAGACAACTACCAGGGGGTAGGTAACAGTACTCGTCACAAAGGTCAACAGTGGAACAGTGTAGTATCTCAAGTCTTTTGTCTTCACCAAATATTTGTTTACGTAGTACGCCAAAATACCAGTTGTGGCTATGCATGTCAAATCGCCCAGCAATCTGGGTATGAATCCGTGGAAAAAGCCCAAGATTCCGTCGTCTCTGTAGATCGAAACGATCGCTCCGATCAAGGAAGAATAGTTTTCCTCTTTGCCGATGAAAGAGGCCATCATTCTGACTGAAACTACTTGGAATGGATACGCGACGATGTTTGAAGCGATGTGCATGATCATACCGCGGCGGCCGAGCTTGATGTAGTCCTCGGGCTTCGGCTCGTCATCGTTGATAATGTTCGGAGGGTCCTCGATCTCAGGAAGGTTGATGCCACTCGCGTTTATCACTTTGGACGTGAGTTGGCTGGAAGCGATAAGTCCGAGGAGCCTGGCTGATAAGCCCTTGTAGCAGCCGAGGACTCCGTCTTGGTTTTTTATATACTTGATGTATTGGAAAACGTTAGGTAATATCATGGCAGGGCGTCCGAAGAGGGTGGTCGACCGGCGCGGCGCAAGGGGTTCGAAGCCGAGTTGAATAAGAACTTTCGCATATTCCATAGGGTGACATACTGTGGTGACGATTAGTTGGGACGGCAAAGCTGCTATTTTCGCTTTTTCAGTCTCGTCCATGTTTTGACAAATTTCACGTCCTTTCGAATCCGAAATCAAAATTGACCATGAACAATTTTGACAACATAGACTTTCATCCACATGTCAAAATTATTGAGGTGTTGCCATTAACAAAATCATAGTTACTTGAGCAATAGACATAGACTTTTTATTCTAATCGATCGATTGGTAGAATATTAAAATCCAAACGTGCCGCTGGTAAAGTAAAGCCCGCACTACACTCCCGCGAGAACTGCTGGAGCTGGAACGGGAGTAAAGTGTATGACTTCTCGGAGTTCTCGGCATTTCTTTTTTTTGAAACCATTTTGCGTTAGTATCATAAATGATGTCTGATTCGAAAAGTAAAGGAATGGAGCACCTTAGAAGACTGCTTCTTCCTCGACAGCTATAATATTTTGCGAGTCTTCTATGTGAATGTGGGTGCACTACATGGAGTTAGTAGGTGGGTAGGACTTTTGTGGGCAAGCTTGTTTGCATCGTCATTATAAGAAACTTAGGTAGGTATACCTATATTAAAATAGAAGTAGGTAGGTACCGTATCTACTCAATGCTTATTAAAACTTAGTTTTTTATTATTAGGTAAAATCCGTATAATTAAGTATAGGTACTAAAATAAAATTCAGTTAACTATGTAACGTTAAAATACTGTATTATTATTTTGTATGCTAAGCTGTTGAGGTAAGCAGTTCGTTGGAGCCGTCTTCGTCAATTTTGTAGGGTAGTTGTGTTGATGTCATCAGCGTGGGGGGCCCCCGCGAGTCTCGACGTGTGTCCTGGAACTGTTTTGGTAAGATAATAAAATTATATTTCATACTTATAGGTAACCAGTTTATATCTATTTCAATCTCTTCATTTATTTTAGTACCTACTTAAGCTAGTCTTTGTACATGTTTGTAGGTATACCTTTAGCTGCTGTACCTAGTTTCAGGTAGGTAGCCTAGAAAAACGTCTTATTTTTTTTTATTAGAAGTAATGTAGGTACCTAGCCACCGTAAAAACTTAGTAAGTAGGTATACGTCGCTAGGTATACATAAAAGCCTGACGCAGATAGAGCCTGCTAGCGTGACCGTATTATATCTTGCCCCATTTCGGGGTAGACTGCTCACGGGGTTTTAGTGGATCCGAGTCCCACACAACCACCCTCTGTCACCCCTGTGCCTCTGGCATAGTGAACAGTGCGGCGAAAAGGGTAGGTACTTAGTAAGTTAAGTAGGAAAATTTAAGAGTCTCTCTAGACTACATAAATAATTATATGGAACAAGCTACGGTCTACCCATCGTTATTTAGGTTTAGGGACCCTATTTACTAAGACTCCGCTATCCGTCCTTCTGTCTGTCTGTCACCAGGCTATAAGTACTTCATTAACCGTGATAATAATAATTAGACACTTGGAATTTTCACAGAATATGATGTAGGTATTTCTGCTGCCGCTATAACAATAAAAAACTAAAATAAATATTTAAGGGGGCTCCCATATATAACAAATTCGATTTTTTCCGTTTTTATAGATAATGGTACAGTAGTACCCAACTGATATGGCTTACCGATGTACCTGCGCAGAAGATGAATTTTCAAAGCGCGGGAAATGCTATTGACCGCTATTGGTCGGCAGCCGCCGCCATCTTAGCGAGCTTAGAGGGAGATGGAACTAACAGCTGCAGTGTATTATGAACCTTATAATAGTGATCTTAGGTTGATTGTAAGTTTTAAGCATTCTTTCGTTAATCTTCGGACCATACTTTCTTTTCTGCGCGAACGAAGATTCACGACGCGCCTTATAAGTTGGGTACCTACTAGTATACGAAACCTTTCGTGCGCGAATCCGACTCGCACTTGGCCGGTTTTTTTTTCTACGGGTGTTGCAAGTTTGCTAATAGTTTTTTCTATACGGACTGGTTCTTACCACGTCAGGCTTTTCCTCGTCAGTACTGTCGTCGGCATCTGCCTCGTCGCTTGCTTCGTCCAGATCTTTCGCTCCTTCTTCCTCTTCCACTTCGTCATCTTCGTTTTCTGACGTTTCATCTTTCTCTTCTAATGGCTCCCAAACGCGTTCTTTTTCTACTATATCTAGGTATAAATAATGCGTTTGTTATTACTTATGGTTCCATCACGTTAAACCTGATTCCTAATCATCATTGTCTCCAAGGATGTACCCTACATTAGTATCTGAAATTGTCGAACTCAGCGACCATTTCATGTGCATTGTTGGAAGCTATAGCCAAGAATCTCAAAGTTAAGTAGTACAGGACGCTTTATTTGTATATAGTATTTGCTGCAGTGTTACGAAGCACACATCATTGGTGGCATCTTTACCTCTAAACCTCAAGGATCCTCTTCTAGGCTTGTCCTCAGGCACTTCCACTATAACCGTCGGTACTCCGTCGATGGACACCCCGTTAGTTTTCTTTTCACTTTCTTGGTTACTGTCTTCACTATCTTTGTTTGCCTGAAATTGTAAGATGTTTAGAATAACGCCATCTATCTATCCGATGATAGGCTATGATAGCTAATCGATATCAGATCAAATCCCGTCGCGTATTTGTATAATTAGAATACTACCTACCTAGGCATAAGTTTGGCTATATTATCATTACAAGGGATAGTTGCTGGCTGATTTGCTAGACATAATATGAAAATACCTGTAGGAAAGAAACACTTGGTTCTTGTAGTTGGAGAGCGATTTCTTTGCTTCTCATTATCTTCTCGTCAGTTTCCTTTTCCAGGTTGAGTCTGTGCGTTTTGTGCGTTCGCCACATCTGGGAACAAAATGGTATATTATATTACAAGTTTTTTTATTAGGCAGGTTTTTAAGCTCAACATCATCTTCAGCCTATTATCTTTATTCGGCCATTGCTGGTCTCTCCTCGTGATGCTGTTCACGAGGAGAGAGCCCAATCTTCGATTCTCACTGCTGGTCTCTCCTCATTCACTTACCTGTAAGTTTTGATTAAAAAATAAAAGTTCTGATTACCGGGAATTCTAAACTCACGTGGTATCCAGTATAACACAGTCCCAGCACGAAGACGACTATAAGAGCAATGAAGTACTTGTCAGTATTTTCTTCTTCCGCATCTGGTTGCTGGTACAAAGAATCGTAGGGAATCCGCGCGGGAGGTTCCTCCGTCCAGGTCTTTTCGCCGCTCTGGAAGAGTACCTACCGTGATCGATTACCATCATCATCATTATTGTGATATATGTGGTCTATGGACTGTCATCCGCCTCTTGTATTATAGACGTCTCCGAGTATGGCCGCATTTTTATTATTATAATCCTCCCATATCCTAGGCAGCTCCAGGAGCCTAGATACATACTATTTTGGCGACGAGGAAATTTACCGACGCGGATTGGAAATGTTTTCTATTTAAAGGAAATATTTTTGTGCAATAATCGACGCGGTTCCAATGCGCAGTCCGTTGTAACGGAAAAGCAAACAAGATGGCGATTGGTAAGATTGGGCCTTTTGATATTGGAAAGGACAATTGGGGACTTTATGTCGATCGCTTGGAGCAATATTTTATTGCGAACGATGTGAAGGCAGCGGTGAGAGTAGCCACGTTAATTACGGTCGTCGGTAGCGACGCGTATGAACTGATGGTTAATTTATGCACGCCGACGAAGCCCGCAGACAAGTCATACAATGAGATTGTAGAGGTGATGAAGAAGCACTTGCAACCGAGGCTGAGCGAGCTGGCTGAAAGGTTTAAATTTAGACAGAGGTTCCAAGCTTCAAGCGAGAAGGTGGCAGATTATATGGCAGAGTTGAAAAAAATGTCAAAAGACTGCTGTTTCGTAGCGGAGAGTTTGTCAGAAAACTTACGAGACCAGTTCGTGTGTGGCTTAGTGAGCGACAGCGTTAGACAGCGGTTATTTGCGGAAGATAAACTTACGTTAGAGTCTGCGTTCAAATTGGCGGTCACTATGGAGGCAGCAGAGCAAGATGCAGCTTTAGTGGACAGTAGAAGGAGGGACGGCAGGTCTACGCATGTTTATAAGATCACTAGTGGAGGTTCCACCAACAAGGCTAGCAGAGAAGTTGGTGAAGCTGTTGTGCCTATTAAAAAGGCAGTACCGATCTGTTCGACTGTATGTCAAGTGTGTGGCGGCCGTCATGAGGCCAGTTCTTGTAAATTTCAGTCATATGTTTGCAGAGTTTGCAATCAACAAGGGCATTTGAGGAAGGTTTGCCCAAATCGCAGCCGGGGTACTGTGAAATTGCACACTATCGACCAGAACGTTTCTTATGAGAACGATAGTGACAGTAGTGATGAGGTAAATAACTTTTCTATGTTAATGACTGGTTCGCAGGAGTATGGTCCTTATATGGTTAACGTGGGAATTAACGGTGTTATTTTACCGATGGAAATCGATACTGGTTCTGTTATATCATGTATAAGTAGTGATCGTTACGAAAAATTGTTCGCGAAGTATCCCTTACTGACAACTAATTTAAGCTTGAGGTATTATACGGGGGAATTGGTGGTGCCTAGAGGAAAGATTGTGGTTCCTGTCATTTTAAATAAAGTATGCAAGCAGTTGGAGTTGTACGTAGTGAATAAAGGGAAAACTAGTTTGCTGGGCAGGCAGTGGTTGAAGGAACTAAACTTTAGCTTACCCATGGCCACGTGTAATCAGATTGCAGATAAAGAGGCAGTTTTCGACATAGACGATTTCAGTTCCAGATATAGTTACGTGTTTGCTGACGGTCTGGGGAGGTTCACCGGGGGTACCGTCGGTTTTCGGCTCCGCGGAGATGTGCAGCCCATGTTCCTGCGTGCCCGCCCACTCGCCTTTGCTTTACGAGAGCCGGTGGAGAGGGCGATTGATCAGATGGTAAAAGATGGAATCCTCACGCCGGTAAGCACGTCGGACTGGGCTACGCCTATTGTACCAGTTATGAAAAAGGATGGCACAATACGAATTTGTGCTGATTTCAAAGTTACCCTGAATAAGTACTTAGAGGTGGATCGTTTCCCTTTGCCTAGGGTAGAGGACTTATTGATTAAGCTGCAGGGCGGGGAAAAGTTCTCGAAAATTGATCTGTCACAGGCTTATGCTCAATTTGAGCTAGACGAATCTAGGGAGTTTGCGGTTATTAATACTCATAAGGGTCTTTTCCAGTACAACCGATTGATTTTTGGTTTAGCGTCAAGTCCGGGTATTTTCCAAAGGAAAATAGAGCAGTTGTTTGGAGACATGCCTAATGTCGGTGTATTCTTGGACGACGTGATCATCAGTGGTATTAATGACCGTTCGCATATGGAAACTCTGCATGAGGTTTTTGCTCGACTGCAAAAGTATGGTTTAAAAATACGTAAGGATAAGTGTACCTTTTTTGCGGACTCTGTGGTTTACCTAGGATTTGTGATCAGTAAGGAAGGAGTTCACACTTGTCCGGAAAAGGTTAAGGCTATCAAGGAGGTTCCCACTCCAAGTAACGTTTCGGAGCTACGTTCGTTCTTGGGGTTGGTTATGTATTATGCAAAATTCGTGCCGAATATCAGCACTCTGTTGGCTCCTTTGTACAACTTATTGAAAAAGGAGGTTAAGTTTGTCTGGGACGATCATTGTGCAGCGGCGTTTACAAAAGTTAAGGATCTAATGATTTCCAGTAAGATCTTGGCGCACTATGCACCGGATTTGCCGTTGGTGCTGACGACGGATGCAAGCAGCGTAGGGGTAGGTGCTGTCATATCTCATTTGACACCGGATGGGGAAAGACCCATTGCTTTCGCATCTAGGGTGCTTAATAGTGCTGAAAAATCTTACTCGCAGATAGATCGTGAAGCTTTGGCTATTATTTTTGGCATCAGGAAGTTTCATCAATACCTTTATGGTAGGAAGTTCACATTAAAAACGGATCACAAACCTTTGGTCAGTATTTTTGGAAGCAAAGCAGGTATACCGGTTATGGCAGCGAGTAGACTGCAAAGGTGGGCCGTGTTGCTTTCAGGCTATAATTATGATATTGAGTATGTGCGAAGCGAAAAGAACTCCGCGGATGCGTTGTCTCGTTTACCCGTCGGTCAGCCGAAGAGGGTAGTGAAGGAATGTACGTATATGAATTTCATTCAAAACTTCCTGCCAGTTTCTAGGAAGGTTGTCCGCGAGGAGCAGGCTAAGGATGATATTTTGAAAAAGGTTGTTTTTTATTTGCAGAGTGGTTGGCCCGCTAACTGTGCTGAGGTAGAACTAAAGCCATTTTTCTTGAGAAGGAACGAGTTGTACTTGGATCGAGGTTGCATAGTGTGGGGCTATAGGGTGGTGGTTCCGGTTAGTTTACGGTCAAATTTGCTCAAGGAGCTACACCTTGGCCACCAAGGCATGGTAAAGATGAAAAGTAGTGCACGTAGTTTCATGTGGTGGCCCGGCATAGATGGTGATATCGAGTTGGCGTGCCGGCAGTGCAACACTTGTGCGGCAGAGAGCGCGGCTCCACCTCGAGCGCCTCCGCAACCGTGGCCGTATGTACCGGAACCTTGGTCTCGAGTTCATGTTGACTTCTTGGGTCCTTTGAATGGCAATACATTTTTGGTTTTAATCGATTCGACAAGCAAATGGTTAGAAATTTTTAGGATGCCACGGACGACGGCCAGTGCGGTGATTGCAGTTTTGAGGGAGGTGTTCGCTCGTTTCGGTTTACCCAGAGAGATTGTGTCGGATAATGGTCCCCCATTTTCGAGTTCGGAATACGCAAGTTTCATGGCAAATAACGGTGTTAAGGTCACCTTTGCAGCGCCATATCATCCCTCTTCGAATGGCGCAGCTGAAGGCGCGGTCAAATTGTGTAAACGCGCAATCAAAAAGTCGTTACGTGATGGGGTTGATTTAGACGCAGCTCTACAGACTTATTTATTGGCGTATAGGAACTCTAGTCACAGTACTACTGGTGTTTCTCCTGCGATGCAGTTGCAACGCAGAAACTTACGATCTAGATTGGATTTACTCAAGGAGGATAGGCAGGTTGAAGAGCGAGTATTAGGGGCTCAACGAAAGCAAATAGAGTACGCGGGAGGCACTTCTAGAGAGTTTCGGGTGGGAGATTCTGTATGGGTTAGGAATTACGCAGGGGAGAAGAAATGGATAGAAGGTCAGGTGTCAGCTAAGTTAGGTTCTCGGCATTACCTAGTCGGCTACGGAAATGGTCCACCTTTAAAAAGACATATTGATCAGATGAAGGGTAGGTGGTTACAAACATGCACGTTGCCTAGCCCCAGTCCGTCTGTGTCGGCTGAGGGTTATGAGTCCTGCGAAGATGCTTCTCCGGTTCCCTTGGCTTCTCCTGAAGCTAATGTGGAGAATAGGGCGGACACGCAAGCGGATTTAAGTGTGTCGCCTCTTGTGGAAACACCCAGTCAACTCCGCAGACCGACCTTGCGTAATAGGGACTTACTAAGGCCGCCCAGGCGGCTTGGGCATGATTTTGTGTGATTTAATTTGTTATTGGTTATATTGTTAGCGGTTGTACATTTATTATTAGTTTACATTTGTAGCAGTTAAGTTTTGTTATGTTTTGTTTTGTTGTTATGTTGTGCGCTATGTGTGTACCTACCTGTTAAGTTATTAAGTTATATGTTATGTGTTTAAGTGTGGGGGTGTGATATATGTGGTCTATGGACTGTCATCCGCCTCTTGTATTATAGACGTCTCCGAGTATGGCCGCATTTTTATTATTATAATCCTCCCATATCCTAGGCAGCTCCAGGAGCCTAGATACATACTATTTATCATCATCATCAGCACCACCATCATCATCATCATCATCATCATCATCACAACCCAAATCCGTCCACTGCTGAGCACGGTTCTCTCCAAAACCACAAACTCTCTTATTTCTTTCCTACAAACTCGCGCTTCAAAAGTTTCGTATTTTATAAGAAAGCAGTAAACCAACACCACTAAATATCATAATACTCACAAAGTTTCCATTATGCGTCGCTGCCAGTTGATCGTGCTCCGGCCAAGCCTCATCAAAATCAGCAGAGCATAGGGCACTCCTAATGCCTTGAGCATTGACCACGTTAACTTTTTCAGAGTCTGAACGTGTAAAGAGCATGTATTCTTCTAATGGTTTCATTATATAGTCGTTTATTTCAACTAAGATGTCTGGAAGTGTTTTGATTTGTTACTTGGTGTTATATATAACATACTAAACAGATGGGTTCCTTTTGATCTCTAAATGTGCTAAAGTTGGTATCTATATTCGTAGATTATCTTCATAGTAAAGTTAGTCTCTGGCCCTAGTGGTTATATCTATTGATAGCAGTCGTTAAGTCACGTCAGAAGTTCTTATATGGCCTGATGTATTCTGACACAGGTACTTATAAGACCCTACCTCATTCATCAAACAAAAATTGGTAGTATTAGCATTGCCAACACCACCTCCAACCCTACTACCAGTCTACTACAGAAAATAGTATCATAACAGTAATGCACCTAAGTACCATCATTTACGTAAATAGAGGCACCTACATCATTAGGAAGACTAAAACCAGGTTTCCATATAAGTACAATCACCTCCATTTCAAGTTTACTTACTGGAAAGACATCCACTGTATCCCTTGTAGATCTTCAACCTAGGATCTGTTGTGTTGAGTCCCCCTATTTGTACCTCATTGGACCCTACGTCAGACACTTCGAAGAGATCTTGTGTTATCTTCTCTAATGGAACTTCTATTCGATCTATTAGAAGAGTCGCTTCTTGGCCTGTCCTCGTATAGTATACTGTGTGGCGGGCACCTGCAGAAATTATTTAGACAAGTATAATTTTTATGATAGGTAGATTTGCGGTGAAAAATACGGGTGAAGGGGTTTCTCCATTGGAGTTTTGATAGATCGATCTCTATGATTAAAAATATGTGGGTACATGGAAATTTATGGATCTCTCAAGAGTTATACGAAAATTAACTATACCACCGGATTGGGAACGCATAAGTTTGCGAAGAGCCGACAGAGAGAGGCAATTATTTGCAAGTAACCTAACAAAAGACTCCTCGCGAAAGGGAGGGGAGGCCGTTGCCCAGCAGTGGGACAGTTTCAGGCCGAATTATTATTTTTTTTGTTTGCCAGAAAGCGCTTGAGCTGTTTCATGATTTTCCAAAACCACATTCATTACAATCTGTGAAAATCCAGCACAGTAGAGTTTTACAATATTCTATCTTTACTGCTACCATCGGAGTTTTCTTAAGGAATGCAATATGAGCTACTTCAAAAGACCGGTAAAACTTTTATCTGTCTCGCACTACGTAGGTCATAATACTTATAATTGTGGTTTAATAAGCTTACCATTAAGAAAATTTCTGTTCTTAAATTCAGCACCATAGGTGGAATCTTCTCTATCTTCTTCGAACTTGAGATACCCGTCTTGTGTTATTGCAACTAGAAGGTAATAACTTCTCCTGAAACCAATATTATCTTTAATTGTTACCACAGCCTGACTCTCACATGCAAAATACTCACTCACTCTACGTTTCATAAAATACAAAAAATATATAATAATATGTGTGTACGTACTTGTTTTCTGTCTGCACCAAAAGCAACACAGTATTCTTTTGACGAAGATCGTTACTTGAGAATGCCAGTTTTATTTTAACCTGAAATTTAGAATTTTTTGTAAGTCTGACATCTTGAGTTTTGTGTGAATTATACAGCAAAAGTCTGCGTTAACAGTTATAATAACTTCAGATAAACAAAGAAGATCTAAGTTTGTTGAAAAATATAATCTGTTTATACCATACCTACCTACCTACTACGGAACTGCAAATCAAATAATATGTATGAAAAGCAAAAAATCGTAGTGTTATTTACCATAGGTAAGTTATTATTTACCTTCGTAATAGGCCCATTCAAAACGAACGTATAAAACAAATTGCTTTCTCCATTAAAATCGGCTCCCTTTTCCTCCATGCAATACTCTCCGAAGTAACTAGTAAGTTCGCAATCGCAACTGCTTTCTTGATTTGTGAAATCCTCCGTACAAACCCCTCCGTTCTTGCAAGGCTCAGAGTCGCATTTCATGTTACACTCTGGTAAAACACCTGTTAGATCTGAAATTATTTTAGCGACTTCTTCAAGTAGCACAAAAGCTTCTACTACGTCAGTATTATTAGCTTTGTTACTATAGTTTTCAATATCATCCATAATGCCTGTATTATATGAGGTAAATGGTTCCTGTCTGTCTGTCTGTATGGTTTCGCATCATGTAAAGACTATTGAAACAATTTTCAATGTTGGGTAGCTTATTAGGATCTGTTACATCTAAATCAGAACTGAGAATTCCATTAGCTATTTCTTAGTTTACTTCTGTCTCGACAACATGGTCTGTCAATCCTTTCACACGTCCAACATAATCTCGTTACTGATCTGTTGACCTAATGTAGAAAATTGGGATACGTTACCTACATTCGAAACAGCTATATTACCTTGATCATTATTCTGTTGCACTTTTCTCGGCAGATCCACCACATAGTCAGCAATCTTGAATCCTCTTACACACCCTACGTAGCCTCCTTGTGGTAATTCGTTAGCTCTCGAAGCTAAATGTAGCGAATAGGGATCATAACCGCCAAGGTTCATTTGGAAATAGTCGGTGGGAGGCGCTGGAGGTCTTTGGGGACGGATTACCTCTGAAATATATGAGACGATACTAGAATTTTATTCTCATTCATGAGGAATTGTGGCATCAGCTTGCGATGTGTGAGAGTTGGTTACCAGATGAATGCCAACCAATTATTTTATTTTAAACCACTTACCTAATTCCGGATTGATCCAAGGTTTGTTCGTATAATTCGTCAGTAGCTTAGCTACTCTATCGATCGTAGTATTTTTGTTATTCACATGTAACGTTGTTGAATTGTCTTCCCTAATTATAGCTATTTGGACACTTTCTCCCTTATTTATAATCTGGTATGTTACGTTCATTTGTACGATTTCGTCTTCGTGGTTGAAGAGATATATTATTTTGGTTCCATTGTGTATGAAAAGGTGTATGAAGTTATTCATGTTGTCGTTAGCGTAGAGCACTAAAGCGTTGTCATCGTAGGTTCGTAGATTCATCAGTACGTTCTCTGTCATCATTTTCTTCAATCTTAGTTTTTCAGCATCCGTTTCATTGTCTACTAGATAGTTCTTCTTAAGATAGCCTTCTTTAGTTTGGAAAGTTAAAGCTTTTTCATTGATATCTGGAAAATAGATTTAGAACTAAAATTTGCCAGAAGTGGAAATGTACTTTTTAATCCACTAAAGGTTTCAAAGTATACGTATGTAGCATTAAATAATTTAACTTACTTTCCTCACAATGCGCGCCCAAATGCGCCCAAGGGTTCTTACAGATGCACTCATATGTAGACCAGAGCTCCTTACAAATAGCCCTATTCTGACAAGGGTTCGGTACACAGGATGGCTTACAGTCCTTTATGATTTCAGATAGATGGACGGACATGTAGCTGTAAATGTCTAGCACCTCCCCGTTTACGACTAGGCCTCTGAAGCACCCGATTAGACCTTGGTTTACTGCTGACTTCTTTAGATGTTCTCTGGAAAAGTCGTTAATGATAAATTAATAAAGAGGGTAGTCATATACACATTTGGCCGGTAACTAATACGAAGACAAAAAAACAGGCTGTTGAAGATGATGATGAAAACTTATTTTAAACAATTCCTAATCCATTTAGGGGAAGGAAATACCACCCTAAACGTGGTGGTTGCTTGAAGGAGAAGAATTTTGCGCCCCTATCGAGCCATAACAATATCTTGGCATTTAACAATGAAATGAGTGAATCCAAAACAATAGGCATAAGAAGAGAAACAGAAAATGGAGATAAGGAGTTCCGAAATCATACTACATCTATCAAAGGTAGTGATATTTTGCACTTACGCTGTAGCACCTCCAATAAACATGGACCCTTCGAACGGTCCAAATTCTTCTTCCTGCAACAAATTCAGCATCTGATACTCTGTGTTCAACATGAACCGGACGTGGTAGAAGTTGTAGTCTATCCAGATCTTGTGCCATTCGCCGCCGTTGAGCTTGCGCTTAGAGTTGATGACCAGTTTTCTGGTTGTTCCAGTGTTGAGTGTGAAGTTAAAGGTTAGCTCATGTTCTGGAAATATGAAAATTAAGTTAAAGTTATTTCAGAGCATGTTCTAACAATTGTAATAACATTAACTGTTGAATGTTTTGATGTCTAGTCATTTGAATCCCATGATTAAATTGCAGAATAGATTCACTTGATGTATACGTAGTACCTACTTATGTCCATAGCGATTTCTACTATACAGTATTGGATAAGCCTAAGGACAGTGGATTGGATAAGCCTGAGAAAAATAATGGTGATTCACTTACCACTGGTCAAAGCGACCATAAAGGAAGGGTAGTTGGGTCGTATAGGTGGTTGAAAGAGTAATATAGCGCTAGTGCCAGTCGTTCTGAAACTGAAGGCTATGTCGCCTTTCCTCCACCCTGGCACTTCTATGTAGGACTGGGAAGTGGTGAATGTTACCACGTACCGCTGCGTATCTATAATGAAGATATTTGTTGAATATTCCGTACCGTAAGTGAAGAAGAAAAAACTGGCAAACATTTTTGGGGCCCAGTATTTGTTTTAGCCATGCCAGACTTGTATTATAATTCCATAGTCAGGAGAAGTCAATGTTGTGTGTTACCTTAAAATATTAAGTTTCCACCAGCTTTCTGAAATCTATGCCCAGAAATCGTCCTTAAACCAAGTTACCGTAATTATATTAATTATAAACTTACTAGTTTCAACACATTCCAAGGGACCTAAAGTTATCCTTCCTTGAGCCTCTTCAGACAAACCCTTTTGCTGCAAGAAGAACATCTCCATAATACCAAGACTCCGAGGGTCGACTAGTATGCCTTCGTCAGAGAGCCACTTGCCGGCTTCCTTGGCGTCGCAGTTGCACGATTGGGTTGGGTTCACGCAAGTTGCGTTTACTCCACATGGGCAGTATCCTCTAGAATGGTTCAAGGTAGCTTTTACAGTGAAAATACAAAGGATCACAGTGCCACTGAACCTATTTTTGGCCATAGCTAATGAGCTACAGCTGACGACATCTTCCTACCTTTTAACGTTCCCCAAGAAGTCAATAGTATCGTTGGAAGACGACATGAACCACGTTGCGCTGTGCAGTTCCAAAGGCGCCATGTTACAATCGTACTTGATGTACTGACGGCAGTACAGAGAGTGGGAGATCAGCTCTTGTAACATCTCTGCTGTGAACTCTCGATACTTGATCTTGAAACTGAAGTCTTGGCCTGAAGCTGATCTTACGTCCTAAAAGTTAAAGTTAGATTGCTTACATTCCAGCAGTTGTAAAATATAAATCAGTTTCTTATTGCAATTACACTCGACCACTACTTATTCGGTGTGTTTTGGAATATTAAGACAATCATAATATGAAATAAAATATTAGTTGGTGATTCAGTAAGAACGATCACACCGTTGTTTTTATGAACTCCACTATTTGAAGTGTACTCGTACCTATTTCAAAATTGTTCCGTTGAAATTAGACTTCATAAACAAAAGAGCACCTTTGGTAATAAAAAAGGATTGTACGAGAGCAAAGTGCCTGAGCATGAAGCATCTCCAAAATCATCAGGAGTCCATATAAAACTTGTACATAAATGACTCACCACTTGACTGGGCAAATTATGTTCCACGACCGTAGTAGATGAATCGGCTTCGATCTGGAACTCGCATTTTACGTGTGCTGGTGGGAAGCGACCGTTGCCATCTATGTCTATAAGGTACACGTCGTTCCGAGTGTAGCCTAGCAGAGCCAGCTCCTCGCAGGTCTTGCGGAAGGTGGCAAAGTGGCAGTTCTCTCCGATATAACCTGGGATTACAACAGTTATTATGTTTCGTTCTTCTCTCGCATCAGTGTTGGATCTTATGTGCTCTGAGATGGGCTGTTTTGGTTGATAAATGCATTGATAGGCATTAAGTAAATATAAATGATGAATTAAATGATATATATAATTATTAATGATAATGTAAATGATAAAATTAAATGTAAGTTAGCTGCTTTTTATTTTTTTTTCCATCTCTGGGGTTGAGTCGCTTGGGAAGCTCTTGTGTGTGACTTATCTGCATTGATTTTATCATTTAAGCATAATAAACGAAAAAACTTATAGGTGACGTCAATACAGTTTTGAGATAGAATGACATGAAGTGTTGAGTTTTTTTTACAGTAACGAGTTAAACATTTGCTTAATAACCTTGGTTTACCATCAACATAGTTTGACTGAGGGACCTTACCAAAGTTAAGACAATATTTTGTCAGATATTAAAATTAAGTCAAACGTCAAAATTACATGATTGCTTTGGTTGCATATTTTTATTTACCAATTAAATAGGTATAGATTCGTGATGTTTTGGCTTTTTATTATTCTTCAGGTTCCTTGTTTACTAATTACTTCTAGGTAATTGTTTTATAGTTCCAACATTGCTTTGTTTATCCTTCCTACACCACATAGACGAATATGAATCGAGTGAGGTAATTAGTCATTATGCATGTAAATTTTCATAATAATTCATATGTTTTCGGTAGAATATAGTGCCCTATATAACTTGCATAATTTATAAGTATACCACTTCACGTTTGAAGACCTTCGTGTACCAAAAATAGTACAAAATGTGTACAACAGATTATAAACAGGAAGCCATTTTGATGAGACAAGAGCGTTTTGTTACGTAAACTTGGGATTGAAAGTGACTAGGAAATAACAATTTCATGCAAATTTTACTATCTACTTAAATGTGTATTACTTGAGGTACCTATTTAAAGTGACTTAAGGAATTCCTTTCAACTTAACATACTTAGTTCTGTAATGTTGCAAAACAAAATGAACAATAGCAATGCCGGTTGCAAATACTTATAGCACTTATTACGGTTAAAGTTATGCGTGTCGGGAATCTTTCGTAGATCCCAAATTGTTATGAACTATAGACCCATTGATAAATAAAATATTGCTCTTTGATTTAGGACCTTGTTGCCATCACTTGATGCATCACGGCCAAATAACTAAACAACATGTAATTTGCGGCGGCAGCACGTTCATCTTTGAAGTTAAACGAATTACCGAAGCGCGTAACTTTAATTGTATAGTTGGTACTGTAACGGTGTAACTGCAAATGATGATGGAGTGGATTATTTTTGGGTTGGGTACTTATTTTATAATAATTAATTATATTAGAATTGTATATATTACTTAGATACTTATTTCATGTCGATGATATATTATACTATATAAAATAACGAGTCACATCACATTCACATACAGTGTGAGTTCTCGCAGCGCTATATAAATATTTACTCTTATATACATACAGTCTTACCACAAAAGATAAGACCAGAGTTAAACAGATGTTTCTAAAATTTCGTTCCACAAAATCGACGTCACTCGCGTTTTCTTACTCAATCCAGGCATTCCCAATAATTAATTCTACTTGTAAATTTGTTACTTGACGTCGATTTGTGGAGAAAATATTTAGACTCATTTGTTCAACTTTGGTCTAAATCTTTTTGTAGTAAGACGGATAATGTTTATAACTTCATTTTTTAGCCAGGATTCATGTCACTGTGGTTTATATATAAACGTGCATTAGACTGAGTTTCTGACCTTTGAGTGAGCTTTGACAGTAGATTAAGACTATCGTTGTCCCTATCTGACGCTAAAAAAATGACAAGGATAGCAATAGAATTAATCTGTAGTCAAAGTTAACTGACGTTTCAGAAACCGACAGTTAATATACTGACCGGTGCTATCACAATTGCAGATGACTTTAGACATTTTGGAAACGTCTTCTCTGATGGAGCAGATCCCACCATGCTCACAAGTGTTAGGTCTGGTGCAAGGATCCACGTATCTGCAGTCGTCTATAGCCACTTCGCCTACTACTCTCTCGGTATTTATCACAAATCTGAAAGAGTTATTTAATTTTTAAGTTTACTTTAGTAAAATATTTATGTGATGGAATGTTACGTATCATTAAGTATGTAGGTACAAACGGCGTATCAATCGCTGGAATTATTTTGGTTACGCGAAATAGATGATTTACAATCTAAAAAGAATTTCCTGATTGACCGTAACTAACCATAGCCAATCAATGAAGGTCTATGAGATTATTGTTGGGAATTAACTATAATTAGCATATGCCTGCAATGGATGATACTATCAAGGGGTATGGCAGTTCCTGGTATTATGAATACGGGGTAGAATTGTACCCCTTTTTAAGAAATTCATCGAGTGAGTATAGACAGTTGTCGGATTTAAATAACGGTATTGGATTTTACTTTTTTCCATGTAGTAAGTAGATAATTATAATAATTGATTGATGTTAGTCAATTCGAACTAAACTTGGTGCAGAATTCAGAATCGGGATGAATGTATTATTAATAAAAATTTACAATAAATGGTTCAAATTTGTCATTTGCAATTCAAGTAGTAATCACATTTTTAAATAGGTATTTATTATGCACTAGCTGATACCCGCAACTTCGTTCGCATTTTTATATAAAATGTAAACTGTTTAGAAAATCAATTGATGTCGCGGGAAACAGTTATAGGTAAGAATATATCTGTCTCTTTCTCTCTCCCTTTTCCTCTATCTTTCTCCCTCTCTAGCTCTTTTTCTATCTTTCTCCCTTTTTCGCTCTTTCTATCTCTCTTCCTCTACCTCCATCTCTTTCCCTCTCCCTATATATCTACGTATATCTTTCCCTATCTTTCTATCATTAATATCCTTCTCCACTCTCAATCTCTTGCATTCCCTCTCCCTGTCCATCTCATCCATTATATTTATTTCCCTCACCCTCTCCATCTATATCTCTTCCTTTCCCTCCTTCGCTCACTCCCTCTCCCTCTATTTCTATATATTTCGCACTCAATCTCTCTCACCTATTTCCCCCCACTCTCCCCTCCTTCTAGCCCCACTTTCCCCGCTTTCACTCCCACTCTCTACTCTTTCTCCCCCCACTCTACCCTCTTTCTCCCCCACTCTACCCTCTTTCTCCCCCCACTCTCCCCTTTTCTCCCCCACTCTCCCCTCTTTCTCCCCCCACTTTCTCATCTCTTTCTATTCACTCTACACTCTTTCTCACCCCACTCTCCCCTCTTTCTCACCCACTCTCCCCTCTCTTTCTCCCCACTCTACTCTCTTTCCCACCCCACTCTCCCTTCTTTCTCCCCCCACTCTCCCCTCTTCCCCCCACTCTTCCCTCTTTCTCCCCCCACTCTCCCCTCTACCCTCATACCCCACTCTCCCCTCTCTATCTCCCCACTCTACCCTTTTTCTCACCCCACTCTCCCCTCTTTCTCCCCCCACTCACCCCTCTTTATCCCCCCACTCTCCCCTCTTTCTCACCCCACTCTCCCCTCTTTCTCACCCCACTCTCCCCTCTTTCTCCCCCCACTCACCCCTCTTTATCCCCCCACTCTCCCCTCTCTTTCTCCCCACTCTACTCTCTTTCTCACCCCACTCTCCCCTCTTTCTCACCCCACTCTCCCCTCTTTCTCCCCCCCTCTAACCTTTTTCTCACCCCACTCTCCCCTCTTTCTCCCCCCCACTCTCCCTTCCTTTTCCCCCCACTCTGTCCGCTTTCTCCCCCCACTCTCCCCTCTTTCTCCCCCCACTCTCCCTTCCTTTTCTCCCACTCTGTCCGCTTTCTCCCCCCACTCTCCCCTCTTTCTCCCCCCACTCTTCCCCCCACTCTACCATCTACTCCCCCTTTACCCCCACTATCCCCTTTCCCCCCACTCTCCCCTTTCCCCCACTTTCCCCCTTTCTCCCCCTCCTCCCATCGCACTCTCCCCCCTTAATTACTTTCCAATTTAAATTACGATCCGTTTAGCCGTTTATTGTGGTCCGTAGGGGGTGCATCTAAAGAATACCTCATAATTTCAACCTCCTTGCTTTTCCCCCTTTAGGGATGATTTTGCAAAAAAGCTGAAACCCGTATTTATTTATTTCTTACCAAAAGCCTAAATAAGAATTTTCAGATCCGTAACTTGAGGAATTATGGATTCCCCATACAAACTTTCAACCCCTATTTCATCCCCTTCGAGATTATTTTTTGAGACAAAAGATAGCCTATGTCCGTCACATAGGTCCAATCTACCCCTATACCAAATTTCATCGAAATCGGTTCAGCCGTTTAGCCGTGAAAAGGTAACAAACAAACAGACAAACAGACAGATAAACAGATAAACAGAGTTACTTTCAGATTTATAATATTAGTATGGATTATTATGCATAGACGTGGCACTTCTGTCTGACGAATAAACTATGGATCTCAATTTATTTCAAAAGATATGTTTGTAAATGCCGTATTATTTACATGGAGAAGAATTAGGGTTTGAATAACGCTTAGCCTAGTAAATATGCGCTAATAGGTAAAGCAGACTCAATAAATAAGACATATCCTAAAAACAGAACGATACAGAAAAAGAATCAATTGTCTAACGTATTTTGATAATGTAGCCTACATTAATTTACTGTTTATTACCTTGGTTCGATGAGAAGCCCGTTAATTTTGATATTCCTCATGCATCCAATAAGCCCAAGATTGGCTGCCTTATGGCCGCTTCCGATGACGATCTTATCTTGCAGCTGAAAATCCAGCCCTGTAAGTAAACAGAAAAAAAGGTCCGTCTAAATTATGTTTGATTGTTTGTACGTCGGGTGTCAGTTATGTAGCTGATGTTTATCTTAAATTATATTTTCCTTCATTAAAACCGATTTAATTATGGTTCATCCATTGCAAACTAGTAATTTGTTCCACAGAGTGATTATAACTGTAGTTTTTCAGAATGATATTTTAATTTTCCTCAAGTACACTTAAAGGCTTGGAATGTTTGTTTTGAAGGTCAGTCGAGATGAACATACGCAACTGACTGAAAATATATTTATGAAATGGGCATAACGACTTGGATAACTATACCATTGAATTAGAAAACAATACAATGACATCTACTACTACTAATAATTAATACATGGTATATTAACGATTAATGCCCTAGCATCATTGCCTAATAAGACGTAGTATGAGTAGGATCGACTTGCATCTTGTATACTTGAGTATAGTCATGACTTTTAATTTTATGTAATTAGAAACATATAAAAGACATATACATTATATCATAAGTAGGTAATAGAGAACATAAAAGATCGTAATTCCAGTATTATTTTTTGAGGTTTCAATGTTCTTTTTTTTTGTTTATTTTATATTCTTTTTTTAACGTAGCCCCACACTAGGATTGCTCCTGTATCGTGGGTACCGCTTACAGACATACAATTTCACATGCACATCACACCCAGACCAGAAAAAAACATTTGTGGATCGCACAAATGTTTGTTCCGGGCTGGAATCGAACCCGCGACACCAAGCGCAGCAGTCCGATTGCTCAGCCACTACGCAAACATACCGTCAAATAATAACCTAATTGCTATGACAATGCGGCCTATCTGTCGCAGTCTTGCTCTCTTTCCTTACCAAACATCTGAGCGTGTTTGTTGTGATAATCCACAGTCAGCTGGATCCTCCCTTTCCTATAGTCCAGTTCGACAGTATGCCAATCGTTGCTGACATTAAATTTAACCGATTTCAGCACTGTCACGTTTTTACCGACATCCGGCACCAGTTCAAAACGAATCTCTTCTTTAACCATTCGAACCTGAAATATATTTAAATTCTTTCAATTTCGTTTATAACATCATAATCTTTTGGATAAGGATTTTAAATATTTGCCGTGCATATTTTGTTACTTCCCTTAAATCTAAAATTTATATTCGTAAAATTGTTATAATGTCCTACATTAATTCTTAAACATATTACTATGTATGTTTTTGAATGTAGCTTATATTTTGTTTTTGAACATTGAATGTATATCGGTAACACAATTAGTTAATGGAACAATAAATTTGAATGCATGCATTATCTTGTGACGTTGTTCATCAAAATCAGAAACCACCGAATTTGTGGTTTCTACTACAATTAGTAAACGTAGCATATTAGCATAGTGGATACACTGCCTATGCTAGTAGTTAGAAGTTGTCTTACTAATATTATAAAGCCGAAAGTTTGTGAGTGTGTGTGTGTGTGTGTGTGTGTGTATGTGTGTATGTTTGTTAGCTCTTCACGCTCAAACGGCTGGACCGATTTCGATGAAATTTGGTATAGGGGTAGATTGAACCTATGAGACGGACATAGGCTAACTTTTGTCTAAAAAAATAATCTCGAAGGGGATGAAATAGGGGTTGAAAGTTTGTATGGGGAAACCATAATTCTTCAAGTTAGGGGTCTGAAAATTCTTATTTAGGCTTTTGGTAAGAAATAAATAAATACGGGTTTCAGCTTTTTTGCAAAATCATCCCTAAAGGGGGAAAAGCAAGGGGGTTGAAATTATGAGGTATTCTTTAGATGCACCCCCAACGGACCACAATAAACGGCTGAACGGATCGTTATTTAACGGGGGTGAGTGCGATGGGAGGAGAGGGGGGAGAGTGCGGGGGAGGGGAGGGGGAGAAAGAGGGAGAGTGGGGGGAAATGGGGAGTAGATGGTAGAGTGGGGAGAAAAACGGGGAGAGCGGGAAGAAAGAGGGGAGAGTGGGGGAGAAAGAGAGGAGAGTGAGGAGAGAAAGAGGGTAGAGTGGGGAGAAAGAGAGGGGAGAGCGGGGAGAGTAGAGGGAGAAAGAGAGGAGAGTGGGTGAGAAAGAGGGGAGAGTGGGGTGAGAAAGAGGGTGGAGTGGGGAGAAAGAGAAGGGAGAGCAGGGAGAAAGAGGGGAGAGTGGGGGGAGAAAGAGGGGAGAGCGGGGTAAGAAAGAAGGGAGAGTGGGGTGAGTAAGAAGGGGTAGTGGGGGGAGAAAGAGGGTAGAGTGGGGGGAGCAAGAGGGTAGAGTGGGGAGAAAGAGAGGGGAGAGCGGGGAAAAGAGGGGAGAGTGGGAGGATAAAGAGGGGAGAGTGGGGTGAGAAAGAGGGGAGAGTGGGGGAGAAATAGGGTAGAGTGAGAAGAAAGAGAGGGGAGAGCGGCGTGAAAGAGGGGAGAGAGGGGTTAGAAAGAGGGGAGTGGGGGGGTGAGAGTGGGGAGAGAACGAGGGGAGTGGGGGGAGAAAGAGAGGGGAGAGCAGGGTGAAAAAGGGGAGAGTGGGGGAGAAAGAGGGGAGAGTGGGGAGAAAGAGAGGGGAGAGCGGGAAGAAAGAGGGGGGAGTGGGGGACAAAGAGGGTAGTGTGGGGGGAGAAAGCGGAGAGTAGGGGAGAAAGAAAGGAGAGTGGGGGTAGAAGGAGGGGAGAGTGGGGGGAAATAGGGGAGTAGGAGAAGAGGGGAGAGTGGGAAGAGGGGAGAGTGGGGGGAGAGAGAATTTGGTTCGCAGATAGGTTATCTTCTAACTTAGGACATAGGCTACGAACATATTATTAAGTCATCATCATAATCATTGCCGTTTTCCATCAATGCGATAAAACACCCAATGTGCGTAAAATTTCGTACGTAGATAGGTTATCCCGCAACTTACGACTTAAACTTTAATTCATCATACTCATCATCACCACCGTTTTGCATCAGTGCAATAAAAACTGTGACAAACTACCCCATTGGCATGAAATTTGGTATTATTATAGCTTATACTCCAACTTACACTTTATACACAGTGGCCGTGAAATAGTACCTTAATTCGCATGAAATGTAGTATGCAGATTAGAGACACAATATAAGCTACAAGTCATCATCATCACCATCACCATCACTGTTTAGGTTTACCTGTCCATCAGTGCGATAATAACTGTGAAAAACTACCTTACTTCAGTATTTTTTCTGACACAATGTTACGCGTCGTATCTAACAGCCACCGCCCTATAGGTTTTATAATGTGAAACGCGGGTGAAACCGCGGGGCGCCGCTAGTCTTAAATAAGTTTGACTACCTACTTAGGTATGTACTTAGCACTTTTTAGCTATAGGTTTAAACGAACACGTCTTGATGTATTAATCTTTGAATTCTGTAATTGTAAGTCTAGACAAGTCAATTTCCATAAATTATCAATTAATACACATTAAACTTACATTAATATGTAATAATATGAAGAAACAACGTAATATGATACAGAGCCGGTCTGTAATAATGGAATAAATGGTTAGTTCTATTATTTATTATAATCATTAGGGACATCATAATGGAACTAAGTTATAGTAAAATATTTGCATTGTTCATGTTTAAGTAACTTACATATTTTTAGATTTGCCATAGGTATAATCTTAATCAGTTCAGAAACAGATTAACATGCGTACTAAAAGCAATCATGAGTGTAGGTAGATACTGCCAGATTCGGAATACTTCTTTTAATTTGAAATGCCCATAATTGTATTAAATGCATCTCTAGGAATTACTGTAATTTTTACTGCATCTTCATTTTCTACATAAATGGATTGTATGCTAATGCGTCGGCTTACAACTTTCACAAAGGTATGATTCAATTGAGATTTCCAAAATTTCAATGCAGATCGTACATGACATTTTATTCATTATAAATAAATAACATATAAGTCAGGCCAAGATAGAACCTAGTCAAGTTAATTGATACCTTACAAAAAATTACTACATTCATCATGCATATTAATATCGATACAAATAAAGTTTGTTTTGATTTCTCAATAACAATTTTCCTTGATTTGTCCACAACTCGTTTCTGTTTATCGTATAACTTACCTCCCAATAACCTTGGCCAGATGTTATCTGACTGTAAGCGAGCACCGCCATATTCTTGCTAGTTTTAAAATCAAATATCAGGTTTATACTGTAAGTCTGATTCAACGGCCACCATATATGGGACGTCGCAAATGGGTACGTAATTGGTATCACTTCTATGTCTATGTCTTCAAATTCAGGATCCAAAACACCAATGTAATGGACTTTAGGATTATGTTGCTTCAATTCGTAGAGTATTGATACGTCATTGTAATATACGTATTTCAAATTTCCAGCGAAATTGTTGAACGATTTCAATCCTTTCATCTTATGGAGATCCGGACCGCCGCATATGTAAATCTCTGGATCTATGCAAACATATTTAGCATCTCCTGGCACCTCGTAGGCTTCTGTTATGTCATCTAGATAAACAACTACGGTTTTCTCTTGCACGATAACTGTTAGATTATGCCACAAGTTATTGTTGACCTTTTCTCCTAAATAGTCTTCCACTGGTCCGTACCCTAAGTCAATTTGTATGGCCACTTTTTCTTGATGTATGGAGAGAGCTATGTAATGTGCATTTTTGTCGTCGATTTGTCCGCTAGCGTAGAATAACGCAGAATCGTCGAACCTTGTCTGTGAATACAGTTTACCGTAATACCATTGTGACATATTATAGAGAAACGAGCGTATCATTAAAACGTGTATTGATTGGGTGAACTGTTGCAACCTACATTTAATTAATAAAAAGCTTTGTATTGGAACCGCATGCATATTGGTGTCTTTTATTTCTTGCGCAAAATTGCAATGACAAAAACCTGATGACCTGTTTAATTCAGTAATGCAATAGTGTTGCGATTTCGGAATGTTATGACTACAGAAACGTCCTTGCATGGAATTTCCAGCGAAGTCTAGGTTTTAAATTGTTGATTTTATAACATTGTTTAGTAAGTACTACGAATATTATTGGTTTACTCTTCATAGATAAAATATAATGCCTTTAACTCTTCTTGCTCATGAACCATCTAGTTTTGCTATACACGTAGTCATGAGATAATGATCTATGCAATGATGTTCGATTCAGAATCTCAGAAAAATAATATATCAGAATTGCTATTATAATATATTATTATATTACCTCGGTTTTGATTCCAATCTAGCACAGCTAGGGAATTGGATATCTTTCGTAAATCGTATCTACACTCTACTGTTACAGTGTACAGTGTACAATAACGTTTAAGTTTGCATTTCCGTCATAATAATTTATATTATACGGAACATACATTAATTTTTAACCGGAACTTGAGGAACATTAAGTCTCAAGTTATATTGATGAACTTAATTACTCGTGACGTATGCCTAATGTTCTCTGTTACTTTTACATTTAAATCGTGATTGTAAAGCAATTTTACTGGAACATTTACAAGAACACAACCTGTATGTACCGATGTAATGTTATATTACAATATTATATTTTCTACCCCATTACAAATTAACCATTCGTATATTATTTGAACTTAAACCTTCAGGAAAAAGTGGTATCTAGATGAGGCTTATAATCAGAAGTTATAGGTCAGAGGGTCTATAAGCTGATAGAGATAGGAAGATACTATAGATAGAGATTTAACTTGCAAAAGTAATGGATCCAACAGAAAGCGGCGAAGTCGAAGTCGTTCCCGCTTCGCAGTCGCGCTGATCGTGCAAGTATGCGCAAAGGTTTGCATTACGAAACTCACCTTAAAATGCAGGCTGACCCTCGTGTTTGTCGAATGCACACGGTCTTTCCAATCGTAAACGCGATACGACACGTAACTGGAACCTCGCAGGGTTAATATTGTTGCAGCTGTAATCGGTGATGAAATTTCAAGGTAAAAACGAATAATTTACCTCAGTAATACCTAATTACCTAATGCCCGAGAATTATATGGTAGGCATGTTATCAACCAATCCGGAATAGGGCCCCGTGGTGGATTATGGCCTAATCCTCCTCACAAAAGTGAGGGGAGCCCTTTGCCACGTTTTTTTCCAAAACTCCTAGGAAGTTGCAGTAAAGTATCCACCACTTTACTGAATCGTGACTTTGACTATGTAAGTAATTGACTTTACTACTTAACCACGAGAATTTCCTATTGTGAAAATAAGAAATACTCAAATATTAGGTATAATACTTGACACTCGCCAAATGCACAAACCGTGCGAAGCCATAACTAAGACGAAAACAAGCTCAGAGTAATTTAACCGTCAGAATTGAAATCAGCTACTTAGATGTAGAGCTAAAAAAAAACAGATGAGATGAAAGATAACGATCATAATTTTGCTGTTGTTTTATGAGCTTGTTATGTAAGGAGTCGTAAGTTGGATTGTGATAATCGTAAGTGATTGAGATAATGATTTTTAAACGAGTAGTGATAGTACGAGGAACTTGTTCTATCATAATAAAATAAAAATATTGCATTTCGATTTATTTAGAGCTTGAATCAGTAGCAAAATCTTACTTGGCGCGGATACATCAATGTTAATAGTTGGAAGTAAAAACATACTCTTAGAGATTTCAAAGAAACAAAATGATATGATTGCTCTGATAGTTACTAGGTAGATGAATTGAATTCCTCCGCCAATGACATTGTTTAACTACCTGTACAAAAGGCTACTACGTCAACTGAACTCGCTCCAAACTGTTCCCGGGGGATGAGTTGACCTATTCGTTAAACTACTTATTATGAAACAAAGGTTATCGTTCCGATTATCATTTCATTTCTTAACCTCGGAGGTATAACGATTTATATAATTATTCTGCAAATCGCAACCAATAAAACATTGACTATGAACTTCTCAAATCATGTAACAGGTAATGAGTTAACATTGACGTCGTGATGACAGGTTGATCTGGGGCCTTTGTATCGATTCATGAAGAGCAGAAAATGACGAAGTAGGTTTTATCAATATTTTATTCAAAGAAAACGAAAGTTAAATAAAATAAAATAAAAAACGAACTAAACCTAAACCTTAGCTAATAAAAGTGGATGTCTGGTTGTAAATAATTAATTATAATTTAGCACTTTTTTACGGCTACCGTTACAAATCGATAATTAGGCTGTAGACACTAAAATCTAATCACTTTAGTGCCCACGAGTCTTTTATTTTTAGCATTTGTGAAAGTTTGTCCAACCAGCCTTACTGATTTGTTAAGCGATACGCTTTAATCAGACGCACTGATTTTATGCCAAACTAATGTTTTAAAAAATCGTCAATGTCAAAAAATATTTACTTTTTGGCCATAATTAAGTTAAAACAAATAACCAGCAAAGCGGTTGCTATCAAAGATAATTGCGTAACATTACGAGTATAATTATTTTCCAAAATATGGGGTTATGTAAAAGTACAAGCAAGTATTGCCCAATGCTTTTATTTTTAAAGCTGACATAAAATTTACTTTACGTGTTCTAATTAGGTAATGTTATTGGTTGGAGAGTGTGCCGATTTTGAGTAAACAGATATTGCATTACCGCTTTGGATCGAGTGGAGATTTCTGTGATAATGTTGAATGTGAATATAATATTAAATGTTCAGTAAAAGTTTGCACTCATTTGTATAGTTTTACTGATGTTAACTGATCACCAAAGGTAAGCCGTTAGTGACATAACAATCTGAGCAGTTTTTATCGATTGATATAATAGTTGTTAAGCCAACTGCTCTTGGGCAGCCTGGTATTATAGTCTGTCATCAAAGGGCTTTAACAACTTCATTCAAGATTGATAGGGGGATTTTAGAATGACAATACACAGTTTGATAATATGGATAGCAACATAAATTCATATGAAAAATAAATCCCGTCTGTTCGTTTGTTTGCGTGCCTTGCTCGTAACAAAAGGAAGAACGAACTATATTGCTTTTTTTTAGGTTAGTAACAATATCTGTGAGCTGTATTATTTTTTCCAGAAAAATATGGGAAAGCAAGCGTACGGTCAGAGAAAAGTCATTTAGAAAAGATAATATTATTGTTACGGACGAAAGCCTCGAGAGCGGGACGGCACCAAAACAAACAGTCTGTCTCGCTCCCACATGTGTGAAGGGCACCGGGATATCGCGTTCTCAGTCACTCTTCATGATATTGTATAATTGTAGATTATCACTTTGACTTAGTGGCAGTTAGTTGCCATAGCTAAAAGTTGTTTAAATATAGGAAGGTTCGGAAGATCTGGGTTCGGGTTCGATACAGCGCCGAGATCTTCCAGCCTCAAGAAAGAAAACATTGTAACTACTAAGAAGAAAGAAATACAGTCCACTACGAATATTCATCGGTGTTTTTTGATTACAAACACATACCGACGATAGGAATCCCCCACAATTATTATAAGTCATACTCACTATAAACATCACAAAGCTGCTCCTCATACAGAGTCCCAAAGCAGTCACATCTGTAGCCATTGTACTCGTTTATACACCTAGATCCTTCAAAGCATAGATTTTCCATAGTTCTGCATTTATCAATACATCCTTCTTTGACATTCTCGTGCTTAGTGGCTATTAGAGGTACTATGGGTAAGAGGTCTGATGCGGCTTTACCAGAACTAAGAACCATGTCGCTTATACATCCAACGAATGATTCTATTATGTATTTCACTCCATGCAGTTTTTCTTCTGAACTTAGTCCTGGGAAAGAATTAAAATCCAGCATAAGAATAACGAAGAATGTAACTGAAGTTGCTTGATAAAAAGTACTTATAGCTATAATGGTTCTACACATACCTCCAATAAGAATAACGGATATCAAATTATCTGTGATACCATAATTTGTGTCGAAACTGAGGCCCTGAAATGAAGGAAACACATTAACATTCAAGCCAACGGTTATGAACAACATTGGTTCTAAAACGATACCTTGAGGTACACCTCTTCCTTGAGATGGTCAACCTTAGCTATAAGTCTGGCTCCGTGGACGTCAATAGTGACCACAACACTGTGCCATTGATCTCTGTTGAGTGCTCTGCCTACTGTTACCGATGTTAGGTGTTTTCCAAATACGTGGACCACTAGAACGAACAAGATTATCCAGTCAAATGCTTTTCTAAAAACTGGTCATAAAATACACTTACCCATCTTATTTGGGAACATGATAATAATATTATGTGACTTATGAAGCACCATGAAGCATGTGTTAGATTGATGTGTGAGAGTGTTGTTGTTGTGAAAACATTGTCGAACTTCAAAAGAAGGAAATTGGATTTCACGTATACGTAGATTAACTGCTTTATCGGGAAAAAATTGTTCGCTTTTGTGAACATAATATAAAAGAGTGCGCAAAGGTGATTGGTTCTGAAAAATATATTGTATGTATACCTACCTAGTCTACATTTTGTGCCTTATCAATACAGTTTTGCACCCTAATAACTGTTGGTTAATAAATGTTTATAAGAATATGACATGAACAATTTCATGAAACATACCTTTAAGTTCACCTTTTTCAACTATTACATAGAGAGCGTAAGGCTGCATTTTGAATACAGGATTCTTTACATTATGGTACACCAACAGTCCATGTGGTAGTCGTGTCCGGAACTTGAATGAGATTTCTCGACAGAGCCTGGGCAAGGAAACAAATAGTTAGTAGCTCAATCATGGGGTTCTTTGTTGTTTCATTTACGTACCTCAACTGAAACCTCTGTATAATATCTCCATCCAGTTGTATAAAAGTGTTGTCCTTAGCGAACATGAAAATCTGATGATGACCAGACTCCGCGAACGTCAGAAATCTATCTCTATCACTTGGTGGTACGGGCGGTATTATTGTCGCGTACGTAGACGATATGTTGGGAACCACAGTGGTAAATGTAAAGGTTTGCGATAGAGTTGTTGCTGGGAGGACTGAAATAAAAAAAAAACGTCGCTTCTGTTAATGTTATACAACAAAAGAAATAATATACTGCATCCTTAGGAACATTTAATAACAAATAGAACTGAATAGTGCTAGTGATGTACGTCCAATAGAGGATCATTCAAGGTCGCTAGGGGAGCTTGCTTCTGATACTCGTAACACGAGTTTGAGTCATCAAAAACGGGCTATAAAGAAGTAGGTAACAAAGTTCTTAGTCACTAATGGATTGGATAATGTATTCATTAAACTAATTATACGATTAAAACCTTATTTAACCTTATTCTTATTTCTTATTTTCCATAAAAACAACATAGCCCAACTTGGATTGCTTCTGTATCGTGGGTACCGCTTACAGACATATAATTTCACATGCACATCACACCCAGACCAGAAACAAATATTTGTGGATGGCACAAACATTTGTTTCAGGCTGGAAACGAACCCGTGACACCATGCGCCGCAGTCCGATTGCTCAGCCACTACGCCAAACGTGCCGACCTAAAATGTTAGCTTACCTTTTTCTTCGGATGCCAAATCTACCGGCAAACTGCATTGACCATCAGCTATTCCGTATAAAATTAATAGTATGATCAAACTTGTTTCTCTTCTTTGGCATAATTCTTCCATTTTGCTCTATTGGGTTCATTTATCTGTAAATTAATATTTTCCAAACTGGTCGATGTCGAGCGCAGTGCAATGAAGCCCAAGATTTGCAATGCAAAGCTCGGAGTGTCATTGCAATTGTTATGGATGAGCGTGGCGCCTATTATCAAACTAGCTGTGCTCCGCGGTGTTACCCGCTGGTTTCGGAATAAAAAGTAGCCTATGCGTTAATCCAGGGTGTTGGCTATCTCCATATCAAATTTCATCGAAATCGGTCCAGCCGTTTGAGCGTGAAGAACTATATATATATACACAAACTATTAGTAAGATGAATGCCCTGCGTCTCATCTAAATGAAGTTGTAGAACAAACTTTCGATTTCTTGGAAAACCACAGAACGTAGATTACGAGTATACATAGTTACTATAAAATAGATTATGCTACGGTAGAGTACAAAAAAAGTAATTGTATAGGTATATTCAAAAGTGAACCACGCCATAAGATTCGTGATGTTCGTAACCTAAACGATTAATGCTTCTAACAATCGCCTAGTCAAAACCACGTTGCCACGTTAGTTTCTCTACTGGTTCCTAAGTGCCAGAAAATTGCTTAAAATATTTTCCGCTTTGACAGAGTCCACCCAAAAGTGTGCTTTGTCGGTAAACGATAAGGTTCAATTCGGCAAGCACGATTTTATGCGAAGGGAATTGAGCGGAAATAAGAGTCAGTGTTGTGCTATAGGCCGCCTGTTACAGACCAGCTTGAATTGAACCCTATATCAGTCAATCCTACACAAAGGTATCGAAATTGTAAAGGTCAAGTGATAATGGTTGATGGCTGTAGGATGGTGATATGTGACCAATTTAGGTTGAACCTCCTTGCCTAAATTCATGTCGTAGACGTTGTTCCAAAATGAGTCAACGTCGCAGGGGTCAGGTTATAGTGGCAGAGATTGTCAAGCTAAATTGGCTCAAGTAACCGCATTTGTCTCGAGATGCGGCTTTGGTTTGACAGGTCGTGTTTGACGTGGAATGGGATTGAAAATATTGGTTGCGAAAACCAGTAGGTAACGTACATATATACATAAGGCGAGGATGTAGCAGTTTGAAAGTTTTAGACTTCTGTTACCAATTTTAAATGAAAAATACATTCAAATTACTTACCACAATGAAACACTACAGAAATATAAACGTGATCGCTTCGTACTATAACTAAGTACTTAAGTAGTGAAGGAATAAAAGCAAAATACATAATACCAGAATTGTAATATATCGATTTTAGAAATCTAGCGATAGCCAAATGTTTATGAAAATTGCCTTGAAGGTTAATTCAATATTTTGTTACCACCAATTTTCTTTAGACACCAGAACTGTCCCCACGACACGACTCTACAATTTAAAATGCTCGCAATAAGGAACGAATTTGGAAAAAGCCAAAAGGTAAGTACTAATAAGTACCTACCAATTTATGATCATTGTTTATTTGTACATACTTACACTAATATCACACAATCACAGTGCTATAAATTCACTAAAAATAGCATTTGAATAACTACTCAAAAATCACTGCACTGGTTTTGGAAAAGGAAACAAATGACAATCAAAATAAACTACGAAAAATGAGGCGTGCATTCCATTTTTAAAATTTTACTTTTTCTATTATCACGGTTTATTTTTATTTTGAGTTTAGAACGTTATATTTTTTATAGGACAGGCGGCGTTGGTAACACGCCCCTTCCAGCCAGTAGCGACGAACTGACGCAAACTTTAACAGTGTGTAATGACACTAACAATTTTGTCCTGACGGGTCCGAGTTATTCTCAGGAGCAGGGTCCACCGATCCAAGCTGAGAGTTCGATGTAGCGTTTTAGTTTACTTATCCTTGCAAAATATTAGACACTTTCTAAGGAAATTTAATTATCTTTGATTAAATTTTCTTTCTGAATTTTCACCTTTAATTATAATTGCCTTATATTTTTTTTTATAGTAGGTACTTCGCTCATTATTATTGGTCATATTTTGGCAATATACAAAATAATTACAACCTTCTTAGTAAGTAGCTCTTAAAAAGGAGTTCGAAAAAGTTTTAAACTTTTTTCCCGCTGCGACCTCTTTCATTATTTCATTTACTAGCCCATAGTCTGAACCTAGGTCCATAGATGCCTGGGCCTGGTCAATGTAGGGTTTCAATTAAGTAGGTAGGTACCGAGAAGCGATCTGACACGATCTTGTAATTGAGTTTACTTGCCGCCGTGTCTTGTTAATTAATAAATGGCACTGAATTAAGAACAGGCACACACAATTAATATGTATCGTGAATAATTATGTTTATTGGGTTAAACCTGTATTTGTAACCTTGTATTATTTATGCAAGTGCAAACCTTTTTTGTGGGTATACAACTTTTTTCTATTCAATTTTTTATGTAGAGGTAGGTAGGTACGTGCCGGCACGGCTTATTCTTATTGGGAAAACATACAAGTTTGGATCAATAAAAAAGATAACGCGAAAATCGATACTGCCACGGACTATGCTACTACAAACACTGACATACAAAATATATTTGCTCTGTGCCGGATTAGAACCTGCCACCTCACGCTTTGCAGTTGGTTCATCACCAATGACTCCACAATGAAACGACTCTAAAAAGACTGTCTATAACCGTTCTTTTAATAATAAAATATATTTCCAAGCGTTGACTTTCCCAGTCGTTCTTCCATTTCATAACCCATTTTCAACGCTTTCCTTTCAATGAAGATGCCAATAGTCTACAATATCTATTTACACAATGAAACGCGTGACTATTCCGCGTGAAAATAAACGTTTTGTCGAAATCTTGCCATGAATCGAAGACAAATCGATGTTTACATTGGCTGTGGGAGACGTTGACAACCCTATGTAATTAGAGACACTATTTTTTATATACTTTTTAGGCTCGAATTTGACCATATAAACGTATTATGGAACTCATCATGTTCGACATTGAATTTTTATATATTCCCTGTACTATGCAAGTAGGTACCTACCTACTTTAAGAACAGTATTGGTGTAAATTAAACTTTGTAAGTACCTACTTAATATTATTATTTTTATTTGGAGTAGGTACAATTGGGAAACAATTTAGAGGATTCAAATCTGTTTAGAAAAAAAAACGATTCTGGTCATAATATTCTGGTCTCACTTTATCAAAATCCATGAATCCGGTTAGGCAAGGATGCGCCAAAGGATCACCTGTCCTTGTCCTTTAAATTGTAGGTAACCCATGTTCATCGTTTTGGATATGAATTTCCGCAAAGTAACGAATTATTCTATCGATTATCAACTATAACCCGAGTTTTTGGCGGAAATCCGATAGTGAGACGTTGGTTTTGCATATTTTTCTCAAATTTCTTCGAGTGTTAATGTGTAATATTGGTAGAATATTAGTCTTTGAGTATTCGTTAACGTGCACGAGTGTGGGCAAATGATATAAACCCAAAAAGCGTTTCACTTCGCATTTTTTTTCCAAAACTCCCGGCAAGTTTCAGTTAAGCATCCCACCACTTTACTGATTCGTGACTTGGACTATGTAAATAATTGACTTGGCTACTTGACCACGAGGATTGCTTTAATGCTACGACTTTCCTATTGTGAAAATAAGAAAACACTTAAATATTATACCTAATACTTGACACTGGATAAATGCACAAACCGTGCGAAGCCATAATTAAAACAAAACAAACTAAGTATAAACCATCTTTTGCTCAATCGGATGAAAACAATTATTTTCATGTTATATAGTTAGCATATTTAATGAAAATAGATATTAAGACAGTCTATATTCTATAGATAGATACCTAATATTGTTTCCATAGATCCGCGAGATAGGAATGCGAGTGACCTCACGCGACACGGCACCGTGTCCACTCGCGCCCACCGATGCATCGAGCTGCCCACTGCCCACGACCTCTATCGTTATAGCTATTATTGTTAGAGTATAATAATATGTAGTGTCTAGAATTATAATATATCTATCTGGTCTGGTTTTAGTACTGACTGGAAAGGACTTTAGGCGCTAGATCTAGCGCTAAAAAGATTGCTCGTGTGATACTCGTACTTTACACCACGTCTCACGGATGATTTTCTTTCGTTTCTTGTGGTATTAATGTAATATTATGTACGTTTATGTGTTTTGATATTGCTCAGGTACCTACCTATATAATTATGTTAGTTCTGAAACCAAATCATACCGTAGGTATGGCTCAAGACTGAGGCCTTCTTCCTGTCCTATGCAACTTTGTTAATTCAGTTGTATGTTTATGTTAGGTCAAATACAGGTAATAAATATTTAATACGCCGTCGAACAATTTTATTGTTTTCCCGACATTACTTAAGATAATATTTCATAATAGATAATACTAATATTTCATTATAACATAAGGAAATATTAGTTATGCATGTCACATTTTATTTCATTGTTTCGTTTTATAGTGTAATATAAAATTTTTGTAGCACTAGTTTTTCCAACTGTACAAATATTCACTAGCGGTCGAGTTACCCACTACGAAAGAGTTTTCCCGACATTACTTAAGATTATAAAATAAGGAGATATTAGTTATGGATGTCACATTTTATTTTATTGTTTCGTTTTATAGTGAAATATAAATTTTTGTAGCACTTGTTTTTCCAACTGTACAAATGTTCACTAGCGGTCGAGTTACCCACTACGAAAGAATATTTAAATGAAAGGTCGACCGCGCTGACAAGTTTTATTGCGGTCGAGATGACAACCAATACAAAAAAAGAAATCAACAAAACACTGAATTCAAACATTTCATCATTCAGGATTGATTAAAACTACCTTATTAGTTATTACTACTCATTTCCAGCTAAGCCAAAAACTGACCAATACGAAAGAAAGAAACAGAATTGAATATTAAAATAAAAGCAATCCTGTGGTAATACGAAATCAATCATTAGTAAATGTGGTATTGCATATTATAAGTAGCACTGTAATGTTCTATCAGATTATCACATAATATTACTAATGTAGTTATTGAGTATACTTTTTGCTAATGCAACTAACATAATAAGTGTGACTGTAATAGTTACCACGTAACTCTATTGAAATGCCCAGTCTATAATCACGTTTTATTCTAAAAAAGTAGCGATTTTCGACACATAACTAGCACATTTTATTTCCTGGTTTAATAATAAAGACATCTAAAGCAAGAACTTAATCAATTATCACTTACTTATCCGTGAAAACTGAAGAGATAAAAACTATCAAACGTTTCCTGTCTTTAACCTGAACTTTTTGCGATGTAAGTTCTAAGTTAGAAACGCCAATATCTATAGATCCGTTTTACACAAATAGGTATGCGAAACACGGAGAAGGTTCTGTAACCATTTAATCAAGATATTTGACGTTTATCGATTTTGAAAGAGACGACAGATCTTTTTAATCTGGTGATGTTGATCTAAAAGATGTTTTCAGTGCAATGGTAAGAGCAAAATACCTAAAATATTTCTGTTATGTAAGTGAGAATAGATAAAGCCGCTTGTCTGGCACAGCGGTGAATGGCGATGGAACATCACTTATAATAGTGTGCATTTCCATGGTAAAACGACAATATCGACTGTAGGCACGACTACGCACTCGTGGTAGTGATGTGTCCAAATATATTTTTTTTGCGTAAATGAAGTTCGTAGTGCTTTTGTAATTATGTTGTTGTTTGGTAATGTAAAATAATAATCTAAAAACGAAATAAAATTTTTTGACGATGTTTTGTGATTGTGTGATAGTGGTACAAAAATTATGTGTTAGGTTATGCGAATTCAGTGCTGTCGAAGTCCAGTTAGAGTAACTGAACTCATTATACTACATACTTATTTGCTGTCTACTCTTAAATCCATTTTATCTCTGCCCCTCAAATTATACGCAGACATAACAAAATATCGTAGGTACCTACCTAATTGAGTTTGCAAACGCTGTATTTTTATAGGTAACGTTATTTTAATCCAAGATTGATATTTCGTCGGTGCGCTTGTCAAAATCCTGTACGTGGATTTTTATATTCAGGCGGCAGGATAAAACTGTTTTATCTGAAAACAAATAAGTTTTTGAGAAATCTACAAATAGAAATTATGGCAAAAACAACCTATTATATTAGTGCTATAAAATGTACTTTTTAACGTTTCTTCCTTTAAGATTCTGCCGTATCGGATGACACAACGGACTCGCGCAAGTCCAACGTCCGCACGGATGCTCTGGCGAGCCGTCACCGCGCCGGCGTACGTAGCAAGTGCCACAGTCGCTCTACTGTCCGTGCCCATCTCGTGTCACGATCGGCCTGGATCCACGACAATGATACCTCACACGTTTGCCGACAGTATCGTAAATTGATTTATCATGACTTGCCCAAAAAAGGATTATGAACCATTCTTCATGCGGTGCGATTGCCTGGGATGTCTTTATCGAGTATTCGCTGAATATACTTATATAGATAGATGCGTGCATTCATTTTTTTTTATGTATAGAGATGCCCATGTCGTAATTGCTTCAAAGCCGTCTCATATTTACAGAAGTTGCTCATATAGTTGCTATATTAAACGAGGTATTTCGAGCAAATTATCTTTGAAATCAGAAGCGGCACCATAATGCCGCATATTATATCGACGTCGTACATTTTTAGGTATGAGTATTTAACTTTATTTATTTACGTCATTTGCTACTTAACATTGCATGTGTACGAGACCTACATTAGGTAGACTAAATAACTCAAGCAAGGGTATAATTTCACATGCAATACTACACGTAACATCCGTCAAAGGCTCGTGTGGCCGCAAATATCTACTTACTCAGGTACCTTATACTCATTTACACAGGTAATCATGAATACCTACTGCTGCCATCCGTGGATTTGTTTGCGGTGGTAATTTATGAAGAAATGTCCCATCGAAGATCTCACCGATATTGTATACCGATAACTATATTTCCACTTATGGGATTTAGGTGTAATGTATGTGATATTGTGTGTATGTGTTCAATTTTTATGAGTCAGTTTTTAAGCTATTACAAACAAGAAAAACCACGTTACAGTTCACCAGTTTTCAGGTGATGTGCAAATAAATAGATACCATGTTCATAAATGTTATAATAATATTCATTTGCAACACTTTCAGTAGCTTCTTGCATTGTACTACTATGTACAGACACATTGTTTACCGCTTTATTATAAACATAGATATAATAATGCTGAGTTGTGTAATAAAAGTATTTGTTTACGTAAATACTATGGGAAAAGAAACTAAGCATGCCTTCATTGGGCATTGTTTTATGGAATTTAAGGAGTCGTTTTGGTGAAAGATGGGAAATAAAATGTGAGTTACGCGCTCGTGGGAGCAGAATTTGAGCTATTTTAAGGGCTGTTGCGTAAGTTAATTAAGTCACATTATGAGAACTGTAAGCTTAATAGACATTTTATAAAATTACAATTGCCGTATTATTCATCTCCTTAATAAAATGTAAAACTTAAAAAGTAATTGAATATTCAATGAACATAATATAACCTATATTATGACAATGACATTGTGTATTTATAACCAACGAAAAAAAACCGGAGGAGGTTCTCAAATCGACGCGTATTTATCTAAATTTTATATTTTATGTATGACCAAATAATAACTTCTTACAGAGTAGTCCGATTCAGTTAAAAAAATATTTATTGGAAAGGTTCCCTCAAAGTTGGTCCCATATTAATAAAGACATCCAATAAAACAATAAATAATACTGATTAAATATGAGTAGGTATGTGCTAATTTCAACTTTCCTACAATTTCATGCCATAACTGCCGTACAAAAGACATCAACGCCTAACCTTGTGCAAGGTGCGATTGTAATACCGCTCGATATCTCTAGTTCGTGCTCGACATTGACATTTTGTATATCACCCAACAATTTCACCAAGTGTGATTTCATCACGTCTGTCACTACGGCACGTATCTACCTAATCTATTAAAGGTATAGTTGAAAGTCTACCGGACTATTTCAGGAACGATAGTTGAGAACGGAAGATCAAGAATTTTCATTACTTCTTATTACCTACTAATTATTGTTCTTAATTCCCACTTCCCTTGTTTTTTAAATAAATGAAATGAAATGAAATGTGTTTATTGCATGAAACATGGTACATCAATGCTGTTATAAATTTAGATAAAGATCAGCATGTCCCACCAGCGTGCTGGCATACAAAATTTATATTGTTATTAGTAGACAATATTATTAATATAACAATTACGTTTTATTCATATTATTTACAATAAAATGCCCCAATTTTTCGTCAAAGTAGTCAAATTTGTTAATTGGATTATTCATGGCAAAAAGAAATTAAATTATAATTAAAAGCATGATAAAGAAAAAATGTATTAAAGCTTTGCCACAACATACATAATCTACAAATCCACTATATCGAGCCAGTCCAACATGGCAGATTGAAGCCCAATACAGATTCTAATGACAACCAAGTCTCAGCGGTAGAAAACATACCTAATTGATCATTTTATGCACCATAGTTATGCACTAGGTACTTCTAATGTATTGAATTATTTATAAAAACAGTATTTATGTATGGATTATAATATTATTAACTGTCACTACATATATTTAGTCAAATGGACGTTCGTAAAACGTTCTATGGAACGTAAAGTCGAGCTCTACGAAGCTGTGCTATTTATATCTACTGTTTTTCCTCACAAAAGTTTTATGACCTGGTACAGACAGTAAGTACCTACTCTATATTAAAGAAGCATATAAATGTTTCAAAGACTCGTTCGAAAGGTTCTTTGTTGCCAGTTGGAAGTGTTGGAACCAGTTATGGTTCAGTGGATGCATCTGCGGAAAGTGCTGTTCCGGGTTCGATCCGAGAGGTGTCGTTCTGTTCAAAGAAGAAGGCACAAAAACCGGGCCTAATATTTTTTGTATATAGAAAATAATCCAAACAGAGTATTTAATTACAGTTATGTGATATTTTAGAATTTTTTATTGGGATAGGTGCTTACTTAGCAATTTATAATTTTCAACTGACTGGCCTTTGTGTCACTATCACTACCTACTACGTCTTAACCTGTTCTTCACTATAATTTTAATTTAAACATCGCGGTTACAGAATTATCCAAAATGTTACACGCCCTTTTTTGTTTATTTTGTTTACCTAACCCGATTTAGAACGAATACGGCTCACGGTAGTGAAAATATATTTTCCCCACGTTGAATTAACTCGAGCACCATCAAATCGTAAAACCCCAAACCACACATCCTGGCTCTTGCGGCTTCTATAGAAAAAAAAAACAAAAACAGTTGCCATGCAACAAGATATCTGCAAGGAAACCACCGAGATTGCGAAACCCTCGCGGCAAAGGTGAAGGCGCGCGCCAGTCGGCTCCGAGAGAGAGTGGCGGCCGCACGACGCTTGCGCCAGTCTACCAACGAATCAGACGCGCGCGCAAACTACCCCCCATAGTGCACCGACTGCACCGTTCGCGATCCTAATTCGAAAATTAAAAAGTGTATGTGAAAAACAAAAAAAAAAAGAAAACGCTAGTGCTGTGCTGTGTTCGACTGTTGACTTGTGCGAGTGAGAATTTTTCTTTGACACACATATGACGTGAATAATTACGGTGCGGTGATCCGACGGTCGATCGACTCGCTAAAATCGAAGTGTTTAGTGTATCTTAAAAGCTGTGAGCCGGAATTTTAACGGACTTGCCTAAGAAGAGGTAAGAGCGGATGTTTACAGTTATTATTGTTGTATAACTTTGGCGGTGGTGAAAGCCTTCTTTAATATTCTCTTATCTGTTACCGGATGTTTTAGCATTACATTAGTAGTTTTAAACTTTAACTACCTACCTACCTAGTTATAAGTATGAATATATTATTATTATTCTCGCTCTGACTATGTTTAGGTACAACTTGTAATCATAAATGTTTTTATCATTTAAAATAACTTATTATGAAGTTTGTCATAATTACTACTAAGTCGTAATTTTATAAATGCCGTAATATTTGAAGATTCCTTATTTTGGGAGGTACCTTAGTTTAAAATGTATGCGTAAACGTTAAAAATATGGACTTACGTTTAAAATCTAAACAAGATTCCAACAGAGCGACTCGTGGCGTCAACTAAACGTTACAAAATTATAAAGTCTAAAACATTCATAGAAGATTCTATGAATATTCATGTGAAACATTTGGTTATTTTTCAAGCCTGTAACGAAAATGTTAGGGAAAACGGCGCTGGAACCGGTTTACGTCCAGAATAAACAAAAGCCGGGTGAAAAGGTCTCTGACTCATCTTACGTACGGCGCTCGTGTGCGGGGCTTCTGTTCAGAATATATTTACCTCCGGAATGAGCTTTGCAACGTTTTACTAAACAATAGACCGACATCGATTTTAATTAACTATTCTTTGCACAATTTTCGTCGGTGCAGTCGATATTCTAAATTCGAAAGTCACCTTAGTCGAATATGAAGGTACTCCTCCCTATTTACTAGCAAAAAAACGGGCTAAATCGCGTACAACCTTATATTAAAATTTATGATTCGCTGGTAGATATGATTGGGTTTAACTAGTACTTAACTATGATGTTAGTACGCAAATGTTTAAGAACTTAGTCTCACTATATTGTTGTCAAAGTTAATAATTGTAATAAAAAAACTTGCATTCAGCCTTGCAGCGTAAAATAATGAACACCCAAAAAATTGGCACAAAATAAAAATTAAGCTGTATTACAAACAACGCAGAGTCCTACTTTTTGCTATAAATTAGCATGACTATAGCAGAATTTCATTACAATTCTCAGTTTGAGGCTACGCAATCTTACCACCGACGACGGCGCATGACGCCATCCTGATTTCAAACAAGTTAAGGCAATAATAATCTGAGCGAAGTTTATCTAGTAAGTGAAACGCATTGGATAATGGAAAAACTTTTATGTATATAGGGTTGTATGTGAAGAAATTTTGCACTTTCATTATTAAGTAGATTTACAGGCAATGTGATAATTAGCGTAGCTTATGTCTTTTGAAGTCCATTTATGGTTAGGTTTTAAAGCCTTAAAACAGTTTTCAATAAAATACTCATAGGTGTAATTTAAATTTATTCAAAATTACCATTGAAATAGGCAATTTATATTTAATTATGGAAACCTTTCATCCATGAATTAATTTTAAAGTGAAATTCCTATTTGGTCGGTACGCATAGGTATATTTTATAGTTATAATATTATACAATACTTACGACGCATTGAACGGTAAATCAATTTTTTGGTTTACTCTACAAGAAGAGAAAAATCTATATAAACATTCATAAAATTAAAGTCTGTTTTGTAATAACAAAGTAGCAGCTGTATAATAAATGCATTATGAAATTGTATACAGTAGGTATACTTATTACAAATACGATTTTTTATAAGTTAGGTATGTCTGTCTGTCTGTTTGTTCAGGTTAATCTCCGGCACAGGTAGACCGATTTTGACGAGACTCACTGACAGATATTGATAGTTGATATTACAAGGAGTAACATCATCATCATCATCAGCCTGAAGACGTCCACTGCTGAGCATAGGCCTCCCCCTTAGACCGCCACACTGAACGACAATTTGCCACTTGCATCCACCGGTTGCCTGCGACTCTTTTGATGTCATCGGCCCATCTAGTGGGAGGCCTACCTACACTGCGTCTTCCAGTCCGTGGTCGCCACTCTAGAACCTTGCTTCGGCCATCGGTTGTCAGTTCTACGAGCGATGTGGCCTGCCCATTGCCACTTCAGCTTGTAAAGATGTCAGGAGTAACATAGGCAACATTTATGTTAGATCTAGTTGCGGCGCGTGGTTTCATTCACAATAATAGTCAACTCATTAGAAATCGCGAGGCGCAGCTAGTATAACACAATTATTATAACATGTTAATCCGCGATAATGCATTATATGTATTCTTGATATCTTCGTGTTGACACAGTATCTTTGAGACGCAGAATAACACTAACATTGTTATCAGCAGAAATATAAACAAGGGGTGTCGTGACAAAGGTTCTATGTTTATGAAAGTGGAACCATACTTGGCTTCCACACCCGATAAAGCTTTGTGCTTTAGTGTTGCTATTGCGCGGATGATTAATAATTATACCACAATTTGAGGTATTTTTGAACTGTAGTGTTAGTTTTTTTTTTTACTTGGGAGGATTTGTTTTTGAGCACTAGATAAACGCGTTTGCGTTGTATGTACACTTTTCCTGGATTTTTTATATTTATGTGTGGACATAGGCGGTTATATAAAACTTTTAATTGCAAATACTTACATGGTTCTACACTACGCTCCCTATATTAAATACATTATTTGGCAAAAATATAGAGGAATTTTAGATCTAATCTGGCAACACCGCCACAAGTTTTACATTCTTGGAATATAAACCATGTGTCGCCTTGTCGAGAATAACCTTGCTCTTTGACTTTAAAGTTGTTACGCGATCCACGCCATGTGAAATCTTGATGCTTATGCAAGTTGGAAACATTTTTGTTACAAAGTATATTTTAAGGTTTACATAAAACTGAACAGTTTTATTTTGTCTTATTGAGATAGTGTCAGCTTTTCCTGCAATTTTTTAGGACACCATAGGACCTCCGATATGGCTAACGACTGCTATCATCGATAACAACCGGGACCGGCGGCTTAACGTGCCATCCAAATCACGGAGCGATGGGAAGCTTCACGCAACTTACGAAAAGCAATTGTTCGAGGATCGAACATGGCATCAGTAGGTTGTAAAGCGTTTAATTCACCGCTCGGCCAAATCAAATCTAGAAACGTGGGTGGTACTAAACAAATTCTAAAAGTGTTTATAGTTAAACTCCCTTTTGTAAGTACCTATATTATTTTCCAACGAGAGTCACTGTATTAACATGTTCTAATGTGTACAATAAAGAATGTAAAAATATATACCTACCTCATAATTATGTGATACATCTCTAAAACCGCCTATTAAAGCATAATATAGACATCGGTTTCTCCTATGTTAAAGCGCAGTTAAAACGATTATTGTAACATAATTATTTTATATTGATTCAAGGATAGAAATAAAACTCAAGGAGATATCAAATAGGTTATAATCACAATCATTAGGCAATGTAATACCAACAAAGGATTTCGGTTACACATGATACTTGCATAACAAGGGCAAATACATTTGGGAGTCATTTGTCATTAAATAATTTGCTGTCATAAAAGTACACCCAAACCTAATGATTAACTTTTACGAGAGGTCCTTATTCTCAAATCAACAATGAAATAGGTAACCTTTTTGCGGTGGAAAGGTCAAGAGCATTTCAAACTGATGTGTCCACTTTAAATGTCAGCTTAGCTCATGGTTCGATGAATAAATTAAGGAAAAACATCAGCGAAGCCAATCTTACAGACTTGATTCAATATCACTTGAAAAAGGGGACAATAATTCTCGCTTATGTGACCATTTCCCTTGGTAGTCTAACGCTTGATTAGGTTTAGGGTTATTTAGGCTTATTAGGTTTTCTTCAGTATTATTTGAACACTAGGTATAAATATGGTTTGCGATAAAGAAACCTCAAAGTTTTCAAGGCATTCTGCTCAACAGCTAATTAGGTACCTAAAAGCGCAAATTAATGTTACAAAAACCGTACAAACAAACACAAAGAGTTATATTTTTTGCTCTTCACAGACGTGATTTCATATAAATTTATGAAGCCTTTAAAACGTGTCCATATATACAAATATATTTATAGAGGTGATGTTATCACCCGCTTTCATGGTAGGTAGGGCTGCCATGTCATTATATTATCTTCATCGAACGAAGTAGGTAGGTACCTAATGTTATAGCCCCTTTGATCAAAGTTTTGACGAAAGTGCATAGGTAGATATCCAATTTGTATTTTTAACATTTTGTAGAAGATAGAAGGTTGAGATTCCTCATTACACTCAAAATGAGTATTTAAGAAGTATAATAATGATTGAGCGTACTATCTCTTTTTGATTTACAAGACTGCCAACCCTAGCTTGAACTAATCTTTGTGCATATACAATGTGTTTCTAGATAGTGGCATGCGCAGTTCAAATATTTAATTTCACCCCGAAGTTTACAACCTCTGTTAACTTGGAATGTCGTGTTAACACCTTTTACAACCGAGAGGGACTTTGCTTGTTAACCAATAGATACATAGTACCTTTTTAAATATGTATAATAATTATTCAAACACCATTAATTACACTACTATAAAGCCTATTTTTAAATAGATGACTAAATTTCTGTAATAAAAAAAAAAAGTTTGTGAAGTGTATGTCTCTGTTCTTTTTTGCATCACGTAAAAACTACTAAACCGATTGCAATGCGGTGTTCAGTGTTTAATAGCTTAGAATATAATGACATAGGTACGTTATATATAAACTTAATGAGATGAACTTGGGCTATAGATAACGAAACTGTTTGTATGCGCCGCGGTAGTCTGCCACGCGGCATCTGTGATGTTTATCAAAGGCCAGACAACATTGTAGGGCCTCCGAACTGGAGCGGAGGCGCAGGTGGTTGATATATTAAAAAGAAATACAACCAGGAACGAAGTTTGGAGTAGCAGCTTGGAACAAATAAAATTAAACCATAAATGTGAGACCTTACAGTTTAAATCTTATTCGCCGAATCGTTAACCAAAAAAACAATAGTGTTGTGCGTGCAGTGTGCACATAGGGTAATGTAATGAACTCGGATACATTTTATTTACCATTTTATTTTGTTAAATTTATGAATTTTTCGAGATATTTAATCAAGGGACGTTCCTCATAAGAGATGGAGTGTAAATCTAAGTTAATTTGCTCCAACTTCCGACTGCGCATGCTTTATACAGGCGAAATATAAATAACTCAAGGCGAAGAATATAAATTAAATAATCTTCGCAGCAATATGAACTCACAATAAACAAGATAATTAATTTGTTGCATCAGGTGTTACTTTTTGGCGGTGTTATTTGAACTAATAACATTATGTTACCCAGGACCAAGGTCAGTAACATTTTCAAGAACACTTTACACATGCCCTAATATACGCGATGCCCCAAGAAAGAACAATGTAAAGCTGGGGATCCTAAGCAAAAAAACAACTAATATCGTTATGTTTGATCGTACAAATGTATAATTATTTAGTTCACTCAAAATCAGTTCCATAAACTTTACCTTAATTAAGTAGTTTTTTTAAATTGCTACAGCCGTTTCCCTTATTATTCTGAAAGATTCGTTGCCGTTAATTTTAAACGCACTCACTGGTTAGTTACTATAAAATAAACTATTGGTCGTATTTCGTTATATATTACCATTCACTAGAGGTGGGCGCCTGGGCGGTGTCGTTAGTTTTTGTCATCGTTGCGCTCCGCTGTTGCTCAAACCACAGACATATAAAGAGGAAGCAGACCGGGCATGATATCTAGTGAATCCAATTGTGAAGCCGGCCCTTATAATGAATTTCGCTAGCCACATTTTGACAGCTCATTCTACTTGTAAAAATGTAAGTCAGCACGAATTCTAATCTCAGTAAAATTTTATGAATGTGTGCATTGTTGTCTTGTCAGCCTCAGTGCGGCCCATGTAGATTTTTGTTGTGGCTTTACTACGTATCTCTTTCCGGTCTGCTTCATTTTATACCTATATCTGTAGTTTAAACAGCATTCACCATTACAACTGCGGCTGCACTTCCCTGCCCTACTGAGAATATCGTGATGCAGCCCACGTGGTTCCCCACCCACAGACCCACAGTAATTGGAACACGGACCTTTTTTTGTTCTCTGAAGGTACATATAAATAGCACCTACGGATCGATATTGGCTGAATGCATTAATCATTGTATTTTGATGCAGACCGCAACATATCGGGAAGCACTTTATAACAGTCGTAGTCTTAAAAAAACTTTGATTAAAGGAACAAAGAAAACGTAAAAATCTGACCAAAAACTACGCATTTGAACAATGAACATACGTCTATTGAGTTTTCCACAAAACTCTTACGTTTCTAAATGTATGTAGGTAGTTGAATTTAAATATGCAGAAGCACCACATTTCAAACCGCCGCGAGGGGTAATTTAACAAAATACCTCTAAAGGTCCCACTTAATTATGTGCCATTCGAGGACCACAATTCGGTACCAGCATAAATACTTAACCTAGAAATGTATACCTGCTGCATAAATGGTCTGACCAATTAAAAACCAAATAAAATATACTCTTTAATATATGCAACCAGCTTGAATTCAGACACAAAGGAGCAAGGCCAAAAATAAAAACGAAACCAACTATGAATAAAAGGGAGTTTTAATTACACGTTTGTACAAAATGAAATTCAGTTTTACAAAGACAAGTTTGTATTCAGAGAAACTTAATCAAATCTAAATGGTAATGTCATATTTAGGCAGATATAAACAGGCTTTGAGAGTCTGGTCGAATAGCGGTATAAATCGTCGACAAACGGTCAGAATCTGAATACAAGATGATAGTTTAAAAAGATAAAAAATATTCAACTAAGCATGCAGGGTATCAAAGATATAAAAGCTCACCCAATCATAATACTTTGGATAATAATATACTTATTACTCGAACAGTTTTCACCTCGAATACCTATTCAAAGTCCAGGCACAGAGTTTCTAAAACAATAGACTCAACGAGTGTATGCAATAATTCAGTCGATAGAAAGCGTGCTAAAGCCTACTAGTAGAGGTATGTCTATAAATTGCGCCTAACGCCCGCATGCATCCACAATCGTGACTTCTATAAAAGTTTTAAACGTATTGGAGCGGGCAGTCGGCCCTCGACCGACCTCGGAGCAGTCAGACCTCGCTTCGCTGGCAGTCACCACTTGCGCGAATGCACCAATCACCTCCAAATATAGATTTTTTTATGCTCCGTGTCACGATAACATGAACCACACGGCTCCATTTTATTCGGCAAAATCGCTCGCCGCTAGTCGCCACTCTTTAATATCGTGGCTATTTAAAGTGGTGCAATACGAATTTTTAAATGGTGAGATTCGTTTCGGCGTGTTTCGGAATTATATTTTTCGGTCTTTTGAAACGGTTATAAGTCGTAATAGGAATTTTAGATGTAAAGTTATGTATAGTTACCGTTAGCGTTGCTTGATATATAGAATTGGTGTCACGCTGGCTTTACCGAGTACATCTGACTAAACTAAACTATGTACATCCAATATGAGCAGTAATTCATTTTTATAAGTCATTATCTAACTTGATAATCTACTTTAATATGCTGTATGTGATTACCATTATTTCAACGGTAATTTAGCGGTTAACCTTAGGAAAATAACGTAAAATTTTCAAACCTACTCGTGTAGCATTTGCATCAACGAATGTCCAGTAGACATAATAATTTGTGTAAGTATATATTATTATGTTATTATACTATTTTATTTTTCATGAACCATCTGAGAAAAATATGTATTATCTAGTGAAATCGGTCACATAAGAGTTGACGTACATAAACTATAACAGATACAAACAATGATAATGGATCTTGATAAAGAGAAGAAACGAAATTTATTAAGAAAATAGCCAATAAAGGATGTTTTCAATATTGGATAATTTTATACACAACTCAAATTCTTCAAATCTCGCGCATGAGAAAAACGGGTGGTCATAAAATTCACACGGCAACTTTCATTACTCACAATGGCATTATGGGATAGGTTTCTAAAGAAAGTATTGATGGTGATGATGTTAATGTTATAGCACTTGCTATTGACTACTACATTTTACCAGAACAACCCCTGTTGGGAATCAAAGACGACTAGGCACTTTACAATCTCCATAACGCGCTTTCTATCAAAATTTCTCAGTCATTTCATTGCAAACATATTAATATTTTTGTATTTACACCATTCTTTGTGTTCACACTTTGCTCACAAATTAGCTGCTTTATGTTTTTAGATAACGAATATTAATGTTTCAGTCAGAGAGTTTAGTGCTTTTTGTTTATTTTCAGTTTTATTTTCAAAGGATGAGAACTTGCCCAATGTCATTTATAGGACTTCTATCTAGGTTGAATCATAGGTATATTGGTGTTACCTAAAAAGCTTTCGGCTTCTTTGGACATTATTTACATACATTCTTGGATAGACAGACTTATTAACCTTTTCTAAATTACAGTTACAATGACGTCAGCTAACTTAGTCACCTCCTCTATCTCAGCTATCTTGTATTTTGAATTGTTTTAATAAACTTAGTATAGATTCTAGATAATGTATTCGTCGCTATAGTTCCATGATAATGTAAGTAAATGGCAACTGGCAACCCAGTTACAATCGTGACTAACTGTTGGGGGCAAATGATGCAACAAAGAGTGTGTTAGATACTTTTGCTTCTTTGTCTGGTTGCTGGCAACACTTTTTATTTATCGTTGACTTGTACAGCTTTGCCTAACGTCTACAAGATGTTTATATTTATGTTACCTTTTCTTTATAATTGGTAACTATTTATAATAATTATTCATCTTTGTGTTTACAAGGTACCTTATAAAAACTATTACAATTCTGCTGTCCTGAATTAAACGTTCTCTTTTTTAAATAGATCGTAAGAGATTATATTTCTTTGTAAAAACTAAATACATAATAATACATTTTGCAACAAAAAAAAACCAGACAATAAGACACAAATACATTTGATCACCATAATAATTATATCTACACTAATAACCTGAAAATTCGAATTTCAAATAATAAATTTAAAAAAGAAATCATTGGACAAATAAGAACTATACCTGTGTTCCAGTCGTTTAATTTAATCAGATAACACGTTATTTAGCAATCAAAATGAATTAATGTTGACTGTACCTCCTGACCACAGACAAATAAACTATAAAGATCTAGATCAATATACTAAATCAAACTAGAGACCGATGAAGTGACCTCAACTCTGTGACATAGACACCCGATTTTCTCCTATGCTAATGCAATTGCTTCTGAAAGCAGACTGCTTAATAAATTCATAATATTTGACCCACAGTAAACTTAGAGGTTAAAAGTGCAATTCCCATATTTATGTTAGAGTTAGAGCATAGAAGCTTCTGCAGAACCAATTCACTTAAAATATTGAAGACATAACTACAAAGGATCCTAAAATTATATCATATAATTTTTGAAAGGTTGAAGTAGTAAAGGATGTTGCGCGTAAGTTGAAAAGAAACTAGGAGTTAAAAAAGTTAAACTTAGAAGAAACGTAGAGCAAAAGTTAAACTTTAGTACATAATATACAAGTACTTGTTCATATTTGGTGTGCTGTAAAAGAGTATTTCATCTGATCGATATCATGGAATTTTGTAAAGGCGAACTTTGGATGGACAGGAATCAATGCAAGATATTGGCTTTTCGGTGGGGACTTATTTTTTGAGATTGAATGAACTAATTCGACACATGAACGTACATACTGACGCATTGTGTCACACAAATTTGTCGAAGCATAGAATCTAGTGGTCACCTATTGTGTTACAGTAGCAACTAAAACCGCAGAGGTTGCGGCTCGCACACAATGGTGTTTTAAAATGGCTCACGATGCCGAATTTCAATGCACATTTCGAAAGTGCTCGTAATTTGTATGGAAATTGTCAACATTTACGTGGTGTCCTAGAGACCTTGTTACATGACTTAAGTTTTGCTTTAAGTGCAAAGGTTTGGGGTATGTTTCGCAATGGCTCATCTCCATACCTGTGGAGTGTGAAGATTAATTTTATTAGGGATGAAAGACGGAATTATCGTATACATTGTTATTTTATGTTTCGTGGTAGACATTATTAAATTCTAGAACGAAGAAAATTCTAGTTAGGTAAGTTGGATGCAAATGTTTAACGCAATAATTCATATCAGTAATTTTTACAAGTTGCGTTATTTACGTACGCCCTTTTTTCTATCTGAAGTTTCTATCACAATCGTTTGCGATAGTGGAACTAAGAACTCTTCTTTATATACTACTAGAAGCACCTCGCGGTTTCACCCGCGTTAACTACTATCCCGCGGAAACCATTTTTTTTTTACGGGATAAAAGGTAGCCTATGTGTACCGGGGATAGCATAGCTTCCCAACAGTTACAGTGAAAGAATTTTTCAAATCGGTTCAGTAGTTTCGGAGCCTATTCATTACAACCAAACAAACAAAGTTTTCCTCTTTATAATATTATAGTATAGATAATGTACCCTACATAGCATTACTTACAATTACTATATACACTATTCCTGTAAGTACTATAAGATCAATAAATATTTGTATTGTTCTGCGTCATTTGCAAGGAACCAAGGATTAAATTAAATTATAAAAAAGTGTAAAGCCAACAAACGAATGACCAGTCAGTGACAGGGTTTTTACAGATTTTATAGCCGTTGGTGTAGGTATCTATGTAACCTATCCATTGTTCTTGTTTTCTCAAGACCTTGCGTTTACCTTTAGTGCCTATTTCTCTTGTTTGTTGGCACTTTTTTCTTTTATTTTTATCATAAGCACCTAATTATTGATCATATGAATACTAGGTGTGATTGGACATTGAAAGCTATAGTAAGCTTTAACTTTACTATTTGTTTTTTTAATACCAGGGTTTGCGATGCGATCAGCATGACTGCTAAAGTCACGGCTTGAATAGTCTGATTTCTAAATGACTGTGATTAATTTAAAGTTGCGAGTATTTCGAAATCCATGTTAGTGTGATTGGTTAGTTATAGACTACGAGTATTTCGAAGGCCTTTTCGGTCCCGGTGAAAACTTAAGTAGCGTTTAGTTGGTCAGTGTGGTTAATTTTATCATGTGCTATTTAAAATTGTCTGAAGTAACTCCGTTATTGTCATTAAAAGATGGTAAGTTTAGTCGTATAGCGAAATAACTATATCACATATCAGAATTGAGTTAAAATCATAAAAATCTAGTTTAAATAAGTTATGTTTCTACTTCATTTTTGCCGTACAAATGAGTAAAGTTAACTGGTATACTCGTATGTGACCCGCTAACCAAGATTTAATGACCTCACTAAACACGTGCAGTGACATTTCGTTTCAACGACGTTAACTAAATGCCAGTCAAGGTTTTTCTCGCGTTAACACACTTTACTAATTGTCTTAAATAATTAAAATGCTACTTCTTTTTATGATTAAACTGAACGGTTAACCTCTCTCATCTCATCCTCTTCCGTTATGACTTGAAAAATGGTTGTGCCGGTAATATTACTCCACGGGCCATTAGTAAAGTGAACATAGACTAAAGTTTACAATTATACTTTGGTAAATTGCAAACGTTCAGTTTGATTATCCTAAAAGTACTGTTATGATTGTGTCTATGCACGAATACTGGATTCTATTTGAGCTACACCACCAGGGGGCTTACCATGACGTTTGATTGCGATCCGTTTGAGGGCCTGTTTTTAAAATGCGAATAGTTATGTTCCCAATATTTTAGCTTTAGCCACTATTGATTCCTTTGATTGAATTGTTCTAGGCGCCGCAGTTTTAGGAATCGTCATTTTCATTAGTTACTTGTAAAATATAAAGAATTTGCAGCCCGGACATTCAATTTCTTGTATACAGTTTTAATTTTATTTGTATTTGTGGAGATTGCCTTTCCCATTCTCCAGCCATTTTATCTTGCGTGCATACCGTGCGTGTGGGGTTTGCAGGTAAATCGACAGATTTATTTAAGAATTTAAAATATTTTCTTCTCCGCATAATTCTTTGTTTGTTTATTGTCATCGGTAGCCTGTTTTAGCATTATTTCATAATCATTGTTGTTTACTAAAGGTTCTTTTGTTACACCGTATCTAGCGACGGCCTTACTAGCGGCTGGGTGAGCCCCGAGCCGTTTCAGTTGATTGTTTCGATTGTTGAATCATCTTGATGTTTATTGATTATTTCCCCTCACAGTTTTAAATATCGCAAAATAAATAACCGTGGTAGGTTACACTAACTGGAATTATTTCGAGCTGAGACCAACTAGAGCGGACGTAAAACACAGCAACGAGTCACAATCATGGATGACAAAACATCGCTATGGTTCAGTCGGGGAGCAAGATGTATAAAGATTCGACTGTAATTTTGCACCGAATTCGATTATTCCGATTGTCTAAACTTCCGCTCTCGCCCATCGCTGGTCTCACTGCGCCACAACAGAGAATTCGTCGAAATCGTCCAGTCATGCATCCTTAATGTATTCAGTGTTGTACCACAAAAGTGGTTCGTTCACTTCACTTGTCGCACCAGACATTGCTGTGTGGACTATGTAGTACGCCCACGTGGTATTGGTATAATAACATTAGAAGGTCGTGTTTTGGCCGATTAAACTCAATATTTACTAGGTGGAATGTTGACCAGTTAGTCATATAAAGCTTTACCTCCTACACATCTCTTATTTAGATGAAGGTTAAAGAAAGTTACTTTTTTCATTGATCGATAATGTTTATTCAATTTATACGTCCGCTACCTAATAGTACCAATTCTTACATTACATTTTCGACCTTTTATTATTTTCAGTGATCAATTTGTTGATACTTATCTAATATGCTCAGTAGAACACATTTCTTCACATTATTTATTATAACAATCATAGAAATCAATAAGATTTTTATACAAGCTTACCTCATATAATATAAATACGAGTACGTAGTCACGTTATGCTCTAACGTAACATCATCATCAAAAGCTCATTGACATAATTCTAACATACTTACATATAACGAAGAAGTAGTATTTTCTTTATAACGCTGCTATAATGCTACTGGCTTTCGTGTCCGCACATCGTTTCCTATTTGTTGACAGAAGCAACCATATAAGTTTAATAATTACTATCTGTCTCAAATCTGATCCAACTTCTACAAAGGGACACTTTTATCAACTCACGTTATCGAGTATTCAATCATCCAGCTGTCGAAACTCCGTTTTCAGATCGAGTTGGATGACTCCTCGAATCCTTCCTAAGGTTGCTTTAACTGTACTGTTTGTAGAAGAAGAGTCGGGTGGGACATTGATGGATAGAACCGATACGTAAGTCCTGCATTATGCGGTGCTATGCTATACGTCATGGTTTTCAATTCGAATCCTGGAGCTGCGGGATGATTTTTCAGAGCAACTACTATTTTTTCTTAGCCCATATTGTCACCATGTAACTCGTGTCGGTTATATTTAGCGACAGATTATAATACGTTTATAACCCTACTGCACACGCATGCTATGGCACGATACCTACAATGGCCGGTTACGACATCTGGTGAAATTTTCGAAAGCATGTCCGCGGACTATCGAAATGGCTTTCTATGGGGCTGCTTATTATTTTATCGGCTATTTGACGACATTGATAAGATGACAAAATTATACTAATGTTACCGAATCAAAAATGTATTCTTATCAATTACATAAATATGGAAGTTTATCAGGGAGGAGCACTTTGTCAGAACCTTGTTTTTTTAACAAAGTTGAATCATACTTTTTGAACTACAACTCTTAGAGGATGTTTTTAAGTATATTACGAGCATTTGCTTGGACCTTTTCATAAAACTGTTGGAACTATGATTGCAACCGCTGCTCATAATAATAAGTGATTTAGTCTGTTTTGCATCGACTACAATAATAATAATTGCTTGTCTCTTTAATCTTACATCTAAATACTGCGCTGAACTAACCGTACTGTGACTTAATGAGTCACTTAAATCACTCAACTTAACAGTCTTAGCTAATGCACATTTAATACGACCTCCATCTAACTGTCGAGAGTCAGGAAATGCACCAATAATAACGTGTGAATGTAACTGCCAATCGGTTGATGTTCATTGTTCTGTGACCTTACTCGTCTCGTCAAATAGCCGTCAAGTGCCATTGTTAAAAGCAACCTGATTGTAAACAGGTTTCACTTCGAGCCCTCTTAGATCTACGAGTGGTTAGCTTCGGTTTTATCACAGAATATTTAAACAAGAGTTTAACAGATGAGTCTAAATATTTTCTCGACAAATTGACGTCTAACCCTCCCTTTTTCTAACTCAATAACAAATTGACAAGTAAAATAATTAGGAATGCCAGGATTGAGTAAGAAAACGAGTGATAGACGTCGATTTTGTCAAACGAAATTTTAGAAATATCTGTTTAACCCTGGTCTAAACTTTCGTGGTAAGACCGTTAGAGCTGAGAATGTATCTAAAAGGAGACGAGGATGTTTAATGATCGATAGTTATTTTTTACACGAGCTAATTATAGAAAACTTGTCCTATAAAATTCCTGTATGTCTAGACTCTAGTTTGTTTGTGAGAGCTAAAAGGAATTTAAAGGGTGTTGTAGTTATATATGTCTTAGAAAATATGAAGCAAGTACGAGTCTTTGTGTTTGTGGGACCATCGTCCTAGCAGTTTCTGATTAGCCTGATACAGTTAATCCAATCAGTTAATCAAGAGTCAGGATCCACCTACGTTAATTGTGATGAGTCTTTATTATGAACAAATTTCTGTGAATAAAAAGGTACAGCACACATAAGCATTTGGCACCGTTGCAAGTCTACACTCAAAGGTATGAGGTTGAACAAACATTTAAAGTAGTAGATGGAGATTTTTGAAACGGGTGTAACATCGACTTAAATTCAGTAGGTCTTGCAATTTGTAACTCCATTTTGTCCTAAGTATAAGCTCAATAATGTTCTTAATTAATATATTATGATATGTTATTAGTATTTAAAAAAATAAGTAAATTACATCGTGTTTCCCTAAAGTGGCAGTACCTAATTGCTTTCCATCAGACATACTGTCAGTTGATTCCACTTTTACGTAGAGGATACCACACCACTCTCAAGAACGTACTCTCTCGCGCGTCAAATCTAATCAATCGCCTACAATAAAATTGTGAAAAGCAAGTCAACAAACTCCACCACCCGTATATGTATGTACGGCAAACGTGTACTTATAAGACAAGACGTGTACTTACGTGAAAACTTTGCGTGCGCGCAGTGAGATTTCTTTTGCATTCAAGGAGAGATACTTTGAGATGACACCGATGTGAGATGCAACAGATGGATTGGATGTGGTGTTTTTCCTTGTGAAATCAAGAGGTAGATTACTTACACTTAATGTTAGAACTAATAAAAGTTTCTTGAGAATTTTATAGCCAAATTTGAACAGATTTGAAAACAAAACTGCACCCATCCATGCATTTGAAAGGATCAGTTTTTAGTCTGGAATTTGCGTAAAATATAAAACCACCGTTGTTATACATTATATCCACAACTTATACGTATGCATAATTTTCCATTGATCTGTTATAATAATCATTGAAACTACTCTTCAAATCTCTTCCATTATTGATAAAAACTAGAAGCTTAATTACACCGATGAGGTTTGTGAAGAAGTCTCACGTAGAGTACTTAAAGGACCATAAAGGTTAACTGAAATGCCTTCTCCAATTATTCCTTCTCCTCCCCACTGCCCAATTAACTTATAATAGCGTGCCAGTATGGGAACCGCGACACTCGTTGCACAACAGATTATCGCCCATGACACAATTCTAACTTTATTCGTCGGTCTGCGGTTATACCGCCTTAGCACGATTAAAGGTGACAATATTTCACTTTTGTTCGTGATGGGGAACTCTTTTGGAAAACTCTAGTTTAAGTTTTATTTACGAAATGGGGAAAACTTCGATATGATTTTCTGCTTTTGGAATTGAAGTTGCTAAAACTTGTAATATGGTTTTAGTGCTGTTTAGGCATGTAGCGTTAGTACTAACTGTTGTTTGACTGTTTGAAGTTTCATGTTAATGGTGATTCGGTGACTTTTCCTGTTAAAACACAAGGTAAAGTTTTATTTGTGAAATGGGAAAAACTTTTTTGTATTTCAGCTTTTGAAATTGGAATTCTTACAACTCATAACTTGTAATAAATACGGTTTCTATGTTAAAGTTTAGGCTTGTACCGGTATATTTAGTAAATTCTGTTGTTTTAACTTTCTGGCAGTACTTATATTTTGTGTATTTAAAGTTTAACTTTCTTAATGTCACGATAGCAATTTGGCTGACCTTGTTAGATTTGTCTCCGTCCCGAATAGCAGAATAAATATTAAAACATGGGGTAAATTTACGAGAAAGAGAGAAAAATATTATTCATTTTCCCATAAATTTTTGACAAGTCAACGTCTGTGGGGACAGTTAATACTAATTAAAAGTTGGACGCCGTTTAGAATGAGACTGATTGCTTAACCGTAAACGGTGTTTTCGGACGCTAAAGAGGTGTTGCAACGGACGCAGATTCCCGCTGAGATACAGCAATAGCTTCGACAATATACTGCCAATTACAGCCAATAACTTTACTTCGTGAACAGATACAATCCTGGGAACAGTTTACAAATAACCAGCGGTAAGAATTTAGTTTTGAACGTGGCGTATAAAGCTATTGTATCCGTAGTTCCACAGACATCTATATGACCGAATCTCAGTGAACATAATATTGTTTACGAAATAGAGTCGACAAAGGGACGCCGAAATAGTACCATGAAAATTATTTACTTGTTACTATATAAACAAATATTTTCATATTTTTAAAAAGTTTTTTTTACCTTTATGTAGTTGAAGCGATTTAAATATTATACTTAAGTTTGTAGTTTGAGTAATTTATTAAATAAAATGATTTTATAGTAGAATTTACTAGTAGTTTAATTTTAATGATGGCAAATAAACAATTAGGCATATTATAATTTATCGATAAAGCGACCGCAGCTGAGTATCTGCACATTTGCGTATACTTAACTGTCATCATCATTTTCATCATTTCAGCCCGAAGAAGTCCACTGCTGAACATAGGCCTCCCCTACACCTTTCCAGGAAGAACGATTCTGAGCCCTTTCCATCCATCGACTTCCCGCGATCTTAACAATGTCGTCGGTCCATCTGGTGGGTGAGCGCCCTACGCTTCGTCTTCCGGTTCGTGGTCGCCATTCGAGAACCTTTATTCCCCAACGGTTGTCGGTTCTTCGAGCTATATGGCCTGCCCATTGCCACTTCAACTTACTAACTCTACGAGCTATGTCGGTGACCTTGGTTCTTCTACGGATATCCTCATTTCTGATTCTATCACGTAGTGAAACTCCCAGCATAGCTCTCTCCATAGCTCGTTGCGCGACTTTGAGCTTGTGCACGAGGCCAATAGTTAGCGACCACGTCTCAGTTCCATAAGTCATCACTGGCAACACGCACTGATTATAGACTTTTGTCTTGAGGCTCTGCGGTATCTGCGATGAGAAAATGTGGCGCAGTTTCCCGAACGCTGCCCATCCGAGTTGGATTCGTCGGCTGACCTCTTTACTGAAGTTGGCTCTACCTAATTGGATCGTCTGACCCAAATAAACATAGTGGTCCACAACTTCGATGATATCGCTCCCAACATGTACCGGCATGGGTGTGACATGAGCATTTGACATGATTTTTGTCTTGCTCATGTTCATATTTAGACCCACCTGTTGGGAGACAATATTGAGGTCTCTAAGCATTGTGCCTAAGTCTTCCAGCGACTCCGCCATTATGACTACGTCGTCGGCAAATCGAAGGTGAGTGATGAATTCGCCATTGATGTTGATGCCATACCTTGTCCAGGACACGAGCTTGAAAATATCCTCCAGTGCCGAGGTGAACAGTTTCGGAGATATTACATCTCCCTGTCTCACCCCTTTTTGCATGTGGATTGGATTTGTACTCTGGTCCTGAAGTCGGATAGACATTGTGGCATTCCTGTAGAGACATTTCAACACTTCGATATACCGATAGTCAATTTGACACCGCTGGAGGGACTGTAGCACTGCCCAGGTTTCGACTGAATCAAAGGCTTTCTCATAGTCCACAAACGCTAAGCAAAGTGGCCGATTATACTCCTCGGTCTTCTGTATAATCTGCCGTAGCGTATGGATGTGGTCTATGGTACTGAAGCCTTTTCGGAACCCGGCTTGTTCGGGAGGCTGAAATTCGTCGAACCTACGAGCGAGACGATTAGTAACTACTCTCGAAAACAGCTTATAAACGTGGCTAAGCAAGGAGATCGGCCTATAATTTTTCAAGAGGGTGTTATCACCTTTCTTGAAAAAAAGCACCACTACGCTCTTGCCCCACGCCTCAGGCGTCGTACCTTCGATGATGACAGAATTAAATAGCTTCTGAAGGACCTTAAGTATCGGCGTTCCGCCCGCTTTCAGAAGCTCTGTCGTTATTCCGTCTTCCCCGGGTGCCTTGTTACTTTTAAGCTGCTTGAGAGCCGTTCTGATCTCGTATAGGCTGACGTCCGGGATATCTTCTGTGTAGTGTCGGGTTAAACGGGCTCTTGCATCGCTAGTCGTGCTTGTAGCAGGACTTTGCGATGAGGTGTATAGTTGTCCATAGAACTTCTCGAGCTCTCTTAAAATTTCCGGCTTCGAGGAAACGATGTTGCCACTATCGGTCTTCAGTTTCGTCAACTGACTTTGCCCAACAGACAGATCTCTAGCGAACACTTTCGAGCCCCTATTGCGTTCTATCGCCTTTTGAATACAATTAGTATTAAAAAGGCGAAGATCGTGTCGCATGGACTTCGAGATCTGTTTATTGAGCAAGCCGTATTTCGACCTGTCCACTGAAGACTGCAACCTCATTTCACTGCGGTCTGCCAGAAGTTTAAGAGTATGCTCAGAGAGTTTCTGAGTTCTATTTTTGCGTTGGGTCTTATAGAACTCTGACCCTACCGCTTGGACAATTTCCACCAGCCCGTTGTTTAGTTCGTCCACTGTTTCGCAATCGGTGAGGCATTGGAAGCGATTTTCGAGCTCCAACTGAAAGCTTTCGGGGTTTTGGATTTGGGCAGGACTTGGGCGAAGAGTAGATTTCACCAAACGAGACCTTTCAAGCTTGACGTTGAGATTCAATGTGCCTCTTACCATGCGGTGATCACTGCCGGTTTTCACCCTGTTGATCACGGAGACATCATTGAATATATGCTTATTCGTCGTTAAAATGAAATCTATTTCGCGTTTGTGTCCACCGGGGTGCAGCCACGTCCATTTCCTGGACGATCGTTTCTTGAAGAAGGAGTTCATCATGAAGAGTCCCTCCTTTTCCATGAAGTCGGCCAATCGCTGACCTCGGTGGTTCCGCTGTCCAAATCCGAATTGCCCCACTCTCAGTTCATCGCCAATCCTCACGCCTAACCGCGCGTTGAAGTCCCCCATCACCACTGTAAAGTGTGTTTTCGAAGCTTGTATGGCGATTGAAATATCGTCATACATTGCCTCCACTTCATCGTCCGGGCGTTTCGAGTGAGGGGCGTATACCTGTATGACCTTCAGCGAATACCGACTGGTGATTCTGAGTATAAGGTATATAACCCTGTTCGAAACGCTTTCGATCTTTACGATGTTATTGACGAGGGACTTATGAACGATAAACCCGACACCATGTTGGGATTGCTGGTCTCCCTCCCGGTAGTAGAGCAAGTTGCCGGAATTTAGAATTATCGTGTCCTCCCCCTCTCTTCGGACTTCTGATAATCCTATCACATCCCAGCGATTATATGACATATTAACTGTCATAGCGAGAAGAAAATGTACACGTCATCAAGCACCATAACATTGTTTACAATTTTTAACTCTTCGGCCACTCTACGGTTTACCGCTCTTCGGATAACTGCTACGCATCAAAGTAACAAATTTTCAAACAGCTAGGCAATTAAGAAAGTGGCGATTGATCGAAGCAAACGCACCGTAAACAAACCAACAAACACCGACAAGAACCCGGTTAAGCAAATAAACGTCTAATTACTGCCACCATAAAGAGTTCTATGCAAGAACTAAAAGAGAAACTGGTTGTAAAAACTATTGAGGTTCGCCCGTGATGGAATCTAGACTTGCCGTTGGACGCCATGCTCGATTGATGGTGACAAGACTTGTGAGACAAATGCACATTTGTAGTAATAACATGTCAAAAAACCTTCTTTTGTACTTAATATCACTATTAAATATGCATATAATAGACGTAGAGGTCGAGCAATCATCGTAAATTTTAATGGTTGCTGGTAATTCAGCGAGTAGAAAATAATATAAGATTCTAGTCAGAAATGTCAGGTAAGTAGGCCAATGTCTTGGATAGACTTTCAGTTGATGACGTTAGTCTAGTAACGGAGATACAAATACTTGTATTACAACTCTTGTGGTTTTCAATGAACCAGACTCTGGTCATTCAGATGAGACTGTTCGTAGAGTTGTGGCCTCGCTGCCCGACCATCTGTGTATCGGAACATCATGATAATTGTCTGCATAAAATTTAACGTTTATCAATCAAAATGTTTCAAGTGAAACTTGATGAAGTGTGAATAGATAAAATTGTATTTGAAAGTGAAACTACTGATGTTTTAAGTAATTTATCTGATTGATTTTAGGTTTCAGATGCTGGTCATTTTGGAATGAAAGTCAAATATTTGTAATAACATTTGAATGTTTTTTTCGTGCTAGCACCCTTTTTTATGATTTGTCGGTATAGAACTTTGAAGATACAGCTTCTGAGAAACACAACCTAAAACAAAGCTTGCCTACCAAGTGCGTAAACAGTTATGATCGTAAGTTCTAAGAAAGATAAAATTATGATCGTTGACGACTTGATTGACAGAGCATACTAATGATGTTATAATAATTATGTAGTTGCTATAGAGCTTAAAGTGATTATAAAGGTAGTAAGAAGTTACAACACTTTCATACCAAATTTAAAAACACTACGGCACATGCGTTTAATACACAACTCCGAGAATCTAAGTCATTGAAAGCGGTTCGTTTAAAGGAACCTGTCGCTGCCGGTTCAAAAGAACTACGTGATGAGAGTAACAATTGAGCATTGCCCATCTTTTTGTTTTTCTTCGTTTTGTTCTGAAATCAACTAGTTTCAGTTGAAGTCCAATTGAATTCACAAATGTAAAAATTGTCAGAGACAACAAAAGCAACAGAAAGTACGCTAACAGTGCTAAACAATTTCGTTATACAAACGTTTTAACAAGTCAGCGGACCACGGCTGAGAGGCACAACGATCGCTTTGGGATTTTTAGCGTTAGTTCTGAATTTTATGACTCCGATAATAAGGTCTACGAGAATTGCATTGTTAAATTGGTCAGCATAGACAGCCAGATGTTTTCGAAATGGCTCTCGAAGTGGAAAATTGTAAGATTTCGTGCTAGGTCGTTGCCCGTTCGGTGTGACCGATCAGAGATATCCAAGTGCAATCTAAAACTACGAAATGGTTTTTCATCACCGTTATCTTAAGTATTCATTAGAGGTTCAACTTTTGATTGAGCTTCGAGAAAAAAATTATTCATGTGAAAGCTCATAATATATGTTGACAGTTGAGTTTCATATAAATTTTCCCAGCGAATTCACAACGATTTTAAATGTTGTGTAACTCGTACTTTTTGTTGGCTAAAGTCAAGGACCCCATCCAGTTGTGTATGAACCGTGCTCGGAATATTTTGCTGTGATATATATATTATAATATGTATATTTAGTATTACCGTCATTTAAGTTATACGTATATGCGCGGTGTGACGAAGATCAACAGATACCCACATGCCCTACTTTCGGAGATAATGTTTCACTTCAACATTCCTTAGCGGGATCGCTCTTTGTTTTTGTGATGGTGCAATTCTGCTTTATAATGCCTATTGTAGGCTGTGGCATTCCGTGCGTTAAGAAACATCCAACAGTTTGATAAACGTTCTGTTGGAATGCCTTTGGAGGCACGACTTTAAAAACACTGTGAAAAAAGGCGTTTCATAAGATATTCGTCATTGACACGTTTGCGGTAGGTACTTGTAAGTAAACATTTACCACGTTCTAACGGCTAAGATACTATCTTTTTTTCGTGTTGATATTTCAACCATAGACAGTTTTATGTATCGGTATTCATGGCCAATATTAATCAAGCAAAATATTAAACACTCAATTCAGTTTTTCAATAGAAAGCACCGTGTTATTTATTTTAATATAACTTAAAAAAATTAAGTGTAAACTATTCGAAGTTTACAAAGGCAATTTAGTTTCATTTTGATTACAATTCTAAACCAATGGAAATTTCCCCACGTTGCAAGCGTTTTATTGTCATGTGAAATAGAATGCGCCGTATCGTTTTACAATTAGAAAATTATACTCGCCAGTGCCTTATGCACATTAGCACATTATTTCTCTACATTTCTGCATAAGTAACCATTACCTACAATATTAACTTCCTTGTTTCTTCGGAATTATGAGCTCTCAGAAGATAATCATCATTTGCGTCTATTAAGTTAGTAAACGCTTGGTGTGTTTCATTTTCATTAAATAACTTAAGTTGAGATTGTGCTACAAGATCTTTCCTATCATCTTCAAGCACTATTATTTGTAATTTCACAGTGCGTAGTTTGATCTATCGTTCATTATACTCGTATATTTAATTCATAAAGTCTTTGTTATTATGCTTATGCGTGTCTAAAATAACTTTCAACATAGATAAATAATTCAGAAAACTCTTTATCATCTATATCATTTTATTTGAGGGCAATAAACGACACTAAACCTGAACCTTTGAGAAATCAACCGTAGAAAGTCGTTGGGCAGATATGAAGTTATTAAAAATCAGTTAAGTATCAGCTTTCACAGATCACTGTGGACTTATTAAGACAAGGCCTGTGATCCGGTGTTCTTGACCGCACCTCCGTCGACGATAGCTACATAAGCACTATAAGCAGGTATTACATAAACCGCATGGTGATTTTGTTTGGTTATGATATAAGCGACATATCTAAATGAAAGTAAAAGAATGCCGCAACCTGATACCATTGTAATAATTATCGGGTACCAAAATATAAGATGGCTTTAAAGCTATAGCTAAGGTTTGAAAAAGATTTAGATATCTTGGGAATTGGATGAACCCCGCTTGGACATCCCAATAGATTCTTAGTTCAAATTCGTAGGTTGCAGAGGTAGTTTTTTTTAACGTAGACCTAGGTTTGCTCCTGTATCGTGAGTACCACTTACAGACATATAATTTCATAAACACATCACACCCTGTGTAGTAGGTAGGTATGATAGTTTTACAAAAATTTAAAATATAACTAAATCAATATGAACTATGGTACGTAAAAGCTGATAAGTAGGTACGTATAATACTTATTTAATGTATATTATATCAGTATGATACTTTTTTTTCCACTTCCCGAATTCCCGATAGTATAGCCATTTCAGTGCTAAGACATTTATCAAGATCAACGATTTAATACCAGTTCTTAGCTGTGTATAGCTCCGAGATCCGGCTTAGGTGAAGTGTCAATGTCATTGATTGTTTTTGCATTTCAATTCAATTGTTTTGTTTACCATTTAAAAGCATTTAGCTTTTAATTGGACTAATAAAACAGCCATTTTAGATGCATAATTAAGCAACATTTTGATGCCTTATAAGACGCTATGTCAAGGTGAAAGCTTGTATAATCTATTTATTGATTTAAAATTAATTAATTTAATTCCAAAGTTAATATTGTGGTCAACAATTTTGATTGACGGCTGTCTGATAGCATTTTGAGAGAGAACTTGAATAAGAAGAATAATGAATTACATTCCGCGTGTTTTTTGATGAAAAACAACCACGTAAGCAATGACAAACGTATTTTTCTAAGCTTAAAATATAGTTTCTTTTAATTATAGTTAGGATTTCCTTAAAAATTGTATGTGTTTGTAAATTGTGTTACAATGAGAAAAAAAAACTTATTTGACCTTGAATTAAAATTCGTGTGCAATAGTAGTTTTAAATATCAACGCCTGGCTGGCGCCGCGCCATTTCTACACGACCTCGACTCTTCATGGTCCATCGATTCCTGTAACGAGATCTCGATACTCGATTCTGTAGAAATCGACTTTATGCAGCGGTATCGATATCTTAGCCGACGATATACCTGGAGCTCTATTATGACTGCTTGCGGAATAAAAGTAGAGTATTGTCTTACTGCAGTTTTTTACTGTTTTCTCTGAATTAATTATAACAACGTTGCAAATTGCTGTTTAAACATCATTGATGAAGTAAAACAATCTAAAAATAACTATTTAAAACAGAGAAAACCAATTAAGTACAAAAAAAATGTTGTTGCTACTACAGGAAACCGGGCAACTTTAATTCGAATTATTATTAATTTCAACCATTAAAATAACTATCCATGTATGTTTAGCTACGAATATAAAAATGTTCATTTACATAAACGTGTGTCATGTAATGTTTACGTAACAATATTCATTAGTTTTCTCATTTCACTCGATCAAAATACGTTAGCGTTCATTATTAATCATGAATAGTTTTATTTCGTGGATAACACGTACTACCTACTTTTTATAACTTGATAAATTGCACAGCACAGACCAGATCGGTGAATGTCTATTGGTGCCTATAGTACCTATTGGCAAAAACTAGTCTGTACCAAAGACAGGAATCCCTCATAAATATTTAAACAATAATCCCAAAGTATCGTATACCTACTCAATACTCACAAACACCAAATTAGGACCGCGGTCCCTATACCTCGCTAGGTATAGGGACCGCGGTCCCAATCGACGGAAGCCTGCAAACAATAATGTTCCCAGTAATCGTTACCTACCTATTCAGCCACTGAATCGCATCTTAATAGATCCTCCATCTTTTCGCTGTGCTATAAAATTTTATGTTATGTAACCTACCAATTATAATAACACGCAAAATATTATGTAAATAATGAAAATACTTATTTTACAAGGTCGATCCAATAATTTGGTAACATCACGGATAATATCTGCCCTATTGACTATGATAAATATTATGATAATTTGGTATAATACCATTTGTAAATGTCGAAATATATTTTCATCATTGTGAAAATTCATAGCTGTCGGGCCAATTAACAAAATATCTGACAACACAAATAAATGGCATTTTTATTAATTTATGTATTTCGATCGATTTGTTGTCAATCTTGACCTACTTTGATAAGGATAACTTATAAGAACATTATTGTGCCACTTTCCTTCGTTATTGAGATTTATGAGACAACTATTTTGATGAGATTTATTAACCCAATTTAATAAAGCTGTCGCTCCATACTTATATCATACTCTCATAAAATTTGCCTCAAAAAGCGTAGCTCTGAAATACCGTCATAAGACCTTAATAATTTTCAGTTGTTAATCAATAATTGTTAATCGCCAATATCATAAAATTATCGGCAAAGTTCCAAATCGAATAGACAGACATGTAAAAGTTTCTTCCTTCACCAACAATCAAGTTTGTAACAGCTCTAAAGCCTGGTACACATTAGGCGTTTTGAAGCGCACGCTTTGATAACGCGCGTTTTAATAATAGAGAGGTTGTTCGAAGGCAAGCGCGCGCTTCTCATCACGCGCTTGATCAGAAGCGTGCGCTTGCGTGTGTACTTCTTAGAACAACCTCTTTGCTCTTGAAACGCGCGTTGCCAAAGCGTGCGCTTCAAGGCGCCTAATGTGTACCAGGCCTAAAGCTACGCAACCCAAAATTCTACACACCGTATTCAAACACAACAGAGAAACAAGGCTTGGCAAGATAAGGTACATCACATCACGCACTCACGCACAGATCTTCAAGATAAGGATATAATACTTCTTTACATGCGAAAACGTACAACCATTCATGTAAGTAAACTGAGTTATCTCAATACTTTCCAAGCCTTAGCCTTCCTTGTAGATACGTTCGTGAGAATAGAGAAAACTTTCACCGTTACTAGTATTTTTTCGTGTTTGTGTTTGTAGGATATAGTTATTGGCTGTCTCGGCGGGACGCCTTTGACTGAAGAGTTGGTCAATCATCGCCTTTTGTTTTATTGGCAAGTTAGGAATCTTCATTCAAGATAGAGAAAATAAGAAACTCGTAGTCTCAAACAGGCCTCGGGGTTCACTTAACCAGGATAACTATAACTTTTGTAAAATAAAACATTATATAATATTATTAGTTTGTTAGGTATGAGCCTCCATTTATTAGCGTACTTCTCAGATCCCAAAGCACAATGTTACGCATAACGTCAGTGTGCGAATAGCCTTTGATATAGGAGTACGTATACAGTCTACGTATACTTGTAGTACGTATACAGTCTGCCGGTATAGGTACATCTTCTTTCAACTGGTTTTACTATTTTCGCTTCAGTGATTTATATTTGTCAAGTTAATAATAGAAACACGTTTGCAAGTTGAAATTCAGGTTCATTAAGTGTATTCTCACGATACAGTTCTACTAGTATAGTTTACTTTTCACCCAGATTCTTTAGATCATTACGACCCGAATGTGTTTCCTGTACCCTACTTGTAGTTAGCGGTACATTTTTATCGGAAACGTTCATACTTCGAAGTAAATTTTAATCGGTCCAAATTTGGAAGCAAAGTCGTTGGGCTGGTATTGACGAGGTTTGATATACTATACTAACAGTAAGTTAATTTGGATCAACACAAGCATAATTCAATAGCATGAGCACAGCGCAGGGGAAATTTTTAACTACATCTAATACACACTATTCCTAATGTTTAATTAAACTTAGTAGGACAATAACTGCCTAACCTACGCGTAGAATATTTTTTTTAATCTGGAAATTTAACAGACATGGTTTACAGCAGCTGTCCTACTGCAGATTTTATGTAAGTTGTACTTAGATGTTGTTAATTAGTGGCAGCAGGTACTGGAATGTCGTTCGGTGCATTGGGACCGATCTAGAACAAGTCCTGAGACTTCCATATGCCCCAGGTACACAGTTCGGAGCATTTGAGGCGCGATTTAGCAGGTGCTTGTTTGACGTTTTGTCTTTATTTTTGTGAGACCCAAAAGTCAAACCAATATTTTATTTTTACTAATACTAGGTATGCTTGGGTGGATAATAAATGCACCATAAAAATGTCTACAAAGTAGAATTTAAGCATAATAATGTAGGTAAGTAATGTAAGTATACAATTTGTAATTTGTAATTTTGCCATCTAATGTCGTTCGTTCTGTATGGATTTTGAGAGATAAATAATGTTAATTGACGTCTTGACGATAGCTTGAGTTGCAGAAAAATATTGTATTTCTTAACAACAGAAGCATCTAAAGACTGTCATTCACAAAATTCCCCTTTGAGTCATTGACATGTACACTCACTGTTACGACGTAAGACATGTAATTATGTGTAACTCACAATATAATTTCTTACCTGAACTTTGCCATTATTATCTTTACCGTCATGTCGTAACCATGACTCTCATTTTCAAGCATTTTGGTCCAATCTTTTTCGGATTAACGCAAACGTAACTAGGTAACAGTAATATGCTAATTAGCAAAGAATATCACGCGTAAAACTTTTGTATTTTCGTTGTTTGTGTGTCAGCGAAATGTCAGATTATGAAAGAAGCTGGGTTTAAAGAGTCGTTTGGCTGACTTCTTTTTAAAGTTCAGATACGTTAAGTGTAATTAGTTAATGACTAGATGAACATTATTCAAGTAACAAGCCGGTTCATTTTATATACCTATAATTTGTGTAGTACCTCAAATTAGCATCCCCATATTGCAAAACATGGTAACGATGTGCATGTGCGTGTGCGTGCGATCAGTAAAGCCATACTGTGACTAAATTATCATTTTATTTGAAATATTATAAAAACCTGGGGGCCTAGACAAGAGGCCAACGTTTCGAGTAATTCAAGTTATTCGATTCGAATAGAATGAAAATGTATGCGACTCAACGAACAGACAAGCGTACGAATGAAGTTTCGAGCGTGTATGCCCGTCCCATACATTCAACCATTCAACATTGGGCCAATACCCAAATCGTGCAGAGCAAGTGTTTTGGTTGAATATAATTAAAAAAAAATGTCAAACGTATCGACGTGCGCGCACGCGGACGTGGAATAGAAAGCTAGGTAAAACGACGTATTGCACGGATTACATTTGGTTAAATAACCGATGAAAGTTATTTGATGGAGATTTTATTAAGTAAGCACGTTGCCTGGATTGGCTTTACCTATAAAAACATTATAATATAACATTGACTGGACTGCTTTTATTAGAAGATAGTAGAGTAATTATAATGGTAGGATCCAGTAAATTTTTAGAGCCTATTGTGTTTCCTACTGACGGGACAAAGGTAACAGATACTTGGTGACATAATAAAGCAAAATAAGAAAAGTCCGATACGTTGAATGTTTGTAAGATCTTTTGTCTGTCTATTGATATTGTATAGCCTTTCATTATCACGGTAGTTCATGCCATGCACCAACGTTTACTACTTATCAACCCTGAAAATATCATAATACCATTCTATACCACGTTACAATGAAACTATTGTTTCCATTATTCGCAGAGCTGAATCATCACTCAATTCGAGATTGTCGACGGAAACTCGATTCGCATGCCAGCACGTCAGCGCATGATTCTATTCGAAAACAAATCGATATCATTCGATTAATTTCTATATCGACGTTAGAACGTGATTTATCGATAAACCGACTGTAGGGTTCAGTGTGATTATGAATACGTCAAAGATTTTCTAGAAGTATTTCCTTACTCTCAAAATATAAAGTCAATTTAATAATAAGAAATGTAAATTTAATTTTATTGTAAGTATTACTATTTGTATAATGTACAGTACAAAAATATGAAACACCTCCCATGTACGATTTGCGGTATAGCCAACGTAGGTCGTAGGTAGGTACTATCTAAGAAAAAAGTTTTTTTCATTGACTTCGCACCATTAGTGCACTTAGCCAGTGTCATGTATTTCAGTTTGATTAGTTTAAAATAGTAAAATGTTAACTCGATCAGTCAGTAATCAAGTCAAGTCTCAATCAACCCAGGATCCAGTGAAATGGTAAATACCGTTTACTGATTATTTCTGAGTTCCACACAATAAAGCGCAAGTATACAAACACAACTCGGCATAAACACTGTCTAAAAGAACGACTCTAACTTTGAAAGTATTTCAAAGCGATTCGTAAAAAGAAGAAAACCTGAGGAGGTTCAATAAAGGTGCGTCAGTGTTGTTGTATCTACGTGGACTGGTATTGTTGACACAAGTGGCTTTATGGATACCACGTTGGTAAAGTTCGGTAGTGCCTTGAACGATTTGTAACACAATAAATTTATTATCTGTTTATCATACTTTTTCGATGGTACAAAGGTAGGACGTGACACGACTGCCAGTTATTTATTGTCATTGCTACTATTTAGGAAGTTATTTGAATATAGGTCATACAGGTATTCATATAGGTCAGGAATATAGGATTCCAAATTTAAAAAAAAACAACAAGGCTCTTCAATTTAATTTATCAAATAATTTATAAAATAATTTCATGTTTTTATTTATATATAAGTGCGATACTATTGCCAAATTACAACAAATGATTGTAGTTTTTAATTTTGAGCCAACACGCACGTATAATCACTCAAACGCTTGTAACATAACTCTGTTTTTTACATAGCATAGAAAGCCATGTTTCCAAGTCACAATAGACTTGTGAGAGAGTCGCACACTTACGTAACGGTTGTGGCGTGGACTAACTCTTCAAGACACCGGCTGGATATGGTATCCGACAGCCAGGAAAGTGATCGATGGTGAAGGTCAGAAGACTAATTGAGCTTGTCATGTCGGCCAGCTTGGATTGACATGGGATTTAGATTGAGAGTACTTCACAGAGTAAAAACTATTAGGAACATCCCACACGGTGTATATCCCAACACAACCTAGAGAACAAAAGAACTAAATGATGTAAGCAAAAAAATCTAAAGCATATTTAATTTTCATCCAAAGAGCAAACAAAGCACATTCAAAGCTAAGCTACCATTCCCTACTCCTCGCTGCTCCTATAGAAGAACAGAGTTTTTCTGACAAGACAATACAACATGTGGCAGAGGTTACCGCGGAACCGACGGTGGTCCCATACTAATGAGACATGTTCTTTATTTGTCTTATGAGGTTCTGCTAGCCTCTAGTGTCAGAGTTCACCAGGCCGCCGAAGGGTCTCTTGCGTGGCTAACGAGACACGTGTACATTGGGCCCAGAGGGTCAATTCGACGGCTTCAATATAATCTCAATGGAGTGGCTTCGGAATAATAGTTAGTGACATACGGAAGTATGTCTATTTTTTTTTGTTAGTAAAATACAACAATTGAAATCAATGTTACAAACTATTCCGAAGCCTATCCATTGAGATTCGATTGAAGCGTTCTTAAATGAGTAGAATTGACACCCAAGTCTCGCGCATTGACAGAATACATTCCGACGACGATCAGAAGTCAATTGATAGACATTAGACACTAGTTTGTCCTAGTAAGCTAAATTCTTACTGATTTTGTAAATATCTAAGCAGGTGTTCACATCATCACTACTACCGACTTATATGCACGTTATAATCCTGCCCATCTTAAGACTGCCTATATCGATGCTTAGCAAAAGAGTAGCTCATTGTCTAATTACTTTTGTAAGTTTAGTGTTATTTTTGTTTCCGATTTTGCCTTTTCCTTTTGTAAATAATTTGGCTTTTAAGCTATCCTGCGCTTCCAATCCGGATTACACAAGGTTCGCCGTTGTCGGATACATCAAGGTATCATCATCACCATCGTAAGAGCATTTCCGTAAAAAAAACTATTATCTAAATCTACTTACTCATCACTAAAACTGGTCTAAACCTTCTCTCGGAGTCTTCTCGTGACCACGGCCGATGTAACTCGGTCGAAACGTCGAGGTATGTCAAAATTATATATTTTGATATTCGTTTGTGCGCGAATTAGACCCGTTTAAATACTAATTAACATGGCCTAAACCTCTTATGTGGAGCTAACATTCATAAGCTTAGTTTTCATAACAGTCTAGCATCATCTACTTTCAAACGTTTGTTACGAGTAAAGCCGTGAGAACGCGTGATAAATGAGTTAATATACGTATATAAACGTTATATTTATAAGAGCAAATAACGTAGCGTTTAGGCAATTGCCTGCCTTTAAATCTTTGGCTGCATGCAACGGGGTCAAATCTACAAATCTAAGATGAAGTTAAAGTTGAATTTAAGCAAGTTTGCTTAGAATTTTTAAAGTGAGAATTGTTAGACCTAATTATTATATTAGTTACACTTTATACGTAAATAAATAAAATTATAAGTGGGTTTTATGAAAACCCTCATGATATTTGAGTATGGATTTTAGCTATACGTAAGCTTGATATGCACGAAACGAGACAAAGGTTAGTAGTGGGTAGAGCAAAGTAGGTAATTATTCCACAACCACAGGATCAAATCGATTTAAAATTGATTATGCTCTGTAATCTAAACGTGGAAATAAAAAGAAAGAAATAAGAATTAATTAATTTTTGTACGAAGATTTTACAATTATTATTGTTTCTTTACCTAAATTAAGTTTAAGCATCGCGTCGTGATTGTGAATATTCAGATAGTGGACGAAAGCGAATAAACCTGGCCAAGTCTAGTCTACCTCATTTCAATACTAAATCGCAACGTGAAATACTTGGCTTGCGTTCTGACACTATGAATTATATATTTTTTAATATTTAATTAAACCAGCATTGAGCGGAATAAACTGCAACGGATCTGATCATATATTGTACTATGTAATTCCAGTGTATGAAAATATAAAATCAGAATACTTTTTGTGTATTATTACGAATCTTTTTCAATTTTAACAAAACGCTATAAAATTTAACTTTGGTTACGAAAGCTTGTGAAAAATCAATATCTTTAGTTAGGTCACTAATGAAACAAAGAAAAATAGAATTAATAAGTTCCTTCGTACAATGCCCAATGTAAATAATAGTTATACTGTACAATAAATAAATTAGCTATTCATCATACTATAAAATTAAATGATTGTTTATCATTTTGTTCTTTTGAAAACAATAATACTTAGTGAATTATATGCACATCGATTTATTATATCTACGTGTAGGTAGGTAGGTACAACAAAACGGTTACACAACGTTACAACATTAATTGTTACAACTATTATTCAACGTTAAAAACGATCACCGAAACATCGTTATCCGTTATTGCATAACTCCTATATTTGCACCTGCTTTATTGCACCTGGTATAACCTGAAGTTACGCAGTAGCTAGTGTCTAATCTGCGGTGCAGTTATGCAATTGGTTAATGGTTATATTGAGAATAAATAGATCTTTAGAAGTGGTTAGAATTGGCTAGGAATGCACTTCCTTGTTACAACTGGTTTAAGAATTTCAGATTGTACTTTTTGCGATCAATTGAGTCGTAGAAATTAACTGAACTGGAAGGGATACTATGCATAGTAAATCAAAGGAGTATCATGATCTCCTATCACCAACCTATGATGAGTATCACCTAATTTCTTGGTAGTACTCGTATATCCTATGACATAGGCGTAGGAGTGAAGCGAAGACGGAAGTTTCGACCCTCTAATAATAATTCTTTTAGCTTTTAGGGTAGTGATTTGAAACGATTATCTGTACATGAAAATAGAACAACATTTAACAAAAACATATAGGTACCTGTTATATAAGTGACTCAAGTAAGCATAGGAATGATCTCTGTTGATAGTAAAATCATCTATCCCACATAAATCAGTGAATTTTCGCGTAGAAAAACAATGAAGCGATGGCGCTGGTGAGGTCAATGGCGTCAATCTGCCGGACGTGCCCACAGCAGCTGTCCATTAGCAGGTGGTTTTATTTTGACCTGTCAGAAGATTCGACATCATCGCCAACCTATTATTATACCACTGATGGAATATATACCTCCTCAAAGACGCAAAGAGGCACACGTTTCTGAATGTAGGTAGGTATTCATAGACACGCATGACGATTGTCGGTTACCTCGCAACGATTTTCATTTCTGTTTTGAGTGATCTTATCGATAGCAAATATTTTAGAAAGAAATGAGAAGAAAATTTTAATACGATTATTTGGTAGTTTCACCTTGGGATGGGCTGCTATCGTTATCAGTTAGAGTGCGAGGAAAAGTTTGGGCATTCAAACGGTGCAATAGATATGCGAGAGTACTAGTTCCTTTAAACCCATATTTAGAATGAATACCACACTCAGTTAATGGCTAATTCCAACTGTAAAGCGTTCAATAAATGTAGTTTAATTTATTCTCAACCGGTACAAAACGTGGCTAAACATCTCGTACTCATCCTTATCCGTTATGCTTACCTTTTTTGTGAGCATCAAATACGTGAGCGGGCTGCTAATTATAAAAGTCAGTGGACCGCATGGGAAACACCTTAGTTCACTCACTATTCGGTAATACCAGTAATAACATTACGAATTTGAGTGTCACTCGAGTGAAAACGGACGTGGAACCGCACTAATTTCCGGCAGCCGGATGCAGGAAGCGCAACAATGGCTTCGTTTAAGAATTGCGTGAGAATTGCAATTTTTACTGTTTACAATCTTAGCCACACCACACCCCCACATAAAGAAGTGTTTAACATACACTTGATGAGTTTACTCACACAAGCGCATCTGATTCGTCAAGATGGCCGCCGATGGACTCGTCTGATCACCTCTTACTTTCGTTATTTTCACTTTCGTTGGAAGTAATATTATTATGTTATTTAATTTCTTTAATCTATAGACTTCCGCATGTGGGCGTTACTGTTTATGTTGTTACTTGCGACGTTTATTAACTGCTTTTTAATAGAGTTGTGTAATGTTATTAATCGGTTCGGGCGTTAGAGCGTTCACATCATTTGCGAGAATTGATGGTAAACATGTTTTTAATCGTTTTTTTTTGTTGCAGATTGTTGTTCCGTGGTTTTGAGGAGCTTCGCTAATGTCAAGGTATTTTTTTTACCTATTTTATCCCGCTGCTAGGCAACGGTCACCCCCATTTCGTTCCATAGATCTCAGTTAACAATAACTGGTGTTTTAATAGTTAAAATATCAAAGATGGCCCATCGACAAGTTCAGTCTGCGTGTTTGTGGGACCTTCCGTCTTTATTTCGATACAGGGAATCCTTGCCAGGGTTTAAATCTGAACCAGTTGGAAGTAAAGGTGTTTTACTTTTACAGCGATTATCATTAAGTTAACAACTTAGCACTCTCAATATACTCTGTAGTAACGCTAGGAATATGTTATCCATAAAATATTGGTTGATGACTTAAAAATAAATAGCCTAATTACCAGGTGGAAACTCACCTATACGAGACAGCAATGGCGAAGTAGATACTAAGACTCATAATTTGCCAGCTATCATAATCAATCCATCCTAATGATTTTATAGCACCAAATCCAAAGGCCAAACAGCCGAGTCTTGTTTATTCGACACAGTGACTATCAATTTAAACCTAAGTAAATAACGACCTTAATTTTCGCGGTTATCAGCAAATGGCAAGCCCATTAAATATTTTATAATGTCTTCCAAAAGTCGACGAGTCATTACTGATGCGGTCATCACTATGTTGCTCAAATCCAACGTTAATTATGCCAAAAGGTCAGCCAGTGAACACCATCTGGTAAGTAGATGGGAAACTTAAACTTAAGACCTTAAGACTTCTCGTCGTGTAAGAAGATATTAATTTAAGAATCTTAATTCGAATGGGGTGAATAAAAAAACCAAGGGTGAATAAGGCCTTTGGGCCATGCCAAGTGACCACACCTTTTTTTTTTGAGGGAGTGAAATGCCTTAGCACTGGGGCGTGTGGGACTTGATCCCACTAAAACCCCTCCGTGAGCCGTCGATCCGCCTGGAGTGGGGCCAGATGGGGTCGTGTTGGCATTCACCATCCCCAAGTGACCACACCTGCCCCGGCAGTTGCGAAGAAACATCAGCAGCAGTTTGTAAGGCCCAAATATACAGATTAGATATTTAGGAAACTTAAGACACTAGAAATTAATCCTACACACGCTGAAACACGATTGGTGAAAATTTTATCCTAATGAAATCGGATAAGAAGTTCTTAAACTTTCGCGAACTGAATACAACCGTTTAAATACTAATTAACATGAAATCGGATAACTCTATGATGATCTATATCAGATTTTTTTTTTAATGACTCGTTCGAAAACATACTACGCTATCTGAAAGCATAAAAGATGGGTCTAGTTTGCATACAAACTACTTAAGAGCAAAGTATTTATAATTTGAAGCGCTTTGTTTCGTATGCGAATTAGAATAGAATAGAATAGATTTTATTAGATCCATTCTTAGCTAATAAAACCTGCATTTATTTATTAATTTAGCAGGCATTTAAAGTAGCTAAATAAATTAAAGCGACAGCCGTTCAATTAACGATTTTTAAAGTTTTTGCAATGCCTTTCTGCTTCGAGTCGACCGGAAAACATTTTTTAACATAATATTCATGAAACAGCTGCTGTTTGTACTCGAATAGTTGTAGGGGAAGGAGGGTAATGCCACTTTGTGATTTCATAAAATTACAAAAGATAAGATCATATTATGAGATGGAAGTAAGGTGAAGGTACTACTCACGTGGCCGATAGTAACCATTAATTATTGTATCTTAGCATGTATCTGGGTATGGGCATAATGAGTATGTTATACCCATTATCTTTGTGTAAAATTATGTTGTTGGTCAGTTATTGTTTTTTCGGTCTACCTTGTCTCTTCGATGAGGGATCCTATAAAAAGTCGGATATTTTTGCGTCTTGGATCATGAAACACGATAAACGCATAACTCTACGTTAATTGTGTGTACAGTACAATATGTACCTACAATTAGGTTTAGCTGAATAATTATAAGTCCAGCTGGAAAAAACGTAATTTTAATTATCTGGACAAAATTGTATATCTGGACACAAGAATGAGAGCGGTTCCGTCCAGATAACGGAGTAACAAGTGATACTACTTTGGATTTAATCAACTGAACACACGCGGGTCCATCCACTCGGGTCCAGTTGGTGAATAATCCCAATTTGAATACAGTCAAACCGTTATGAGTCATATTCTTATCTTTTGAAACACCGCCATCTGTTTTTACTAAGGAAGTTGATTGTATCATAAGTGGTTAAGTACGTGGTGTTTGATCGTCCTTGCTTTACCGGATCCGGATATTTTAATATTATACATACATGCCATAGCCCTGCCCTCAATATTAAAGTTGTCTGTGGCAGTTTAGACATGGTATTGTTATAAAAACGAAGAGCAAATATTTTTAATTTGAATAGGGTAATTTAATAAAGGAGGCCGAATTTATGTTCACTATTTTGTTTAAATATTATTGAGCTAGTCTGGCGGCCGGCAAGGCCCATTTTAATTATGGTAAAAGTAGGTAAGTACCTACTTAATATTTAACGTAGAGGTCTGCATAATCTGCATTTAATAATATGGTTGGTATAATTGACTGATATAACTGATAAGTACACACTTTTTGGACCTGAATTATTTCGAACAATTATTTCAAAAAATATTTATACATTTATCCATCGGTTCATTTACATTACTTAGACGTTTGTCAAAGAAAAAAAAAACCCTCAAAATAAATTTCCTCAATAATAATTGACGGCTGTTTTTACTCAAAGATCATTAACCTCCGAGTCGCGAGACAAAAGAAAAGCTTATAATTGCGGAAAGAAAGGCATCTGGCTGCTGTGACCGACTTCGTGGCTGCCACGGGCGTGGTCACAGGGTCACCGACCCCATCGAACAATGATTGACTTGCACCTTTTAGGGCCAGTTGATTGAAAGTATGATTTGGGAGTCTTCAAACAACTGCAATTTCTTTTTCCTTCTCATAGTGTCACAAGGGCGCACCTTAATGTTATTAAAATCTAGCATCAACTAATTATCACAAACAAACAAAAATGGGTAGTGGTAGTACCTTACGATATAATACATATTATTTTATCAATGGAGTAGTATGTAATTTTAGTATGTAGGTACGTACATTTCAAGCTGGTCCAAAGGGTTGTGGTCTTTATTATTACTTTCTATAGATACTTTTTCCTTTGACTGTACTTTATTGAACAATAGATTTTTCCGATCATTTCGAGAGCGGTCCCAATCACAAATACTAAAATTTAAGCAATCCAGCGAATGGGACCGCGGTCCCCATACCTAGCGGTCCCAATCGACGGAAGCCTCCATGGTTGTGGGTTAGTGGTTGTTCAACGACATAATATATTAGATCATTATTACTCAGAATCTATGTTTATACCGTCACGTCAGGTCACTTATAATATAAGACTTGTACTTGCCAATTTTAAAGCTTGTAGCCAAACTTTCCCTTTAAGATTTTTACTAAAATCTATTGTTACCATAACACATTACAACAACTTTAATGTTAGCCAAAACATAATCAAAATTACCGTGTCATCTATAATTCCATTGTATCCGTCTTTATTGTATAACAAAATCGATATCATAATCGAGAGGCTAGATTCGATTCGATTGAACCGGTCCATCACGGAGAAATTCGAAATTGGCCGGCGGATATGCAAACACGGTAACACACCAACACTACATAGTATACTGATCTTGCCAGTAGTTCATCTTTCAATTCTCTCTACACATAATAGGTACATCATATTTCTAAATAAATATACAGCAGCTTTACCTCTACGTGATATCAATCTAGAGTTTCAATCCTTATTTTTTACTTTTATTTTCAATGTTGCCATCACGTTTCTCAATTATGATTTAGAACGTCACAACAAACAATGAGATCCACGGCTCGATCTTTCTCAAGGGCTGATTCATGTGGAAAACTGTGTATAACAACAGAATAATAACTTTCTAAAATCACAAATCTATTTTATAATACATCTTCTCTCGCAAGTGACACCTGCCTGATACGCATCAGTCTTGAATATTCATCTTGAAACTTTCAAAGAGCGCTACGAATTGAATAGCTTGTACCTCGACTACTGCTTTCATTATACTGTGTGAACAGCCTAACACCTGTGGCTTTCGCCAATATAGCATTATTGTAACATTAAATTAGCCTTATGTAAGATTAGGTCTCGGTCAACGGCTGACAGGCGATTAGAGAAATTTCGTGTCGCTCTGTGATTTATTGTCTGCTTATGTTATGTTTACTTTTTAATTTGATTTCCATTCATGTTTCCGTTTCCCGTAATAATACAGCAGCAGCATTAATTGGGATTTCTTTATTGATTTGTTACATTGGCATCTTGTCAAGACTGTTTTCTCTTGAGTGTCACGCCCGGTGTCATTATCGTCGTGGTTCTATGAGTATTGTGTTTCAAAATTAAATTGTGTCATAATGTTTCATTGACCTAAGTACATTTTGTTCACCGTTACTGTGTTTAAGTTTGTAATTCCATCTTCTCCTGACCCACAAATGTTACCAACCACCTGTCGGTTGATCTCAACTTGATAATAGACTCTACCCCAATGGAGCAAAGTCTGTTTCACTTTGAATTTTATTGTTTGGTATCTTGTGTAATTGCACATGTGGTTTCTGGCTATGTGTACTTGCAACACATTTAATACATTCTTACCAAATATAGTTTTAAATCTAGGCGTTTGTTGCTTTGTGATATGACATCAAAGTAGGCTTTAGTAATGCCAGAAATATTTTGTTTGTTGATTTTCTCAAAGTGATTTCAGATATAAATCGTATAAGATTAGTGAAAGCAATTATTTGAATTGATTTAATTTACAGTTGGAGTAATATTTATTTAATATTTGAAAAACGGACATTCTTAGTAATTGATACGAGCTGTTTCCCGAATCTATACTAATGTTGTAAATATTATGTAAAGTATATAAGTAATTAGGTATGACTTTGTTGATGAAGTAATCTTAGAAACTGATAATCAGATCCTGAAAAATATTTTACTGTTAGGAAACTTAATAATTCTTGTGCAATTTAAGCTATTATTTTCCATAAAAGTTTAGAATTCTTGCAGTAAAATTTATAGATAAAATAAATTGGCCCACAAAAAAGCCCTGTTTTGCCTCGTTGTATTTTCTTGTGCGATGCCCTACCTTGTAAGATTGTCAGAAGAATAAAACAGCGATCACAGCTTTGATTTCAGAGAGCCGTGTCGAAGTACGGCAATTTCCAATATTTCACACAACGAAAATTGTGGTAAATTACCATAACGTTGTTCTTCCAACGGTATAACAACAGGATAAATGTAAATGATTTTACAACAACAATAATTAGTACCGTCTGTCTCGTCCATTGACCGCTTTTGAAATTAAGAGTGACTTGAGAAACTGTACGGCTTTGACTATTTCTATCTAGAATAATATAACATACCTACTCATAATGTACTACTGACTTTTTGAAACTGTTATAATATATCTTGTCGAAGTTTTGAACAACATGTTTTGTATGAAAGAACTTGGTTGGTATGTTTGGAATATTTCCAAACGTATACCAAGTAATACTATATTATACTAACAAACTGTATCGACTCATCAATTCGGGCAACGAATGTTTAATTATATTTGTACGAATTACTAATAAAATGATGAAATATGTTTCGATCTTACCGATAGAATAATAAAAAAAAAACATAAAAAAACACGAATAAAATGACATTTTCTAAAAATGATTCCTAGCTAGATCGATTTATCGCCCCCGAAACCCTCTATATACTGAATTTCATGAAAATCGTTGGAGCCGATTCCGAGATTCCAATTATATATATATATATATATATATTATACAAGAATTGCTCATTTAAAGATATAAGATATAACAAAGGTTTTATTTTTGTCACTGGTGTCCCACCCCTGGGCAAACATCTCCGTTAATGCCATCCATCCAATGTCACCTGAGAGGGTGCGAAACTGCGAAGCGCCTCGTGGCTTCTGATTGCTTCGTTTCTTGCTCCATCATTTATTTTAAGAATTGCAATGGAATAGTTTTTTTTTTTTTTGCCAATAATAATTAAGGTAGGCCGCCCAAGAGGATAATCTAGCGACTAACGCGTCCTATCAATCGCTAACAGCCAGGACCGACACGACGGCCAAGTGATCTAACTTTTATATCAATTTACAATTTTACACATTCACTACATTATAAGTTTCATGCTTGTATTCGATGGTCACTATTTATTTATTCTAAACTAGTAAACTCGACAGAACTAGCGGCAGGTTTGTTCCGCATTCATCGCTTCGAAAAAAGTAACCCTGACTGTTGGTAATTGGAAACCGAGTTGCGTCAACACTTTGAACGATTACTGTTGCGTTTAATTACATATTTGTTTTTTTAATTTTGTACGTGCTGTAAAAAAGGGATTAATCGACATGAGAAATGAATTTACTGGTTATGTGAAGTGATGAATTGAGGTTTTTTTATGTAATATAATAATATTATGTATTGCTCGTTCAATCTTCGTGTCGTTTTATGAGGTACCTATGAATCATGAACCTATCCGGTTGTATGAAATACTATCCAACAAGTTACTTCTCCTAGCGTCATCGATGTTTCTTTTATTTTGTAAGACCAGCTATGAAACTTTACGCGGTGGTATTTTTAAACATCGATACAAGAAGACAGTTTTCGAGTAACAGGTTCCTTTTTTTTCTGTAAGTCAATATTTTCAAATCGCCAGCCAGCTACAACGCGCTGGCATTTTATAATCGAGACAAATAGGTAGGCGATTGTACTATCTGATCGTAAAAAATATAGCGTTCATTATACTTACTTAGTATTAATCTAGAATTACTAAGTGAGGCAAGTTTAGTTTTTTATTTTGGCTTCGCACGGTTTGTGCATTTAGTCAGAGTATTGCCAAAAAATGTGAAAGAACTCGTGCACGTTACCGAACACTAATGTTTAATATTACACACTAACACTCGAAGTACTACACAAGTTTGAAACAAAAAAAAAACTTTGAAACAAAATACATAACCAGCAACGTCTCACTACTTATCGGATTCCTGCCAAAACTCCGTGAGGTAAGCTCTTCGGCCAGATCAGGGAAGTACGGGGTACTACTACAATCTCACTTCTCATTATGCAAGAGATTCTCACGGCGCAACTAAACTTATTGCATGAGACGGTAGATGCGTTAGCGCACGACATTTCCATTAATTATTATAAACATAATGTCTATACACGTTTTCAGTGGAGAGTTATAAGACGTATCTTTACATAAGGTACAAAGTATTACAGATATGAATACCGTATCACTACGGATAGTTCAAATTACTAAGAAAATAATTATCTGAGTTACCACAAGGCAAATTAAAATGTACAGCCTGAACTATAGAAAAAGCGGCACAAAGACTCCTAAAGACTACTTACTGGCACTAGTTTGAAGAATCATTGTGGTACTTAAGTACTTCTAGTTACTAAAAATAAGTATAAAAAAAATTTACTTACCATTTTTTGCCAGCTTATTTGAACGGATGTATTTTGTTTATAGAAACCCTTTACTATAGATAAACATTTTTGAATTTAACGGAAAATAAGTATTCAGGAACACCACAAGGCAAATAGGCAAAAAAATAACATTAGTACTTATCTACCCGAATCCAAAAAGCTTGTCACAGGCCGGTTAATTTGTTTATTTGAATTAAAAAAAGAAAAGAGTCGCGCTGCTTATTTTTTTTCTTTCCCGGTGGCAATGGCACCGATTTTCTGAGCCGGTTCGTTACATGCAGGTCTCTGAGGTCAAAGCCGTACCTACTTGGTTTCCATAGTAAAGTTGTTCGTGTTCTTATGTTGTTTCACTTGTTGTTAGGATATAATATTTTATCTGTGCCCAACATGCAACTTTTTTTTTTTCAACTACTTAAGGCACTGTTGTAAAATTTTAGTACCTACTAGTACTTTTTTTAACTTACCTTCTCGTTAATTTTTTTACTCATAATTTCATCAAAAACCTCGAAATTCAATTCAATCCCGTCTTAATGTTAATACATTATTTAATAGACGTTGGCTGTGACGTGAACGTAGAGTTAAGTATGAAATAGTCTAAAATAATTCACAAATAAATTCAACTAAGTACATTAGTTTGTATACTCGTATTATGGGTTACAGATCCACTCAAGTATTTTTAGAAACTCGTTTGGGTTTTCTCATGTAGAAGAAATTTTATTAATGGCCACTAATTTCGTTGTTGTTTTGCAATGAAACCAGTCTAGATAAGTAGACTGGCGCGAAAACAGGACACCGAGGCGCTAATAAATAACATTTTTGAAGCGTTTATTTAAATTTAAATAATTTATTAAGTATCTACTTTTATATTAGTGATTTAACTCATACCGCCACCGTGTATTATTATTTCGATTAGAATTTTGGTGGGTTATAAACGATTTAATGAGCTAACTCCACCGACCTAGATTTTACAATCATTACAATAACTAAGTAAGAAAAAAAATATTTTAATGTTATTTGTTTGCGAATTTACAAAAAGCTCACGGAAGTTCTATTAGAACGGGACAATAATTATAAAGTAATCATTATGGCGTCCTATAAGTGCGTATAATTAGGCCCCATAGATTCTCTCTTTTCTTTAGAACTACGAGACCCTATTTAAATAAAATTAAATGTGCAGGCAAGTAACGCAACAGAAAATTTAAAAAGAAAATAAGTTTAATTGAATTTGAATTTAGAACACCGAACTCCCAACCACCCGACCACCTAGTTTTTGAACAATGGAACAAAAGCCACCGTTTGGCAATCTAATTGACGCGATCATCGTAATCGATATTTTTTTACATCGATTCGTGAATCGGCTGCGTTTGTCAGCGTACTTTTGAGCCATTGTAATGTGAACCATGAAAATCTAAGTTTAAGTTGAAAATTGTTTGTAATGTGGATTTGTGCTCTTTTGGTATTGAGAATTATTAATTTAGAGTGGGCCCTTCAGTTCGGTCGATGATGAAAACGCAATACGTGCAGCGAGGTGAGGTATAATTCGCTCATTATGGGTTAATGCGGGCCATGAAATTGACTCGAGGTTCGCGGCAAAACGGTAATCGCAGCTGTTACGATAAGGTATACTGGGCACTGAATGATGTTAAGGGGTGTGACGAACATTAAACAGTTTGCATGGAATAAGTAAGCAAGCAACCTGGTAAAAATACCTATAAGCTCGGAGATGATTGTTTGTATAATTTTTTTCACATGTTCAGCAGGGCGGTTATGTTCCTACTTATTTTTGTTGCAACTTGCAATCAAATCAATTTAAACAAATGACCGGGTAACTGTCAAAATGCATGCAAAGCACATATTTATGTGGGACGAAAGCAATTTGTTATGTGCGCCAAAGTTTTGTAGGACGAATATGGCATAAATCGATTTATGAGATTATTTTGGCGTAATCATAAACACGGAAGCAAGGCTGTGTGCCGTGTGCGTGCAAGTGCCAGAGCTTTAAAAAAACATATAATAGAATATGACAATAATATGACATCTAAGTAGGTAGTTACCGACGTATAATCTAATGTAACGTTTGCATCAGAGTGCGTAATTTTAGTTCGACTTACAAATTTTAACAGGTATCCTACGTAGATAACATTTCGCCCGCTACCTAATTCAGTTCTTGTAATATAGCAATAGCGTACGATTTACATACTAAAAATAATATTTAAATAAAAGGTGGTGACTCGACCATGCGGGCGAATTTTATTGCGGCCGAGTTACCACCTACCTCAGTCAATCTTAAGACGCGGCCATAGTGTTGTGTACTTACTTTATGTGCTAAAAGCATCGTGATTGGCACTTAAGTTCTAATTTGATGACGATGGTCACTGTAAAACAATTGCGACCTTCTCGCGTCTATATTAGGCACAAATTAGGTTTTCCACATTGACTTTGTTTGCGACACTGCAGCCTTAGTCCAGTTATCAGAGTTGATGTCATTGTTGTTATCTTCTATGGAAATCTTTTTAATATATGTTTATGACAGAAACAATGCTGTAATAATGTCACAAGTTGATAGAAAATGCGAATTTGACGTACATTTATTTTACATATTTTGTATTGGATCACGATTTAAACATACAAACATGAACATTGTCTTGTAATAAATTACAGCATACAAATCGGCAACATAATTGCTGTAACATGCTATAACTGAACATAATTTGATCTATTAACGCTCGAGCACATTACGCCATGCATGTACCTACTTACTCGTAATTTATCATTAAAATGGTAATATTATGCTCGAAAGTGTGAAAGTCATAATTTTGATTAAGATTTAATGGGGTTTATCTGCAAAAAGAAGTTCTTGTTAAATGCTCACTAAACGTTATGTAAATAAAATCGCACAATATATAATTTACTTTTTTAACTTTGTAGTTAGATGATTGTGATCTCAGGCTTTTCCGGGCTTGGCTGAATTTTATACACCAAACAAATCTCTAAATAGCATCCAAGGTCTTTGGAAGGAGAGACTTAGTTTAGCTAAGTAAGTACTAAAAAAATATTCCTATTTATTTTTTTCCTTTTGTGTCGATGACTTTTCATTTGACTAATGATCTACTATCGATGATTAATTTGTCGTCTTATTATAGTTCAAATGTCAAAGTTTACAAAGTTCGAATACAAGGCATGTTTTGGCTTAAATTTGGTCGAAATAATATGTTGGATACAATAATATTCATTGTGGCAAAACTTTAATAAACCAGTGTTGATTTACTGACACTAGATCATAGAATACATACTAATTATTATTAGCTTAATGCCCTTTTAACCTTACTTTACTTCATCATGGTTTACAAATGAATCCCAATTGCAGAAACGCTCCTTGAGAAAGTAAGCTCTTATTCAGACTTCAAGCCTTTCATCTTCAAACCAACAGTGAAGTAAATTAGAAAATAAAACTCAAAAACCCTTTTAAGACTAGCTAATTTCCAGTAAGAAGACCTAGCTTTGGCTGTACGACCTCACAAAGTAAGTAAACTCTAGCACATAGATGCGAATGTGGTCACAAACAGTATCTATTTCCACTTTCCAATCCCATTCAGCCTCCCATTCACAATGGCGCATGGACAATACTCCGGATCCACGGTCCGGCGCGGCGCCCCATCAGCAAGGCTTGAGGATGCGGGAGCCTTGACGTTTCATCATTAGTGGCATCTGTTGAATGTACGGCAATTAATGAGGTTTTAGGTGGTATAGTTAGAACTTCTTGAACTGGACGAGAATGGGAATCGTGAATCTTTGATTGGAAGTCGATGAACAAATTTGAGTGTCGCAGATAAATTTAGGTAGTTAATTAATTAACCATCAGCCTATAGGGCTGACGGCTGTGGGCAGTATAGACAGATTTCGGGTTCTATTATATTTAAAATTTTCGGCCAGTCTGAAATATAAAATGAAACCCTAAAACCTCAAAAAACCCAAAAAGTGACTATGTTTTGGCATTTTTTCGCAGTTCTCATGCTCCATATTTCAAGGAGAAATTGCACAGGAATTGAACACAGCTGCTAGAGGGGCATACATAATACCCATACGAGTGCAAATACTAGACGAGAATTCAATCTGTGATTTAAAGAAAAAAATTGTTTTTTTTTATAGTTACACGACGCTTTGTATTATTACATTGCTGATAAGGTTGAAAATGAAAAGAGCTAAGGCTGCCAGGGGACATAAATATGATAATGATGATGAAACTGGCAGTCTACGCAAAAACTATTAGAATAGCATGTCAAACGGAATGCGGGCCGTCACATGGAGTTATGTTCAGTCACGTACAACTTGTACAATAGATCATAACTCATAACGTCGACTTGTCATTACGAATCGCGACTGTTTTGCACGTTTATCAAGAAATGCGAAAAGCCCAAGAAAAACCATACCATAAGTCGGTGAAGGAACCAATAGAAGAGGAGTGCACGTGCGTGGAGGATCTCAATTTCTATAATGTTTAGGTGCAACCCATTATCTTCTGTTTGAAGGACACCTTCTGCAAGGTAGGAAATTAAAAATTAATTGGTTTAAGAGTCCATATACTAATACACGTTTTGGCATTTATTAGAAGGTAATATGTAAATACAAGTTTAATGTGAAATTGACTGAAACCATTTAAATTGTTCTTATAATATATCACAGACGATGATGTCAAATTCAACAGAGCACTACAATTGAAGAAGATGTCATTCTAATTTTCCCGTTTACTATGTATATATACTACTATGCTGTAGACTTGAATTTTTTTTTAATCCGAACGTTTTTGAACAGACCGAGAAAAAACTCGGAGATTAACAAAATTATCAACGAACAGTTAGATGGCAACACGACCCCAATATAAACTGAACAGTTATCTACAAAATTAAGATCCAAATTATTGATGCTCGCCAATTTTTAACATGCGATTCTCACAATCGGTACCGCTACTTTTTCAGGCCGTGGCCACCTGGGATGATGATTAATTTTATGCATTTTACTAAATTTTTAATTACTTTCATTTATAAATTCTAACCGCAAAATGGGAGTTTCAGAGCAGTCTTCACACAATTACCTTTTTTGCCATTTGATATTTGATCTGCGCCATCTATCGGGCTAGTTGGAACTTCATAGGTTCTTTAAAAGACCTCATAATTTTACAAGTATTAAATATATTAAATAGGGCAAGTCACGTCCAGTGCTTTTAGTGTTGTTGTTTTACTCGTAGTATAACGGTATTTTAAGTGTCGTTGTTGTTGTTGTATGATGTTGTGCTTGCCTCTATTGTTTACCAGGCCGCCCAAGGGCCTCTTACGTGGCTTAACAACCACTATCTATTGTGCCCTCCGAAGCCCGAAGCGATGGACAACCGCACCTAACTTTATACCAGATTTTTTTGATAAACCTTGATTTTATTGATGACAAGCTAATGAAAGTTTTGATTAAACGTTGTTAGAGAAGGACACTACATCTAGTTTTTGCGATTCGGTTACAAAATCACTGTTCTGTCTGAGTGCATAGAAAGCGTTTCGCCACGCATCAACGCGCACACGAGGCGTTTGCTTGAATGAATTGACGAATCGTTCGGCCGATGTCGTTGTTTTTTCCATCTGCCCATAAATAAAGTTATGTAGAACACATTAATGCGGTAGAAATGCGGAAATTGATTAGTGTTCAGATTTTAAACAATTTCTATTCAATTTTTCTGAATGGGAAATGAACTTGTTAGAAAAAATTTAATACGTATATCTGACGAATGACAAAATATTGATAAAAGCCCAAAGTAAACTCAACTTATAAAATGGCGCATGTTTCTGACAGCATTTGCCCCGTAACAGGTGCCACTCCAATCTGGATAGTTCTAAATCGTTGTTTGCATAATGATCTGTCAACATTCAACACCCGAGAAAGTGGTTACAGGCTTGATGAAAGTTAACAATTAATTAAAATGAGCTATGCTTGACAGTTGACTATCTGTTTTAGATCAACGTTAAGAGATTTAAAATTTGATGATGTGACTTCTTCTTGAGGCAAAAGTTAGGTTTATAATTGTACGGTGCCAGATGTCTAGCCTAAAATTTTGCCAGGTAATACTGCAAGCTTAGAGACAGTAAAAAGATCCGAAAAAACTGAGATGTGATAGCTTGACACTTAGAGACTTTGCTGTGGACCTAATTTCGAAGTGAACTGGACGTATTTTCATTAACAATTCAGACACTGTTCACCGTAAATGTTAGTTGCGAGTTTAGATTAGGTACTTTTAGCTCTGATTTAAGATTGCCATTAACCTTAGATTCAAAATGTCCAAAGTTCAAGCAAAGTAAAAGTTAAACTCGACAACGAGTTGAGCAAACCGCTGACGAAATTGTGGTTTATTTCGAATTTAGGTTATCTAGTTTCAGCTAATACAGAAATAGGCAACAATAACGTAAACGGTGAAGTAACAACAAGCAAAAGAGAACGCAAAAGTGACATTTTACAAGACAAATTGCCTCACAAATTGCTCGCTCCACATATAACTTTTTATGGACTAATTTATTAATCATTTAGCAACCGAAATAGCCTTTCATTTGAAAATACGATACCAAGGTTATATGATACATTAAAGAAAAAAAATCACAATCGCAGTTCGTGACTCGAGAGTTTAGGACAATTCGGTCACAAATGTTATTTATTCTTGAACTGGTAAATGCTAATACAATCAGTAAAGTCAAGGATGTATCCGTTAAAAAATGAACGAACGTGCACCGTTAAAGATTATTGAAACGGTAACTTTTATGACGATTGAGGTTTTAGGACGACACGAATAGGTACTCCAAGGAAGCATATGATAATGAGGAAAGTAAATAAAAGAATGAACGGTATTGTGAGAATTTTTCATTTGTTGACAAAAAGTCTGAGAAGCTTCAGACACGAGAACGGGAAATCAATACCTACATTTTATATTTACTTGACCAAATATTTGCAAATTTTAGTGCAACAAAAAGCTTTCGCTATCATCTAGGTAAAGCAGGTTCAAGTAACATTACGAACCTTACTTTAGTGTATAATTAAACTAGTAATCATTTGGTTTTACAGTATTTAAATGATTATATCGCCTCGAGTCTCACATCGTATTGCCAAACGTTGCGTGACTTGTTCATTTGTGTGTTATCGCTAAACATTCTGTTTGTTACAGGTAAAGAATCCTGAACATATAAACATGACTGGAAATATTAAATGCTTGCGGTGAGTAATAATTGTGGATTTGCCCTGAAATCTTGAAGCTTTCCAGCTTGCTCAATATTGTGACACATAGCGTTTTTTAATGTTTCTTACTCACATACGGGATAACTGACGACATTACATTTACAGACTTCATTAACATTTTAATTGATGCTTTAATTCAGATTTTTATTTAAATCTAGATATTTTGTTTTATACTATTTTTATAGTTAAGTTATATAAGACAAGAGGCTGTAGCAAAAGAACAGCCCAATTCGCATTATCTATTCCTTGCTCATTCCAAAACAGACTTAAAATAAATGGGGCTTATACAAGTATCAATACAGACCGCACTTTAAGCAACTGTGACACAATTTGTCCCCAATGCTATTAAAACAAGCCTTCAAATCGAAATAAAAACTTTGAAATAAATGTAACAAAAAATCGTGTCAGACCACTGATCGATAGCAATGAAACAAAACAATGTGCTTTTCTTCCGCAAAGGGAGGTCAGGCGTGACCTTAGCGGATTCCATAGATAGAGTATCAAGAGCGTTGTTAGTTAGATTAATAAAACGCTTTATCGACAGTGTCAAAGTCCCCTGACCAGTCTATGGCAATTGTCAAAATGAATTTTATGAACAGATTATCTTGACAAAAAGCACGGCAAATTTTTCATTCTTCGCGAGTATTCGCAGCATAGAGGAAATAAATACATTCGCAAAAGAAAGAAAATGATTTATGGGAGATTCAATTATAATACATTCAGTTGTATTTTAATTTTAGATGTATATTTCTTATCTTATTGAAGTCATTAAGCTTTCAATATCATAATGTAGGCTTGCTATTATTAACATTTATTTCTGCATCATCAGCCATAAACACTTTAAACCTACTTTCCCTCTACATTTTCCTTACTCTGTGGTATAGTATATCATTATAAGTGCATTAGTATCCTGGTCATCGCGGTTAGCTCTAATGCTCTCTGGTTCTACTCAAAGCTTCGAATTTGCATTGAACATGATGGGTGCTTTCACTATCACAAAATTAGTGAATTTTAAACATGGGACAATTTCGAGCAATTTTCTGCGCATTTTACGATTTCGATATGAAATCGAAACACGTTTTTCGTCATGTTTTATAGGCTTATTCAAGCATCTTGCAGTTACTATTCGTAGTTAATACTCAAAATGTAAAAATAATCAATATAACTAACATTTGCATGATTTGTGGGATCAGGATCTATGTAAGTTGGTATTATTTCTTTACCATTTAGGTAATTTCCTATCTGATCTACCTGCGCCTTTACCTTCTTGCATTACCTACTAGTTTGACCGCAGTGCTAGAAGTTAGAGAGATAAGCTTTACCATTAGTAAAACGTTTGAATCAGTTTAAAATTTACATGCATACATTACAAAATTGACCTCCAATATCGGCTCTATATCAGTGGATTGTGTAAATTCGTCTACCTATAACGTCAGTACCCATAAATGAATCATACAAAAGTGTACGAGTATGGTAGCGTTTGCAACACATTTCTTGACAAAAATCACGATTTTGCCATTTGGAATATCGTAACGGGTGGGGTGGAGCGTGGCATTTGCGCCCGCGCATACCACGCGAGCCTTTTAGAGTTTGTATGGCTGAGTTACTTCTTAGTAAACCAGTATTGCTGCAATGAAGACGTGTTGTACTTTAAAAAATAGTGAAACAAATATTTGTGCGTTCCACAAATTTTTTGTTTCTGGTCTGGGTGTGATGTGTATGTTAAATCATATGTCTGCAAGCTTAGCCGACGATACAGGAGCAATCCTGGTGTGGGGCTACGTTTTTTAATACGAAAAGAAAGAAATAATAAATGAACTAATGAATTATATCTAACATCATTGCCAATCAAACAAGTCACAATAAACATAAGCTTGCCCCTCAGGGTAAATCGGTTAATTGCTCTTTCAACGTTAGGGTTGGGTACCTTGTGTGGTACCGTGTCTTTATAAATACTGTATGTAACACGTGAACTATTACTCGAAGAAGCGCCAGAAAATCGTATTGTAACAAGGTGTTAAAATGTAAAGTTTTAGAGGAGTAGTTTAACAAAGGGCAAAGCCTAGAGCAATAACCATCTGTTATTCACTTTCAACTTTGACTTTGTCTGAGTAATCTTTCACGTCAATATTATTTTAATTGAAATGCAATTTTAAAATGCCTTATTGCTACAAGGTTCCGAAAGTCATGATCAGAACAATGGAGCCTATTCTCTATTAAATTAATTGATATGCAATCAATTGGGCACAGTTCAATGTGCCTTAAGCGAACTTTTTGTATCAGTTTATTAAATGTATTGTTATGCTAAGTTTCGATTAGTGTTGTAATAAGTAATTTACTGTGTACAATGTGTAATGGGGTGGAGTACAAAAACTATTAATTTGAATAATAATGAGGCCTGCAGACAACCATTTATCATGCAGTTTATTATTGTCCTTGGATAGTTTTATTGGACACTAGCTTCGCTCCACGGTTTTACCTATGGATGATGGCGGTTGTAGTGAAAAGTATCCTATCCGTTCAGAAGTTTTAGCGTTGCGTGGTAATTAACAAACATAGAACCTCAATATTTGCATTAGCGATAGAAGAATTTATAACACTGTAAAAGCAAAAAAATTGCTTTTCCGCATCTTCGCTGATAGTGATCAAACGCGTACTTACCTTCTTATTCTAAAACAATAAAAAAACTCGAACATGATAATATAAAGTCGTAACAGAACTTTTGTTAGTGACTAAAAATGTGATTGTATTTAGACCAAAACCGCGCACGATTCAGATTCAGATACACAAGGTATAAAATTGTCACTTTATAAAGTGACAGTGACGGCATTGTTATTGGTACTTCGTACTGAAAGTGACAGTGCGCCAATGTCACAAGTCACTATGACTAAGCGAAAGTTAGACCTGTATCGATGGTAGTTAAACAACTACAAAGACTGTATCAACTGTATGTAACGAGCTAATATTATAATATTTAAGTGATCTTTATTAGTTGGATTCCGAATTCCTGATCTACGCATGAAATAATAACCGTTGCAAAATCACAGTTTAGGATTAGACTTCGGTCGCACACGTGTACTCTATTATTATATCAATATAATAAGGCATAGAGTTCATTAGCTTACTTTATTATCTAGTACACAGGACAATAGAAAATACAAAAAATGTTAAGCCAGTTTAAGTACTCAGTTCTACTCATCCTCCAAACAAACATTACACAACTGTCTGAAAACATGTCGTGCCAAAGTTTCATCACTAACGTCTCACGCTGCAACGAAAGCGAAAGCCTAAGCACATAATTAATTGCGACTCTTCAAATTATTTAAGACTCGGTGGCGCAACACTTTCCTTTTGTAACTCTTATAATCTCGACATTCTTGCCTATTGTGCCTGGGAACTGTAGTAACTTGAAAAAGAGCCCGATCTTTGCTTTCATCTTTTGTAGACTTTTCTCACAAAAGTGGTTTCGTGACTGTACTCCTGTTTGTTCTGTGGACACCTACTTTTGCGAGTTGTAGTACAATAGAATTTAGTGGCATTTCGTAATGCTTTTCAGCACCTACGTAGATGTGCAGTTGTAGAGCTGTAGCAACGATTTGCTACAGTTGCTTTGCTACGCAGGACATGTCCTGCGTACTTACTAAAAATGTTGAATGCGAAAAACGCCCGTAGGTAGGCGTCAACAGCAAATGGTTCTCATTACGCCAATGATGGCTATAGGAGTCAAAAAGTTGTGCATCCAAATCCATCCAAATCGTGATAGCTAACTGTTACATACGAGTAACTCGGGAGTGAACCCCCGGGTTAAATCCCCATCCGAGTTGGATTCCTCGAGCGACCTCTTTATCGAAGTTGGACCTGCCTAACTGGACGACCTGGCCCAGGTAGGTGTACTGGTCAACAACTTCGAGAGTATTTATCAGACACTGAATATAAATTTTCTATGTAAATATTTCCCATTATAGTATTATACATACAGATTCTCATATTATTATTATTCTTGGCCTAACTATAAACATAGGTACTTACTTAATAACATCAATATGTCCAATTTGGCTCCATCATAGGATTAATAGGTACACATTTAGATGAAAAACTCGAAGTAATTTATAGCTTTATACAACATAATTAATATCCGCACATTAACCATTCAAGAAAAGTTGTGGAAACGACCAGTAGATCAGTTTGCCACAAAGGAAATATAAAATGTAAACAAGTTCTATTTAATTTGATAGACGTAATCCAAGTTAAAACTATAAATCCACTCGATAATTGAACATTGAGCAGTTCATTTTGAGAATAACATACATTTTATTTTATCATGTCCATGACGTGTGTCATTGATGGTAACATTGATTGAAGTATTGTATGTATACCCGAGTATAATCCTTGTGAATTTCGAAATGATACATTACAGAATAGAACGCTGAATATTGATGATGAACCGGTTGATGAATTGTATTTGTATGAAGTTGACCTTCTCATGTTTGATCGTATGTTGTGTTCAAGAGAACTTGTTTTTGCTACTTTCGTATCAACAAGTAATGTGTCCCACACGAGCGAGGTTTTGCATGATTTATGGGGTGTCTAGAAACATTAGGCTTTCTATATTTGACAACATGTGATCTACTCAATCCACTGTTAGGCCCTGAGGTGTTCCTTTATATACACACTATCTATAAATGGGTGAAGTATGTTTGTGAGTTTATAGGAGGTAATTTCCAGAACGAATGTAATTCAATTTTGATAATACTTTCACTAATAGGAAGGAAGCTAGATTACTCCTTAGTGCTATAAGTTAAGTTTTATCCCAAGAAAACAGAGTTTGCTTGTAAACGAAAAACACGTTGGTGAAACCTACGTGCACTCTGTTAGTTAGATGTACCTACAATAACAGTGTAAGTATTATACTCGTATGTATTAAGTATTTCATTTTTACGACACGCAACTAGTAACATTCCTAAACAGTAAAAAATAGGTAGGTATTATAAAATTTTAATGGATTTAATAGCCGCAAAACTGCTTAATTATTCAATCGCAAGATTATTTCTAAATGATCAATCATTGTAGATAAACAACCTTGAGTTTAGTATCTACTAAAAAAAATCTGCCGAAATCATTTTTGGGGGGGGGGTTAAATAGCATTATAACATTATTTACAAACTATTGCGAATTGAAGAAAAGAGCTTTGCAGTTAGCACTTTTCGTACATAAAGTCATTAAATGTGCTTTATATAATATAAGTATATTTTATAACATTATAAAAATACAAGTTTCTGTAACTAGGTTGTAGGTATGACCAACGACTTTGACTGCAGAGAGACTAGAAATAGTTCTTGGACCTAAAATAACAAAATAGACGGACTTCTGCCAGTGTGGTACTCAAAGCCACCAGGTAACAAATTTATCCTGCTACGGTCAAGAAAATAAGTTTATATTGGGGTAATTCAAGGTTTAGTTGGTGTTAACTGCCCTCAGTAGGTACTAAATGGACCTTCCAACGGCAAATCAACACATTTATAATTTAGCCATCCAATATTCGCAAAGGTTACAATGATTACATATTAATAACCAAACCAGCAATAAATAGGTCCGGCATTAGCATATCACAAAAATATGCCAACATTAATTTATTTAAATTGCTCAAATTAACAGCTCCCAAACCTGATAAATAATCGCTTTCGTGATAACAACGAACGTAGACTTAAATATTATCATGTCTCGTTAGAAAAAAAAAACAATGGATCAAAATAATGCTAGGTTGCTAGGTTCTAGTATGGACATTATGAGGTTGAGATATATGATCACAAGTAGGAAGTAAACGAACGATCCGATACAAGGTTGTCTTGTCTAGTGTACCTAATTACTATTACCGCCGATAGAAAAATATAATTATGTTCTGCCTTTATTACCGGATACAAAAAAGTGCAGCATAAAATATAAGGAAAGGAACAAGAATTGTATGCACAGACAAAAATAAAAACGTTGAATAATGTATGACGTTATGGTGTGATCTTTGAACATACATACACAGTTAAATAATAGCATAAAACATGAAAAACTGAAATGTGACTTAAGGATCAAATTTTTGAGACAGTATGCGCCGCTGATGCAGATACGTTTCGGATGGCTATCATACAATGTGATTGTTGTTCACTTCATTCTAAAGTTGTTGCTAGTAAACTACTTTAAGCAAGGTATAACAACAAAATATAACAACAACAACTCAATATTTGTCCTTGTCCATACAGACAAAGCCCCGATTAACGCTTATTAGATTTGACAAACTCATCGATTTTCACCCACGATGTCTAAATCGATCGAATTTATAACGATGCAATTTCACACTCTTTCGACAACGATTACTTCAGCTTATGACGACATTCATAGCGTGACATAATAGTTGCTTAATAATAGCTAACAAATTACCTACTTACTTTCGGCAACAAAACAATGCATCGTAAAACTTCATGAGTGCAATGTTCTCTTTTAGATCTCTAGACTAATTTATTAGGTATACCTAACATGAGTTAGTCACCACTTTCTCCAGTGTTGAAGGTTCTTCTAAGTCATTGTCCAATACTAAAGACTTGATTAGAAACATCGTCTACTCTATCTGACATTGTCTTTCAAACAGCATTATTTATAAAGTCCAACTAGGGTTGTCAGTTTTTCGATGAGGAGTTCTGTTTTATTTAATTTTAAGAATAGAGTAATGACTATCTTTACTTTATATAGTCTTCATTATAAACTGTTACATGGTAATTTTCAATTTAAAAATTGACCTTTAGTCACAAAAACATGTACAGTTTATAACCAATATTTATTTTATGAGATTGTCACTTTAAATATTATTTTGATTGTTTGGTACACTAGAAAATTGAATAGGAAATTGGAGAAGTCCTTTCTCATAAAAAATAATTCAAATGACAGCCCTAAGTCAATTGTCATACTGTTCTCCAGTATTTGACATAGTTGTCCTACAGTCTACGACCAGTCTAGTCCACTTCAGTTGACCTACACTAATTGTTTGTATTGTGTTGATATGTAAAGCCGTAAGTAGGGCGTTCCGAGTTAACGCTTCAAGATCGAATAACGGCGCTCTAGGTTCTGTAGAGTTGGGAAATGTAGAGCGTAGAGTCTATGTAGATTTGAGCTGTGTCTAGGTCTCTTTATTAGGGTTTTAGTCTGATACTACTTGATATAGAGCTAGCAATGACTTTGTTTTGGATTTGACGCCTTGTGAATGTTTCGTTTTACTAAACGTAGGTATTTATCGAATTTTCTCCTTGTCTTCTATTTCTTGTTCAGACAGAACTAATTGCTAATGGAATATTTGGCACATAATGGATGAACCCGGATCATAGAGACGTAAAACTGGAGTGTCTTTAGGGCACCAAAACATAGGTACATAAGATTGTCTGTAATGTAGTGCTTAGCTCATATATACTTAACTTGCAATGTTCTAGCCGGTTGAGTTTTACAATAACGACCGAAAAATTCAAATTTCAAGCTCTACAAACAACAATAGTGGTTCTGTGTCAAGCGGTCGATCTGTGTACAGGGACATTGAAAAGTGTATCAAAACAAAGAGTTCCGGTCTGATCAGTCCGATCCAGTTTGCTGAACCGAAACTGTACAGAATGCCTATGGTAAATGCCGCTAAAGGCTGTTTGGAAGATGGGTAATCATAGCGGGACCAGATGAGAAAGCTGTAAGTACCTGGTCTTGAACGGACTGAACCTGTAGATTCTATTCATCTGTCTTTACTACTCGTAATAGCAGTATTAGGTGAACATTCATCTAAAACGTCATTCGATTCAATAACTGTTTTCAATTCTTGGCTATCTTTAGCATTGTTGGCTTCGAGAAAAGGTGTCGGTGTCTAACGCTGCTTGGATGTCATACCTCGACGATCTGACACTACGTGCATTGTAAGAAGTGGACAAGTGACAGATACTACTTGTTTTAGGATACTTTCCTAGGGTGATGGGATTCAATTGGTACGGTAGACAACCCAACACTCGCCAATAGAGTCTGGTCGAGAAGAAGAACATACACCAATGTCGGAAGAAACCGAAAGCCCAATATGCCTTACTAGAGCTATAAAACATTATCCACGTCTAACAGGATCTATCGTTCAGATTGGTTCTACAATAGGTCTGATCCCTAGATAATACAGTCTCTAGTCCCGTATAACGTGCATCATAAATACTCAACCGGTAGTGGACTCAACCATTGTAAATCTGGATCCAGCCACAGAATAAGCCGTAGTGCAAGATTCAACTTAGCTCAGAGCGTTTAGAAATCTAGTCCAGATTGAATTCCTTGAAGGCGTGATTGCAAATAATAGCAACGGCATGCTCATTACAGTGCCGGTCGGGAAATATGGCAATTCGCGTTAGAAATGAGAAGATTCAAGATTAGTCTTTGTTTACTTTGTGAAAGTGCATAAGTTTTGTTTTAAATATTACTTTATTTATAAATCATAAAATTAGCATAGTTTTGCTATGCAGGTGTAAAATGGCAAAAACAAAATTCACTAATTTCCAAAATAATTTTACAGGGTCGTTGTACATTAGCCACAATTAAAAAATGATGTGAATTCATCACGGGTAATTAAATAAAATTATGGTAAATTCGTCACACACTCTCATTTTACGTCTTTTTTGCATAAAGTAGAGTAAGCAAGTAAAATTATTAATCTAGGTAAGTGTTAACTAGCTGTCGTCGAGTGTGGGTATGTATTGTAGGAAATAGGTACTGGTACACTGACTGCTATTATATACTTTTTCAAGCATAACAGTGCTGAAATTTTTGTTAATTGAGTACCGATTAGTTTCTGTTTTTTTTAAGCTATTTTTTTAATATTTGAACTTTATGGAACCACTCAGAGTATACCCAGTTAACCTAATTGGATGTCATTTTCTCGCCATGCACTGTAGATGTAGATTCTATCAAATATCCTGTACGGATAACGGTGCATGCTATTGATATTAATGCTCTAGGAGTTTCGACAATAATGTATGGTGCCTGAATGGGTTCTATTAACTACGGGTTCTTAAATACGGGATAAATTGCACCTTGACTGGTAACGAATTAACCAGGGTTCGTTATATAGATAGGATTATTTGTAATCGTTAGAAGCATTACATACTGAAGCAATTGTAAAATTGTCTTTCTATCGTTCTTTATGCGTAAGTGTAAAGATTTTTGTGTTCATTAAGCTTCGTATCATGTGGACGGATTTAGATGTTTGGTATAAGATACTTAAGTTAGTGTAAGTTAATTAGCTAGATTAACACGTAATACACTTATACTCATCACTTAATTATATCATCATCAACATCATCATCATCATCATCACAGCTTATTATAATACTCATCCGCTGGGGAAGTCTCGAGGCTCAGTACGAAGTAATAATTCTTTGAGATTGATGTTCCGATTGTACCTACCCATCACGTACCGATACACGTTATCGATGTTATTTTCATTGAAAAACTTATTGCATAAGAGCATGACCCATTTTTCGGTCACATGCTCACATGCAATCAGCCAAAATGTCGTAAAACACAAGTTTAGGGAACTTTAGTGAAATAACGAGTGAGACGAGAGAGCACAAGTTGTTTCATGACAGTTATGTGTTTTACAAGACTGAAAGTTGGTAGTTGAACAGAACAACAGCCGCTCTCGACAGCTGTACCCGCATTCTCGTCTCTTCTCGTGAAGGTTAGTGTAATTTGGACACAGTGTAATTTGGTCACACGCAAAAACAAGTGTAAATCGGTCACAACTATGTTTTGTTTTTCATTTAGTTAGGTAGAATAATAAGTGTGATTTGGACACACGTCAAATTCTTTTTAACTTTTGAGCGCGTTTTGGTCTCACCTATAAGTAATGTCGAAAGATACAGTCAGCGTCATAATAATATTATTATGAATATCAACATTTTACGAGTATTACTAGCTTCCCCCCCGCAGCTGTGCCCGCGTGGAAATAGCGTGTAATATGTTAGGATAAGAGAGTTAGTCTACGAATACGAATCTATAAGTACGAATAGCGGTCATTGGACGTTTAGGATGGCACAGTGATTTTAAAGTTGATATAAAAGTGCACCGAGGTAAGTCGAGATGGTTTTTTCAGGAACCACGATGTTGTAAAATACCTTTTTCTCGAGTCTAAAAACGCTTGCGTACTTATTTGCTACTTACGCACAATCGTCGAGAAAAGAGGTGAGAAAATGATATTTTGTCATAAGTCTGTGTGCGAATTTACTCAGTTTTATGAAATATAGTAAATATGAAATAAGTAAATATGAAATATAGTAAAATTTAGTAGTTAGGTACTTGCCGTGCCCCAGTTTGTTTTCCTTTTCTAGTTGCTGATAAAACTTTATCATAAATGCAAAATAAAAGGGAAAGCTACGGCCATTACGCTCAAAGCCACGCAAAACCATTACATCGATATTTATGCTGTTTTTGTTGGCTGTCAACGCACTTTGAAATTGAAATCATTTGCGCACAATAAGTAAAAGGTAACTGTTGGTTACTTGATCGAGTAGTTGTTTATACACTAAGTAAAGCTCTTGAAAAGATATCAATTAACTTAACTAAACTAAGATCAGAAATGAGATCAGCGTCGATCTTTGGTTGGTGGAGGATAGATGAATATTTTAGGTCACCAATCATCAGGTGACGTTTCTTGGGTTGATTATTGAGAATGAATCATACCATTGGTGCTATTATATAAAACGATGGTGTAACCAATTTGCACTTGTTTTTGTGTGTGACCAAACAGACACCGACCAACAAACATCACGAGCGGTATAAAAGCACGCTTACACTCATTTCACAATTTTACCAACGTCGTTAAATCCTCGCAATAGTTAATAACACTGTGACCAAAATGCCCTATGCCCTTATACCTAATCAAAATGTAAACAAAATTAACTTGAAATAAGCTACAGAACAAGAATAATATATGAATACCTAAGTATGTTGTGTCCGTTTGATTTTGCAACCTAATACCTACTGAACCGGTCGCAATGGGGTTTGGTTACATGTTATACATCTAAAAATTACGTTATTAATACAAAATAAAAAAAACTTATTAATAACTTTTTGTATTTTTTTAACCCGCAGCTACCACGCAAGTATAGTCAATCGGGCTTTCAATATTTAGTAATGTTAAATTAAATAAAACACGACTTTAATCGAAGTTGAGGGCAACATCTAGCATAACTATAGATCTCGCAAAACGATTTCTCAGGGTTCCCATTGCTTTCACCAAACATTCTTCAGTACCGGTGGCACGCTGTTAGCACCTCCCTTTGTTCTTTGAATGGATCGGCTAATGAAGAAAAACTGCCAACGTGTACGTTGGAGAGTATTGTAGTATGGGACGCTAATTTCTGTGCTAATAATCTGAAGAATGAATGTAATGAAGGGGTTCACGAAAGTGGAAGAAGCGAAAGAGGTGTGTGAAGATCGTAGCATGTGGAAATATGTAGTATCTGCTTGCCCCAACGGAAAAAAGGCGTGACTATATATGTATGTAATTTATTTCGAATTGGCTGCGTTGCGACTTGCGAGTGTTGCAGCTACTAGCGATCCATGACTTTACTGGCATGAAGTTTCTGCTATATCTTTTCAGCTGTTTCACCCCTTAATGACAACAAACAAAGGTAAAATATAAATATAAAAAATAAAATCAGGTTGATGAAAATTCGTCATTCCGGTACCTACTTTAAAAAAGAAGGTTGAAAAATGTTAAATAAGCAACTTCACATCTAAAAGCCAGTTGGACAAAATATAAAACAATGTTTATATTTTTGAAAACGAGTTTTATTATTAGTAATCCCATAATTTCAGTACGGAAATGGAAATCTCCGCTTCTCATTCATAGCTTCGTAAGTTTCGGACCCATGACTCATAGACTCAGCACAGTTACCACCGTGTACTACGATCTAGATAAGTTACCTTCCAGTGGTTGGTATACGAGTACAGTGAATAACACGGCAGTAGATGAACTTTGTAAAAAACGTAACAATTTTGGGCACAACAAGAGCTTTTCAATTTAGTAGTCAATGAGAATGTATATATTATATTAAGTCGTTCTAATAAATGTTTTCATTATCTGTTTTAAACGCTTGTTTAAAGTATTAACAAATTTACCTTATAGAAGAAATTCAACTTCATGTTAATAATTACCTACTAATATTAACGTAATGTCGTTAGACGTAACTTAAAACTTAAACTACGACTAATAATCGTAACTATTACTCGTAGTTACATCAAAATAAAAGTGAGAGTAGAGCCAGTACAGTAGGTGGACGCTTGACGTTCTATATAATTGTGTGGAGATAGGTTACTGCTCACAACTTATACTGTAACTCTGCGCCTCCGGGCTGCGTCTGCGCGGCCCGCTTACATCTTGCGCAACCCATCCAGCAACGCACGACTCAAATAAATTGAATTTGGAGCGATTATACCAATTCGGTGAAAGTTTTTTTCTTTTGTGTGTAGTGAAGGTGAAATTCCGAAAAGTGCTGGGCGCCAAATCGAGCGCATGATTGTTTCTATACCATATTTAGTGCGTGGACAAGAGAACTTGGAGAAAACAATGAAGTAGAAATATAATTATGTAGTTTTAATCCCGCCAAAAAATTCGTCTGATAAAGAACAGAACGTCTGATTCAGACGAATTTTTGGCGGGATTAAAACTACATAAATATATTTCTACTTCATTGTTTTGAATAATTATGGATTTCCGCAAAGTAACGCCTGATTCTATCAAAGAACTAGGAGTACATTTCAAAGATGATAAGTTGCAGATGTGTTGCCTGAATTCACATTATAAACTAACTAAGTACTTAACTATGTTTAGTATACCCGTTGTCTTCAGCTTAAATGTTAATCCACTTCTTTTGTTTTCATTGAAATCCAGGGGAGTGGCGGTTGTTTGAAATGCGAGTCAAAGGTGAACTAAACAACATACAGAATCCAAAAATAGATGCAGATAAATGGGAAAATGATGCAAATATACGTTTTATTTTTGGCCAAAAAAATGTTTGTTTCACATTTTATAGCATTGATTGCGTGAACATGCTCAGTTATATGGATCCTATATTATTCTTGTATCGAACCGACATCGCGTGTATTATTGTATACCGTCAGCATATTATTATCTCCATTTTTTTCTCTATCAACTCACTTAGAAAAGAACAATTTAGTTTTTATTCCAGTGCGTTAAGGTTCATAATCAATCGTACTTTAGGTTTACGGATGAAATCGTCAAATGGTTGAGCTCTTGTCAAAGGTAATAAGGTTTTTGTGTTTTTTTCAAGGCATCGTATTTTATTAGGTACATACATAAATTATTTTGTGACGTTAGAGGTTTAGGTTTATAGTCGTATAACTTGATATTAAGTATAGTTTATTAGAACTCTGAGGTGCCTTAGGCAAAATAAATCTATATACAGCTAGTTTCTTATGCACTGTTCGAATATATAAACTACTCAAAGCTGTGTTTTATCATTTGGAAATAAAATATCATTGATCTTGACATTCCGCTCCTTTGTCACTGATGCAAACTTAGTGAGTTCCCAAATTTTATAAACATGTTTTGCCTAAAGTCCTAACCAAAAAGTACTACTCGATTTGAGATCAAAATAAATTTAGAATCTCTAAAAATGCTTAATTTTTTTTCTAAATAAAACTTGAGCTAAAGCTTGAACAATAGGTTGAACAATATAACGCTTCAACCGCAGGCGATCATAAAAATAAAAGACACATTCAACAATTGCCACCGACAGTATTAATTACTAACTCATCTCATACTATATTATATCATCTGTCATTGAAAACAAAAGCATAGCTCATATTAATTTTATTGTGGCTTACATTTCTTGTTACATAACGGCACAGTAACGTATATTTGTAAAGTGATGCCGATACCCTCCAGCAGCCGGTGACGTACCTAATGATTATGTTAAGTGGTTTGAAGTTGGAATAAGTACCTGTTGCAAAAAATAATCTATGGTTATCTACTGTTGTGTAATGTATGAGGTATATTTTTATAGAAAGCTTTTTTGGATTGAGTTTTGAGGGAAAATTATTTGAACTTATTGGCTGAACTTTCTTGTAGTCGGTAGGTATACTTACTAGGCGGAATCCCTACATAGTATGTTTTTAGAAGACAGTATTATTAAAAACGTCTCAAAAAGAAAGTCATATTTTTTAAATTACTTATTAGTTAAACAGGGTGTCATTTTTGTAAATAGATAATCATAATCATTTATATAATTTAATAAAATCATATTATGGACTACTACATGTCATCGATTGGATACCGTTATCTTATTGTTATATCTTTAAATGAGCAATTCTTGTATATATAAGTATATATAATTGGAATCTCGGAATCGGCTCCAACGATTTTCATGAAATTCAGTATGTCCCCTACATACTGAATTTCATGAAAATCGTTTCGGGGGCGATAAATCGATCTAGCTAGGAATAATTTTTAGAAAATGTCATTTTATTCGTGTTTTTTAATGATTTTTTTCTTATAACAAGTTCATATGTTTTTATTATTCTATCGGTAAGATCGAAAAACATTATTCATATTTCATAATTTTAATAGTAATTCGTACTTAAATATAATTTCCAAAAAACACAGTTTATAATTCATCCAGATATTTATATGATAATAAACAAAAGAATCTAATATTTATAGTGCTATATTTTTATGAATTGATAAGCTCCTCATATTTGATATCGGCTAAAAAGAAACATATTTTACAATATTATGTAACTATGTATACTTATGTTAATTTTCTGTTTCAGGTAATTTAATAAAACCTTTCAACAGCGAATGGTTGGCTTTCTACGGGAACATTATTCTGGTAAGCAACATCAGAATCATTATTTGCAATGCCGTGTAAATTATTAATTAGTAAAATAAAAGGTGACAAACACACGCGATAAAAAAAGCAGACAAATTATATTTTAGTTGATAGATAGATAACTCTCTAGTGATACCAAAATGGAAAGAACACAGGAAGGTCAAACGTTATGAATGTAAGTACCTACTCATTTATAGAAGCAATCCTCTTTATCAAATTTGTTTCAATATCTATCCAACCGCATCCGTGATGTGTCTACCTTTACGACATCAGCGCAAACACCGCAAAAACTCTGTATGATTTAACAACATCTTATCATAATCATTATCATCATCAGCCTTTATCAATCCACTGTTGTACTTTACTTTACTGCGCCAATTTCTTCGGTCCCGAGCTTCCTTCTCCCATGTACGACCCAGTATGTATGTATTTTGTTACAATACATAAGATATTTATACAAACAAACCACTGACAAACGTAATACGATATTCCGCAGCCTCCAAACGCACAGGCCAGACGAAGAACGCTCTGATTCTTAAGTAGGCTACGAGAAACAATACTTACTCAATTATATATGTGCATCCATGTTTGTGTTAAGTTGCATTAGCGTACTGGATGTCGAGATTTGTATGACGCGTTTAATGTTTATTAGGTCGAAAATTTCTAAAATTTTAAGTGAAACATCACACGCCTTTATTAGAAGAGGCAAATATACCACTTAGCTACCTGAAATTATAATGAAAGTTCCAAAAGTAAACCTTTTCAAAGGCGCGCATATTTAATTTTGATACTTTAGTATAAATCGTGACGTTGACTGCGTATTTGCCAGAGACATAATAATACAGACCGAATATTACAGATATCTATTGAATCCTGTTTTGAACACGGTCGATGTAACCCGGCCGAAACGTCGAGGTATATAACTAAATTATATATTCTGTTATTAGTTTGTGCGTGAATTAGACCCGTTTTTAGCTAGTTAATATATCCGGTCTGCTTCATCTATATCTATGGTACTTATTGGGTTTTACTTGCGTATTTACTTCACCAGTAGTTTCGGTAACAAGACTTACCTATCTGAGATTATCTGTTTAGGAGGTAGATGATAAAGCCCGCATCAATGAAAATGCAAAAAGTAGTTGCGAACCAGTGTTCTTCCAGTAGATACAAAAAGTCCGTAGACCAAGCAAAAAGCTGCGTGCTTAAGCTACATACACCGACGACAATGTAGGCTTGTCTGGGGTCTGCAAAGAACTGGCGGCTTACTTATAAGGGCCGACAGCGTCAACTGTCCGTCTGGCTGCGCCTGCGCATTAATTACGCCGGGGTATAGGCACCATGCGGCTTAGAAAAGTGGTGTAAGTTACAAGATACTATTAAATAATATCCCTATCCGATGTAGGTAAATATCGTTATAACCCTTAGCGTATTTAAAGTGCCCCCAGGCTAGCTATCACCCTCAAGTAGAAAAATTGTCACCAATCCCTATCGATGTACCTACCATTATATTCCATGTCATGGTACCCGCTTTTCTGTAATGATTTGCGTATTTTTTTTTTTGCATTGCATTGCATTGTTTTTGGTTTTTACAACGTTTTCAAGCTAATAGTTACGTCCTTACCCACTCGCAATTAAAGCTTATTTTACACAACGCTCGCCTCTTGTCATTTCCACCACATCCCAACTTTTTCCCAAGCGACTGCCGGCCACACAAAACAGTTAGCTGCCACTAATGGCTCCGCTTTACGTCTATGGCTTATACCACTGACCTATTACTGGTACGAGGAAACTAGCAGCTGACTTATGGAGCAACGTAGCCCTATAGAAAGGGTTTTCTAGTAGCTTTGACTACACAATAGGGTGACTAAAGATCTAAGACCTCTCGAGCGCCATAACAATTATACCTAGGCTTTTCTAATCTGATGGATGGTAATACTATAAAATAGAAAGTAGTATAGCCAATTGGCTTCTCTGTTAGTTGTGAAAAAAGGTTGGAAAGTCCACAGTAATAAAATGCTATAGATTAATATGATAATAAATAATTATGTGATGCAAAAAGCAATGTTTCCGCCCGGGATCGAACCGGGGACCTTGTGCGTGTGAAGCACACGTGATAACCGCTACACTACGGAAACTTGATGATTATTGGTCAGATTTTTCGAGGTGTTGAGAAAACCAATACAGCTATTCACGCCAACTGAGTAGCTACAGTTACTGTGGGCAAAAGTAGGCATACAAAGAACTGCTGTTGGATTTCCCCATAAAACCTATCACCGGTCTAAACAATATAAACAATCTTGCGAATGGGACCGCGGTCCCCATACCTAGCGGTCCTAATCGACGGAAGCTTCCCATATAATAAAATTATTTTAGGCTAATATTAAAAACCTTTTGTTCTTATTCTACAATGCGATTGGCAAGATTGACTTACAGTTTCTTTACACACATTTTATACTTGCAATTTTTCACTCAAAATATCTTGTAGGCACCTTTTATCTCACAACCCGTAATTTACAAACATCAAAGAATAATTTATATTCAGATTTTTTTATCTCGTCCGAAATCAATACTGTGCTCACAGTTAACGATGGTTGTACCGTTAGCTGACCGTTAAAAGTGATTGATTGGTTAACGATCACAATGAGACAAAAGCTCAATAGTACTCATTAGGCATGACCATAGTTACTGTTGTAGCCAATTGGATTCGATTGTCTACACTCTAACCTGATTGAGGAGTCATAAATTATTATATGTAAGTGGTTTTCTTCGAAGACCCCAATATTAACTAGCGGGACGTCCGATAAATTCATATTGTTTCGATATTATAAATATTATCGGCTCTAATAAAGCTTATTCTTACACAATATTTATATTTGAGCTCAATATACACGTGGAGTCGCAGTGTGTGAACGTCTCACTCCACTTCTGTCAGTAATTAGCCCCATTGCGCAACTCTATACTTTAATAACTCTATTTTGTTAGATTGCGCATTGCATTCGGTTACTAAAAAGAGTGAAATATACATTTGAGTATATCATTATTTTCATTAAACGTGGGACAGTGATATTTGTGTTATTATGACGTTATTACTACGCAAATAATTATTGACTATACCTAGATGATGGTGAACTTTGTAGCACCTTTAATTTATTTAATTGTAACAGTCGCCGTCGGTATCGGTATCGGCGTCGACGTCAGAGTCGGTGTCGGCGTGAGCGTCGTTATCGGCGTCAGAGTTGATATCGGCGTTGGCATTAGCGTGACGGTATTTGAGTTAGCGTCGACGTCAGTGCCTGTGTCGGCGTCAGCGTTGGTAACGACAATGGCGTCGGCGTTGGTGGCGGTGTCAGTATAATATGAGCGTTGGAATCGATATCTGCATCGTCGTCTGTACCGGTTTCGGCTTCTGTATCGACGTCAACGTCTTAGTTGGCGTAAAACTGAAAATAATTAAAAACGAGTAGGTTAGGAGGTACCTAACTAATTAACGGATAGAAGGAACCGGGTGCATTATCCGGAAAGCGAAGGAAATGAGACGGATAACTTGCTCAAACAGTTTAGGTTTCCGATTGAGGTGGCCATAAAAAGTTCCGTTTAGATTTAAAAACGCGCGTAGTTCTAAAAGTTTAATCCACACATTTGAAAAACTATGCAAAGAACAAAAACGTGAGAAAACATCAACGATGTCGTAAAAGTGGCGTCTGGTACGTGTTCATAATACAATAGGTTATAATATTCTGTAAGCGCACATCTACTGTACGTGAGTTGTTTAGATCTATGTTATGAATTTATGACTTGCTGATCGGACTCTAAAGTATGTTGGTAGGGTTATTTTGCCAGAAGCAAAATGTTATAAAACAGTAGTTTGGAGGATAATATTGCGTTTTATTATTGATAGTTCACTAATAAGTTCACGTAATGTTTGGAATGTTTTTTTATTATATTATCTTTATCTCATACCTACAAATATAAGTCACCATAGGTTTCTGGTTTACGCCGTTTTTCTGATCCTGTTTCAGTCGATACAATGACGATATCAAACGACTTTGGCTTGTGGTCTGCCTCGCTCGATGTCTTCGTTTATTTCTCTGGGTCAGTTATTTTTCGAGATAACATACTAGTAGGAAATTATGTTAAGAATGATCTTTATCATCATCATTATCATCATTGCGGTTACTACATGCCCTCTTAAATTTCCTTCATTCTTCTTCATTTTTATCAGTTCTATCTAACAATCTACAATCTAAATTTCGATGTTACCTAATTGAACAGCAGCTGTCAGCAGTCACCAATCTTTCACAGAGAATACGGCTAAAGTTACACAAGGTTTTACTTCGATAAGTTGCGTAAGCTATCGATTATCGAAGTTGAAAGATGAACGAATTGGGTCGGCCTATTTAGGATAGCAGATTGTCGAATGCGAGCTTCTGCTTAGTGACGACTGACGAGACACGATTGGGTGGGTTGCAGACGTGATACGTTTCGTAGCTATGGATTGAAAACAAATACTGTTGCTGATAATGGAAGAAATATTCACATCAATCCTTAAATAGTCTCTGTAATGTACTCGTATACTTTCCATAGCTTCTTCAATCGGTTCAAATATAAAATATGGGATATTACTATTAATCATAAAATTAGCTGGATGGCTTGACCTGCGTGATCTACGATAAAAAATATCCAATTTAAACTTCATGCGTATAAATTTCGAATTTCCTTTAATTGTAGTCTTTTAGATCACTTAATTTTTTATTTTTTGTGTTGTGAGGTCATTGAATACTTCAAGTATTTTAATATCATAATATTATAAATGTGTTTGAGCTTTATAATTGAATCACTGTTGGTTTTGTTGCCTAGTATGCAAGTATTATGCTCGGCTCTTTCCACTTCCAACTAACTAAAGCCTCTAGACTATACTACTACGAAACTACTTCTAGATGCGCACCTACTAATAATTATTAGTAGGCACGCATCTAGAAGTAGTTCGTGTAACGTGTTGTGTTGTAGTTGAAGCAGCATTTAGAAAAGTTGAGAATACATCGCTCGTATAAAAGTGTCTCGGTTGCCACGTTCTAAGGTTTTCGGCGCCGGTGCGGCGTCATAATGCGCCGTTTTGGGTCGCGGTCAACCTGTGATTGTATTTTTCTCCACACGACCGACCTCGAATATAACGAGCCGTATTTTTGTACGTATTTAAATTAAACGCAGCGTTTCGCAACACCTGACGCCAGTGTTGCAAAGATATTGGTTAGCCATTTTATGGTAAGTGAGAACTGTTACGGGCAAGCGCCTAGGTATGGTAGGTAATACCACGGTATACCGTCAGGTGAACAACCTGTGTTAGTCTCGATAATTCGTAGTAAGTATACAAAAACTAAGTTGTACATACCTGTATACTCTACCAGCATCCTCAATCCAATGTACCGTAGCGTTTTTATCGCAACAATTTTCCAATCGACAAATTAAAATCGATTTTCCGATAAGTGGCGCCAACGCATCTCGTTTAGAAACCCGCGTCAATCAGTGCGTTTCCCACATCTCCGGTATCGATCATTTACTCGAGTCGAACGTGAGGCGAGATATCGATTACGATCACGCCTCACTGACATAAATAAGAATCGTTGCATGGTCACAGTGGAGATGTAGACAGCGGCACGATGCGCCCTTGAATAAATAGAATACTTACTTGGATTGCGTAAGCTTTGGGAAAACATTTTTAAGTGGATGTTTACTAAGTTTTGTAAACGGAAAAAAAAACGTTGAATTGTTAATTACTGAAAAATAATAGTTGGGGTTTGAATATGAAAAACCGTGGGCCCTATACATCAAATCAATCGTTATCGAATATAATATAATGCAAGAATTATTTCGAAAGGACTAGTCAGTTCTAAAACTAAAATTACGCACTCGTTCCTAACAATTCGATAAGGCATATCGATTTCGTTTAAGATAGGCGTCTGAAACATAAAGCAACAACTTCAAGTAGCGTTGATTAATTACGAAGGATGAACATTTGTGACATTTGCTACTCTATAAAGCAGATTTTCTGTGGCTTTGGAAGCGGCGCTGGCGCATGGGAGCGTTGCTCTTAAAATTTCACCAATATCCCGTTTGCTTACAAACTTGTTCACTGGGTTTTACCGTCATGTGGTGCGTGCCTTTATCGTGCTTGAATATTAAGCTATACAGGTTTAAAAGATGGAGATCTTGAAATATTGTGTTTCAATTCAACTTCTAGAAAATAATGAACATAAGGATTCCTGCCAGACACCAATTCATACTATACTGTTTCTCAAAATAACATAGACAGGACTTATATTCAGGTTAGAAAAAAAGCGCACCGACGCACCCCCCTCAGATTTTAGAAGATATAAAGCGATTTTAACATCAGCGTTCTATAATAATTATGTATTTAAGTTTGTTTAATTAAACATTTTTGTAACTTATTACCATCCTTACGAATATGCATTAACTTATTCGTAGCCTCATCCTCATATTATCAATCTATCTCACCACTTAAAGAACCAGTACTACGGACAGGTTCTCACATAAACCTTGCATGGGAACATCTCGATTCCTGTCCAGAGTGGAGTAACTGCGAATTACTTCCGGAATTAAATCGATATTGATTTCAAATTATACGCAATTTTCATCTACGCTGTGAATGAGTTGCGAGAGCTGTGAGATTTTATGCTGAACCTATATTCTAGGTTGATTTTTACATTAGAAACAGATTTTAAGTTCAATTATTGTAAACTATAATTAGGAATTACTAGCAAATTGTTACTAGCTACAACCCTAGCTTGTAAACTAAATAAGTAACCTACTTAAACCATTACATTTCAACATTTTACAGAACATAGATTTCAGCAAAGTAGTGCCTGATTTTATCAGCTATTTCATACTTTTTATATACGTTTACTTGTAGCTTCCCAGAAGCAATACAGTAATTATAGTCTTACCACAAAAGATTTCAACCAGTGTTGAACAGATGTGTCTAAATATTTTCGCCACAAATCGACGTCTAACCCTCGCTTTTTCTAACTCAATAACAAATTCGTAAATTAATTATATAGATTAGACAGACACACGAACGATTTCAAGACGTGAAAGGGATTATTAGCGAAGGGAAGCGACGTCGCTTCGTGACATCTTCCACAAATTCTCTGTTAAAATGATTTCTGATACTTACACTTGATTATTTATATTTATTCATAATCATTATAATCGAATTCTAGATTAGAAACTAAATGTGATTATTTATGTATAAAAGTCACAATAATACCTATTATGCAATTCAGACACATTTGCGGAAGGATAGTATTTTAATGTATTTATTACTTACCTATACATTTTATCAGTATTTATCTTACATATAAGTAGTTTCCTATTAAATTTATTAACCACATCCTGTATAATAATACTAAGGTAAGGACTACTTATGAAGTATACCCTATAATTATTTATATTTTACTGTTTTCACCGTGGCTATACCCAATGATCTACATCTACTTCTACTTCAGACATACTAGGAAACTTAAATGATTTTAAACATCATTCCAATTTTGAAGAACTTGACACCTTTTCTTTTTTACGGGGGAAATGCCTTCGCACTTCCCTTCAGCCATGGAGCTGGCGGAGTGGGGTGTGTGGGACTCGAACCCACTAAACCCCCCCGTGAGTTATCGATCCACCTGGAGAGGAGCGAGATGGGGTCATATTGGCTTTCACCATCTCGCCCCAGCTGCGGCCGCCCCGAAGAACTTGACTCCTGCTTGTACCCTATTTTAAGGCAGTGTAAGTGCCAGGACCGTTGACTGTCAAATTTATAAGCAGCTTACACATCTTCGGACTTTTACTTTTGCAAAACAATGACCACCCACTTCATAATATTAACAATACACTTGCCATTGTACCATGACATGCATTTAAATTACCACCGGTCGAGTTACCTAAACGAGCCTACAAGCGTGTCCAATATTGCCTAATACACCTGTGCTTCTAAATTTTCCAACCTGACACCATTTTAGACTCTATTCTATCTTAGTAAGATGAAATTTTCAATGTTCTTCCCTAATATGCTTATGCTTCTAAATCGTTTCGCCTATAAAACAATTTTGAACCCTGTGTTATCTGACCAAGACTGATTTTCTAATGCGTCTGACTCGCTGGACATTACCATGTGTCGCGTTTCTATAGAAAGTAGCACTTGTACGTGGACTGTTAATGCCGTTTTTGTGAAAATGTTTGGTTTGGTTCCGGTGTATTAGACCCTTTAGGACTATTGACCGTGATGTCTCTTGTCGGCTGTCGGTGCGCTGGTTTTAAATTGATGGATTACACTTGACGCAGCGGTAGAAAGATGTTCAGAAATTCTAGGATAGGTGTGAATGGTAGGCTCCTTCTGCTGAAGTACCTAGTTTTAGAGACCGCAGGAGTATTAGAACTCTCTAAAAGACTATGGTCTTTTTTTAATACCTGTTCTTCTTTTGAAATAAATTAATGTGGAACACCTACAAACAACCAGTAAAGTTAATGCACCAGCCGATATACATACTTTCAATCATAGGTCCCAGCAAATCTTCCTAAGAAATGAGGAATACACAATCACTCGCGCTTTCCTAGGCGCTTCGGTAAAACTAATTGCTCTTTTTCCAATCATGATCATGCAGTGTATCTCTTAGATTGACGCCCGTGACACCATTCTACCCCGATTCCGCCTATTACAACAAAGAAAAGCTAAAGTGTTGTTGCACCAAAGGTGCTCAATAATTTGCGAACCGATCCACAGTCACATCCACAGTGTAAACACGGCCCTATATCCGCGACGTGTGTTTACATTTCGCCAGTGGGTGCGCCCTATCTTGCTCTTGTTTGGGCGTGTACTCACGGAAGCATTTTATGCCAAGCTTTTCAAAGAACATGTATGTCAACAAATCATCAAGGTCGTGTTGGCATTCACCATCTAGCTCATCATTCAACCTGCGACATCCTATATTACAAAAAAAACGACAAAACATGGCTCTAAATAAGTGTTTAATAACATTTTACCTCTTCTTGTACATACCTACGTCGCTTTGCGTAAACATCGCTATCGCCATTACTATTTTGTGAGTGGGCACATCTATAATGCAGTTCGTTTTTTCACTGTTAGAGCAGTCTATGTAAAGCCATTAATGGTGTTTGATGAGACATTTTTTGACAGTTTTATGGAAAAGTTAAATACTAATTAACAAGTTTTATGGAAACATAAGTACTTTGATAGGTAGGTACCTATGCAGCTGATCTTAATGATGGTTTGCTTTACTTTTAATTTACAATAATCTTATGTACTTACCTAACTATACGAAAATACTGCACCCATTTTAAAAATAAATAATAGGAGATTCGTCATAACCAGCCCACAGTCTATACAATTTCAAATTTTTAGCTCCAAAAAATGTTGACCCCTATGTTAACAAATCAGATTGTCACGTAATGGGCGCGTGCGCAGATATTGCACGAGATACAATAATGTAGGTTGCAGAAAGTTCGAGCATAAGGCCTACGCCACCGCAAATTGCACTTTTAAGGACTATTTTATTACTTCATCTTTAATACCGCTTTAATAATATGATCACTTTTTGTAACCAAACTCGGATTATGTCGTGGGGTACCTATATCCATTTTTTGTGTAAAGTGACGTAATCACTACCAATTTTCAACCCTATTACTAAACAGCGTTATTTTTCGTACCACTGTTGTTTGTTTGTCGAATATACAAGGTGTAACAGCAAGGTGTAGTAATACTGAAACTATGCATACACATACTTATTTCAAAGTAGTCTGGAGGTATTTTAAATCAGTAAGTAGTCACGGTAATGAATTAAGACACGTCAAAGTTTACTGCAAAACTAACCATCGTTCAACCCTAGTTATCAGCTGGGCAATGTCAGTGAACTTGACGCAAAGACTAACATGTGATCCGCCGTCAAATCCGTCAATAAGAATTCGTAAATGTACTAAGGGTTCCGTTTGTTTTTTAAATAATGTTTTTTACCAATTTGTACCAACCCGGACAGATGCAACCTGATAAAAGTATTTCTTGGCGGCTGAGTGATATCTGCTCCGTGTAATGTACCTACCAAAATTCTATTCTAAGGCGGTAAGTATCTGAAATGAATTTTAGAGGCTTTCAACTTTGTTACAATACTGAACCCTAAAATATTGTCGGCAAATTCAAAGACCGCGGCGCACTTTGCGACAAAAATAATTCGAAAAATAATTCGAGCCGATACACCCTGCATATGAGGTTGTGCTAGCCTCTAGTGTCAGAGTGTATCAGGCCGCTAAAGGACCTCTGACGAGGCTTAAAGACTGCTATCAAGCGATCACAACCGGGGCCGACGGCTTATTGTATGTACCCTCCGAAGCACTGAGTGATGGAAAACCACACATAACTTATGAAAAGTAATCAGTGGGGGCTGAGGATCGAACCCGATATCGTTGAATTCTAAGCGCACAAGTAACCGCTAGGCCATCATCTTACAACTTTGTTGACTAAGATTTGCTTATAAGCCTGCAATACTTGTGTAGGTACAACAAACAAAGTTAATAACAGTAAACAAATTTCAACTTACACTATTTTCGTATGTTCTTCTATATATACCTACCTTCGTTCTCATCATTGTTCAGAAATCGGTTTATGCAGTTCATTGCAATTCCTTGAACTGCAAAGGTCAGACTATCATTAACTACTTACTTCATAGAAAGGATGTTACTTAACTGCGCACTTAGTTTTTTTGTTGTTAACATTATCGTGTTCATTCAAGCGATTGCACGCACTTCAAGTAGCATTGACTCTTTACTACAGAAATTGTTTTATGTAAAAAGTATGGAATTGAATGTAGCTAATGAGTCTTGTATATAATATATGAAATCGATTCAATGACTTTTCAGAACACTAGTTATGTGTTGTTTTTCATCACTCCGTGATTAGGAGGGCACGGTTAGCCATCGGTACCGGTTGTTATCGATTGGTAGCAGTCGTTAAGCCACGTCAGAGGCCCTTGGGCGACCTGTGGCCTAGTGTGAGTTATGAAAATTTTTTTACGCGCCATCTAGTGTCAGTCAGTCAGTCACTAGATGGTGCTTCTCTTATTCCATACAATTTCAAGTTTACGCTAACCGGATCGAGCTCGTACAGAAATTGGCAAAACTCCCACTAGGGACACAGGTAAACTCTCACACTAGAGGCTAGCTCCACCTCATACGACAAACAAACAACATAAAATCGATAAGTGTTAATCAAATGAATATTGGTTAGTTCCTGATTACCTTCTATTTCAATGTGCTCTACATTAACTACTTTCGGAGCATCGGGACGACGAACATTCGGGATCTTCTTTTTGAACATGGATTTGTACAAATTAGCTACCTACCTGATGTTATACGTTGGGGGTCATCTCGGCCAAAAGAATGTCGGCCGAACGACCACACTGTATCTAATCGACTAAATAGTCGTCAACAGAAGTAGTTCAAAATAGCGGCGAACAGTTTAAACAAATATCAAAAACCACTTTTGCTTTAGATCGCTGTGAATCATTCTCACTTATTTCGGTACTTTGTATTGAGCGTACTTTCACTAACATTGTCAGCAGCGTCATTTGAGGTCGCAACAATCTTGTCATTTTGGCAAATTGACATGATTGTACATTATTCGGAACCTACATTTTCGGTTTCATTTGTGTTGACAAATGACACTGTTTTCATTTTTGTAGATAGAAAATTGACATAACGTCAAGGAAAATGAGCATAATATCAGGATTTGCGCTTGCGTCTTGTCATTTGTAATGCATGCTGTATACATTATTAAAGTTATTGGATATATTCATAGTTATTTTTCAGGTTTTTGTGCTGTAAATGTGCTTAGCTTATATATGCCTACTGCAGCGTTAATAACTGGAAACAAAAAAAAGGAACCTCAATTCGGGGTTGCGATGACTAGGTACCTACCTATTATTTTTAAATAAGATTCTAGAATAGAACTGTTTGATTGAAAAACGACTTAAGTCATGAAAAATGGAGTATGCAGTTTTGTCGCTCCAATTGAACTGAACACGATTCATTGGTACAAATAGTTATTTCCTGCATGGTGTACTCTTGCGGACGTAATTATTGAAAACATTCAATAATTAATGAGTTTAAGTAAAACCATCCCGCCAGCCACTATCCACCACCATCTCAAACAAAAGTCGGAAGACAAATCTCAATACTACCATTAAAAAAAATATAAAATCACTAACTTCATTTAAGTTAATTGAGCTGCAGTCGTTATAAAAACATAATTACGTCACGTCTAATTCAGCCTTCCGGAAAGATACGACGCTAAACGTAAGAAATTACGGTGCAACCGAGGTTGCCTTACAAATACTTACAATTATAATAAAAAGTATGATATTAAAGCCAGTAAAAATTTCACCAGTAACACAACTCTATACGAACTGTAATGTTACGGTGAATTCATGTCTACCGTAACCTATAGACACATTTAAAAATAAGTGTCAGTGGAAATGCTAGTAAGTATACGAGTTTAAAATTGAATAAACTGAGCCAATGTCATTGATAGGGGCCCATACATTTTATAAAAGCGGCAGAAATGATTCACAAAGATTCGATTATCATATTACTCGCTGCTCCTTGGATCGTCTCACTCCCGTTCACTATTATCTCCCGAACATATTCCATGATAAACGTAGCTACGTATCACTTCTTTCTTTGCAAAAATATATTAAATTCAATGCGCTGCACAGCAGCTCCGTAGCGTTGCTGGGCTGGGTGAAAGAAGAACAAATGTACAAACAAACACACAATTTTATGAATTTATCAAATGATAATATTTAGTCGGATTATCAAGTTGGTTTACTGTTTATACTGCGTTGATAACGCCTTTTGAGGCAGGTGCAAGGTCTCCTACCTCGTTTTGAGGCTACCTACTGTTCATATATTTTGTATAATAATATTATTTCTTATTAGTTTCTTTTATAAGGATCTGGTCAAGTGAATTAAGGCCACGCATGTTTGTCGTGATCTCGGTAGAATATTGTTGTTAGTAATCATACCTACCTACTCATACTTACGAGTATGGGACTGTATTACTAAGTTGGATTAGGCTTGAAACTTTTGAATATCTAGTACCTAGTGTTGTTTTTACGACACTGATAGAATAGAGTACCTACTTACCTATGTATTTTTGATCAAACCAAAAATTTATTTTACTATGAACAAGGTTTTTTTTTTAAATAAGTAGGTCGGTATATAAAAAAATTAACACCCATCATATTTGTTTCAAGATTTAATTTTTTCTCCAACTCAGCACTTTTCGTCAAGTTGGTATAAGTTAAGGCTCAGAACAAATTCTCATGTCGGCATCGCGTTATAAAATAATCATTGTTAGGTAAGTAGGTACAGAAGATTTATAGCTTCAGCTGCGAGAATAGTCTTTGTCTATTGTCACACAAAAACAAAACCTAGGTTATGTTTCCCATTATTCAAATGAAGGCTTCATCAGAGTTTAATCATTACTGTGGCAGAGGCTACATTGACAAACACTCGACTCGACGCATTGTTTGTTTGTTCCTATTGTACGTGAGTGTACCTACACTCTGCAATGTACTCGTATGTACACGTGACATGATATTACAGCGACCTGTGGGAACTGTAGTGTATCTGCTCACCTGTTGGTATAGCTTAACCAAGATCAGACGTCAATAAAATGCGTACAGAGCCATGAACTGCTCACGAACTTTTATAGATTTTATGAAAGTTGGGAATGACTCAAAATAGCTCCTTCTAAAATTAATTATATTTTGATACTTACTAATAAAATGCCTAAGTTATAGCCTAGCTGTGTGGTTGAGTAGGTGAATAGCCAGTTTTTTTTATATTGGGGCTGTGATTGCTAATACATAAGTACGCTACTTGTCGCCTGCTTGACGCCTTACAAGTTTTGATACTCATCCTTTATATCAACGTGATCTAACTATAAAGTAGACCTGAGGTAGGAAGCGAGGTCATCGACACCGAGTGCAGTGACGCTCTTGCGCCCGCGCATCAACACAGCAATAAAAGACTGGAGGCTGTACGTAGCGAAAAAAAATTATGACACTTGACAGACTGATTGACTTTGTGAAAACGAGTAGCCTAATGACTACCTTTTATATAACTTGTATTATGATTTAACTAATGCGAACCTTCGAACTAGACCTTGTCTATTAGTCTACAAATGAGCACTGACTCACTCTCGTTGACTGCCTCGACACTAATCTGTTAGTGCTTGCTGCTACGCTTGCATATTTTGTCTATTAATAACAGAATAGTAATTTTTGTTCCAACAGATAAATACAGACAAAACGTAATTTTAACAAGCTTTATGAAGAGATTAGTTAAGGCCAAATCAACTCAATTTTTGTTTAATTTTGCGTGTCAGTAAAATTCAGTATTGAATGTGATGATGGAGACTAGACGTCAATATACACCATATATATACGTATATATAACACTTCTCACCAATATTGTCTCCTCCTAATGAGTTGAAGCTCTAGTGACGTGATGAAAAAGCAAAAGGAAACTCAGCAATGAAATTAGTGGACTAGGTACCTATTTGACAGAAACACATCGTGTACACTGGATTACCCAATAAGACTTAGATACAGTACCCAGATTAAAACACTGCATATTTTTAGAATTTTGGCCAGTATGGGTGATATATATAACGGCCAAGATATTTGTTGGTTATTAGTGTAGGTGGTGACACTTAGCTGGGTTGATGGCGAAATGATAATACAAGTCCATTTAACGACAGCTGAATTGTATTTGCAATCCACACACACACAATAACAGATTGTACAATAATAATGGAAGGATGAAACGACAAGCGAGAAAGGTACGAGCACAAGAAGAAATGATAGCACAGTATGGTAGTGATAGTAAGCGCGAGAGTGAACAAATAATGAGTGCAAGTTGTGCGAGCAAGTAAGCGAGGCTCAAGCAGCGTGCGTTCGACGGCGTAGGTAGTATCGAACTGGTGATCGGGCGCGGGCGGCGCGGTACCGCTACGCGGCCGGCCGGTCGCAGAGCTCTGCGCCGGAGCCGCTACGTCACACGCGCGTCATCCGTAGACCGGCTTCCATGGCGCGTGGGTCCATGCGATCGTACGGCTACGCGCCCGGCTGGTTCACAATGACGGATGATGGTACGATAAATTTACTTATGTTTCTGACTGATTGTGCGTGAATGTTTGTAATGTATTATATGTTATTATGTGTGTTTATGTAAGTATGTATTATTATGTAGTATGGATATTGTTATTGTATATGTTTAATTTGTGTGTATTATAATTAAAACTACATAAAGAATGTGGGAGCAGCCCACATCACTCCCCCCCAAAGACCTGGTTAGGGTCGATAAAAATCGGGGAATCTAACACGTCTACCAGAACGTGTTGTTTTGGGTACTACGATGTCAGGAGGTGGATATGGTGGAGTTACCTTTGGTGGGGTAGGTATACGTGAGGTTGGTGGGAGTGGGGATGGTGGAGGTGGTATAGGTGGGGGTGGTTTACCAGGATTACCTAATAGATCCTCCTCGTCAGTAAGACTATACGCAGGTTTCAAACGGTCTACTGTGACAGTGACGGGTTTTCCTTTTATGAGGAGTTTAAAGTACTTGTCACTTCTCTCTAGTACCTTAAGTGGGCCTGTGTAGGCTGGTTGGAGAGGGGCGCGGACAGCGTCTTCACGCAAAAAGACGTTTTCTGCAGTGGCCAGTTCCTTAAATATAAAGACCTTGTGCTTTGAGTGGCGAGATGCTGGAACAGGCTTAAGCTTCTCAGCGAAACCATGCAGACGCGCTGTAAAATCTGACAAGTCAGATGTACAGGGCGTACTTGGGTCGAAAAATTCGCCGGGGAGTCTAAGCGGCTCGCCATACAGCAACTCAGCAGAAGAGCTTTGTAGGTCTTCTTTAAAGGCGCTACGGATGCCCAGCAACACCAAGGGTAAGACCTCTACCCAATTGTGATCGGCGTGGCAAGTGATGGACGCTTTGAGCTGCCTGTGAAAACGTTCTACAAGTCCATTACACGCCGGATGGTAGGCAGTGGTGGACTTGTGATGGAAACCAGCTGTTTTTGCCAGGTATTGGAACAGTGCGGACTTGAACTGCTGACCGCGATCTGTCACAATCTCTGTGGGGCAACCGTATCTGGATATCCAGCCGGAAATTAGTGCCTTTGCCACTGTTTCTGCGGTTATGTCAGGTATTGGCATAACCTCTGGCCACCGAGTAAAGCGGTCAATGGCTGTGAGGCAGTACCTGAGGCCCTGTGATACAGGTAAGGGGCCTATTAAGTCGATATGGACTTGCTTGAAGCGTGCACGGGGCAGGTCGAAAGTGCCTAAGGGTGCAGACACGTGTCGACTCACCTTTGCGCGCTGACATGGCAAGCAAGTTCGGGCCCAGTCTCGACAGTCTTTCCTGACACCAGGCCAGACGAATCGTTCGGCTACCAGCTTGGTAGTCGCAGATGCGCCGGGATGGCTCAGAGAGTGGAGACTTTGAAAGACTTGCTTTCTGAAGCCTTTAGTGACGAATGGCCTGGGAGTCGGAGTACTGACATCACAGTACAACGGTGTCCGACTTCCAGGGTAATCCATCTTTTTGAGACGGAGAGATGAACCGTCTGTTAAATACTGACGAAGTTCAGGATCGTCTTCCTGGGCGTTGGCCAGGTCGGTCAGACATACTGGAGCTCCCAGTTCTTCGACACGAGACAAACTATCAGCTACGACGTTGTTTTTACCCGAGATATGCCTGATGTCGGTCGTGAACTGGGAAATGTAATCCAGATGCCGGTACTGTCTGGGCGAACAGTTACGCTTCCTTTCATGAAAGGCATAACTGATCGGCTTGTGGTCTGTGTAGACTATGAAATGTCTCGCCTCGAGCATGTGCCGAAAATACTTGATGGCTTCGTAGATCGCGAGAAGTTCGCGATCGTAAGGGGAGTACTTTTGCTGGCATGGGCTCAATTTTCGGGAGAAAAATGCCAGGGGCTGCCACACATCATTTTTAAGCTGTTGTAAAACAGCGCCAATAGCCACGTCGGATGCGTCTGTGACCAATGCGAGCTTTGCTCGGCAATCTGGGTGTGCCAAAAGAGCTGCATTGGAGAGGCTTTCTTTGGTCTCAGAAAAAGCCTTCAGAGCATCGCCAGTTAGGCTAATGGGTGTGGAGCCTTTGACTGATCCCGTAAGAAGGGCGTTGAGAGGTGCCTGGGTTTGGGCTGCATTCGGCAAGAAACGCCTGTAAAAATTGGCCATGCCCAAAAACCGTCGAAGTGTTCGCACATCCTTGGGTGGGGGAAATTCGCGGATGACACGGACTTTTTCGTCCAATGGTTTGGTACCGCTCTCCGAAATGCGATAACCCAGGAAGGTTACCTCGGGAGCTCCAAAAACGCACTTGGACACGTTGATGACCATGCCATAGTCCCGAAGTCTGGCGAACACTTGACGCAGGTGATCTTCGTGCTGGGCTTCGGTACTGCTGAAAATGAGGAAATCGTCTAAATAACAGTACACGAAGTCCAGCCCGCGCATCATCTCATCGACAAAACGTTGAAACGTTTGGCCTGCGTTGCGCAAACCAAACGTCATAAATGGAAATTCGAACATACCGAAGGGCGTCGTGATCGCCGTCTTCGGTATGTCCTCCGCACAGACTGGAATCTGGTTGTAGGCCTTCACAAGGTCGATTGTACTATAAAGCCTACAGCCAGAAATGTTGTGCGCGAAGTCATGAATATGACGGATTGGATACATATCCGGGATGCTACGGGCGTTGAGTTGCCTGTAGTCGCCGCAAGGACGCCAACCATTGTCCTTTTTCGGCGCTAGATGCAGTGGAGACGACCAGGGGCTGTTGGAGGGTCGAGCAGTGCCATTGGCTAACATGGCTTCAAACTCACCCTTCGCGATCTTCAGCTTGTCCGGAGCTAAACGCCTAGGGGCACATGATACTGGAGGACCAGGTGTGGTTCGTATGTGGTGTTGTGTGTTGTGAGGTATGGTGCGTTGTGTACCAGCTGGGCGCGTGATCTCAGAAAATTCACGCGACAGTAACAGATGGTAACGAGAGTCACCAGTTTGAACCTTTACAGAAAGCACATTGTTTACATTACGAGCCAGTGAAGCTGGCGCAGAAAGAGTTGTAGTATTATCTACTAACTTCCTAGCCTTACAGTCTACGATTAAATTATAATGGCACAAAAAGTCTACACCGATTATGGGCTTCGTCACATCAGCCACCACAAAACGCCATGGATAGTTGCGGCGAAGTCCAAGGTCCAGGTTGAGGTGCGCGTAGCCATAGGTGTCGATCGTTGTCCCGTTGGCTGCTGTGAGTTTGTAACTCGTCGGTGCGCGGCGCTCACGTAGCTGGGATCGCGGGAAAACGCAGAGGTCGCTACCAGTATCGACCAGAAACTGCGTTTTCGTGCTGCGATCAGTCACAAAGAGGCGACCTGGAGAGGTGGGGCAATCGTTTGTCGCCATTACCGACTGCCCGTTGCGTTTCCCGACTTTTTGTAGTCGCACGGCTTCTGACATGCCCGTGCCTTCGATCCGAACTTATCGTGATACCAGCAAATGGGGTATCGTCGATAGCTGGAAGCTGATCTTGATCTGCTGCGCGAAGATCCTCGTTGCTGCTGGGCTCTGGAACGGTCGGGGGCGCGTGATGTGCGGGTGTGCTCGTCGAGCTTCACCGCGAGGCGCTCCACCATCTTTCGGAGCTCTGCGATCTCGCCGGATGCACTACTGCTAGCTGCAGCGCCAGGTGAAGAGGCTTCCGCGACGTATCCAGGTGGGGCTATCTCCTGTATGCGGTCAGCTAGGTCAGCGAGCTGCTCAAGTGAGTGACCGGGTTGGGACGCAAGCACCGTCTGGATACTTCGGGGTAGGCGGTTACTCCAGATAGTCCGCAAGAACTCCTCTGGAACATTCGGTCCTGCCAAGTCCTGCAGATGGCGTAAGAACTGCGATGCCTTCCTATCTCCAAGTTCTTCGTGGGTCAATAGCTGCCTGACCTTCTTCTCGTGTGAGGCGGTAAGACGCTTAATTAGCTCGCTCTTAATTTTATCGTAGCGGTTTCTAGATGGAGGGTTGACAATAACGTCTTTCACGGCCTTGGCATGGATAATGTCCAAATTCGTTATGACGTTGTTGAACTTGACAGCGTCTTCCGTGATGCCGAAGTTGTCAAATTGACCCTCTAGCAAGGCAAACCATATTTCCGGATCGTCTGGTGAGAATGCCGGAACCTTCAAATTAAATTTCCGGACGTCAACCAATTCTCGTTCACGGTCAATGGAAACGCGCATTTTCTTGGGGCGCACGGTTACACCTTCGCCACCCGTGGTTTTTACCGTGTGGGTAGAATCACTACTGTCGCTCATTGTGGTGTTCTTCCGGGGTCACCAATTTGGCCAGTATGGGTGATATATATAACGGCCAAGATATTTGTTGGTTATTAGTGTAGGTGGTGACACTTAGCTGGGTTGATGGCGAAATGATAATACAAGTCCATTTAACGACAGCTGAATTGTATTTGCAATCCACACACACACAATAACAGATTGTACAATAATAATGGAAGGATGAAACGACAAGCGAGAAAGGTACGAGCACAAGAAGAAATGATAGCACAGTATGGTAGTGATAGTAAGCGCGAGAGTGAACAAATAATGAGTGCAAGTTGTGCGAGCAAGTAAGCGAGGCTCAAGCAGCGTGCGTTCGACGGCGTAGGTAGTATCGAACTGGTGATCGGGCGCGGGCGGCGCGGTACCGCTACGCGGCCGGCCGGTCGCAGAGCTCTGCGCCGGAGCCGCTACGTCACACGCGCGTCATCCGTAGACCGGCTTCCATGGCGCGTGGGTCCATGCGATCGTACGGCTACGCGCCCGGCTGGTTCACAATGACGGATGATTGTACGATAAATTTACTTATGTTTCTGACTGATTGTGCGTGAATGTTTGTAATGTATTATATGTTATTATGTGTGTTTATGTAAGTATGTATTATTATGTAGTATGGATATTGTTATTGTATATGTTTAATTTGTGTGTATTATAATTAAAACTACATAAAGAATGTGGGAGCAGCCCACATCATCATGGATCAGATAGATATAAGTACTTACTTAGATTTATAAGATACTAGCAGACACGGCCACGCGTTGCTGTGGCTAAGGTTTTTGTTATTGCGACTATACATTGAGATGTAAGCTATCCTATCTTTTAAGTTAGATCCAACTGCACACGGTGTTTAAATTTGATTAAAGTCGGTTATGTAGTTTAGGAGTCCATCGCGGATAAACAACGTGACGCGTTATTTATATAAATTTAGTTAAGATGAGAGCACTACTTGGGGAGGATCCTAACTCTTAAGCTGTCTTGCTCCCCATTGCTTTTGGTAAACGATGGTGTAATACTGGTTTTAATACCATCTATGATTGCTCCATATCACTTTTCTCAAAGACGAAGAGTCAACTCACGGAGTCTAACCATTATTCCTCTTGTTCACAGAGCGATGTCGCGGTGGAAGGGTAAGCTGAGTTAGCCGCCAGATGGCAGCAGTCAGCGCGGCGATGTTCCGCCCCGGGGGCGGTCACGACCCCTCGTGCTACGCCACTCAAAGGGTAAGTAGTTCAAGGCATGCAGGATAGGTGGCGTTTTTATAAGTTTTGTTAAATTATGTGCTAGAAAAAACAAACATCTAACATTATTACGTGCCCAATTTTCCACTGCAAGGACGCGGGCTTTCTAGAAGAAGCTATTAATAAAGTATATTTAGACTCAAATTGGCCACGCTAGCCAAGCCCAGCGATTGCTAAATGTCCTATGCCATTAACAATGAAAAATATTATGACAAATTAATATAATACAGTCGTGATTGACTCATTTTATTTCATCGAGGTTTATTGAAAACTTGTGAGAGGTTAAAGCCATAAAACATGATACTGCCTCACCTTCCACTAGCGAGAAAGTGAAACAGAAATTAATTATAGAGAACCTTGCTTCAGATCACAACTGCAGCTGCAGTTCTCTACCAAGTACTTTATCAAAGTAAACGGTGTGATATTTTCTTCATTCCTCTCATGGTTTATCATTTTTCTTACAGCGACATAGATCAACGTTTACAAAGATCTAGATTTTCACTTTTCTTTATGTTTCCACACGCATTTTGTAAGTGTACAAAGAAAGTACCTAGGTACTAAAATTTTGTTCTCACGGTGGTGTTACAATTCAAGATCTGCTCAAGTTAATAAGAAGTGACAATGGGCGTGTCTTATTGTTTTTTTTTTACTGATTTTCAGCACACGCGAAGAAAATTGAAAGCCATTGTGACTTACCTACCATCAATGCCTAATAATTTTAAGAATGATGTAGGAATTTCCAACGCTCCTTATCTATTGATAGCAGCCATTTAAAAAGTTGCCGTTCATTACGTATTATTTTTATAATATTATTATATATTTTACGTAAAGATGTGTGTCTGGGATCTACTAAATAGATTTCCTTGAAATTTAGTTTACTCGTAGGTATAGGCACTTACGTCCTGAATAAACATAATAAACTTTAAATTAATGGGTGATATCGCGGGACATAGCTAGTGTATGATAATTCGGCCAATCGTACTATGCGTCTGTACTTAGCTAGTTTTTATAGAGACTCGTATCTTGATTAACTGATTTTAAATCGATTTTTCGTTTATGTTGCCCTTTTCAGACATCTCTCAGTTGCCTACACAGTCAAAATCTGAAATAAAAAATTATGAAAAATTAATATAAATATATCTATAAAATTGGTGTTGGATCGTGCACAGTAAAGAAAATTGCAGTAAAATTACATAGGTAAATAAAATCATTACACAAACGTGTTTGAACTAACACTCTTTCCATCATTAAATTTGGAACCATAACGAAATTCAGGAATATTATTTTACGTGACGTCACAATGGCATAATGCCCGTGCGTGTAAAATTAATGCTTGTACGGAAGCAAATTAACCCTAGTTAATTAATTAAATGCAGCGATGTATTTGATTAGGGTTGGCAATATTTGAATTACTTGCCCCATACTTACTGTTTTTCAATACCTTTTAGTCACGAAACTTTTTGGATTTGATTTCACTATTTAGATTTCAGATACCCATGGATTGCATTATTAACTTTTATGATAACAATATTTTCCATTCCATAGAAATAGATGTAGTGTAGGCAATATAACATTTCAATTCCTTAATAATATATTTTATTATTTAACAGTTTACTTACTATAAAGACTAGTTTATGAATTTATTTCTTTTATCCATTATTTTTAGAGCCAGCCCTAAAAACGTGCATTATTTAATGTGACAGCGATCATGTAGGTACATAGCGCGGTAGGAGATTATTTATTTAAATAATTAAGCAGTGATTTTTGTTCTTCTCATTTTGTGAACCTTCTCAATATTTTGAATCACTGACCCAAATTATTCTATAAACAAAATGATTTCGCTGCGTGACTTGTTCCCGGGCCCATCCAACTGAGAAATCTATGTACGGAACACTGGCTCCAAAACGAATTAGCTTCAATAATGGCATTTAATTTTAGTACTATATCGCTAGAGTGATTTAAATATCGACGACGGAAAACAAGAAGGGCGTAACCCTGGAAAACCCAACTTTACACCAGAGCCTAAAAACAGTGACAAATGGAGAAAATAAATCATATCTTTTTAACGGTTAGTCGTGTGAACGTAATATTTATACCATTACTATAAAATATAAATCTGTATTAAATGGTCTACAAACGAATAGCCCCATATTGCTAGGAATAGGTTTTTTTCGAGTTACAGCCATAGCGTATGAAATGACAAACCTCAAAAATGTCGTATCTTGACATGAAGATTGTACTCAATCAGAAAATTATAACAATTTTGCTGACCGCAAAAATATCGTAACTACTTTTTAGTTTAAATTTGCTGTCAGGAACAGGGTGTAAGCACGTGCATAATGAAATACATTGCTTGGTAAATTTGTCGTAATATAATCCTCTAGAAACCTAATAATCTCAATAAAATGTCATAAGCTTTTGTGGGCGTACATTTACTAGACTTCAAAAAAGTTAACATGTAGGAAACCATGGTACTCATAAATACAACTCGGCAATACCTATGACACAGCTTGTTAAAATGGACTTTATTTATACCATAATAGGTAGGTAACGTTGGAATTTTTTATAGTAAGACAACAGCATAAATATAAATTAAAGTAATCAAACATCTTCTGTAATAACGAATTACTCTATCTCTACTCTTTAGCAGTAACACACATTATTAGTGTTTAGGAGCGTGAATAAGATTTCAACAGACAGGGTACCTATAAGTACTTTTGAGACATGCTTGATCTCAACTCAAGCGTAACCTGTTTGAATTAGATGATAATTATTGTTACTTATCTCTAAATAAAATGTATGTGTGTAATTTGTAACAATAACATGAGATCAATAATTATTTATATCTTGCGTGCCAACAAAAATAACAAAAAAAAAACACTTTACAAGTGGAATCATAATTATACTTAGGTATAATATTTATAGGAACTTTAATAGGTATTATTAATTTGGCATGATATAATAAACAATAAAGCTCAAAAATCAAACATAATTTAAGTCAAGTAAACGAATCAAAAACAACAATGTTTTACAAATAATTATCTTCTAAAATTAAACATTGGAAATTAGAATGTACCTACATTCTGTGATAAACGGAGAGGGACTTACGCTTAAACATATTAAACCAACATAAGCTGTTTATTCTAATCAAACAAGAAAAACTTGAAGTAGGGGAAAGGTGTACACGAGATGATTCATTTAAGGGGGAATGCTTGTAGTTTAAACAACATTCAAGTTAAATCAGCAATGTTAAGAGTTAATTATAGGAAATGTATCTGTCTATCAGTTGTCTTACCTACTCAAAATGTTATATTTTAGGATCTATTATTATAAATTATATATATTTTTTTAAAACACTACTAAATAATCATCTTGTACACCCAGGTGTCCAAGATGATTCCTACGGTAAGGGCAAGATGATCCTGGGGATAATTTTGCCCTTATTTGGGAATGTCTTAGGTTTTGTTGACTTAAGATCCAAGTACTCACTAACGTATGCTGATGGTATGACTTTTTTTGTAACAAGTTTTTTGAGGTCAGCATACTTTTGTGCCGATATTGGCAGTTTATTTTGGTATATGTTTATTTTGGGCGAAAGTTCTGTTTGAAATGGAATCAACCAGCTTATTCTTTACTATACTACTGTTTTCACACAAGAAAAACATGAATATCGTGTCCACAACACGATTTAACTTGCAGCTAAATACACACAACCTTTTATCACGGCGTCCACGCATCGACCGAGGTAGCTTGCCTGGGGAGTAAGCGAAAAAAAACTATAGTGTTCCAGAAATGACGGGACCTATGATTTGTCATAATTACCTATGAACAAAATGTTGATTCTTGTAATAATGTAATAACATGGTTTAAGTTAATTTTAGTCACCCACGAAATTGTAGTAGCTTGGAGGTTATTCGTTGACCTTAGAAAAATACAAACCATAATGAGTCGTAAACAGTGAAGTATAATAAAATGCATCACTCTAAAAGGTCGTAACAGGTGTGGTCCATATAAAAAAGAACAGCGTAACTATTCTTTGATTAAAAACACAAACTCCTCGTCGTCGTATCTCTAAAAAGTTGAAATTCGGCTATTTATGGGTAGTTACGCCAAAAAAAAATTGTCATACTTTTCAAACTACGGTCGAAATTATAATTTTAGGTCGTCGTAGAGCAACGAGACCCAGACCATTCGACGCAGAAAAAAAAGAAGATTATTACCTTATCCTTAGTCTAGTTACGACCTTTTAACGGGTTACGCCCTTCTTGTTTTCAGTCGTCGATATTTACTTCTAAACAAAACTGGGAAATAAAACTATAACTATGCTTACTAAACGATAATTATGATATTTTCAAACTATTTGCGTTACCCAAAACGTGGATGGCAATTAATAATAAATATACAGCAAACATCACGAAATTGGAAAACTTTTCCATTGTCTAAATTAATTTTGAAAATACTGAAAAGTCCTATACAATACAAACGTTTTACGAGAGTCGCATGCTGAATTATTATTCCAATAGTTCAAAAGCGCAATTTACTAACAAAATATCTACAAGAAAACAAAAATAAAACTTAAATAACGAAACCACAACATCAAAGTCGTCTGGGATTTATAAAAGACGAATTCGACTTAAATTAATTGTTTGTGAGTTTTTATAGACGTTGATAAAATCTGCATATTGAGTGGTTCAGATGAAATTTGGAGATATTGGCAGCAGTAAATTCCATTTTGCATTGTGACAAATTGGACATACCATTTTTTAGCCTTTACGGTAGGCGCACACTAGGCGACTTGTCGCCCCGTCTTGTCGCCGCGTCTTGTCGCCGCGTCTTGTCGCCGCGTCTTGTCGCCGCGTCTTATCGCCGCGTCTTGTCGCCGCGTCTTGTCGCCGCGTTTTGTCGCCGCGTCTTGTCGCCATGACATGATGTGGCGTATTTGTTTGCACTGTAGGGTGACCAGGAACCTCTATCGAGAAAGTATTCGATACGTTCACTGTCAAATTTAATTTAGATTTAATCAGCGCCTTGCAATATCGACAAGATGCGTACGCGAATGGCTACCTTGATCGATCCGTTAACGATACAAACCGGTAAAATTTTCATGCTTGCCCTATTGTAGGTACAAATCTAAAACATATTGACAGTTAACGTTTCGAATACTTTCTCGATAGAGGTTCCTGCTCACCCTACTGGTGTCGTGTCGTCGCGGCTAGACGCTGCGGCAAAATCACTACATAGTATAAAACAAAGTCGCTTTCGCTGTCCCTATATCCCTATGTATTATTCTTAAATCTTTAAAACTACGCAACGGATTTTAATGCCTTTTTTTTGAATAGATAGAGTGTTTGTAGAGTAAGGTTTATATGTATAATAACGTAGTGACACCCGTGCGAAGCCGGAGCGGGCCGCTAGTATTATGATTATTAATGGTCAGCCGCAGCCTGTCGTCTTCTTCTGTCTGTCGCGTCTTGTCGCGGCGACTAACGCGGTAACAGTCGCCAAGTGTGCGCTGCCAGTTACTTATTGAAGACAATCGGTAAATTATTAAAAAAACGTACCTAAGACAATCAGCTATCAAATTGTTGATTCTTTTTCTGTATAAAATAACGATTATAAGGTAGGTACATTCGAGTACGAAATCGATACATCGAATTGAATGCTGATTGGTAGTCGAATCTGCTTCGAGAGAATCGCTTTTACATCACGACTGCAGAAATGAGTTCAGAAACTGGAATATAATACAATTACTAAGAGTTCTCGATACTGATCGAAAATCGATGTTGATATTATGTTTTAGTAGTTAATTAGTTTTGATTAATTTTTAATACAATGATGACAAATATTTTGTCAAGGGTCCAACGCTATTTCAATTGTTGTGGTTTATTCCACATAATTTGAATTGACTATAGATTTTTTACATTGCAATTTTTCTCATGCTTGCATCGAACTCACTGTGTAATTGAGTAACATGAAATATCTATCCATCAATACTTAATAACTCATTAGATTCGAATGAAATAAATAAATAACTCACACAAATGATACAAGCATGGAATAAGAATACTGTTTGTCAATGATTCCAGTAGTAGTGATATCATAAGCATCAAGAGTCACTTGGCAAATTAACTGCATACTTGCATAACAAACTGGAATGCCACAAGGTATTCACTTTCCCACTGGAACGCTGTAAACGCGTCTAGGCATTCACTTTATGCTAAATATAATTCTGAATACGTACTATAGAAGGGACTTGATACATCTTGATAGTATAATAACCAAAGTAAGGCGATCAACACACGTGGCAACTTGGAGCTCCCAGTTGCGGCAATAGGTAACCGTAAACTGGGCCTTTTAGTCGCTGCATGCAACTGGCAACTTTTACCGAAAACTTTTAAAAAGTTGTCAGTTTCTTTGAGTTTATAGTTTCTTCAACTAAAGTTGCTATGTCTGCGGAGCGTTTTAAGGTGTAAGTAAAGTAAACAGACTGAAGAAGTAAGGGTTGTGGCGATCCATAACTACTTAGATTGTGCAATTTGAAATCGATCCAGTATCTTTTTGAACGCACCTTTGAACTATGTACCTACATAGTTTGTCCAAGTACAAAGTGTCAGCAAGCGTCATGTTGCTTAGTCTAATCTGGCCGTGGTATATGTGTTTTTGTTAGAGCTAAACTTTGTGCAATAAAATGTGAGATCGCGGTTAATTAAAGTTCCACGTTCGCGCGCGACTGGTTGGTGTATTAGGTTTGCCTTAATACCTAACTGTTTACTTGCTAAATTAAATTAGGTGGCATAAATATGAATTTAGACAGTAATTGTGTAGTGTCGTCTCTCCCTTTGTGGTTGTCTTTGCCGTAGGTACTACATGTTAGACTAATTTAGTCTTATGGTTTTGTACATTGTCTGACAAAAGTTTGTAACAAACGGATGTGTAGCAATACTAAAACTGATTCTTCAAATACTAAATACCAAGAAGTGGGAAATTAATGGCGTAGTAAATAACAATTTAGTATTTAACGATCAAAGTTAAAAAATAATTTTACTTTGGGATTTAATATTACTCAGTTTTGAATTTACCAAGTACTGTTTTATCACAGAGTACTACAGAACGTTAAATAATGCAATGCCCATTGCCCATTAATTAAAATAGTCAATGAAAGGCCCATCAACATTTTGATACACCGCAATTAGTAAAATTACACGATACTCAAATAAAATGTGTACGTATGAAAACTCGTCGAAAATAATCCATCACACGGCGATAACAGAATTTCCGGGAAATAAGACGATCCCATCTGCCCGTAATTAATATGATGGAAGGAAAATATTCCCAGATTCACGTTTTTCCGGGCCATTTTCACCCTCTATTATTGGATAACAGAGGTTTTGCCATGTGGCGATGAAATGGACAGCGCAGCGAGGCAGCTCTTAATAATAATAAAGTTACTGGTCATGATTAAATTCTAGCGAATATTTGCGAGTGTAAAGCTTTCCAGTGGACAATTTATACAAACATTTTGCCGTCAAGTTAATTTAGCAAATGGTACGAATTTACAATAAATCAAATGAGTTTACACACTTTTTATTGCTTGCGGCTACAAACAATAGTTGTATGATTTTTCCTTATCTACACAAAAAAAGAAACAAAATACTAAAAATTATAACGCAAAAATGGAAAATTATCACAGTCGCATTTTTAGTTCCCCACCAAAAATCCCGCTGTGTGTAATTGACTCTTTATATATTTTTTTAACATCCAGGTTCCGTATTTACTTTTCCTATAACTTACTTCATTGAAAGTTTAAATAATTCTGATACTTACCTTTGCACAGTGCACTCATACGCCGTAAAAGTATTTGAAGTGTTTATTTTATTAAACAGACTGGTGTGCGCCTCTCATCACTATTTACCATCTTATATATTAATTATACTATATTTTAGTTATTAGTTATATTTTAGTTATTTGTTGAAAAATAACTAAATTTAAACATAATTTGACACCCTTAAAGGTTATTGCCATCTCGTTTGCTTTTATAAACTTGAGAATAGACCACATCGTCTCTTTGACAATAGTTGAACAAAAGAAGTCTACTTATACAACAAAAACGGCATCAAAATTTTACCAGTCTTACCACAAAAGTATTTAAACCAGAGTTGAACAGATGTGCCTAAATATTTTCTCCAAAAACCGACGTCTAAATCTGTTTAACTCTGGTCTAAACTTTTGTGGTAAGTGTGAATGTGCAAAAAAACCAGTCAAAGTTCACAAGCGTAAAAGGTTTCAATATACACAAAAAGCTGTCTTTTAAAGTCCAATTAAGGGTATCTCGTGCGCAAAATCGCCGATAACACTGTATCCGATTCGGCAAATCGACGCGTGTACAATACCTTAACATTTCCGCAAACAATAACCTTTTAGCACTTACAACCTTTTCGTTTACTTTTCCAAAATGAACTCTGTTCTAACACCGTCAGAGTGTAGTTTTGTCCAAAATAATGTTCTAGGGTTCTTTGCAAAGCGATATTTTGTAGAACGCGAATGGAAACCAGTGTAATTGCTTCCGAAGCCAATTTCATCTTTTGTGCTTCATATCTGCCGTTATTCAGAGTTCGACGCTAGCTTTTTGAGTACTTCGTGTTTTTAAATTATTTTGTATGGATTTTAAACGTGCTGGAAGCTGCAATGTACCTCTATTATGGCATTGTTCTAAATGTGCTAAAATTGTTATTATTCATTAGTGTAGGTATTCTTAGCAGGGATAAATCATGGCTAACTATGTTAGAGATACATACTTACTGTGTTTTTCGTAAATTAATGATGAAGAGAGCGTTATTAAAGTTCCTTATACCATTGGTGTACTTTTATCTATAATAAAAATTATCATAATAAAACAAGTAATGTATCAACATTATTACACAATTTCCACTACTTTCCTATCACCATATACGTCGAAAATATTTAAAAAGCATACCTAACCGGCTGCGGCTTGATTGTACCGGTTTTTTAATACGAAATGCTGATTATTCGACGACGAAAGTATAATCATTTCCGGTAGAGTACGAATTAACGAAGTTTGGTTTGTGCGCTCTGTTATTATGTAAATCATGGTTTAAACACGCGACGCTTGTTAATAACTTATTACTAAACAAGTGGTTGATGTTTGAAAGTCGAGTGCTTTTTGTACAATGGAATCTAATGACTGCAGTTTGGCTTCGCACAATTTGTGAACTTAGTGTCAGTTTTTTTTTAAATGTCGTCAGTTAATTGAAACGTTAAGATCGAGTATAGTGCTGGATGCTATACTAAAACTCTTGGGTCGCGCCTTCCTCCGTTATTTTTACTTATGTCGTACTATTTTGTCTTATCGTAAAACCTGTTTTTTTCTTCAGACAAGTATTTCTAAAATTCGCATCGCACTGCAAGCGGATCAAAATAAGCCTATCTTGAAAACTATTAACTTTCTCCCATACATTAGGGGGCTTAAATTTGGTGGATGGTAGCCCCCCCTATCCTGCCGGGAATTGGTCGAGCTACCAATAACCCTGTATAACTATACATTTGACGAAGTGGCCCGTTGTATGCCCGTTAACTAATCCATAAAACAGGCCACACACTAAACACTGTTAGGTTCCCGTTGCACTTCATGTCTTCATATAGCCCACCTTGCTTTATAAACACATTTAATGACGTACCTACTCCACTGGGTGTTTACCATAAAAACCATCGTGATAGTCTGTCTACCCGTACCATTTGTGCGTGTTGGCACTCGAATGTGAGTCTTCGATGGCTTCGAGTTTGAATTCGGTTCGAGTAGATCGCTATGAATGCAAGATGCGTTATACGCCCGACAAAAATAATTGATAAAAAACCAAATTTAGAAAATAAATCACTGACTTCAAAACTGTCAGAAAAGCACTGAAGAGCGAAAAATAATTACTTACATTGAAATTAAATGACTATAAATTACCATTCAGCGTTACCCATGCACTGATTAATTTGGGGCGAACAAATTTTACTGTGGCAAGTCTTCTAGGTCATCAAAGTGTTATATATATAGTTGACGATGATTTGAAATCAATCATTCATTTTAACCATGTATTAAAATATGAAAACTCGTGGTAGGGGTTTGCGGTTAAGGCGTAAACACACTGGTAATAAAAGCGATCTGTAAGCTAACGACCGCACTTTAGCAGCTCGTTCGAATGACTTTAACGGATAATGCTTTTTTGCATTTCATTTACTTATCAGATACAAGTTTAAAAGTGGCTGTTCCAGCTCTTACCTTCTAGAATCCATTTTGCTATTTACCCTGCAGCGAGTGTGGTATTTCTTGGGGTTTACCTGATGCCATTTCTGAAAAAGTGTATCTTTAACAGAGTCTATATAAATACATAACTTTTTAGTGACACCAAGATGTGACAAACAGAAAAGTCATGTATAATGCGGTCTTACCGCTTCATGCGATCTCTACCAGACAAGATCAAAGTTTTCCAAAAATGTACATTCTTACCAAACATGCACGATAAACACCAGCTGAATCAGTCCCGCCTACGTAGATGCGGCAATTGATTTTTATGTAAGTATAGCCATGTACCGATACTCATTCTAGCCGCAAGTTATAACTCTTACAAGGTAAAGAATTCATTCTCGCTGCAATGGGTATATAGAGCAATACGACCTCACCTCTAACAATTCAGCGGTGTGCTTTTAGCCGAGGCGAAGTGGAATCCCGCATTTTATTGTTGCTATAAATTTTACGGTCGCCATGGCAACGGAGATTGCTCGCGGATTTTTGTAGCACGAGGACACGAGTGGACATAGAACTGACAGTGTATCTGGTTGTTCACAATTTTGTGGTTTTTACTGCAATAAACAAGAAACAAACGCAAATATAATGTAGGTACATAATAAATTACATAAAAAACAAGTGAAGCACCTAAGTACAATATTTTCTATGTTATGCTGTTCAAGTGATAAAGCAACAGCTGTATTCCATTTTAATACATTAATATAATAAATGCTTGTTTATATCTCGTTTTTAAGGTTCCGTCTCCAAAGGATAGCACTGGACCCTATTACTAAGACTTCGCTGTCTGTCCGTCCGTCTGTCTGTCCGCCTGTCACCAGGCTGTATCTCATGAACCGTGCTAGTTAGAGAGTTGTAATTTTCACTGATGATGTATTTCTGTAGTCCCTATAACAAAAAATAAAAAAAAAACAATAAAATAAATATTTAAGGGGCTCCCATACAAAAAACGTGATATTTTTGCCGTTTTTATAGATAAAGGTACGGAACGTTTCGTGCGCGGGTCCGACTCGCACTTGGCCGGGTAGTTATAATTGTAAGAAATTTGTTCGAAATTTAACTAAATGCATATACATTTTACATGGAGAAAGTTGCTACTGCGCCACTCTGATTTTCAGCGTGCTATGTACCTACGGTCGTTCTATCTTACCTGATTCCATACTGCCAATGAAAGGGTGTTGGTAAATGTTCGAGACTCCACCGACCTGCATATTTCTTTATTACTAGAGGGATTAGATGCGGCCTGTTTTCGAGGTAATTGCTATTTGTTACGCTTATTTTAAAGATCTATGGCGTTGTAAAAGTCGGTGTTTCGCAATGTTTTCCCTTGGGGACTTTTTGTCGTGTTTTATTTTTTATAATATTGAGAGCTACATTACATTTTTGCGGTTTCAGCATGCTGTATTTACAGCTACATAGGTAGGCAGGTCTAATTAATTTGCTACTGATTTATTTACTGACTTTTATTTGGACAAAGGACAAGTACTTTACCATAGAAAAGCCATGGTAGCATGGTAATGGGCGCACGGCTGCCTGCCAAGCAGGAGGGGGCAAGTTCAAATCTCAGTGCGGGCATGTGTCAATGTGTTTCTTGTGCAACATATCTGTACGTAAATATCACTCGTTTATTGATGATGGAAAACATTGTGAGGAAACCAACATGCCCGAGAATTATTTCGGAGGCATATTATCCACCAATCAGGATTGGTGAGTTATGGCCTAATCCTCCTCACAAAAGCGAGGGGAGACACGTGCACAACGGGTGAGCGGATAGGGGTTAATGATGATGATGATGATGATGAAGATGATGATGATGGTGGAAGATTAGACTCAAGTTTAATTAAAATCAAGGACAAACGTCGTGATCAACTGTTGTTCGTTTATTGTGGAATGCAACGTCATTGGCATTACGCAAAGTATAATTACGCAAATAAGATAGAATCTCGAAAATTATTCCGCTTTAATGTTGGAATGCTGCGGTTTTTTAATACTTATGCCCATGTCAGGACTTCAATACGATTAGCCACTGTCTGTAATAGGTAAAATCGTTCCCCTTATATCAACGGGTTAAGGTTCAAATTACAAAGTTTGAGAACCTATTTCAAAGTATTTTGTATAATTTCTAATTGCCATTTCATTGCTAAAGCCTTTCCAACTGTTATTATAATGTTAACTTTTATTGTAAACGCTCTTTCGAGATAATGTTGATACATAATTGTCTAGTCATTTTGTACTAAACGCAATTTCGATCTATTGAAAGTTACATTAAAGGGGGTTATATCGCTATTATTTTCTTTATAGAGGCCGTTACGCTTAGTTGGACTAATTTAGAAAATAATTGTTTGAATTGCGTTTTAGACAAGTTTGTGTTATAACAATAAAAACCAATTATACAATTACACCTGTTGTTAAAGTCTAATGATGGTTAAATTGTAAAAAAATGGTAATCTCTATTTCTTAAAGCAGTTATATGCACTTTTGCCATAAACATTAAAGCTTTTAAAGAAAATATTCTTAACAAAAATTCTCGTGGCTTGGTTCAAAGTAAGTGATATACCACACAACAATTTTAACTAGCTTACGTGAAGTTAGCTCGAAGTGTTAATGTAACTTAACCTCACTTAGCGCCGTGCTAGAGTTAATTCATTTCCTGGCTCAGGCTTAACTTTTTAACTTATTTTTCAAGAGCTTCTGTTTTCGTATTGAGGCAATATTTCGGATGTATTTCAAGCATTAATATTTATATGAGCAATATGTAGATAGTCAAATAAAACAAAATAATAAATGGTTAATAAGGTACATTAAAGAATAGAAAACTCTTTATTGTATACCAAAAGGAAACATAAAAAAATGTAGTACTTACTTATTTAACACAAAAGTTAGTACCCATGTAGCATACGCACCAAACCGAAATAGTGGTGGCTTTCTGCTACACTGGGACAAGACGGTAACGTAAAAAAGCGATGTTCAAAAACTCGACGCAAGCCGCAGCGAATACAATGCACTCACGTACCTTGGACTGCTGCAAGCTTTCGATGAGCCTCCACCTGCGATCGGTCACCAGCCAGCCAGTTGAGGGTGTAAAGATGAGGTCGACGAACGATGCGTGTCGCGCGCGGCGGTAGCTAACACACTGCTTGAGCTCCAATATTTTAACGAATACGCGGTGCATCGGTAGACGAGTTGTGACTACCCTCCGCTGCTGCTTATTTTGAGAAATTGAACATCGGTAGGATTGTAACTATAATGCGAGGTACATGATAACGAAACATCCCGCCCACCAAAATGCCTATGGTATTTTCTGGTCAAAACAAATTTGGGGACGAGGCACGAGATACAGAAGGGAAACTGGATATTTTACGAAAATGACTAATAAGTCCGATAAACAAGATTGATGCAATTTAAGTGGTACGATTGGTTTGAAGGATTCGATGTACCTACCTATACGATTTGAATGATTTTGATACGATTGTAATATTATTATGATTATGATACGATTACGATAAGTGTTTAACAATTTAGAATGGTTTTGATACGATTTAAGCTAGTCATCTGTTGGGAGAGGGCATAACTTAACCAACGGTCGCTGAATTGTATGATTGTTAGACGTCTTGACTACTGCAATCCGAGCCACTCCATCAGCGCCAGGCAATAAACTCACCACTCTGGCTAAAGGCCAATGCAGTGGAGCGCGGTTATCGTCCTTGATAATCACCATCGAACCGATTTGTAACGGTTTGGAGTCTTTTGTCCATTTGGCGCGTTGAGTTAGAGAATTAAGATACTCGTGTTTCCACCTGGACCAAAAGTTTTGATGGAACGCTTGAATCAACTGCCACCGATTAAGCCGATTTATGTTTACGTTTGAGAGATCTTCGTCGGGGACAGCTGTTAGGGGCTCTAAGGTGAGGAAATTTCCTGGCGTTAGAACTGAGAAGTCGTTTGCGTCGGCGCTTATTGCGTAAAGAGGCCTAGAGTTCAGAACGGCTTCAATTTGGACAAAAAGAGTCGTAAGTTCTTCAAATGTTAAGACCTGGTCTCCTACAACGCGCAGTAAATGAGATTTTGCAGCTTTTATTTGGATTTCCCAAACACCGCCAAAGTGCGGAGCAGACGGAGGATTGAATTTAAACTCAATCTTCTCCACGCTAGAAGCCTGTTGCATTAGAGACGATAGTTGGTTCCTAGCACCTACGAAGTTGGTTCCGCAGTCGGAGTGAATGGTGTTGCAACGGCCGCGACGTGCTATAAAGCGCCGAAGTGCAGCGATGAACCCGTCCGTTGACAGAGTCGAAACCACCTCGAGATGGACCGCCTTGGTCGCGAGACAAACAAACAAGCACAAGTACGCTTTGTCGATCTTCGCGCCTCGATGTGGACCGAGTTTTATGCGGAAAGGTCCACCAAAGTCTACGCCTACTACTGAGAACGGCTTCACTTGATTTACGCGGTACGATGGGAGGTCGCTCATGAACGGTTGCAACGGTTTGGGGTTAGTCCGATAGCATTGAATGCATTGATTGAGGCGACGGCGTATTGTACGTTTTGCAGAGATGATCCAGAACTGTTGCAACAGCAGAAACTGTGTAGTATTTATGCCGGGATGCAAGTGGCTCCGATGAATGAAGTCTATGATGAGTGATGTAAGCTTGTGATCAGACGGCAGAAGCGCGGGGTGTCGATGTTCGAATTGTAAACCTGCGCGAGATATCCTACCGCCCACCCTGAGCACACCCGAACCGTCCATGAACGGGTTGAGCTTGCGAAACGGTTTTGATAAAGCCTTGTTTGATAATAAGTTGCTGATTTCGTCAGAAAAGGCATGGGTTTGTACGTGTTTGACGACATGCATCAGTGCGTTGTGTCGTTCGACGTTACTCAGAAAATTGCTACGATTCGTTTCAGTTGGAGTGCGACAATTTTTAATGAAACGGTTAATATAAGTCAGTACGTTCACTACCTTTTGCAGGGAAGAGAAACGATTCAGTAGATGTTCGAAAATGTTTAGGTCTACTTTAAAATTTGCGTGTAGGACGATTGTCGTTCGCTTCTCAACGTCGACAGATACCTCTTCCTCGTGGGATAAGTGAGCTATATCTACAGGCCATAAAGTGCGCTCTTGTGATAGCCAAGACGGCCCCGCCCACCATAGAGGATTATTTATGAGTTCGCTTGGGAATTGACCGCGAGAGCAAATGTCTGAAGGATTGTCGCCAGATGATACGTGGTGCCAGCAATCGGTTGGAGTGATTTCTTGTATGTGGCTGACACGATTGGCAACGAACGTATTCCACCGAGATGAATGAGAGCGCAGCCACGAGAGAACTACTGTGGAGTCCGACCAGAGGTAGACAGCATCGGTTTTGGTACGAGACAGGTAAGTGTCTCGTACGAATTTGTATAAATCCGAAAGAAGCACTGCGGCGCATAGTTCGAGGCGAGGTAGGGATGTACGTTTGAGGGGTACGACGCGAGCTTTGGAACAGACCTGAAATACGTGTATTTTGTTCGCGGAGTCAGTAATACGTAGAAAGATTATGGATCCATACGCGATTTCTGAGCTATCGCAAAAGCCGTGTAACTCACACGATGTTGCGTCTGTGCGTGTAAGTTGACGAGGGATTCTAATTTGCGTTAGCAACGTCAGCTGATCACGATAAGTGTTCCACGCTCGAATGATCTCATTTGGGGGAGTCTGATCCCAGCCAACACCGAGGATCCACAATTGTTGGATCAAACATTTGGCTCGGATTGTGATAGGGGATAGAAACCCTAGCGGATCAAAGATTCTAGCGACCTCACTTAAGATGGATCGCTTCGTACATGGCTGATCTGAAGGTTGGATTTCGAATAGGAAAGAGTCTGAGGAAGGATCCCACTTAAGGCCCAGAACTTTTAGGGTTTTAGTTTCAGTGGTGTCGAGTGATACCGAACCAGTTAGACAATCCTCGCGAGGAAGGTCATGTAATAGTTGGGGTTTGTTACTGGCCCACTTTCGAAGTTGGAAGCAGCCACGATCGAAAAGAGCGATGGTCTGTAATTTTGCCTGCTGAGCGATTTCAAGAGATGAAAACCCGGTTGTGACGTCGTCAATGTAGACATCCGACATAATAATCTGTTTCGCGAGAGGAAATAAATCTCCCTCGTCTTCAGCGAGCTGTCGCATAGTACGGCAAGCGAGATATGGAGATGAAGCTAGTCCGTAAGTGACTGTATTCAGACGATATTCCTGTAGGGTCTCAGTAGATGAGGCCCGCCAAAATATTCGTTGATAGTCACGATGATCGGGCGCGATTAGAATCTGACGGTACATTTGTCGAGCGTCTGCCATGAAAACGATTTTGTGTTCCCTGAATCGCAGGAGAATTTCTATAATGTTAGGTTGTAGTTTTGGACCGATAAGTTGCGTTTCGTTAAGAGAGCGAGAGCACGAGTCCTTGGCTGATCCATCGAATACCACACGAAGGCGCGTCGTTGAAGAACTCGGCCTCAGAACGCAATGGTGGGGAATGTAGTATTTCCCTTTGCCCATCTCGTTCGCAGGAACCAGCGACATGTGACCGCTTTCAAGGTAATTAGACATGAAGTCAGTATATTGCGACTTTAGATCTGGGTCACGTGATAATCTTCGCTCGATAGCATGAAAACGTCGCAACGCTATATCGCGAGAACCTTCGAAAATAGGTTCCGAATCGCCTTTGAACGGGATGCGAACTTCGTATCGACCGGATTGATCACGACGATGATCGTTTATGAATTTTTGTTCGCATTGCGATTCATCAGGTGTCAGAGGCGATAAAGTCGGTAAGGAATCCAATTCCCAGAAGCGTTGAACTAATGAGTTTAAGTCGTTATCAATATCTGGCAACGTATGCAATAGAGTGCCAGCCGATAGACGAGTTTTGCCTAACAGGAGCCATCCGAAGACAGAGTTGAATGCAGTAGGCTGAGTCACGCTTCCTTTAATGTGTTGGTTGAGTACGGAGTCAGCGAATACATCCGCAGCGAACAATAGATCGATGGGTCCGGGGATATCAAAACCGGGGTCAGCTAATTGCAACGATTTAATATGTGACCATCCCGATGTGTTAAGTTGTGCGACAGGTTGATCACCACATATTTTAGAAATGACATGCGATTCAAGTTCAAATAGAACTCGACCGCCAGTCCCGATGGAGCAAGTGACGTCACCAAGAATCGGTGCAGCCGCTTCTCCTAGTCCGCTGACACACCCGTTGGTCTCTGATGTTGTTAGATTTAGTCGCTTCACTGCAGATTCGGTGATAAAATTGCTTTGACTTCCGGTGTCGAAAAGTGCACGAAACGATTGCATATTGCCTAAGGCATCTTTGACCTGTACTATTGCGGTTGCCAGTAGCACGGTGACGTTCGATTGTGACCTTGAAACCAAAGACGATACGTTGTGATCAGGTTCGATATTAGATTTATCGCGATGGAGTAAGGTGTGATGTTTCCGGTTGCACGTGCGGCACGAGAAGATTGAGTTACAGTTTTTTAACTGATGAGATGGCTTCAGGCAATTAAAGCACCAGTTTTTATCCTTTGTGATAGTCATGCGTTCGTCAAGTGATTTATTCAGAAAATCTTGACACGATGATATTGAGTGTGGCTTGTTACAATAAGAACATTTGCCCGAATAGTATTTAGTTTGATTGTCGCTCCCAGTCTCTTGTTGATCGTTTGCAGCTACGAGAGCGTGTGACGTGTTAAAACGTTTAGGTTGAGTCTGCGCAGGCACATACTTAGGCGCTGCCTTGTTTGTTTTGTTCGACTCCGAAAAATGTGTGTCACGCATTAAAGCTTCGCATTTGGATCGCAAGAAATTCCGCAATTGATCGTATGACGGTAATTCAATGAATGAGTATTTTTCCTCAAAACTGCGGCGTAAGTCTTTGTCAAGCTTCGATAAGATATGATACACTAGAACAAAATCCCAATGCATAACCGGTAAGTCGATTGTCTTTAGGATGCACAAGTTTTCCTCGAAAAGGTCAAGTGATTTTTGAAAATCGTGCGCGTTACTGATTTTAAATTCAACGTTTAAAATATCTTGCCAACACGTAAAAGCTAAGGTACGTTTACACTTAAAGCGAGCAACGAGCGCTTGATATGCATCGTGATAATGCTCATGTGTCACCGGAAAGGCTCTGACTACTGACAACGCATCGCCGCTGAGAGACGAAATCAAATAATGATACTTCTCCGTATCGTTAAGAGAAGTGGCATTGTGTATCAATGCGTTAAAAGTATCGTAATACTCAGGCCATTCTTTGATGTTACCCGAAAAACTCGGCAATGTAATTTTCGGTAACCGAATATGCGAAGACGGACCATGGTACAGTGGAGTCGAACCACTGGGTGATTGAGCAGATTCACTCTTCGTTAAGCTACGATGAATTGATAAAACTTGATAATACATGTCATCGAACTGTTCCTGAACACTATTATCCTCATTATCCGGATCATCCATGAGTTCCAAGATCGTTAAGTGCGCATGCTCAAAGTTCGAAGCGATCTCACGAATCTCCTGGTGATAAGATAAAAACAGGTCGCGCTGAGAATAATCACTAGTAGTTATAGTGCTACCGATTTCTAAAGCCTTAGCTAGACGTTTAAATGCGATTGTACGCTTTCTACGCAATGATGCTAAGTCCTTAACTGAATACTCTAAATCAACAGATTTCTTTTTCTTTAAGGAAAGTTTACGAGTTGAATGTTTACTTATAAGCGACATTGTTATTTGAAATAGTGTAAACGATACTTATCTACGAATAACAAAAGGTAAGAAGAACCGATATAAGTTTGTAGTAATCTGAACGAATCAATTTCAACCTTATCAGGAAGAGAATAAGAACGCGTAAGTGCGATTAGGAGGAACGAAGTTACGACGATGTGATACGGAATAATTATTTTACTGATGTACACCCTGACACGCAAGTTTAGTTGAAGTTTTGCAAGTTATCTAAGAACAATAATCCGACTTGGACGGAAACTTGCGCGGGAGACTGTACGCGGCCGATGGAATGTTCGACTATACGATACGAAGGAAATAAATAAGTGGTTTTATATTCTACCCCACAATTTTGATAAACAGATTTGATGTCAAATAATTTACGATTTGTTAGTGATTACCTATGATTTAACATTATGTTTTGAGTTGATTGGAAACTAAAAGTGATGAAATGTACGAATGACGATTTTGATTACTGATTTAGGATTTTTGTAAGCCGATAGATTTGAGCACCGATACAAAGAAAGTGATTGCCCAATTAGATCATACAATAATCCCGTTACTTTGTGAAAGAAACGAAAAGAAAAGAAATTAAGGGTAAAAGGAACCCCTGTTCGATGGTGATAGCTGATGAACGTTGTTTACGTATATGTGCGTTAGGTATTTAGGTGATATTATTACGTGGCTATTAAGATGACGATGCAATAACTTAGAATGCAGTAGGTAAGTACGCTTGTTGAAGGAATTTGATCGTTAGATTTACGCACTTATAGTTAAAGCATATGATTTTGACCAGATATACCCTATGCACTATGATGGTATGAATCTAGGTGGAAGTTCCCTGGTTTCGGCACCATAAAGATGTAGCATACGCACCAAACCGAAATAGTGGTGGCTTTCTGCTACACTGGGACAAGACGGTAACGTAAAAAAGCGATGTTCAAAAACTCGACGCAAGCCGCAGCGAATACAATGCACTCACGTACCTTGGACTGCTGCAAGCTTTCGATGAGCCTCCACCTGCGATCGGTCACCAGCCAGCCAGTTGAGGGTGTAAAGATGAGGTCGACGAACGATGCGTGTCGCGCGCGGCGGTAGCTAACACACTGCTTGAGCTCCAATATTTTAACGAATACGCGGTGCATCGGTAGACGAGTTGTGACTACCCTCCGCTGCTGCTTATTTTGAGAAATTGAACATCGGTAGGATTGTAACTATAATGCGAGGTACATGATAACGAAACAACCCATGTAGCATAATGGGCTGTCTTATCGATATCTTAAATACTACGAATAAATAAACATATTATTTTTATGCTTGGAAATAGCCTAAATAATAATAATGAAAGCCGTAAAAACTGAACTGCAAGCATAAATAACAGAACAATAATATTTTATAATACGCCATAGGTCATAGGCCGACTTAATAATATTCAAAATACATTAAACAATTTCGTAAATTATTATGAAGTATGTAGCTTTGCTAAACTGCCCTACGACACGTGAAACTTTGACGTCCCGTTGCCCCCGTTGGCTGTATCTCCGTTACGGGGACAACTAAATGGCGAATGGCAACTAAATGGCGTCCCGTTGTCCCCGCAATGGGGACACGGCTTTTGGGGACAACGGGACTTCCATCATTTTGACTAACGAATTTGACGAATAAAACAAACTATGCCACAATTGCACTTATAAACTACGTACACAACTATCAGCAACGCGACTAACTACAGACAGACAAAATGTTATTTCTGCGCCAGTTCACAGACGGAGTTCATAATGTGTGCAATCTCAGTCCGATGTCGAGCTCTTGTAGAGATATCTGGCTAGAATTAGTACGGGGATCACGTCTAGATAAGCAGAGCCAGTGGGGTGCATTGTCCAACGTGGTATCTCGGTAATTAAAAATAAATCCGCTATTTATCGGAGCACTGAGTTTTGCTCCGAAAATGGAAGCTCGCTTTTTCCTGTTCTCCGTTTCGTAAATAAAGTTTATTGTCCAGTTTAAAGATGTTTTCAGGGAGCGGTTATGATTTTTGATATGTTGAATATGTACACGTTTGACTGCTATCATGCCAGGTGTAAAACAAAAGTTTAAATTCACATTTTAGAAGTTACTAATTAGACCAAGTTTCGTGTAAAATACAAACTTCTTGGCAATATTTTGTCTCAATTATAAAGTCTTATTTTTTTATAACTTTACATTTTTAATTAAATAGATAAATAAATGTAGGATATGGAAGACAGAGAGGATAAACTTAATAATAGATAGAATGGCGTTCTTATCGCTTTTCTTCCAATCAAAGTATTTACATTCGTATGATAAATAAATATTATGATCATTATAATAAATGCATATTAAAAAAAAATCACGTTATTTATTATACTAACATGGAGCTGGAGACCGTGCATTTTTATCTTTAATATAGTCATTAACAGTAAAATAGGCTTTCTTGATGAGATTAGCCTTAATAAAAGTTGTAAATCTTTGCATGGATAATATTGGATAATTGAATAACTTAGTTCAACGTATTCCTGTAACGTATTCAAGGAGTATTATCATCTACTACTCTTGCCCTGGTTTTGACCCCCTAGTTATTGACCAACCGATAAGTGTATTGCAGGTTGTCAATTGTTTTGTGGCAGATAGAAACAACGATAAATTTATCTGTCAGTCAGACAGTTATCGAGGGCTTCAGAAACAGGGCATAAGATGTTGGATTTCCTTTCCTATTGTTAGATTTTAGCGAAGCCCGAGAATTATTTGTTTGCACTTTTGTTCGCGTTCTTCATTATTTTTATGTAAGTAGTTTTATGTAGGTTGCAAGTAGCGCTTTTCTTAACTTCACAATTATGTAATTTTATTGTTATTGTAATTTATTTTGATATCGATTTTTTTTGTTCCTTATATTAATATATTTTTGTAATATAATAGTTAGATTAATGTAAAAATTAACCAAAGTTATGTGAGCTTTTCAACCATAACGGGACGTTGATTTTAGTAAAGATATTTTTGCTAGAAAAGTGTATACATAGAGGACGTTAAAAATGTACAAAATAAAATTATCTCATGCACTTTTTCTAAATTACTCATTTTAAAGTCGAGCGCATTTTTTGCTATCTCTACGTTCCATGCACTAAATCCTCTTCACACGTAACGAAGTATCTTCATTCCGTACAAACTTTTCAAATTGATACCTATTTATTCTGCTTAAAATCGCTATTTTTGTTAATTATTATTATTGAGAGCTCTTTATGATCAAATTTTAATACTTTTTTACATTTACGAAGCAGAAATAAATCCTGTACCTATTGAAATGATAGAAGCGGGCTTAATAATTTTTTACAAGTTCTCTTCCCATATTGAATGATACGAAAGGGTTGAAAATTTTGGAATAGCCGTTTGCATTTATTAGCATGGCCTTCAGCTTTATTTCGAAAAGGTTCAAGATGGTAATGCTTTCCTTGGAGTTTTGGTGCAATTACAGTGTAGAAACAATATACTCGTAGTTGTAGAATATAATTAACCAAAACAAAATTTTATAAAACCGTATTGGGCACTGCGACCTGATAAAGATGTGATGAAACATCATCGATATACATCCAAAATGAAAAATTCTATCGTTTGCCTTTTTCTGTCTTTATCGTCAAAGCCCACTATCACCATGATTATTGTTTGTTTCAGAACTTGAAAAACATGATAAAAAGATATGGTCGAAGAGAACATCATCCTTTTTAAAGTCAGTTACAAATGAATTAAACGGAATAAAATGGACTAGCTCCAAAGAAAAATATGTTCTAACAGAGTACGTAGCTAAACAGAAAATATAACCTTGAAAATAATTACCCTCTTTCAGCAATCGGGTAAAAAGGAGGGTAGTTATATTTTATAGTGTTTTGTAGATAAGTAGAGCCAACAGTCTAGAGACGTGGTGATGACGGGACGAGATTATGGCAGAGAGAAAAGTTTTCATCGCCATCAGACCATTATGCACCAATTTTAATCATGGCGATGGGATATTCCTAGAAAATACTCCGTTCGTTTGTTCCAAAAAGTTTGTGATCGCAAACATTCATTCTCAATCCACTACAAGGAAAAATAACACATAAGAAATACCAAATTATAACATAAGACAATAGACAATATTGCAAAACGCAATAATATACTTCCCAGTGGTGTATTATGGAAACAACAAGGCGAATTTAGAAAGATCTTGTACCAATTCCGAGGGTCTCAGAATTGATATTGGTAGAAATATCCCGAATCAAAATATTTTCCTTCTCAGAAAGGATACATTTATCCAAGAAAAACGTGACCGAGTCAGTTGTTGTTAGATAACACACAAATCACTTTCCCTTATAGCCGACTACGGTGAAGCAAAGGAAGGGCTATGTATTAGAGAGAATTGGTACGTATTCTTGCATTTGCTGTTGATGCAGTTGATATGACGACGTACTTGTTGGTTTGGTATACCATTACCGAATCGAACCTTGTTAATAGCAGTTGTTAAGCCATGTCAGAGGGGCTTGAGCGTCCTAATACACTCTGACATTGCCTCTACTCCATTTGACATCGACTCTTGAAAACCATATTAAATTATTATACTACATTTCCAAAACACTGTAAAAAACTAGTATTTCACCAATAATCGGATACGTTTTCCACCACTTAATCTGTTATTCATTACAATATGGCGATAGCGGCATGAAACATGAGCGCAGCCACATGCCAACACTTGTATAAATACGACATAAGTTTATGCTTCATAATGGGCGTTTGTCACGAACTTGCGGAATTAAGTCATAGGTTGTGAGATAGGTAAAAGCGACCACCTCAACATGTTTGCAACCTTCGAACACAAAGCCACTCCAACAGTGGAGTAACAGCCGAAATAATATTGTATCTCCTATCCAATATTGAAATCGATCTTGGATTGCTGCCTATCGTTCGATCGATTTCCAATCTGCGTGCCTTTATAAACCAATCCACGGATCGGTTATTGGCACGTTTGACCCTAAAAATGGATTGTGATATCAATCCTAGATAAAATTTGGATTGGATTGATTATTAATTTCGGCCGTTAGTAGGTACCTACTTAACTGTAGTAAAAAAATAACATTACACCAATCCTGACAGTTGATGAAACGCGATATCGCTGTCAAGTCGCTAGTCTTGACAGCTTTTCCCAAAGAAGTTTACGATTTTCCATACAAAAGCTGTTACAAATCGACTACTTTGACAGCGATTTAACGAGTTTCAACACCAGACTTTAGCAGATACGCGTTGCAATGGTTCATGTCTTTTTTCACGTTTTTCGTATGAGCAAAATGTCTAATTGATTACGTTTACCATTACAATATTTATCACTGATTTAAGAATATTAAGATATATTAGGAGCTGGCAAAACGCAAGTTTATAACTCATAAACAAATCGGTAATCCAATAATGAATTTCCAATACAAAAGAGAACTTCATAAACGAACTGGCTAAGAGAAAATAGCACAACTCTCTCTGTTAACGAAACTATTAACTAATTGCCATTATTTAGACCCAATCTGGGCACTCCAAAACAATGGGGCGAACTACCTTCATTGTTTAGCTTTCATTAGAGATGTATGGCAATTAACACGGGAATTTGTTTCTACTTTTTGGCCTCACTTATATTAATGGGTTTAAAGTTTGAATCACTGTTATGGGCGGGCGTGGCGATTACTTTTAATCGTTTCAAATTTATGTAAGAGTTATGAAAGTATGTGTTCAGAAGCAGGCAATTTTTACTGAATTTATTATTTTCTGTCCTTGGTGGCAAACCCCTAAATGGGGTGCACCGGCGGTGATATAAAGTGTTCAAATGCTAATCTATAAAGTATTGCAAATGATTATACCCAAAAACCCAATTTTGACATGGTGCTCACAAAAAGAAAATGCGCAAGGATTTCGAATTACTCCACACATCTGAATATACAAACATTACGCTAAATAGAATCAATAAAAAAACGAAAGTTACCAATAATTCTACCATTAAACTCAAAGAAACTAAGCCATTAAATCTACATCACACAAAACCATTTTCAATAATCCCATTTCCTACATTCATCGGCAATAAAACCGCAGATGGGGTAACAGTTTGAGTCTAACAATTATAGTCCATTCATCATTTCTACCGACATCAACTATGTTCGCACGTTGCTTTGATGGCAACATTATACACCGAGGGATGTGGAGTAACATGTTCTAGCCGGATAATCCGGATACAAGTTCAATAATGAAAATGCTGATGGTGCCCCACCGGCATCTTTTTACTTTATTGCCTCGAAAAAAAACCCTTACTATCAGGGCATAATGGTTTTCCGCTCAGTATCAAATTGTGAATCTAGATAAGAGGAATCACTATGTATTTATTAGTAAAAAATGGTGACAAAATTTTAGGTGTTAATACACTTAGATATCTTTAAAACACTATAAATTTGGTACCCAATTTGAAACATCCGTCAGTAATATTAGTATTCTAAGTAATCACTCTACATACTCATGAAATATGTAACAAAACAGGGGTGACATCCAAGATAGGTGCCTCTTCTCCATATTATGATTCTAATATTCTAAGAACCTCCAACGGTTTTTGGGCAGATGCAGCCTAGCTGGCTTTAAGTTTCGACCAAAGCTTGTCTCAGGGCACAATGATAGAGAAATAGATTAGTATGTAGCATGTAACTTAATTTTCTTTTAGCCGGATTAAAAGAGAGAAAAGTTTCACCACTTGTGCACGGATAGTTTTATTTGTTGCCGCATCTCTACTCGAAAGTGCAGGAAGCGGGTTCAAACGACGACCTGCGGCGGAAGGCAACAGATGATGTTCTACCGTTTTTAGATCGAACGAAAGTTGGACGCGTATTCGCGTTTTTGTACCACTTTGTTTGTTCAACAGAATACAAGTAGAGGAAACTATTACTGCCTTTTCGAACAGACGTCAGACAGTTCGACTAAACGAAAGCCTCGGGGTTTGTAGCGTCAACAGATTCCATGGTTTTGAGCTGGCAAGGTTAAATAACTACACTAAGCTAAGGCTGAAATTCATCAGTTTTTAAAATCAACTAAGTTACAATACAAATTCCGTTTAAATTTAATCCAAATTACAAATGCACTTTATTCATACCGTGATGGCAACTCAAGTGGCGTGGACGTATTTCGGATAACAGTTGATTAATAGTTGCATGTGGTCGCGTGTAGCGTCGCCACATTTCAAACAGTTTAACGCCAAGAAAATGTAAGCTTATTCCTAGGTGTAAAGGCCAGTTAAATGCGCCTATAGAGAGGGCGGCGAAGACTTCCTTGTGAATAATTCTCAGGATAGTGGAATCATTCTCAGGGCCGTTACGGGTTGATGATGAATCGTGAAATAGAATACTCGAAAAAAATATTAAAACATACAACTTAAAACCTTCCATTTGAAACGTTTACGAAAGAAACGTACTTGTAACCATGTATATTATATAGCATCCAAAGTTCATACTTCTCCATTGGAAAAGGCTGTCGGGAGCTGGTCAGACAGTATTTGTACAGTTTTTGTTAGCAGAAGAAAAGAGGAATCGCATTTTGAGTCTAGATATTTACAATTAATGTATTCAAATGTTTCGCCGTCGTAAGATTACAATGCTATGCAGTAGGTACATAATATGTTGATGATTAAGACGATAAAGATGGAGGAATTCAAACTCGCAAAACCACTAACAACCAAACTAGTTGAGCAAGAACAAAAGTAATGTATATTTCCAACGTTCTAATTAAAAAACTCGTTCCAAGGGCACTCGGCGACATCTGTATCGAATCAATTATGGATCAACAACTTCGTCTTTAGATCAAAATATTTCAAGTACGATTTCGTTACGAAGACGAAGACGAAATTTATTCAAAGGCATTTGTCACGTTCCACAGTGAGAAATTGAGTCGGCAAAAATTGTAAAGAAATTGGCAATTTGTGAAGAGTGGAGTGAGAGACGTTATCGAATTAGTGCGAGTAGTGCCTGTTAAATTGCTAAACGTTATTGCCGAAATAATAACGTTGAAAGAGTTGAGTTTTTTTTAATACTATTTGGAATCTAAACGTGAAAAGTGTACGAGTATTATTGTAAGCCTCTTCGGAGTGATTAATCGATTTCCAAGATATGTGTCCTCGAAAATGGGTTTGTTAACATCGATCTTCAATCCGTCTAAGAGAAAAATCTCCAAAATCAAATCCAAAGTTAGTCCGCTAGAAAATAGTGGGTCCAACCCGAATTTTGACAGTATTTAGTGGCAGTAAGTACTGTGCAAACATTACTGTGTCTCGATATGAAGTGCGCTGTTTCCAGCAAAATTATTGCCTGTAATATTTGACCCAGGGATCAAAATCTCAGAGAGCCGCGCAAGATTTTAAAGAGCAAATGTCCGGGTATGTAGCAGACGTAGTAACTCTTAATTAACATTAGGACTTGCTCATACTTTTTCAACAAAAACATATTTTACATAATTACTACCGAAGCACTTAATAAAACCTTAGACAATGCATCTTTGTCAATCGCAAGCCTAGATTTAAATAGTGATATAGTTAACAGACACATTACTGAGTTTAATTAAAAAGTCACACATCGAGACTCGTTCAAAGCCTGAGGTCAGAGGGAACAAAAAGAGACCTACTAAAGTCGCAAACTTCATGGTCAGCGTCGTTTAAATCGAAACCAAGCCGATTCTAAAGTCATTCGAGTGATTTTATCTTTCTAAACAAGACAAATGACGCGCACTTAAAGCCCAAAATGAATATTTCATGCTCATTGCTTCGCTCGTGACCGAAATGCTGAACGGAATTCGAGAGTCGAAATAAACAAATAGCAACACAGGGCAACACAATTTAACTCTCGCATTGAAAATTTATTGTACACAAAGAACGACTTATCACAAAGCTATAAGGTTCAATTTGATCGAGTTGATTGGAAACTTTTGTTCTGCAGTGCTTCAATTTACATTCTTTACAGAACGGTGCAGTTTCAGAAAACTCATAAGTTATACGTTCGTTGCGAAAGTTTGACTCAATTGCATCCGTGCGTTTGTTTCACTTGGGAAGTTTGAAATTCATAATAGTTAACCAGAATTTGATATATCTTAGGTTACTGTACTGAAATTTCCATTTGGCCGGATTTAGGTATAGGTAAGTACTATGTTGACAAAATTAGACATCGTTTCTCACCATCTGACTGAAATTGTAACGTATTGGGACTGCCTTAACATTCTGATTTTGTTTGACTTTCCTAATGAGTATACTTTGTAGTAATCTTACCGTATTCTATATTGTATATTAAAATTAAAGGTAGTGCCTAAAATAAATAAAAATTCGTCTGTTATAATAAAAATATCATCAGAAAAATAGGAATACCTTTTAGTCTAGATTATTAGTATTTTTCTCCTCTTATATTTTTATTATTTTCCTTTTCATTGTTTCAGGTAAGGTTCCACCATTCCACCTTTCATTGAGACCGTCTTCAGACAGCCTCTCCAAATATATTATGGTAAGAAAAAATACCTACCTACGATATTTTGTCTGAAGGGAACGTTACATTTTGTCGAATGAACAAAAATTATTAAAAATACATACTTACTTTTCGAGTTACTCGCCAGTAAATTTTGTGACGGGTCATTGAAATATAAGAAATTTTCATGCTGACCATACTTAAAAACTCGTGCATAAATTTTGTAACAGAGAATCAACCATTTGAGACTTATTTAAATTTAACTGCCGTGTCTTAAACAACTTAATTTTACGAAAACTATAGGGATCTATGAGAACCACCCCGTTTTATAACCTTGCCCCAACATAAAAGCTATTTTAATGTGCCCAATAAATACGAAAACGGCTTTAACAACATTCACCTACTTCCAACACTTTTACTCCACCATATATGTCTAAATACGAAAGTTGAGGGAAATAAACATAAAAGCGAAAATCGTATGATACTTAGTCCTATTTTTATTCTATCTACGGGTAAATCCTCGAGTGGTCCAAATTCGACAAAACTGACAGTCGAATAAAAAAACCCACTCGGGAAGTTACGGCTTTGCGTACATAAAAATAGAACGAATTAACACCTCACAGCCTATAGGTTAAAAACCCACTGAATCAATACAACTTACAACATAAATTTAGAAAAGAGAAAAAAAAAACTATTTCAAAAGTTCGGATCTCAAAAAAGTTTGGTTATTAAATTTTGTCATGCTTTACATTGGAAAATTGATTGATAAATCAGTAGAAATTGAGGCCCGGTGGGTTTTGAACATTACGACCTATAGGATTTTATATTCGCTAACATAAAAGGGGCATTCAATAAATTTTTAACGGTTCGTGACAAGAAATCGTCGGAATCATCTTAAGGACTGTGTTCCAAAAAGTAAGCGAATGAGCCCAAACTGAGAATTCGAAGTGTTAGTTTTGTTGGGTGTTTTTCAAAATATTACTCGCGCTCAAAATCCCTCTTTAAAAAAACAACTCTGCTCGGGCAAAGTTAACAAGTGCCTATCTCTATAATTTGACGTCTAATAATATAAATGATAATCTTAAGTGAAGTTTAATAATTTATGAACCCACATAACAAGTGACACAAAGGAAAATAATAAAATTAACAGAAGTCCACATATTTTTAAAACTCTGATACCTTACACCATATCCTAAGGAAAACTCCCAAGTTCGGACAACCCCGACCAAACTTTCGGTTACTTCCAGAATAATATCCTTGTATGAGGCCGTTACACAACTATTCCACTTATAAGTTGTTTGCCTCCACTGAGACTTAGTAGTAACATAAGGATGTTCTATTTGCTTGCTGGCAACCCTTAGGCAATTTCTAGGTCTGAGGTAATGCGGTGATAGGCTAGAGTAGACGGTTTACATACTACAGTGTTCTGTGTGAATTTTTCATTTCCTTATCAAACCATCACTTTTCTATCTTGCAAACAACATCATTTTGAAATTTGAAAGGTGTTTTTGATATTAATTTAAAACACTTAAATTACATAATAAAATATTTCTGTCAGTAATATAGGGTATATGGATCTTATATGAAAAAAGCCCATCTACTTAATTAAAAACAAAAAAAAACATCTGATAATGGAAATGATGTCTTTTTAGGTTTGTATTGGAATCAATTCCACACAATAAGTATACTGAAAAACAAAGCCACCGTAGTTTTTCACCGTGTCAACAGGTTGCTAACGTAGGTTCTTCCTCCAATAACATTTGTCGTAAACAAGTAAGACCCGAGCTATATTTATTTGTGGTAAATGGAAATCTCAAACCTCGTTACAGGAGTTAGTTTACAAGGTAGTGTAAACAGTTATTTATACGTGCAAACATATCCTCTAGCTACTTGGGGTTCACGAAGACGCAACGTGATGAGTGGTTACTTGATGCATGATACATTTATGCAAAACTGTTTGTATATTTGTCTTTTTTTACTACAATTTTTGAGTAAGAACTCCTTGCGAACTTCCTGTGATGAGTCTAATTTGGACAACTCAGTCACCAGTACAGTACTGAACCGTACCACGGGCAAAAAGTGAGTTTGTTTTCGTGAGTTTAGATCGAGATTTACTGTAACAGCCGTCAAGCGTTGTTGGTGTAAGCCGCCCTCAGAAAACGGTCTGCTAACATCTCATTTTCGGGAAACCTGGTGGAAAAGCGCAATGCTTCTTACAGGTATTAACTAAACTACTGTATTAACCGACCATATTCCAAGAAACACCTTTCCGCATCGGTTTAAGACAAATATTTGCACCGGGTCAGGTTGTGTTTGCCGTATATTCGGACCTTTACATAGGGGATCTTGTTCAAACTTTCGTGTATGTTACAAGAGAAATGATTACATTTGTAATTAATCATTCACGAGACGGTTACCTATGTTACTTGTTTGTCTTGAATATTATTACTTTTAGGAGAAAGGGAATGTGCCATTGTTTAGGGTGCATCATCAAGAGAGGCGTTATAAAATAAAATAAAATAATGGGCAAAGGCCTCCCCTCACTATCGTGAGGAGGGTTAGGCCATAATCCAAAAGGGGGCCTAGCCCGGGTTGGTGGATAACATGCCTCCGAAATAATTCCCGGGCATGTTGGTTTCCTCACGATCTTTTCCTTCATCGATAAGCGAGTGATAATTACGTACATATGTTTAACAAGAAACATATTGGTACGCGTCCGCACTGGGATATGAACTCGCCACCTCCGTTTTCGAACTATATAAATTATATAAATAGATATTATAATTATTTAATGTACCTATATTATAGATATTTAATGTACCTATCAAAATAAACGAAGATATAACTCGATTTTTTAAAGTGGACAATCCGCCTACTACGTGAACATAATATACGAGTACGTAGGTAGCGAATCCATAAAATATAGGTAATTTGTATGGGCTCGCTACACCCAGCGCCTTAGCCGGTTAAATCAATACAGATAAATTTCTCAAACATACAACCTGACCTTAGCAAATGAGTACTTTCGCAACAAAAGAATAAGCTAAAAACATTTACAATAAGGAAGAACGCGCCGCCTTTATTCAACTGCGGGAGCTACCAGCAAAAATATTATCTTCGGAAAAAATCTCATTCGGTCTTCAACTCATCAGCAAATGGACGAGGTACCAAGTCCCCGATGTAAACCGGATAAAAACCCGCGTTATATACCAAGCGCTAAACCTTTGTGGCTTGTAGATAGAGGTGTCTAACCTACCTACTGTGGACTTGATTTTGGAGCTGGGGAAATACGTGGCTGTGTGATAATGAGTACAGACCATACATATACACTTCGAACCTCTCAACCCCTAGACTTACCGATGGGAAGACGAATTAAACTTGGAAATGAAAATTCAAAACTTATGTCACAAAGTGAAAATAGATTGCCGTTCAGTGAAATTTAGGCGCAATATAACTATCACGCAATAATTGCTCATCCTATATTTATACAATTCCATTCAATTCTTTATTGATAAGGAAATACTCTTATACATGTAAAAATTGGTTTACATACCTACAGGTAGGTTACGTTTCGATACAGATAAATTCAAGACAAAAACGAAAAGTTATTTCCTTTATGACTACCAATAACAAATCAATTCGAAACAATATACTTACCATCCAAACTCTTACCCCTTTTCTATTCCACGTGCCCTCAAAAAAGATTCGCATTCATTTTCATTCTGGCAAGAATAAATATCCAGACCCCTCCAATTTGCTGTCTTCATACATTTATATAAACGTAAATACCTATACTGTTGTGTGGATTCGTTGGTAACAGGAACGTGTAAATATATAAAAAGCAGTAACACAAGTTCAGCCTCTTGTCTTAAACTTCAAAATTTTGAACACTAAAGAATCTTCAAGTGAACAGCAATAACTTAATACCATAAACTGTCTTATTTTACATTTTGGTAGGTTTTAAGATGTTAAAAGTTTATCATATAAATACCAACAATGTAGGACTCTTGTCTAATACGCTAGCCTAGCACTTGCCATCAAATGAGAAAAAAACTTTTCCATAGCTTTTTATTAATTTATAAGCCACAAAACAAATCTATTATGTCGTATATTTGAAGATTACAAAATTACACCAAATAACTTGCGGTTTCTTTTTGTTTGAATATTACAGCTTTTTCATTTCCTTGCGTTAACTCCAGACTTTAGAATTAAGAAGACGTTGGTGTGGAGTTAGGATACTGCTTTTTATATACTGCAGCATAGCTAACGGGCCTATTAGGGTAGAATTGTGAGTCCTATCAGACTGTTGTGCTTAAAACTAGAAGCTTACAATTTGAGGGCATATTGTATGTATGATGTTTGCTTATCTCTGTTCAAGGCTTCTGGGGGTTTGGCTCTTGAATAGTTATGAGTACTTGGATTGAGATTATACATATCAGAGTTTGTTGTAAACAGCGGAAATATATTCACGTTATGAGAATTTTCGGAGTTCTTTAGGGATTCGGTTATTTCTTCTTAACCGACTTTGAAAATGATGATCAGATACACATAATTATCATGAAAATGGGTACAGTAGTTTATAAAACGTCCATGTGAAGTCTTTTATAGGTAAAATAATAATTATGATAGTTTCTTCAGTCTTGATCATAATTAATTTTCCATAGGTACACCTACTTATACAATAAAATAACACCACTATCATACTAGGGTTAGTATTTCGCTTACCAACGAAAATCATAAGTCAGATCTCGTAAACTCAAACTGCTTCTAACTCTCATTTTGTGCAACGAAGTAAATTTCATGTGACTTCTATGAATATGTAAAATATAATACACCGCCTTTTTCAACGTCTAAGTTTTATCACAGTATACGTTAGAGTAAGTACCGGCGTAGTTTTATTACAATTTCTATTTATCAGGATTTATTACGCGGCTACAATATTCCGTGTTTAATATTGCCCTAGAATTCCTTAACTGCATGAAAATATTCTGGTACGTAATGAAAATATGGCTAGTAGTGGACATGCCGAGCATTAACTGAGTCTTTGTGGAACAGATTTTAATTATATTCGTTACGTTACGCTGGCGTTTTGTCACTGTCTCATCTGATGTGGTCAAAGTCAAAGCATTTATTGTAAATATGCAAATAAATCGCACTTTTACAAGTCAAACAGCTAATTCTCGTTAACAAAGAGAATCATAAAAACATAAAGTATGATACATTAAATTAAACAGTAATTGATTATGGTTTGAGTTTGAAAAAAGGATGTTTCCCTTTCAAGCACTGTACCAAGATTCTGGACATAAGGAAAAATGTGGTAAACATGGTCTAAAATAGGATGTCTTCTTAAGGATTGCTGCCAATAGCAATTTATCTGTATGAAGGTGGTAGCTGCTTAAACGGGCACTGTACATAAGTATCACGTAATCTTTGTCACAAAGCATGCTTTAATGCTGTGTGTTATTACCGCACATTTCTTGTCAAATATGATATTACTACATATTAGTAACTGAACCTGGCATTAGCTCCTCGTCTATTTATTTCATCATTCCGATTTCGTAACATTACGTGCTCTCCAGGGAGTTCACCTGTCACAACCATACAAAGCATTTTAACCTCTATGCTGCATATAATTAAAGCCGGCTGACACTGATGGGATTATATTACGTTACCGTGGTTGTATCCACAAAAAGCGTCGAGGGCTTGCTAGTGCAAACTCCACTTTTGCACAAAAACCGTGTCGGACGAAATAGCATGAAAACCACATTTCCGGTCAGTTAACTTTTTGTAAGTTTTGCTTGTTTTTCGGATGAACGGATTCAATAAAAAGGTATTTTTTTTAAATATAGGAATTCGAATTATCCATAAGATTTCTGTGGATGATTGTGTGGGAGGTGTGCTATGTTTTTACTTTGATTTCGGTGGTGCTTGAGGTTTGTCGAAAAAGGTAGGCATGTGGCAACTTCTAGTACTTAACAGAGCGCAGTGATAGTAGCGAAGACCAAACTCGATGTTGCTGGGTTGCAAACTTGTAAAGCGCCAAAATTACCTACCACTTCTGTCAATTGATGCAAGAAGCATAACGCCATCAGTTTTTGAAAAAAAAACATTTGGGGCTTTGTTTGCTGAGTTGGCTGTATTTTCAGTCACAACGCCACAAGGCATGGATCAATTATTAGTTTCTGTCTGTGCTCGATGGCGACTATACGACTATAACTATGGACGAGGTCATTACGTCTTAATGCTCCATTACCGGGTTCATAGCAAAGCTGCATAAAATGTTCACAACGAAATAGTACAAGAAAATATCCGGCCAAGAATGACATAATCTGCATAAGCCAAAAATGTTCCTCTTTGTATAACTTGTAAACCCAATAATAATATAAATAAGCTCAAATTCAATAAAGTTAAATAGTATAATATGACAGTAACCCAGTGAAATCGAGAAATAGAAAAATATGCGAAGATCTCGAACTCAATACAAAGTGTCGTATATTACACCACCGCATTAAACGATATCCATGGATAATGGACATGGACACAGTTAAATAAACACACAGAAGGGAAAGTTCAGACAATCCTCTGGAGTCCGTAATATGAAAGAATGTTGGATTAGCCCCCAGATTATAACTCTATTGAATTACTCTGGATAAATATATACCGTCTGAAATGACTCATTTTTAGGGTTCCGTATTCAAATGGTAAAACGGGACCCTATTACTAAGACTCCGCTGTCCGTCCGTCCATCTATCTGTCCGTCTGTCACCACGCTGTATTTCATGAACCGTCATAGTTAGACAGTTGAAATTTTCACAGATGATGTATTTATATTGCCGCTATAACTGCAACAGACACTTAAACAGTACATAACAAAATAAATATTTAAGGGGGCTCCGTGATCTTTTTGCCGTTTTATAAATAATGGTACGGAACACTTCGTGCGCGAATCCGATTCTCGCTTCGTTTTGTTAAGTTTACATTACAATAAACTTTGTCTTGATATATTATGTCTGTGTTTTGCAGATAGCCCTTTGAATCAATGCAGTAACGTTTAAGGGACCTTCAGTGTAAACAGCGTTATCGATTTATCAATTTTATTAAATAAGGTGGCACATTCTGCTATAATTACGACCGCACGTATAATGTGATCTCCAACGCCAAGTGCCATTGGGTCATGATTGGCCAAGACGTCTCAGATTATATGCTTTTGCCACAATCGTCAAAGTTTCCCTTCTCCCAGTCACTATGGTTTAGGGTTACCGTAACGCGACGCCGGGAAATCTTCGTTGAAAGTGAGGGAATGGAAGTGGAAACGCGCCGGTTGTTTATAGACTAGGCCGTTTGCGTTATGGATCGGTACGCGTTTATTGTTTCCAGGAAATCTCGTGTATAAACTATTCATAGGTTGTGTTATAAATAGTTCGGATTTATCCGTTTGTGGATTGACTTTGGGTATGAGGAGGGGTTTGATATATTTCAGTAGGTTTCGTGAAGTTGCTGTTAAATTTAATACAATATGTTCAACAAACAAAAATACAATTCACACAAACACAAAAAATATTATAGTATTTTGGAACAATTACCTTTCTATTTAGATTCTTTTTCTGTTAGGTTTCTTCTGGGAAATGTAAATCATTTAAACACAGTATAATATTATATAGGCACTTGTAAATCTACGTAGGAAATATCTACGAAATGTATGGAATATGATTGTGATGTTTCGATCAGTTTTGTTACATTTCTGTAATTTTGTCTTGGATAGTACAAGACAAATTGTAGGTTATATTTGGGATTTGCCTCAATTATATGCTGTTCAAATAAGTTCTTATTTTGGTGCTATATAAGGAGTTTTGCATGTGTTTTTGTAGTTTTTATAATATCGTACAATTTGACACTTGAAACGGCTTTTTTATAGATCAATTAAAAACCATTTGTTAGTCAGAATAAAGCATATTTTCCCACTTATCAAAAACCTTTTGAAAATTTCCCAATTAATAGAAATTTCGTTGAAAACTACCATTTACAATATTTGTGTTGGAGTGATTTTTCGAGGGCTTCCAAACAGCGCACGCCAACTAAAAATGTTTGCATGGAGGATTTTATGGGTCGAAATATCTTAACAAATATTTATATAACTTTCACACTAGGTGTACCAGCGTTGTATGGGTATTTTTATTTGTAGATCTCGCTTTTATTTAACCTACACAATGGCCTGAATGCTAGTTTTTGGACCAATAACCAAATATCCGCAAAAAAATCACAAAAAACAGGATTGCAGCAATATTTAAAAATGTTGAGAGTACTGATTGGTGCATACAGTTGATATAAGCTGCAATGCACTCATAATAATCTCACTGCAATGACTGTAAGCTTAAAACAAATAACAATTTCATTAGCTCAGTGAATGTTCAGACAACAGCACCAAATCCTTTATCAAAAAAGTTAAACGAAATCCAACTTACCCAATGATAGACGGGTAAAACCGCACAATCGAAACTAAAAAAGTATCTACAAAAGTAAAAGAAACAACCCTTCCCAACGTTTACCAACACGCTTATATAGAGAAGTCCCTGAACAGAAGGCTCGGACAACCTTTTAGCAAAGTTTCAACCGAAACTTGCCAGTTATCTAGTTTCCTTCAACAAAAATAGCGATACATTTCCACGTTAAAGTTCCTCTAGGATGAGTAAATACTTGAACGTTATTTACTTGAGTAAGTATTTCTGTGACATGACGAAAAAAGCGCTTTAGGCTTTAATAATGGTGACAGTACTGTTTTAATTTTCTGTTTATACAATTTTTTTTTCGAAACTGCTAACTTTTCTTTAGCCCTTTTTCCATTAATTTTGCACAGCTACTTACGAAAATTCTAGTAAAAAGTCCAAGAATAATTTTATTTGCATCTCGTGCGTAACACCATACACAAGTGAAGAGGTGCTACTTTGAAATAATTTATCTCTTAAATCACAAAGATAATTGAATGAAACACTTCTTACCAGAACTAGGTCTTCTTCTTTCCCCAGTCTTCTTTTATAACAGAGTGGTGAATGATGATGATCAAGCGGTAACTTGTGGGTACGGTTTTAAAATATTAGATAGGTACCTACTAATAACTCGAAACAAATACAAAAAATATGAAGTAAGGCTGTGAACAACACCATTAGCATAAATTGTGATACCCAGTTGTTGTTAGGTTTGCAAGGAAGCTTTCAAAGTAAACAGTGGTCTTGTTATGAAGGGCTTTCTGTTATCGTTTGTTAAATAATAATGAGTATCTAATAGTTAAATTGCCACAAACAAACAAGTTAAGCTTATTGATCATTAGTAAAGGCTTATATTTCAAGCTTAGGAAATGCTTTCATACTCTTACTATCAAATAGTGTAAAATACCAGCCTGTATTTATTATAACTATGTTATAACGGTAATAAAAAGGCTTAATTTTTTTATAACGAGCCTGATGGTAGCGCCTACCGGCGTAGCCTGGTGGTAGCATCAAACAGCGTAGCGCGGTGGTAGCATCTACCGGCGTAGGACAACGGTAGCATGGTGGTGGTGATCCTTGTAGTTGCTATTTATTTCCAACACCGTCCCGTGCCCGCTTCGTTCCATTTCTATCATTCATCCATATTGCCATAACGAGCGAGCAATATTACCAGTTCAGTTATGTATTAAGAAACCCAATCGGCGTAGCATTACTAGGTCTCATAATATAACTTATCTATCCAAGTAGGTTAGGTTTGGAAGGCCAGAGGTATCAAATGCCTCGACGGTACCACACGAGAACGGCAGACTGGAGTTACAGACCACAGTAGCTTATAGTTGTTTAGTAGTGATACATAATTATCCTTCCCTAATACAGGACGGTCTCCGTTAATTGGTGATGACGATTGAAAAGTGTGAGGTGGAGGGTTAGGTTCCGGCACGGGGTAAATTACTTTTGTATTATAGTGTTTAAGTTTGACGTTCGTGGACCATGGCTACGGTACATAATAATACTCGTATGTGATACTACATAGTCATGTTACTCGTACTCTCAGATTCCCTAGACACAGATGACCTTACTTAGGGTTCAAGATTTATTAAGTATGTTTACATGCCCAAAAGTTCTATTCAGCGAACTCGATGTTTCACAACACCCTGAATTGGTTGACTAACTTCGATCTAAATTTGAATTTCGACTCTCTATGATACAGTCTTATATTGCTACAAAGCCGAAGTTCAAACACGCTCAATGACGTCCAACATCATGACGAAATCCAACTCGCAAAGCTTTGCTTTTGTCAGTCGTATAATGTCCCAGAATCTGTGTGATGTCGGCCACAGAAATGCCGGAACAAACAGCTCCGGATGCAATCTTTGAATCAAATGCCGGACGAACGCAGTAATCAACCTGCCGGTTACGGAGGCCGGACAAAGCCGATTCTAGACGGGCTTGATGACAATCTATAGCGCAGTTTCATATTGGAAACCCCTAGGGTTTGCTGTCTGTTCCATCCTATTCTATGTATATCTAGTACAAATTTGTCACCGGCGCATAGACATCTAGTTTTTTTGTGATTTGTAGATCCTTGGTTTAACAAATCAGCCAACTACTGAATAATGTTCGAGTCATTTCCAACTAACTGCATCATATTTCGGTTATAACTCTACACTATTTTACTCACAAAATACAGAGTTGAGACCTTACTTTAACTAGTGAACATTTATTTTATGGAAAGTGACTCTCAGATCAGAGGTAGTTTTTGTTTTCTTAATATTGAGTTTGAACTTTGAACTCCACGGATTGTAACTCTGAGAATTTGCAATACAATCCCCCTGAAGCCATTTTGAAACTTTATTCAGTAACCAAGTTATGCTGAAGTAAAATAAATAACTCAAACTTTTGAATACATATTGAGATATTCTGGTTTGTTTTTGCGGAATATTTAAATCCACTTTCTTCGAAATGTTGAATACATTGAATGGTTACTGAAATTATTTTATGCACTGGTTTAAAACATTTCAGAATATTAAATCCATAAGATTTTCAACGTTTTATAAATAAAATTAACGTTTTCTGCGTAACTTGCGTCTATCTTGTTCATCTATATTTACTAAAAGAAATGGTTCTAAACAAATTAGGTATTTCTATTTAAGTACACATTACTAGTATTTCTATTTACACGTACCTATCAGAAATTGTTGACTTTCGAAAGAATGCTCTCGGCTCTGCGTGATTTACTCGAAATATTTTATGTGTTCTCCAGGAACTCATTGACCCATCTTAATACTACAATGGTTTGTAAGTTTTTATGAAGTCAAATAGAAATCATTATTGTACCTAATTTAAATTTCCTCAGATAATTGCAACATATTTAAAGCAATCTTGATACTCTTGAAACTGCCACGATTGACTTCATTTCCCGAGGCGCGAAGGGCGAATACAAAATATTGTATGACAAGATTAAGCTGTCAAGTATCGAGACGACTTTGTAAATAGGCTAAAAATATTTGCATGAAAAAGCTCTTTAGCTCGCGAGTAAACGAGAGTTAGTAAACAAAATGCCTTTAGTAGAAATCAATACTTTTTGGGTCAAACTTTTGATGGATCTTTTGTTGCTATCTTTTACTCTTAAACGCTGTTATTAATGCTATTTTGGTTTGCGAGTGAATAGGACTATTCTATGATTATATTATATAGGCTGAGTCTATTAATACGGGTACTGTACGAACAATTTATAATTATTAATACGGTTACCGTACAAACAATTTATAATTATTAATACGGTTACCGTACGAATTTAAAAGACAAGCTAATCATCCAAAGGCTAATCATCATCCAAAAAAAAAAAAAAAAACAAGCTAATCATCCAAAAAAACAATAAATGTACGAATAAATATAATTTATTCATCCAGTACCCGTACAAATAGTCACACTCTTATAAATATGATAATTCTATGATTATAATAAGTGCCTTCTCTTTTATTTTCAGATTTATGACACGCCGGAAAGTACGCGTCCGAAGAAATGGTCGTCGAAACTGAAATTGAACACGTCAGGAAGCACGAAATCTTCAGAGAGATCACCAGAGAGTCCATATATGTATGGAACCATTGGACCGGGTGGATCAGCTTTGTCCAAGTCCATGAAGTATGCGGAGACCTGGCTTTATGGGTCCGTCAGGACTCCGACACCACCTGTGAGACCTAGCGTTTTCCAAGCATACCCAGAAGTATCAGGTCCCGTTCTTATAAGTACTCCACAAAAGCCAACCCCTCACAACTACGCAGTTATACTATGTTCCTGTCCTGAGTACCTTAACGGTACAAAGAAAACCAGCTCAACCAAAGTCAGTATATGTAAGAAATGCAAAGGATCTCGTTTGCCGTTAACTTTAACTGACAGCCCGCGATTGCTTGTAGGAGGTACAGTTAGGGGGCCGCAGGTGAGCCGCGAATCTGGTTTGCTGAGAGCTGGGACTGTGAGAGTTCAGGGTTCGAAATCTAGACCCTCCATCCTCAAGGCTAATGGAGATCAAGACCCGTATGACTTGATGCGGAGAAGTAGACTTGCACCTCCCCATGAAGCTCGTATTGGCAGTCAGTTCTCTACTACACGATCTAGAGCCAAAAGTATAAGCCCATGCAGAATAAAAACCAAAAAGCCTAATCCGGAAATTCAACTCAATAAAGGAAGGAGCAAGTCCGTGAGTCGAGTCAACGAAATTTGGGTTGAAGATGATGCTAACACAAGTGACTCCAAAAAATCAATTTTGTCATGCGACATCAATCCCTATGATTTAGTGAAGTCGAGTGGCAATTCAAAATCATTAGTTCAGTTTGAATTTGATGATGAGTTCGGTGATGTATTCCAGGAATCCTTAAAAAATAGTAAAACGATTAGTAAATCTAAATCTGACTCAAATGTGAAAGCTATTGGAGGACAAAGAATAAGGGTTTCTGATGAAACAAAGACTTGCAACTTGGATGAAATGTCAAATTATGACACTGTCAATTATGATCTCAAAAATTATGAAGTGAAAACTCCAGAATTATCACCATCCTTATCTTTACCAAATATTAAACATGAAATTAAAAAGTCAGGGTCTCTGAGTAAGAATTCTAGTAAGAAAATATTAAGCATATCCACCTCAAATCGTACAAAACAGAAGAGTGTGTCTCCTAAAAGACCTCCGCGACGAGTAAGAAATCTCAAAACAGACGATGATAGTGAAAGTGACAATCAACGGTTACCTGAAAGAAATAATAGGAAACCGAACAACGATACATTACGAAACTACAAATACAAAAATCAAAATAACGATACCATAAAATCGATTCTTAAAAAACCTCGAAATTACGATACAGTGGAGGCTTCGACAAAAACCGAAACATCTGATGACTCATTCGACAGCAAACGTGTAAACTCTTCCTTGTTTTATCTACCTAAGCCCAAAGATAAAGCAATAATATCGCATAATATTTTACAAAGAAAACGCGTACAATTTTTGGTGGAAAGTAATGAAGAAACGAAAGTTATCTATACTGCTGAGTTTAACCTTGAACAAAACATTGTAAAAGAAGTGCCAAATCCTGTCATTGACGTTGAAGAAGATATTATAGCTGAAGGAGATGTAGTTAGTCACAGTTTGACTAAAACAGAAACAGACGAATTGACTGAATTAATAACTCAAGAGGTACGTGATGATAAAACAGAAAATGAAGAGATACAAACTAATCAAGAATCAGTTTCTGTATCACGCAGTCATCCAACAATAATCGTGGAAGAAGTTATTGAAGACGTTGTTGAGAGTCCAAAAGTAAACAATGACAACGGCACTGAAATTTCTAACAAGGAAGGTTAGCAATATTGTTCCATTTTGTATTCTGAAATTGTTTAATTGTAATAAATCTATTTATTATTATTTTTTGTTTCAGATAATAACATCCCCAAAATACCGGTGCTACGCCGATCTGAGTCTGAACGCATAACATCTGTCTTATCAGTGGACCCTCCGAAGTTTTTAGACACAATGGCACTAAGGCCTCGGGCTAGACATGGTCATACAAGCCAAGTGTTTCTTACAACTGTCAACGAAACAGAAATTCTGTTACCGAACCAGTACGAAAGCAACCCAAGAGCAAATGAATCTCAGGATTTCAAATCTACTTCTTACAACGATACTATTGAGTCTGGTAACTTGAGTGACAGTAGTGACATAACAAGAAATATTTTAGACAACCTAAGGCGTGGACTATCGGAGTCTCCTGAACCACCACCCAGACGTATGAAAGAAAAGAAATCAAAGAAGCATAATTACGTCAAAACACGTTTTGTGCGTAACAATTCATGTAGTTCTACTAGCGATGAATGGTCTGATGCAAATGATTATGAACAAAAGACTATTTTGCGAGTTAAGCAATTTGATTCCGATAATGAAGAATCAAATGGAACTTCTGGTGTAATGAGATCATCTGAAAATGAACCTAGAAAGACGTCTATTCAAATAAGTGGCAATGAATGCTATTCTACTATGAATGTAAGTAGCGATACTCCCATTTACTTGTCATCTGTTGTTGTAAACGATGATTATGGTAATGCCTGTAATACGTATCAAACTGGAACAACTGTTACCATAAGCGTGGGGTCTCCTAAAAAAGAGATGGCAAAAACTAAAAGTCAAATCTACATAGGAGCAGTTTTGTCAAACGAAAAAGAGAAAACTATTGAACCAAATACGTATGAAGAATACTACGCACAAAATATGAATAGCACCAATGAGATGCACACTAAAATTAATTCATGTGATATTTCTTCGATACTTCAAGATCCTGTAGAAGCTGTGAGAAGAAATTTGATCCCACACGTTTGTGGTAAAATCGATTTTGTTTCCCAAAACCAACTACACAACAGCGTACACATTAAAAAACAGCCGGAAAACTTTGTTACTAAACTCTTTGATGATCCTTTCTTTGGCCATTTAGCAGAAGGCCTGGACTCAAGTTTAGTTAAAAAGCTAATAGAAAACTCTTTGATAAAACTCCAAGAAACAAAAAATTTAGAAGGGACAGACAGCAATGAAGTAACTATAGAAAAATTGATTGAAAGCTCTTTAAAAAATATGAAAGAAGATGGTCTCAAAGATTACGAGGACAAAGGAACAGAAATGTCAAGTAATGAAAATAGAGCTAAAGACAACGAGCCCAAAAAACAAGACGCACCTAACAATCAGGATACCGAAGATAATAGCTGCTCTGCTCCCTATGAAAGTATGGAGTACGAGAGCGGTGCTACAGGAGTTTTTTCAGATCTCGAGCCTATGTCTGACTGCTATAATGCTTCTGCAAGTGAGTTGTCTACGGAAGACGACACAAATTCAACGAGATCTAAATTCTATCAAATGCTAGTAGACGCTGCGTTATGCGACATTGAAGTTACAAACGATGATCACCACTACGAATCAATACGTTTGAACGCTGATCCTATATATGAAGAAATTGGCGATATGCCACCACCTTTACCTATAAATCCACCACCAAACTCACTCATGGTTCTGGATGACGAGAAACGCAGTGGCTCACGGTCGATATTCGAAGGAGCATCAAAGTATGATATTCTGTCCTACTTGGTAGATGCTAAAGAAAGGGGGATCGATGATGAAGAAACATATGTTACAAATTACACGAACGAAAACGATTCGCCGTTAGATGAAGCCAAAAACAAGGAAATCAAAAGAGTTATAATTGACACCCACAGCAGTAACACAAGTCAACTGTCAAATGCATCTGACTCTAGCGAGGATAATTCCCTTATAATCCATCATGAGACCCTAGAAAAACCTCTGGCTTGTAAGAAAACGTCGGCAGAAATTGAAAGGAATGATTCTGGTGTTGGTTCCGAAACAAGTAAATCGTCTAGAAGTAGACTGCAAGGGAAAACGTCGCCATGTACAATTAGTGACAAAGACACTCCTATACACCTATGTGAAGACTGTGACACTACTGTTGAAACTCAGATAACTGAACAAGGTAACCCATACAAAAGCTTTTATATTATTTTAGGAACTGAAAACTAACACAAAATGTTTAAATATATAGTTTCAGGGTCCATCTACGCGCCACTGGTATGCCGAAAATGTGCCAAAAAGCGAGCTGAGAGGAAAGAAATCATAACGGAAATAGTAGAGACAGAAGAAAAATACGGACGTGACTTGCAGATTATTCTGGAAGAGTTTTACAAACCTATGTTGGTGGCCGGCCTTTTGACCCAAGAGCAGCTCAGTGCAATATTTTTAAATGTTGAAGAGCTAATCGAAAACAATCAAGTGTTGTCTGAAAAATTAAGAGACGGGCTGGAAATAGCTGTTGATCAAGGAGATGAGGTAAGTAATTTGAATGTTTTGCTACATATTGTAAAAAGAAATTATGGCGAATACCATTGGTTAGTCGGTTCAGATGGCTTATATTATGTACTGACCCGACAGACATTGTCCTGTAGTCAGTTAATGTGGTCGTGAAGTTACTTCTAATTTTTCGCGATATTTTCTTAATTTTTACATTCATAAGAACCTTCTCCTGACAATAACAAACACAACAAAAAAAATATTACGAAAGTTGGTCAAGCCGTTCTTGCGTGATGCCGTGACCTAGGGAAATTGGGATTAATTGTTATATACTCGTATAGAAATTATAATAATATGGTGTCATTCCCTTCGCCTGTTTTGTAGCTTTAACGTGTTTATCATTATGGCGTGTAACACAAGGTGAGATAGTGGATAACTAAATACAAAATCTATGAGACGTAAGTTCATAATTCTTTTTGACAGGACCTTCTCACCGTCAACGTAGGGAAGATTCTTCTGGAATGCTCCGGTATGCTGACTGCTTTCCAGTCATACTGCGTGAAGCAAGCTGGTGCCGCTCTACTCTTAGCCGGCCTAGAGAAAGAGAAGGAGCTATTGAGGATATTCTTGCGCGTCTCGCAGATGGAAAACGCCGTGCTGAGGAGAATGAACTTGAACTCTTTTCTCATGGTATGTTGGAGATTTTTGTAAAATTTGCAAATGCCAGTATTAATATCGTAATAAAATTGTTAAGTAAATTGACAGCCCACTTATATATGAGGCATCTAAGTAAGTACCTACCGTAAAGAAAATCCCATCAAAAACATTACATGTACAAAAATGCACAAGTCTCGCAACGCAGTTTATCTGCCGTAAAAAGTTGTGATATCGAATGTAAACCAAGTCGGTTAATTCAATACCTACCTACTAATTTATTTCTTTGGTAAATAGAGTGTCTTGGCAATTGCACACTTCAACATAAATCTACATAGCGCTTTGTACTTGTATTTGTTTGAAAGTATACCTACACGGAAGACTATATTATTTAGATTACTTAGTAGATTATGCTGCCGTGTACAATCGCCAAGACACTCTATTTACCAAAGAAATAAATAAGTAGGTAGGTATTGAATTAACCGACTTGGTTTACATTCGATATCACAACTTTTTACGGCAGATAAACTGCGTTGCGAGACTTGTGCATTTTTGTACATGTAATGTTTTTGATGGGATCTCATTTCTTTTTGTAGGTTTTCTTTCTTTATTAAGTTTTTTTTCGAAACACGCATCAACGCGCGCCTCACGCCTGGCGCCTGGCGCCCGGCCGAGGCCCCTTGCGAACATAGGTCATGCTCATAGATTATCATTCATGAACGAGTGTCTTTGCGTCTCCACAGATGCATATTAGGTATAAGGTACGTAGGTACCTATTTTAATGTACCTAGATAACGAATTTGTTCAACCTATAAAAGTGTAGGTAGGTATAGTATAGGAATTTGTATCTCTTTATCTGCGGTAGGTGTAGGTACCTATCGTGGAAGTTTTTAAAAAGCGCTCTACTGTCGAATTTCTCGCAGCCATTTCTCATTTTTAACCCCTGTTACCCATTTCATTCAATTTCAATGAAGTCTAATTATGAACTGTAAAAGTAACTTTGTAATCACATACAATTTAATGGGATTTATATGGGAATACAAAGTTATTTATGCAGATTATATATCTAGAAAACGGGATGAAAATTATGGAATGTCAGAATTTTTCCTTGGTTTATAGGCTAAACAATAGCTATATTCAAAATTTGTTACTTGTGGGACGGCTAGAAGTACCTTAGAATTTTGATGATCGGTCAGTCAGTCAGTCAGTCAGTCAGTGGGCAACGAAATTAAGCAACTTTGACTTGAAATAATTCTTAAACTACTGGTTCAAATTTAATGTAATTTTGATTATTATCTGTAAACGTGATGCCCTCTTGGTCACTGAAAATTTAGGCTTCTAGTTGTATCCATAACGAAGTTACAGGGGGTCGAAAATGGCCCGAATCGCTTCGAGAAAAGGATAGTACGGCCGTGCCTTTTGTTTTGCTCGACTTGGCGGGGGCACTGCCGTGCCCCCAGATAGAAAGTCTTGCTTGACTTATTTTTGTAGTAGAATGACCAATGAGCTGAAGAAATCTTACAATAATAGTGTATGAAATCAGAACTGTAATTGGAGATATCAGTAACGTTATTATTGGAGTGCACACATTAATAACTATCATCATCATCAACCTGAAGACGTCCACTGCTGAACATAGGCCTCCCCCTTAGACCGCCACACCGAACGACAATTTGCAACTTCCATCCACCGGTTGCCTGCGGCTCTTTTGTTGTCGTCTGCCCATCTAGTTACTTATATTAGATACCGTCTAGCTATTAATAAATAGTCCATAGTCAATAATTGACACGTGCATACCTTTTTAATTACAGGTGCCAGTACAACGCGTGACAAAATATCCCCTTCTTCTCTCGCGGCTGTACCGCTCGACCGCCGCCTGCGCAACGGAGCGGGATGACGTCAAGGCCGCACAGCGTTGCGTGGAGTCCCGGCTCGAGGAGATCAACGCAGCGGCCGCGGCCGCCGCCGCAGCCGCCAGGGACGTGCCGCTGTGGCGGAGGCTGGCGGTGGCGAGGCGCACCGCACATGACCTGCACGTCGCCGACATCAGGCTGAGGAAGATGGCGGTAGACGTGCTGGACTGGAATCACGAAGACGCCAGGTATGTCAAAGTCAAAACATTTACGGTCTTAATACAAAATATTTAGACCAGAGTTGAACAGGTGAGACTAAATATTTTCTCCACAAATCGACGTCTAATCCTCGCCTTTTCTAACTAAATCAGGAATGTCAGGATTGAGTAAAAAAACCGGAGTGATAGACGTCGCGCGATTTCGTCGAACGAAATTTTAGAAACCTCTGTTTAACTCTGGTCTAATCTTTTGTGGGAAGGCCGTTATTGTAAGTTGGCGATAATATAATATCGCACTTAAACAATTTAAACACTTAAATCTCATTACCAAAGGGAATAATAAAAAAATGAAATACGAGTATGATAAATTATATTATGGAGAAATTGAATCGTATTGAATTGGTTAAGGCTTGAGTTTAAAAAAGGATGCTTCCATTTCATGTGAATGTAGGAGTATTAGATTCTGAAATAAATTTCTAACGACTTGGCGTAACGATTGAAAAGTAGAGTATTGAATAATAAATAAGTTATTTATGAAAATTCTTTTCAGGTTTCCCAATTTGCGAATTATTAAATTTGTTATCTATTTTGATCTCAACTTTGAATGGTCTCAGTCACAAGCTCTCAGATGTTTTATATTGCCATTGAAAAACAAAGATCTAAGAGACGCATTGACTATATTCTTTAGAAAGATACACTAAATTGGTTCAGACTCTAAAAAATGCGTCGAACTTTCTATGCCTCTTTGTTCCATGTTTGTCGTGATCAATCTCTACGATCGTACGATTAACTATTGTTCGATGCTCTTCAAAAGATTTATAGTGGCATTTGAAAGCTGTTTTAAAATCTATCGGCACCGAGATCTCTCACTACTTTTACCACAAAATTGATAATCGGCGCTTTACGACGACGACGAGAATAGCCATTCTCCAGCTTTCCAAGGCTCTTTATGACTCGAATTCCGGCCAAAAACTAGTAATTATACCTTTTAAAAGGATATTGCTTCAACATTTCTCCCCACTTAACTGTTATCTAGAACGTTTCAAAAATATGCTATTAGACGATAAAAGCATCGGAAACGGCCATGAGCGCTAGCAGGATTAAAACGACACGCTTTACGAGTTCTAAACGTCGGGTAAACTGGATTACTTAAAGGGTTTTATAAGCCACGCAACCCCACTTTTTATGTGGACTAAAATGTTGACTTTGGAAGGGTGAAATGTGCACGAATTTGCGCAATCAAATCGAGCTATTTACGGCATACTATAAACATAAGCCCATGCATTACGTTTTGATGACGACACAAATGTGTGCGTTTTTTTTTATTACAGCACTTTTATAGTTTTCAATTTAATATAATTTTGATTGGCGCAGTTCACGAAATTGGACGAGGCTTAAAGACGAACGCTTGAGTAATAAGCCGGAGTCACATGCGAGTAATATTTAGTTTAGTGCGAAATTAATATTTTAGCCGCACTGCGATGCGAGTAGCTCCAAATTTATCACACGTAACTAACGGTAGCGCAGAACACGAAATATGGCTTGGATGCAATAATGTTCCCAGACCGAATTCAGACTGAAATTAAACTCAGCAGTCGCTTGAAATAAATTTCGCTACAAAATGAAAAATTTCAGTCTTATAGAGAACATTACGCAAATACAGTATTTGCGGTACGGTACATTAGTAGAAATTTAGTCTAATCTTATTGTTAAAATCAGTATCGTTACCTCGGGAATTGAAAAGGGCCCGCATAATTGCATTGACTGATAGATAAATAGAGAAAATTAAGCACTCAGCCGTCGGAGTTAGATTTCGGCAGCTAGGACCACTTTACCTGGACCTCTGGTAAATTGATTTTGCGGAGGGTGCCGTCACAATGTTAACAGTAACGACAAAGACTGTCTAACAATCGAGTTGTCCAACAATATTAGGCCCGTCTTAACCGGAGTTAAACACCTAAAAATAGTGTGTGCGAATGCTACACTCAAGTCAAGGAAAAAATAACCGAGCAGTGTCCTTCCTTCCTTACTGCCTATTTCAATTGAGCTGTTACACAAAAGGCTGTTCAACTTCCAAATAATTTTGTGTTTTACCCGCTTGTTTATAAGGTTCGCAATGGAAGGGAAGCTGCTTTTCACGCAGCCCAATGACAACAACTGGCGGAAAGGGCGCACCATCAAGCTGACGCCTATCAACGCTCTTTTGGTAACTAACGGAAAGGTAAGATGTTTTATAGCTGCCACTGTTTGCAATAAACTTGGTAATTAACAATGCTGGGGTCGTAATAAGCGACGCGGTGCGTGTAATATGGGAACAGCTTTTGCTTTTGGAGTCGTAAAAGTTTATGGCTGGATTAGGCAACCGCGCTAGCCAAGGGTGCAGTTCGAGACCTCAATCCGAGTTTTGGCTCTGCATTATTTTTCTTTACCCGCTTCTTCTGAAGCTTCTGTGAGTAAAAGTAGTCGGGACTTTTTTGTATTGAATTTCTACTGAATAAAACTGATCCCATGTTTTAGTTCTCACTTCCCCACTAACCAATTGCAATGAAAAAAGTGTTATTTTATACGATACAGTTATTCATTCGTATAAATTTAATGATACAGATCAAACAATCAAACCCATAAATAAATAATTATTCTCCCCACCAACCACCAATCAACTCCAATCCAACTAAACCAACCTCCAACCAACCTACCCTTATCCCCTTTACCAATTTCCAGCCAACGACGACCCACAAAACGACCGAGATCCGCGAGGTGCGGGAGGCGCGCGACCGCGAGGCCAGGGAGAAGGAGGGGGAACTCTTCGCCCGCAGCGGCGTCAGGGAAGCGGCGCTGCTGCTGGTCAGGGAGAAGGCTGGACGGTACACGCTGCAACGGGAGCCCCTGTTCTTGGACCGGTGCGTGGTCGCGGCTGACCACGAGCCAGACCATTTCTTCGAGGTTCACGAGATCACTACGAAGGACTCTTATATTTTTAAGGTATGATTACTGTGGTTCTGTTTAATTTCAGTGCTGATATTGCGATGATGATGATGATGATGATGCCGTTTCGTCTTATTAGTACAGATAAACTATGCCTTCAGAACGCCACGTGAATTCCTTATCGTGCCCACTTGAGAGGAAGATATTTTTTTGCATATTCTACATAAAATTGTATCATTTCAGGCAGAAGAAAACTCCCGCACGCGAACATGGTATCGTCAACTGCAGTACCATGCGCAAGGCGCAGGCACATGGCGCAAACGCCGGAACGCTCTCGCTAATATCATGATCAACCCGATGCTTACTAGGAACTAATATCATGATCATAATAATTACCTACCTATGTTATATGGGTACTAGTAAATATCGCGATCATTCCACGGGTTTAGTAGGAACTAGCTAATATTGTGATCCGGTTGAATGTTTCGTAGGAGCTAGCCAATAGCCTGATCAGATAATAACAAGGCTTGCCTTTACCATGATCAGATTGATATTAACTAGGAACTAGACAATATCATGATCGTACCGATGCTTATTACGATACCTTTATAATGCCATTTGTAAATGTTTAGCAGTGTTACAATAATAATCAAATAGCTAAGGAAGAAAAAGGGTTGATTACATCAGAAAACGTAATTTTAAATAGAATCTGTTACTGATATTCAAGAAAGTTAGGCATTTAAGTCCACTCAATTTGTGCTTCGAAAAAATTTAACATAAAGGTTACTATGATAACATGTTATATGATAACATACCTATTGTAAAACACACAATTGTTAGAAAAATAAATATCAAAAAGATTATGAATAAATGAACGTAGAGGAAATGATATTTTTGAAAAAATAACGAAATGTTTAGTATTGTAACATAACACAAATGAAACAAATAAATAATATGCGTGGACTGTCACCTAGCAGATGAAGAATGATAACAGCGAATTACCGGAACGAGCATTTTGTAAATATTTTCTAAAATATAAAATGGTGTCTAACGAATTAATTAAATTTCAAACAACATCGTTGAATTTACAAACAACGTTGAGAACATAATAATATCCGTTTCATATTTTAGTTCTGAAACATTTTGAAACATTGCATTTCATTTTTGTTAGAGTTTTAATGATGTGTCACCGAAATATTTACTTCTTGCATTCCTATGTGTTTTTTTTTGTAAAATTACTTTTTAAAATATTTTGCCACTAGTTATAATATTTAGCTTTACACCAAAACGTAGATGTTTTAACATATTAATGTGCCCTATAATTATTATTAATAAAGTAATAAATATGCAGTTATTAACAAATAATGAGTAGAGGAAAGGGAAATGTTTTATTGTAAATAATTAACTTTAATAGCTGTGATATCGTAATCCTTTTTTCAATAAAACACAAAAAAATGGCTTTCTAACATTCAACACACGTATTTTTATAGTTATTCATAAACTTCTTTTTTCATATTAATTTTCCGACTAGTCTTAAGGTTTTTTGTTCAATATTTTCAATAAATATAAGTAAAATATATAAATATAATAACTGTATTTATTGTATGTAAGTAGATTTTAGTTTGATGGAATCTCTAGTATTAAATGTTTTCATCTTTGGGAAATATTACGTATTTGTTATTATAATTTTAGAAGCAAGAGGAAATAAAGTAAATTAATTAAAGATTTGGCTTTTATTTCGAGCATTAAATTAATTTTTATTTCATTAAACAACGCTCATAGGCAACCGCCGAGCAATTTACAAAATTCGTTTGAATACAATAATTAATATTTACTTGTAGAATAAATATTAATTAAATGTCTGTTTTTATTAAGAACTTTTCGCTTATTTTTATTTCTATAAAAAATACAATAAAATATACTTGTAGAATAAGTACCTACCTACCACTAGAAATTACTTTATGCTGTTATTTCACAGACAATATAAGAGGAACGGGACCGGACATTAAAAAAGGAAAAAAAATGTCAATCAGGCAGCGCCGAACTAAGGCTGGCAAGACACCTATGCATACGTTCACAAACATTAACTAAGATTAAAATACGTGCTGAATCCGACCTAATGACCAAGGGTTGTCATATCAGTATACGCCATGTCATTTTAATTGAATAGATTGTTTTATATTTACCATCGAATACACTTCTCATCGTTTTAAACTTCTATCTGTTAATATTTTTTCTAAGTAACTAAGTACCTATATTATGAGAGTTTATATTATAAAGTTTTCGATATGTCTACATCATCTATGTTGAGCCAACTGAAAACTAACCGCAATCAGATCAATCAAACCGTAGCAGCTAAGTTTCTTAACCCCCAGTTTCTGAAACGTCAGTCAGCGTTGACAACAGATTAATTCTATTGCCATCCTTGTCATTTGTTTAGTGTCAGATAGAGACAACGATAGTTTTAATCTACTGTTAACGCCAACAAACGTTCTAGAAACCGGGGGTTACACATAATACGTTTTGGGTTTCTTTTTTCATCTCTATAATATTGAGCAGAATATCAAGGAATAGCGTCATAAAAACGTCGAGTGTGAGCGCGATCCGTCAAGAGGCGAGAGATGTTTTAATTATATCGTTATTTGCTCCGTCTACGAGAAATATCGGGGAAATGAGCCAGTCTCCCGTATTACATTTAGTATGAAGACTCATCTCATATCCAACCTATATTGTGTTTACGTTTGCCTCACACAGTATTCGTAATAAAAGAAACGTATTCTAGTCGGTTTGTGGATGGGAATCTGTGAGAACATTAGCAGGGCAATAAACTGCGGCAGCTTCGCGTACCGACTAACTAATTAGGCTGAAATAGGTATAGCTATGTTGCTAAGGACGTACTTAGTAGATTCTAAGCGGCCTGTGAGGCTCGACTAAAACTTATGCAAAAAGTCTGGTATTATGGTCGAATTAGGCACATCATCACTTTCTATTAAAAATGATGTCTCATAAATGGTGATAGGCTGATCAAGAGTTCGGCACACAAAAGCAACGGTTCTGGTTTTCTTGTAGGTACTAATGATATCTATTTACGGTATTTACGGTGACATTGACGCTAATCTATTTATCCCATACTAAACGGAATAATAGTGATGTGTTGTATGTCTTATCGTGTAATAAATATTTGTTATAAGCATCAGTATACTGCACATACACCCATCTATTTGCGCAAAATGTGAGTAAAGTTATATAATTATTGTCGAAAGGCTTATGTTATTTACTGTATCTTATGTATTGACACGGAAAGCTAAAAGTATTATCAAACTTATTTATATACTGTCCTCTAAAAACATAAATCTTGATAGCAACTTCCTGATTGTCATAATTAAAGTTCGCACCCTATCTTTAAAAACGGGCTTCAACGTTGGCTTATTTAATAATTGTAATGGCAAACTTATTCCGCAAATAATGAAAGTTATATTACGTTTCTAAAATTTGAGTTTACTCAAATTTGTATTTTATGACATTGGGTTAAGACTGTTATGTTTTAGAATCAGCTACTGTTCTACGTTTGCGCAATATTATAGAACATACACGTAAACGCTCCAAACTTTATTAGTTAGAAGTATGTTTCGATGGTAAGATCTAACCACAGATCTCGCTAGATTATTTAATTAGGTAAGCGGTTAATTTTCAGTCAAACTATTACGCACACTTTGGTTTTGTTAGAATTTACTCAAATACTTTTCAATGACTAACTACACATTTATTTGACGAGAACGTGTGGATAACTCGTGGTAGGGGGTCCCCTAAGTGAAATCGAATCCTGTTTGTTGTAAACCCTTTACTGACGAGTGGTACGAGTGATAGCCACATACTAACGTAGCTTTTCAAGATAAGTCCACTTGTGATCCTGCAAAAGTAAAGTAAAAGACCGATATTCGGCGCCTCGTGCTGCATTCTGTTTAGAAGAATCATAAGCCAGCTAAATAACTACGTCTCAATAATGATGTCTCATTTTGAGTCACTGCACCGCTCCAGTTAGTTATTAGTGCTAACTAGGTTGCATTCAATCGATTCAATCCAGATTGCAAATCTGCAAGTTATATCGAGGAACAAACTTGGCATCGGAAAGCCGCTGCTTCTTGTTGCAAACTTGCTTAAACAGTTCTGACAGAGTTAAAGCTTGGTTGCTAAACACGGTTCGTTTCTGAACAGTAACAGGTTTTCACACCACAGATAATATTATATTACGAGTATTATTTAAGTTCATACATTGAGATGCCCAGTTACATTAAATAAATTCTTCATTATAACACCACATGACAAAGAGAATTAGGTATATTGCAATTTATTGTGCTTCACGTTAAAATTTATTACATTTTTGTCAGTGAAGGTAGACATATTTTTAGTAAGTATTTCCTGTATTGTAACTTTTGAATAATGGTGTCAATAATAAATTATTGTATAGTATTTTAGATTTTACCTACCAACTCTGGAAAGACTAGGTAAGTGGAGTGAATTTATTTATGTTTATTGTGCAATATAGGTACCTACCTATTCTTTCTTTCTTTAGATAGGAGCGTCAAATTTGCGTGTAGTTAGTAGCTAGTATCAGTTAATTTTTCCAGTTTGTAATACAAATAAGCAAATTCGCGGCACGTTACTGGCACTGCATCTCAGATGCGTCTGACGCTCGTCACGTTGAACGCATGTTTACCTAAAGCCCTAGGGCCTAGATACTCCAAAAGAAGTAACTCAGCGTGGTTAGGAGAGTGACATCGCGTTGGTTAAAGTTACAAACAAACCAAGACAATGGCGGGTGCATTGGGTGGGCGGTAGGTAGATTCAACGGAGCTGTGAAATGGAAGTAATTTAATAAGCAGAAGTGTGAAATGGCAGTGGTCTGGCTTATCAGCGGAACCGATATCCGTTGGGGTAAAATTAAGGCTGTGGTGGATTCTTACCAACTTAGTATTTTAGAACGCGAAGCTCTGAAAAGAGATAAAGTGACGTGATAAAATGGGTAGAGAGAACATGAATTATCCTTTTGATAATTTAAATCTGAATAAGCAAGCACTTGACGGCTCGTTTGGCGTAGTGGCTGAGCAATCGGACTGCTGCGCTAGGGGTTGCGGGTTCGATTCCCGCCTGGGACAAATATTTGCGCGATCCACAAATATTAGTTTCTGGTCTGGGTGTGATGTGTATGTGAAATTATATGTCTGTAAGCGGTACCCACGATACAGGAGCAATCCTAGTGTGGGCTAAGTTATAAAAAAAAACAAAAAAAAAATACTTAGATAAAGTTAACATTCGGTTGAAATAGAGGTATTTGTTTGCCAAATGAGGCACAGCACTGGCCTAGTGTCATGTTTTGATAGAGTTTTGCTTGCGAATCGTCAGAATTTACGAAAGTGCCTAAATCTTATACAATATTGAAATCAAATTAATATTTTCTAAGTACACATTTACACGTTCGTAAGCAGGTCTAGGGCCTGTAATATTCAACAGTCAACAAGCCGTGAGTTTACTCTAGTTTCCTATATCTACACCTAAGCATAGGTGAGGCAACTAACTTTAACACCTAAGCGATTCTCGGCTTTGTTGCGTTAGTAGGTACTTGGTAAGTATATCAGTATTAGCACTTCTCTGATAGGTGCGTTAAATTTTTATGAAGGTCGTTCCAAGGCTTCGAACACATTATTTGTGTAGGTAGAAATGGGTAGGCAAATTTGACATAGAATTATTTTGATCAATTTCTAATATTTCGCTCTAAAACTACCATTACATATCTCGTACATATACATATACATAGACTAGAACTAGTATTACCTTATCATAATAAGAATTGCATGACAATCATGATTGCAGGTGGCGAGTTTTTGTTACGAATCGTTAAACAGAGTACCTACTTACCTACCTACTTTAATGGTAAAATGTCGTGCCTATGAATTAAAAAAAGCTGTCTTTATAGGTATTTGTGTGAGAAGTAAGTCGAGTTGAAATTTGGCATGCCTTGTTGAAATTAAGTCAGTCCAGCGAATCGGACAGCGGTCCCTATACCTAGCGGTCCCAATCGCCGGAAGCCTCTTGCATTCAACTGCAGCTCCAAAGACAATGTAACAGCTGTTATGGAGACGGTGCGCAAATTTTATGACCGAGAAGGTAGGGAAGTGGAGTGGACTCCTCAATGAAGAAACATTAATTGGTTAGATGGTGTATGGACTTATAATGCTGATACAAAATTAACTGTAGTTCCAAAAATTTTTTCTTTTGTTTTAAAAAGGAAAAAAAAAATTGTATACAGTTTTAGACTTCTGGCATGGTTGCCCCTCCAAGGCAGTTTCAAATATGATTTATGTCATAGGTAAACTAAATAGTTTTTACGACGTCATAAAGCTCAGATTACAACACAGTCAATTGACCTTTATATCGCCAATAAAGCGATGGTAGTCATAAAAATACTATGTTTTAGCTAAATATACTGGAAATGAGCTTTTGTGGAAGCAAACTTTTGTTTATAGGCGTATGTAGTTAAATTTTGATTTAGTAGGGTCTATCCTGTTTTAATTCACGTAAGTTATATTGGACCCGCCCCGTTGACGCGGTTTTGCCGAGTAGCGCTGAGGTCTGTACCCACTGGCTACGATTCAAAAGGTAGTAAAGTAGTAATATAGCATGTGGTTATGAAGACAGAATATAAACCTTGGATAGTTGAACGTTTCTAATGTTGAACGAAATACTATAAAAGTGTTCTATAATTATGACATCAGAATGACCAATATAAGGTAAATTTAAAAAACAATCTTTCCCAGAATTTGAAATCTGTGCAGTAAAAAGAAACATTGGATTTTAACGTGATATATAATATATCTGTGTATCAAATAGACTTCTCGGGTTATGGAAGGAATACTTTTTGTCAAGTCTATTTAATAAAACATAGTGGATAATGACCATGAAGTAGCAGAATCTTGGCGTGAAACAGTCGGGACTTATGGATGTTATAACTTTGATTAATAGATACTTAGTGGAAATTACTTTTGAAAATACCTACATACATTTACGATTGAAATTCACCTCTGATTTATTATGTTAGGGTTTTAAACGGTCATAACACGTATATCTACTTATATTATACGTATAGGTGCGCATATGTAACTATCTCTTTTTGCTATCTCTCTACTATCTCTCTCTGTTTGCGTTCTTTTCACAGCTAAACTAATTTAATAGGACTTAGTTTGAGCTCTGGGGAAGAACCTAGGATACTTTTTACTGGGATGAACTCCGTGGACAAAGCTGCGGGCTTATGCGAGCTCAGTCATTTACAATTTGCATACTTAGGGGTCAACTGTCATTACTATAATTAGTAGGTAGGTATACTAGTACCCAACTTATAAGGCGCGTCGTGAATCTTCGTTCGCGCAGAAAAGAAAGTATGGTCCGAAGATTAACGAAAGAATGCTTAAAACTTACAATCAACCTAAGATCACTATAATAAGGTTCATAATACACTGCAGCTGTTAGTTCCATCTCACTCTAAGCTCGCTAAGATGGCGGCGGCTGCCGACCAATAACGGTCAATAGCATTTCCCGCGCTTTGAAAATTAATTCATCTTCTGCGCAGGTACATCGGTAAGCCATATCAGTTGGGTACTACTGTACCTATCTAACTAGGTTAGCCTGAACTGAAAGTCAATAAAGCGTAGACAGAAAACATCTGTTTTTGTATTGTGGTTAGAGCGCTAAATTGTTCCTAATATCTTATATGACTGGCTTTCGCGTATTACTGAGCATAAAAATATAACCCTTCTTCGACGGTCGGGTAAAAGATTCTATTTACCAACTTTTCATCGCTTAGAAGATATTAAAACGTAACATTATAATGTGCTTAGCTACACAAAGGATATAATAATACGAGATATATCTTCCATAACCCAATAAAACCTGCTCTTTACGCTTTCAAGTAACACCAAAATACAATTTCCATCCTTAAAACTTTGGCCACCTACCTATTTACTTAGATAATTAAATTTTTGCGGTCCTCAAGGGTCGTTGAAAGCATTTTGTTAATTCATTTTTCATCAGAATTTTATGAAAGTTTCAGCATAAATCCCTTAGAGGGACTTAGTAATAAATAGAATTTGTTATTAATTCAACATCTCGAGGGTCTTGAGGAAAACTAAATTATTTCTAAACTAAATAGGTCACGTTATACTTGCCTATGTAGAGATAAATATTAGATGGGAAAAACGGGACCACGTATATTCATAATAAAAATTCATAGGCACTGACTCAGGTCGAATTGGTCGCCTCCACGCTTCGAGCGTTTCCGACGCGTTTATTTTGGTCAAATTCAATACCGCGACGGTTGTTTGGCTTCGTCTTAGTAAGTTTCGCGACATCATACTCGTAGCATAATGAGAACAGAATATAAAATACCTTTATTGTACACCAGTGAATATAAATATACACAAGGTATAGAAACATTTGCTCCAGACCAAAGAAGACAAACTCCAAAGGAATGAGTATTTATTTTTATCACAAACAAGTTCAAACAAAACTGCTTGTAATCATCCATCAGTAAAATATATAGATTCGACAAACCGGCGTTTTTGTGGAACCGTGTGAAAGCTGTGATAGTGTAGTGGGTGAAGGTCTAGCTGCCAAGCAGGGGGTAACCAGTTTAAATTCCAGTGCGGGCACAGTACCAATGTTTCATTAAAAACATGTGCCCGTAATTATCACTCGCTTTTCGGTGAAGAATTATTTCGGAGGCATTCTATCCAGGAATCCAAAACAGGGCTGGCAGTTTGTACATGTCTTCGGTACATCGCGATCGCTAAATCCGTAGCAATTAACCACGCTCGCAGTAACGATACTTTCGTTAAATGCAAGTCTAGGGAAATTTGGTAGACAACATTCAATAAAAATCATTATTTTTCTTCGAATATTTACAGATTCTTTGACAACCTTAGCTCAGAAACAATTACGTTTACTTTGTCCCACGATCTCAGTTTCATCTTAACTTATTATGTAGATTTCATACTAGAAGTTCTTAAACTTTCGCGAACTGAATACATGTTAATTAGTATTTAAACGGGTCTAATTCGCGCACAAACGAATATCAAAATATATAATTTTGACATACCTCGACGTTTCGACCAAGTTACATCGGCCGTGGTCACGAGAAGACTGGTGAATGCGGGTATCACCGTCCGGAGCGGCAGGTGTTGTTTCCAACTACCCGCGTTTGATCTTGCAAAACATAATCGTCACGACATACAATACTAACAGTATCCGAAGTCCCACTTGAACATAAGTTGCGCCGTACACACTTGCTAATTACTGGATTCCATGATCCAGACAACCTAAACCCATCTTCCCGATTGAAATTCCGGTACTTCTTGATTTCAATCGCTTCACGAACAATTCTAGGATAGAAATGACGATCAGTGGAAAGGATCTTCGGGTCATGTAATTCGATCCAATGGTTTGGTCCTGAATCAAGCAAGTGCTCGGCTATGGCTGACTTGTTCACCTGACGGTTCTTTACTGCTGCGATATGCTCCTTCACTCTTTCCGCGATAGTACGCTTCGTCTGTCCGATGTAAGAGCTACCACAACTGCAATCAACCTTGTATACCCCCGGTGTCTGGAATGGTATCACATCCTTCGCCGTCCTAACCTGCTGTGCTACTTTGGATAACGGAGTATATACAGTCTTCATGGAGTATTTTCTCAGTACTGCTCCAATTTTGTCCGTTACCCCTTTCACATATGGCATGTATACCATTTGCCGGGCGACCTCAAAGTCAACCGCCTTCTTCGGGTATCTTCGTCTAGGCAACCTCTTCTCCACTTTGTAGCCGTTCCATTTAAGCACCTCCTGAACATGCGACAACTCCGTCTGCAAATGCTCAGGGTCACACAAATCATGGGCACGGTCCACCAAAGAATTAACAACAGACCGTAAGTGGCGGGGATGGTGGTGAGAAGAAGCATCCAGATATCTGTCAGTGTGAGTTGGTTTTCTGTATACAGAGTGCGCCAAAGAACCATCCGGACTCACCATCACATTCACGTCAAGAAACGCCAGAGCTCTGTCCACTTCCATTTCAAAAGAAAATTTGATCTTCGGATGAACGGACTCCAGACGAAGTCGAAGTTGTTCCACTTCCTGCCGACCTCCTTTTAATATACAGAAAATATCGTCAACGTACCGCTTCCACAAGCTTACCGTCGACGACTGCAGCACTAAAGCAGACTCCACATGTTCCATCCAGATATTAGCTAAAGCCGGTGCCACTGGGCTGCCCATAGCAACGCCATCTATCTGAATGTAGTACTGCCCGCGATACAAAAAGAAATTCCCGTCCAGGCAGTTACGAAGTAAAACCAAATAGTTTTCCGAGATATCATTATCTTTGAGCTTCTGTCTGACTACATCAAGGCATTCTTTTACTGGAACGTTGGTAAAGAGTGACTCCACATCAAAACTCACCATAATATCACTCGGTTCCAGCCTTATGCTCTTGACAATCTCAACGAAATGGCGCGAATCCTTCACATAAGAAAATGTCTTCCCAACTAATGGCTGCAGTACACCCGCTACGTACTTCGCAAGATCATAAGTTGGTGAGTCAATTTGACTTACAATGGGCCGCAGAGGTACGTTCGCTTTGTGTACTTTAGGCAAACCATAAAACTTAGGTGGTTGCACAATCTTGGGCTTGTACAGGCGTTCATAATCTTCTTCCGTGAATAGTTCCTTATAGTCCTTTATAACGGTACGTATGCGTCGCGTGACTCGGGCGGTCGGGTTATAGGACACCGGTTTGTAAATGTTGGTATCACTCAACAAATTCTGCACTTTAGTGTCGTAGTCAGCCGAGTCCATCACTACAGTGGCGTTGCCCTTATCAGCCCTTAACACCAAAATATCCTCATTTTTCCGAATATTGTTAAGAGCCACACGCTCTTCCATAGTGATATTACTTTTAGGTAGTTTAGCCTTTCTCAAAATTACAGCAACATCCTGCCTGAGAGCCTCAGCATCCACAGGTGGCACCTTGTTGCGAATAATGGCCGTTTCTACGTTGCTGATGACGTTTTCATAAGGAATTTGCCGGGGTGTTAATGCGAAATTCAACCCTTTCGCCAATATCATCTGCGTTGGGTCATCGAGCAAGGTGCTAGATAAGTTGATCACCGTCTTCTGAAACGTCTGCTCACGGGTCACACTACCCACAGACTTACGTGCAAGCAACTTTTCAAACTTCCTGTTATGGCCCTTACTGCTCAAGTCATATGTACGACACGCTTGTTGAAATGTTATACGATCACACAAATCATAATCATCACACGACAACACCGCACTACACTCTGTATGTAACTCGTACAACTGTCGTTGCACACGGTCAAGGTCACAGTGACTGTTACGTATCAATTGTTTCAAGAGACGGACACTCGCGTTGTGTAGAATTTCTCCGGAGAATGCGATATCACTGCGCGGCTTTATTCGCACACAAGTTGGAAGTAAGTTCGAATCGCGACACTTAGTTAAAAACATCAACGAAGTTTCCAACCGCACCCGTTTTTTCCGCAGAAATTCTAGATGACGAATTTTATTTGCAATATCCGGCCCGTATCGGTTTGCAATAGAAGTTCTTAAACTTTCGCGAACTGAATACATGTTAATTAGTATTTAAACGGGTCTAATTCGCGCACAAACGAATATCAAAATATATAATTTTGACATACCTCGACGTTTCGACCAAGTTACATCGGCCGTGGTCACGAGAAGACTGGTGAATGCGGGTATCACCGTCCGGAGCGGCAGGTGTTGTTTCCAACTACCCGCGTTTGATCTTGCAAAACATAATCGTCACGACATACAATACTAACAGTATCCGAAGTCCCACTTGAACATAAGTTGCGCCGTACACACTTGCTAATTACTGGATTCCATGATCCAGACAACCTAAACCCATCTTCCCGATTGAAATTCCGGTACTTCTTGATTTCAATCGCTTCACGAACAATTCTAGGATAGAAATGACGATCAGTGGAAAGGATCTTCGGGTCATGTAATTCGATCCAATGGTTTGGTCCTGAATCAAGCAAGTGCTCGGCTATGGCTGACTTGTTCACCTGACGGTTCTTTACTGCTGCGATATGCTCCTTCACTCTTTCCGCGATAGTACGCTTCGTCTGTCCGATGTAAGAGCTACCACAACTGCAATCAACCTTGTATACCCCCGGTGTCTGGAATGGTATCACATCCTTCGCCGTCCTAACCTGCTGTGCTACTTTGGATAACGGAGTATATACAGTCTTCATGGAGTATTTTCTCAGTACTGCTCCAATTTTGTCCGTTACCCCTTTCACATATGGCATGTATACCATTTGCCGGGCGACCTCAAAGTCAACCGCCTTCTTCGGGTATCTTCGTCTAGGCAACCTCTTCTCCACTTTGTAGCCGTTCCATTTAAGCACCTCCTGAACATGCGACAACTCCGTCTGCAAATGCTCAGGGTCACACAAATCATGGGCACGGTCCACCAAAGAATTAACAACAGACCGTAAGTGGCGGGGATGGTGGTGAGAAGAAGCATCCAGATATCTGTCAGTGTGAGTTGGTTTTCTGTATACAGAGTGCGCCAAAGAACCATCCGGACTCACCATCACATTCACGTCAAGAAACGCCAGAGCTCTGTCCACTTCCATTTCAAAAGAAAATTTGATCTTCGGATGAACGGACTCCAGACGAAGTCGAAGTTGTTCCACTTCCTGCCGACCTCCTTTTAATATACAGAAAATATCGTCAACGTACCGCTTCCACAAGCTTACCGTCGACGACTGCAGCACTAAAGCAGACTCCACATGTTCCATCCAGATATTAGCTAAAGCCGGTGCCACTGGGCTGCCCATAGCAACGCCATCTATCTGAATGTAGTACTGCCCGCGATACAAAAAGAAATTCCCGTCCAGGCAGTTACGAAGTAAAACCATATAGTTTTCCGAGATATCATTATCTTTGAGCTTCTGTCTGACTACATCAAGGCATTCTTTTACTGGAACGTTGGTAAAGAGTGACTCCACATCAACATATTTTGATATTCGTTTGTGCGCGAATTAGACCCGTTTAAATACTAATTAACATAGATTTCATACTGTTGCATTTACGGTACGTTATATGAATTAGCGACCGATATCAGTAGCTGACTAATGTACAGACTGTCGCCCCAGGCCCTCGTGGTTGTGATTATGGCCTGGTCCTTCTCGCGAAAGTTACGGGAGACCCGTGCTCAGAAGTGCGTGATGATGATGATGATGTTGATGATGACGATGATGCGGAAAGAACACCGGACGCAAATGCATATATTGTCAATCGAAAAAATAGCGTCTGTATGTTAAACACCGTTTGGTGGAGATTTACTTAGAACTAACATTCAGTGGTGTCTTATATAGGTACATAGGAGACCGTTACTCGCCCACCCAAAAACTGGTCGTTTCCCTTTACCCACACATCTTCATTAATGTGATGCACACAAATAAAACTAACAGGCCATACTAATCGCGGAAACAGTGGTCTGTTACAAATTGTATGGGTTAACGAGTGGGCAGAGGATTCGTATAATTAATGTATTCCTGTGTGAGGACTTTATCTGTGAGATGTTTGTTCTTTGGATTATTTGCAGATGTTGGTTTTTGTGTGATAAAGTGGCGGATTAGTGACGAGATCATGTGAGTTGCCATTCGTTTGGTTATAAATAAATTGTTTGATCGAATCACCGAGTCATCATTTTAATAAATGAACCAATTTTGTAATATTTTTTTTGATGATGAGGATTTATGATTTTACAATATTTTTTTTATAAATGTTGGTTATGAAGCTAACATTTATATTTATATTAAATGTTGGTAAAATGAAAGGATACCCCAAATTACACTCGTAATTCCGTGTAGACAAAAATATTAATTATTATGTGTGACCACATAACACTGGTAATTGAGTGTGACCAAATTACGCTGTGACCAAGCTGTCAATGATTTTCGAAAAGTACTGTACCGTGTACAACACTTCTCTCTTTTCAGTTCTCCAATGGGCTGCGAAGTTACAGGATTAGATCTTTGCAAATACACCGTCTCTGTTATTTTCTGACTTTTTATGTTTATGTTTGTTTACTCCAGGGACTGGAGTTAATGTAGTCACTTGAATTTAAAATGGCTAGTTCATTGAATATTCTTATCAGCCTTCGAGCTTTTAGTGGAACTTTTAATATTGAAAAATGAGAGCCTTTAAGGGTAATTACTTTAAATTGAGATGGGACCGGATGTTTTTGACATTACCTCAGAGATGTCTAGCTAAAAGCTTTTTTGTTTTGCACTTATCGTTAGTTAAATATAAATCATAATAATATGTTCAGTGAAGACATGTGCAAATTTTGCAAGTTGTTCATTAAGCTGTGTCACATTGGTTGCTCGATATTTATTGAAATGTTTACTACACTGCGGTAGTCACCGCAATATATACATTTATGTGACAAACTGAAATGCTTTATTATGGTATGTGATGTGCATGTGAAATTATATGTCTGTAAGCGGTACCCACGACACAGGAGCAATCCTAGTGTGGGCTGAGTAAAAAAATAATAGAATAAAAATAAAATCCGGTGCCTTTAAATCCAAAACAGTGCTGTAATCTACATATTATAGTCATTGTCATTTCAGCAGGGCAATGCCGGGCCGCAGCGTGTTGGATATACTGCCAATTGCAATAAGTAGACTAGCCATATCTAAACTACACTCCAATTGCCTGTAGACTCAACTCTCATCGTGTAGTGAGGAATAATAATAAAAAAAATAATTAATAGAAACAGTTTAAAAATATACAGACTCCACGACAACAGGCCAGATAGCCCGAGACAGTGAATTAGTTAGTTGCATTATTTAGTAGCCATTACTAAAAATCCATTAACTATACATATATAAATATTATTACATACGTCATCTACATTATTTCCTGTCGACGCCGCCCCACCTTAACAACCCAAATTGACTTTCTAATACCATCCAAATCAGGCCCATACGAGCGTTCCCGCTTCAACCTAACTGGAAACGATTCAATCAATACCGTCGGCTGGACCTTTGTACCTTGGACATTGTGGACCCTTGTAACATGTGGAGGCCGGGTTCTCGCAAATTGTGTCGAATGACGAATGAAGTAACAAATTCAGACAGCGCTTGGCTGAGCTTTTGATTGTTGGCTACGCGCACCCGTCGCTAGGTGATGCTGGTAGTACCTATAACCAAGTTGCTAACGATGCTGGAACGATAGAAAGAGCAACGTATGTAATATTGTTAGGATAGGTAACGAGGTTTTGTTGTTACGACGGGGTAGGTATAAATTAGTTATGTTATGGAGTTATCAACGGTCAAGATGGGTGTTATTTTGCCGTGTTTATATTTATGTTAATGCCACATAATATTATTTACTACACGTATCTAGTTATTTATCAATAAAATAAGTTCAAGACTTTAAAAATTCAGTTTTATGTTATAATTGTTATTGTGATTTACTGTATTTATCTATTCATCAACTTTTTCGCCCAACCAGCGATATTTTCCACACACCCGAAAAAATAAAAATAATGTTTATAACTGCGCCGGTACCTTTTTAAAGAACACTTAGAATTCAGGTGAAAATACATATAAAAATAAAGAAACTAAGAATATCCAAACACCACATTTTCCTAACAAACCTACATTACGTATTTACAACATAGTCCTAAGTTCGTTAGTCCGTCATAATTTATCTTTTCCCCTACTATTGTCCTTTCACCAGACTGCCCTCGTAGCAGAGTAGTTTGCAATTTAAATCAGTGGTTTAGGAGTCTTAATATAAATAGGTACCTACAGAGGAAGGAACATGCAAAGTTATATCAAAATAATGTCAAAAGGCCAAGTAAAAAGGATCTCCTGCGAACCCAATACCAAAAACCCCAAAGCACCCAAAATAACCCAAAAAATATATCCAAGAAATCCAAAAAAGCACCCAAAATATCAAAAAACCCCCGTGTGTGTTCTGTGTTTAGAACAAACACTGTTCCACTCAATCTAACGCTAGGCGTCAGCATGTAGTGTTCATTTCGCACTTACCCTCTTGACGCCCAAAAAGGGTCAGCTCATTTGCCGTCAGCAACGCTCAAATGGCGCAGGTCTACGTAAATACAATTGCGGATACAACAAATACCATTGAAGTATAGTTATGTACCTATAGAGACTACATGAGCATGTACAGATAGAGGTTTTGGCTAATGTCCGTACAAAGAAAGTACACCAAAAAAGATCTTGATGCAGATAAAATATAAGAAGTGGCTGAATCTATTGCAAGCGAAAAATAATGGGGGTACCACCGCATAAGTTTTACCTTTTCCTACTAGCTACTTATGCTCTAGAAATGTTACATTTAAGTAGCTAAAAACGGGTCTAATTTGGGCACAAACTAATAAGCATACCTATTTTGAAAAAAAAAATGATTAAAATATACAGGGTGTATCGGCAAGGTGTAGTAATATTGAAATGTGGGTATGTGTACCTGGTGATGAATCATTTGCCAGGGTACTAAAACCTGAAATCGATAATCGATTTTTTCACTCAAATTGACAAAATAACTAAATATTACAACCCTAACATGATACGGATGACGTCACGTTACGCGGGTCACTGGCATTGAATTATTTCTGCCGCAAAGTGCGCCGCGCTCTTTGAATTTGCCGACAATATTTTAGGGTTCAGTATTGTAACAAATTTGAAAGCCTCTAAAATTCATTTCAGATACTTACCGCCTTAGAATAGAATTTTGGTAGGTTCATTACACGGAGCAGATATCACTCAGCCGCCAAGAAATACTTTTGTCAGGTTGCATCTGTCCGGGTTGGTACAAATTGGTAAAAAACATTATTTAAAAAACAAACGGAACCCTTAGTACTTTTACGAATTTTGTATTGACGGATTTGACGGCGGGCCTAGTTTTGTTTGAGTAATGCCGCCGGCTAGAGGTGTAAAAGTAACGAAACAGTCTTACCCAACTTATATGGCGCGTCGTGAATCTTCGTTCGCGCAGAAAATAAAGTATGGTCCGAAGATTAACGAAAGAATGCTTAAAACTTACAATCAACCTAAGATCACTATTATAAGGTTCATAATACACTGCAGCTGTTAGTTCCATCTCACTCTAAGCTCGCTAAGATGACGGCGGCTGCCGACCAATAGCGGTAAATAGCATTTCCCGCGCTTTGAAAATTCATCTTCTGCGCAGGTAGAACTGCGATGTGCAACAGCTGCAGTGTATTATGAACCTTATAATAGTGATCTTAGGTTGATTGTAAGTTTTAAGCATTCTTTCGTTAATCTTCGGACCATACTTTGTTTTCTGCGCGAACGAAGATTCACGACGCACCATATAAGTTGGGTAAGACTGTACATGTTAGCCTATGCCTCAAGTTCACTGACATTGCCCAGCTGATAACTAGGGTTGAACGATGGTTAGTTTTGCAGTAAAGTTTGACGTGTATTAATTCATTATCGTAACTACTTACAGATTTATAGTACCTCCAGACTACTTCGAAATATGTATGTGTATGCGTAGTTTCAGTATTACTACACCTTGCTGTTACACCTTGTATAATTAATAATCATTAATTATTGGCAGGTAAGGGCACACAAATGATTGTACGTAATTGATACGTGTTTTACGAAATATTCACGATCTACTGTCATAATCGGAAAGCTTGAAGGTGAAATTAATATTACCTTTCAATGGAATTTATGGAAAATGTAATACAATAACCGATCATGTACTAATACAATACAATATAATAATTATTTATTTGTTTACTATACAATTTAATACCTACATTAATTTTCTATCTCTCTCTCTCTCTCGTTGTTGACTGGTTCGCGTTATTTGCCATCGCTCTGCCTGTCTGATTTAGCAAATGACAAAAAAAAGTGACTAATCCGCAGTTTCTGGAACGTTAGTTGGCTTTGGCAGTAGATTAAAACTATCATTGTCTCTATCTGACACTAAACAAATGACAAGGATGGCAATATAATTAATCTGTAGTCAAAGTTGGCTGACGTTTCAGAAACCGGTAGTAAGGCACGTATAAGTATTTCTATCTAGCCTACGGTTGTACCCAGATTTGAGTTTACGCTGCCCACCCCGACGCCATTACACGATGTGCACCGTTTCTTTGTATCGTGTTGATTACTGATTGGCTTAGTTAGCGGCTTTGTAGTGCTTTCTGGTTTGCAGCAAACGTACATGACAACTGTGTTGATTGCAAAGGTGCAGAACAACCCAATCGTATTATGTTAGGTTAGTCATTGTCTCTTGCTTCATTCAGGTTATTTTGTTATCGCCTGAGTGATATTTGTAGAAAACTCCAAAGCCACTAGGAATAACAAAAACGCGTTCATTATATACTCTAGACTAGTAAATTTTCTTGGTACGTCAGACCATTTGGCACTAATTGCTATTAGATAACGGTCTCCTCAAAAATCTCCCCACTTCTTTCTGAATATTAAAGCACTAAACCAAATCAATAACCGTGACAGGGTACCTATTGTTACTACTCGGCCTCACAACACGGCCTGTTCTACCCTATTCGCCTCTTTTATCCACAAACAATAGTGTTCTAGTTTATTCCCCTTCCAGTAAGGGGTTCCAGTAAGAAAATACTTCAATACCTTTCAAATAATACCGTTTCAACTGGAGTCTCGATTACGTTACAAACGGTGCTGTAGTTGAAAAGGCCCAATGACCGATCTCCTCAGCCGTTCCCATTTCTAACTCGAAATGAGGTCTTGGTATAGTCGCAGTACGAATTTGTACTCGGACACTCTTAGGATACGGTTCAGTTTGGACTGATGGAGGGAAGTTAGAAATAATATGTGCTGTTTGAGTTATAGAGCTAGCTTTTCAATAGATCCTTACCTTTACTGATCTAGGACTGATTTTTAGTACACCTCACTAAAGGACCCAGACAGCGGGTGCGTTTTTGCTTGAATGCTCTTATTATTCCATTAAGATTTTCTATACCTATTTTCTTTGTTTTTTATAAATGAAAATCTGGAATCTAAGACAGAATTGATGTTTACGATCACACCCCATTTGTTGAACCTCCTAATTTACCTTTACACAATTTGCGTGGTGTAACTCGAGCATGCTTTTGAACCCCACGAATTACAATCAAGGAAAAGATAACCCGCGACGGTGACTAAAGATTTATAAACCAATGTCGTGAGATTGTAAACCTCGAAATAAACTTCACAAACCGGTACTTATTAGATATACTTACCTTTTTTGGCCTAAATGGAACGCTACAATAGTCACAAGGAAAAAGGGGTTTCAAGTGAAAATAAAATTGTTATGATTATTTTTAACTTTAGGCCTAGAAGCTTTGCGTCGTTTAATTGCATTGTGCAATTGGTAATGTTGCACACAGTCTTTTTTTTTATTTTAATAACTTATTTTGCTTCTGTACCTACTCTTACTAAGTCAGTTCGATGTAATGTATTGTAAAGATTCTGCTAGACAATTTTAACACCTATTTTGTTGGAAAATAGACTATAAGTACTTACTAATAATAAGTATACGAGGCGTAAATCAACAGAGTTGCGCTAAGTCTACCATACCATGTAATGCATTATCCTAGAATTCGCTTAAATTACTACGTATCTATACCATTACGATAATACTAATTAGGAAACTAATTTTATCCTTGTTATATCCCAATTACAATAACTATGTCAATCGAAAATTTTAAACTACGATATGGCCCTACTTTCCCATTCTCATCAAATAGTCAACATACCGAACTAATTTAACGAGTTATCAATTAAACAGTTATTTATAACAGCAGGTGATTAATTTTGGTTAAACTAGGACGAAATACCCTTCGTTTAAGGGGTGTAATGACAATGGAGTCATGATTTCCCCGAACGATTCTGTGACGATTGAATGACTAATTGTTTCTATCAAGGACGTCTTTCGTAATGGCAATTGAGTTGATAGGCAGATCGATTCAATCTATTATAATCTATTTTGTCTATTTCGACATTGTACAAGTGTAAAACAATGAACACAGCTATCGTATTCGCATTAACAACTTACTTGTTCATATAAATGTACTTACTCGTATATTAACGGGAAAATGGTATCGCAACCATAGACTCAACTGTTCATAGAGTTTCACGGCAAAATGGTATCTTACTAATATTATAAATGCGACAGTTTCGACCTAACAGTTAACAGACCTATGTTAGTTCTTAACGCTCAAATAGCTGGACCGATTTGTATGGAATTTGGTTTGGAGGTAGCTATCACCCTGGATTAACACATGGGCTTTTTATTCATAAGACTGCGGGTAACACCGCGGGGCGCAGCTAGTATTATATAATAATATTGGATGTATTTTTGATCCAAACATTATTTGGATGAATCCAAACATATAGTTGCAGTAACTTTTCACCCCAATTTATCAGGACATTTAGTTTCTTCCATGGAAGGAAGAATGGTCTAGAAAAGTTCTGATAACCACTGACCTGAGACTTTTCTTACATTCTTCCTCTAAAACACGGCTGCTCAACCAATTTTTCTTGAGGGCCATATTTTGAATTCATTTTATCGAGGTTAGGTTAGTCAAGTCTTAAGGTAATACAGTTTAGAACACAGAATACAGTTTAGGTACAGTTCAGTTCATCATAGACATAGATTTAATCATCCCTAGATTCATTATAGAGTAATTTGGCAAATGGCAGTATGGCTACAATTTCACTAAGCTAAATCGTGCACAATCATGTGTAAATAAATCAAAAATTGCCTTATCTGGTTGATTACGGGCGCGGTTCGAGACATGGTTCGGTTGGAACAAGGTCCATCGTTCGTGGTAGGTACTTTTGGTGTGTAAATGTAAATGTTTTATCAGGCCAAAAGTTGAGCAGCCTTGCTCTAAAAGATTCGAAGGCATCCGTCAACGTACTCGTAGTAGCAGTGTAAAAGCCGAAAAATCACAGGCGAAATTTCAAAAATAGCGTTTTCTAAATTTATCACTGGGAATTGTCCGGAAAATTGCTCGGTGGAGCTTGAAGCGAGCTAACGTATGCTTTATGTATCGTGTCTTTCGAGATCGTGGGCATTAAGGCGTTTATGCTTGGGAAAATATAATTTTGAGAAGATTATGATACCAAAAATGTTTTGTTGGCATATAATTTAAGCTATGGTACTCGTCAAGTCGTTCAGGCTAAGTTTGTCTAAAAGATTTATCAAGAAGCGTTCAAAAGTGTAATGAAGTGAAAAGCAGAATTTAGGTGAGTCGAGAAGTGTAAAGGCAAAATGTATTACCATAGAGTGTCTAATACTATAGCTGTCAACAATGTAAGTATTTCAAATTTTCATAGATATTGCAATAACCATTGCGCTTCCAGTATACTGGTACTTATTTACCTACCTAAATGATAGATTGGGTGCGATATGATTATCACCGCTGAAGGGTTTTACACAGGTACGTAATTCTTCCCTATACAACTTTACTTCCAGCTGGTTTATATTATAAACAAATATTAACATTTATTATTATGTTCAATACCTCGGCTTACCAGAAAATAGGTAACCTGGACATTAGCGGGCCTGTTCGTTGAGTAAAGAAATCGCGACACTCGAATAACAATACCTATAATTATTAGGGGCTATCTCGCCACCTGATACAACAAAGGTTTAGAATAATAACACAGAGTAGGATAGTTTCTTGCGTAGTTTTTAAGTGAAGTCAATTTTTTATCAATGTGTACCTATACCTGCCTTGTAATTATCTTCTCCAAAACGCGCACAAGCGCAATGAAAATGTCACACGTGCGTGTTGGTATTTAGTCCAAAAGCAGGAAAAATTCATTAATATTTACCATAAAAGTTTACATTTCTAGCAATAGCGAACCAAAGTCCGAATTAGGCCCAAAAAGTCTCAGTATAATAGCTACACGACGCTAGCGAGTACTCGGGCTTCTATGTGTTATTCTTATAAGTACAAAGGAAACTCTCAACGCTTAGTCTAGGATATCGAAAACAGGTAGAAACAGGAAGAAAGGGAACCGGAAAGGCAATTATATATTTGTATACACAAACAGTAGGGCGTACGTAAACAAATTGAACACCCAGTTGTTGTTCACAAACGAAGTAGGTTAAGATGTGATTTGTAAATCTATATACAAAGTTAGTTCAGTCGGATTGCACGGGAGTTATGTGGTGTGATGAAGGTGTAAGCCGCGTATCGTCGTGTATGGAAAGGGTTTAGTGTAACCACGACATTAGATAACAACCCAGTTCCATCCTTTTATCTGTTTAACATCAGGAAGGTAGGGTCAAACGTGAGGTTTTCCTTCTTATTATTCTTATTTGGGGTCAAACGTAAAATTTTCCCGTACCTCTTTTATATTTGGAAAAGTACTTTTGACTATATTTTGATATTGATACAATCATCTTCCGTATAGTTTATAATAGATGGTGACTGAGCGGTAACTTGTGCGCTTTACAATTGAACGACATCGAGTTCGATGCATGGCACAATGACTTTTCGTATATTATGTGCGTATTATAACCGCTCTGTCTTCGGAGGGCACGGATGTCGGTCGCGGTCGTTAGCGATGGATTGCAGTCGTTAAGCCACGTAAGAGGTTCTCGGGTGGCCTAACAAACTCTGAAACAACAGTCCGACACTACCTCATTGAACAAAACACAACAAAATAAATATTATTATGTTTCTACTACCACTAGAATGTAAGTATTTTCAGTGATTTCGAAAATATTAGGCAGGCGAGTCTCCGTCTTATATAACTAATAGCTGCACCCGTTGTTACCCGTTGTTATTGGAATAAAAAGCAGCCCATGTGTTAATCCAAAGTACTAACTAACTACATACCAATTTTAATCAAAATTGGTCCAGCAGTTTGAGCGGGAAGAGGTGTCAAACATAAAACACACAAACTTACGCCATTAAAATATTAAAGTAGGATACTCATGAAACATCGCTGATTTTCCGTAACTGATGTTACAAGCGTATGCCAAAACCGCATTTTTTCATGAACTCCCAAAACTACTAGTTAGGTACGAGCTTGGATATCTGGCAACAAATAGAACAGAGCAGTGGCTTATTCACAAATCCTGCTGACTGCACACTTATAGTGCCGGTCTATTCGGGGGACGATATTGAAACGTTATGAAAACGACACAATGTTCTATATTTTATAATCATTTTTAAAATATTTGGGACACTATAATATTCTCTGATTGGATATTTTAGTAAGTTTAGACAGGTTTTTCGCCTAATTTTACAAATATTATGTACTCAAAAATACAAATGTGGCAATGTTTATTTCTCTCTTCGTGCTCTTATTATTTCTTAGGCACTTCTACTTATTCCGAAACATAGGAGCTCATAAGAATATAAGATTTGGGGTACATATTAATATGTTAGTTCGTATAATTTTTTTACTTGTCATAAGATTTGAAGGAAGAGCCAATTAAATTATTGTACACATTCTATGAAATTAATAAGTACATTCTGCAAAACCATTTCATTTTTTTTTTTTGGTTTTCGCTTAATGTACGTTTGTTCTTATATTATCGGAGGTCCGGATAACAGCGGAGTACCAGCACCGCATTGCAGTACGAAGGATTACCAGACTCTACTTTTTTCAATTAACAAGCCAAATGAGCTCGCTAAGAATTATGTACTGTTAGAGATGTTGAAATAAGGCGACTAAGTTTAAGGTTTACAATCACTTTGTAATTCGATTGACCATCGACACACGTTCATTCAAAAGGAAAGCTCGAATAGGAATGCCGTCCTTCCCCGCATCTTCCCCTCGCGTAGCGCTGGGATGACTACGGCGCGGCACTGACGTCATGGCGTAGCTGATGACGTCACAGGCGTAGCACCATACCGACGTCATGGCATCTCTCTGATGATGTCCTAGGTGTAGCACCACACGAGGCTACCTGTATCTCCATCATTTCTTACACTCGGCCATCCTGAGAAATAATACGACCCCGTATTATCATTTGACAGGCATTAAAACAAAAAAAAAAAAAACATTCTTCGGCAAGCTGTCGACGAACTATTACGAACTGACGACGAAATTTAGCAAACTAAACAAATAATCCACGATTGATGATCTCTAACCTAACTGGTTTTAACCAAACTGAATTGCGACAGACCAGTTTCTAGTGTCAAAAATTAAACTTTACACCTTGATCTATGGTTCTCGATCTCAAACCGAACTGGTCTTAACCGAACTGGTCATAAACTGAGTCTAACTGATCCAGTTTACGAGATCACATTAGCATCTGGTGTCAATTAAACTTTACACATTGATCCATGGTCCATGATCTCAAACCTAACTGGTCTTAACCGAACTGGTCATAAACTGAGTCTAACTGATCCAGTTTACGAGATCACAGTAGCATCTGGGGTCAATTAAACTTCACACATTTACCCATGGTCCATGATCTCAAACCTAACTGGTCTTAACCGAACTGGTCATAAACTGAGTCTTACTGATCCAGTTTACGAGATCACAGCAACATTTTGGTGTTGTATTATTTACTTCAACCTCACAAATTTTACTCTACCGAACTGGTTATAAACTGAATCTTACTGATCCTAACTGAGATGGTCATACCTGAGCTGGTTAATGGTTATACTTTGAATCTTACTGACACTGGCTATCTTACAACAGAGCTGGTCTTAGCCAAATTGGTTACCTATACGCTGAGTCGACCTGATGTCTGGTATGAGCTTTTGATTTATTGCAGCCCTCACTAAGCCGGTCATAACGGAATAGACTATTATAATTATTATGATTTTGCAAACAATAATGTGATTTTGCTGGCGTATTAAAATAAAAAACAACGTCTAGTTTAGAGTTTACTCTTATTTACTGTATCGATTATCGTTAATATAAAAAAGAACAAGGTGCATACAATAAAATATGACAGGACTGTGGTTTAACCAGCCTGTTTCACTTACATCTACTTCACAGTCAGTATCTGATTCTGAATAAAATTCCAAACCACGTCATTTTACATCTGCAATGACGCTATTATATTCCATTCGCGTGAATTTGTAAAGTCCATCTACTGTTACTATGTCATTGCGTAATCAAAATTAAAATATTATGTTCCCAGTAACATGGTTAAAATTAGCACTTTTGTGATACTTTCTATAATCAACAAATAACTGATAAACTAAATAATATTTAGAATGATTGCTGACGTGACACTATGCGCAAATACAATGCTCCCCATCGTGGCCCTCTCGGTTACAATTAGAGCATTGTGCTCTCTTTACAGTCATTCATTATGTGGCCAAATTTTAAACAACGATCACAGCGTGGGGAATCACTTTTAGAACACTGTGAAGCAAAATGACCCTTCTTACCACACCTATAACAGGTTACGTCATCCCGGTGCTTAGGCATCCGGGCGACTCCAGCATTGTTTACATTGGGTACGTCGTCGCTGACTTTATCCTGATAAGCAACACTAGTATCGCCCGCGGTATCGGTTAAATATTGTAATAGGCTTCTAGTACCACGACACACTGCCCCTCGGGCCCCTGCCTTTAACAATGAGTCGTTCAACGTAAAAATGATCACGTCTGCAACAACATGGTCCGGCTGATCGCATTGTTTGCCCAGAGAAAGCTTTTTATAATAAAAATCTAAAACACTTTCATTATTTGCACGTTTAACAGTAACAAAATCATATAACTTCGAAGCTATTCCACGACCCTCAGGGAAATTGTTGATAAGTTCAGTTTTCCATTCTAGCCAACTGAAATCTATTTCTTGTAGTGAATCGAACCATAACCGTGCATTCCCAGACAGTTTAGATGTCATCTGATGAATCAAAAAGCGTTCATCCCAACAAAATATTTTAGCCAAAGACTCTAACCGCTTTATCCAAACTTGTGCAGACATATTGTTTTTCTCAATATTACCTGTAAAGCTGGGAATACTCTCTGAACCCGATAATAATTTGTTTACATAACCTTGACTTGACGACCAAACCATGGGCCCGACCGTGCTCGGTCCAGGCGAGGCAGCATACACGACCTCCGGTGCGATCTGCTCCGCTCGTGTTGGCACAGCACCTGCAGCATCGGCCGCGCGCTGCAATGCTGGCAGCGCCCGCGCCGTTGTGCCCGGTGCGTTCTGCTCCACTTCTGTTGCCACCGTGTCCTCAGCTTCGTCACGCACCCGGCTGACCTTCTGCAGTGGCGGCGGTGTTCTGACATCACGTATGTCACTAGCGGAATCTTGCCCAGGTTTCTTTGATCTGATTAATTTCAGTAGCATCCGTTCCAAATTGTCAATTCTTGATTCCGAGTCAACTCTTCTTTTTCGTTTGGATCGCTGCGCATCACGATACCGCTCTCCAGATGCGGTACGAGATCGACGCACACTACGATGCCGCTCTCGGGAATTTCTTTCCATTTTCTCGTGGGACGGGTTATCCTTTCTTTGGGATAGCGAAGAAAATTCGCCCTATCCCACTTCTGAACTGTTAGAGATGTTGAAATAAGGCGACTAAGTTTAAGGTTTACAATCACTTTGTAATTCGATTGACCATCGACACACGTTCATTCAAAAGGAAAGCTCGAATAGGAATGCCGTCCTTCCCCGCATCTTCCCCTCGCGTAGCGCTGGGATGACTACGGCGCGGCACTGACGTCATGGCGTAGCTGATGACGTCACAGGCGTAGCACCATACCGACGTCATGGCATCTCTCTGATGATGTCCTAGGTGTAGCACCACACGAGGCTACCTGTATCTCCATCATTTCTTACAGTACGAATATCTTCGCGTGTTCGCTCTTTTAGCGCATCTTTCTACGTTTGACCAAAATTTTATACGAAGAAAAATATTATGTCATACAATTAGTATTATGTCATAAATAAACATAATTATTCTATTTTCTAATGTTTTTTATTGTATATATTTTTTTAATTTACATTCTGACCTACACTACCCCGGCACGCCGCAACAAAACGTTCGTAATAAACAACTACCCCTTAAGTTAAGGGTAAACGACGTAGCAGTTTCGGAACAGTTCAAAAGTTAGGCAACATCTGGGCGAATATAATTAATTGGCCAGACCCTGCAGCTCCTTACCTGCACCCCCTTAATAACAGCGCAACAGCCAGTTACTTGCATTTAAATTTATGTTTTAGTGTCATCTGTAAGTGCGGGCTAACTTTGAGAAGGACTGTGATTTGGCTAAGTTTTTGTTTAAACTTTATTAGCTTACATTTGACCACTATTGTGGTTGAAAATGGTAAGGTAACGCATTTTTATTTTTTACTTGCTGCGCCCCGCGAGTTACCTCGCGTTGGGATAATATACGATATATCTTTATGAATTGTAGCTTATGTGTTATTCTGATATGTAAGCTACATTATTTTAAAGTTTCATTAAAATCCATTCAGTAGTTTTTACGTGAAAGAGTAACAAACTTCCATCCATCCATCCATCCATACTTACAAACTTTCGTGGTTATAATATTAGTAGGATTTAATAGCTAGGATCAGTGACCTTGTTGCGGGAGTGACTCCGCAAACTACCCGCGCTTATGTTGTTTGTTTGTTTGTTAGATTGTTATCCGTAGTGTCGGTCCTAGTGTCAGACTTTATCAGGTGACCCAAGAGCCTGAGAGATCGCTTACTGACTGTCTATTCTGTAATAATGTCAAGTTACAGTGGCTATACCTTTTTTCATAATTAAACTGTACTTATTACAAGCGTCAAACCTTAAGCAGAATTTACTGAAAGGATACAAAGTGGAATGCGTTTTGTTTTTAATTCTTATTTGTTACTTTGCAGAGGACATAATGGGAATTGTACTCAGTACTGGCTGCTTTTTGTGAGTGGAAAGCTGAACACCTTTGTGAATCTTGAAGGTTTAGAAGAATAGCACATAGAAACCAAGTACTCGCTAGCAACGTATAGCCATTTTTAGTAAAACTTTTTGGGCCTAGTTCGGACTTTGACTCACTATTGCAAGAAATTAAAGCTTTTATGGTAAATAATTATTCATTTTCCCTGCCTTTAGTCTAAATACCAACACGTATATGCGACATTTTCATTGCGCTTGTGTGCGTTTTGGAGCAGAAAATAGCATGGCACTTACGCACACATTGATAAAAAAAGTGGCTTCACTTTTGAGTGAAACTACGCATGGAACTATCCTTCTTTGCGTTATTATTCTAAGCTTGAAGGTATACAAATGTTGCTTAGTAACGAGTTACAAGTTGTACAGTTTGGGATTAAAAATATACTTAATTCAGTTTGAGCTTGAACGATGTTAAAAGCTTAGTGGTAGGTACGGTATTAAAGTAAGTGCCCGCCTGTCTAGCTACCGTTTAAGTAGAAAATCTGTCGCCTAATCCCTATCGGGATGTCCTGGCAACAGTACCTACCTACTTGAGTGCCAGTCTTATCTTAGACTGAGTAATGTTCACCACCAGGTGAGATATAGTCAAATATTTATTTTTTGCTAGACATTACTTTTTAAAACTTCTTCCAAGTCCACTTTGTCAAAGTGTCTTTATGTATACCAATTCAATATTTTTACTAGAAATCTGTCAAAATTGTAAAACTTGCTGAAGGTGAAACATCAATTGTCAAAATACATTTCGGAGATTAACATCAAAATGCAATATTCAAGGTTTTGATAAAATTACATAAAAACATTTTACTCTCAGCCACTTTTATCAACTTTGACAAGTTCGTTACCCTTCATAAAAGCTTTATTTGATGATTTTTATTATTGCACAATCAAAATTCAATTGAAAATGCTTGTTGAACTAAAAAATGTTCGTGATTTATGACACTAAAAATGCACAAAATAGAATATATTACACTAGCTGTTACCCGCGGCTTCGTCTGCATTTATATAAGTAACAGGTAGTAAGAACATAATTATAATACGTAAACCAATTTGATACAGTCATTGTCTCTGTCGATATCTCTACAACATCTCTATCTCTAATCTCCCCCCCCCCCCTACTTCACCACCTTAAGGAATGATTTTTCAGAAAAGCTGAAACACGTATTTATTTATTTCTTACCAAAATCCTACACGAATTTTCATATCCCTAACTTCAGAAATGATGGATTGCCCACACAAACTTTCAACCCCTATTTCAAGCTTTTTTTTTAAACAAACGATCTAGCCTATGTCCTTCTTATAGGTCCAATCTATCCTTATACCAAATTTCAACAAAATTCCAAGTCGGTTAGCCGTGAAAAGGTAACAAAAAAACAGAGTTACTTTCACATTTTTAATATTAATTATGGAATCATTAAGATTCAGAAGAATAAATAGTAAGTGAATTGACAAGGCAGAATATTCCAGAAGAATTAGACGTCTAAACCATCCCAAAGTGTCATTTTCCTCAATTTGAAATAAAAATACATTCCCTAAACAAAATACAAATACAATTTTAATGGAGTCGAGATTTCACGGTGTCTGGTTCTTGAGGGTTGACGTAGATAAATGGAACTCCACCTCCTTTTACTGTTTTAGAGTTCTTTGGGAACAACATTAAAACGGCGCGTTTACGAGCACCGAGTTTATGCGGAAATCTTAGCAATTGTTTTCTGGAGTGCGGTAGGGTTAGTGCTTTGTTAAAATTAAGTAGGTTGGCGTTTGGTTGAAACACAATGTTTCAATTTGTTGCTAAAAGTTTAGTTTAGTTTCATCGTGCTGTATCTGAAAACATAATATTATCAATATAATTATACTTCAAATTATGACAAAGAATATTTATCTCTCATCGATGTACATATTGTACATACCGCAGCTGATCCAAGATTGGATCTCGGACAGGAAAAGTAAACTCCGTTAACTCTAACAGTGCTTCAGAATACGTACGTTCGAGAAGACAGCACCAAGAAACTCTACGGGAACGGTGGTAGCACGTATCAGCATACCATATTTATTTCATTACGATCAAATACATTGCTCTGCTCGGATCGTGGATGTGAAACGTGTTCCTGTTAACATGAATTATAAATCGGTGGGAAAAACGAATTCCTCGAATTACCGAGATGAGCCGAGCATCGTGTTAATTAGGTTATCCTTGCATATCAAATGTACGTGTCGTCAAAGAGATACCTCGAGTGATTTCCTATTACATAATGAACCCGGAAACATTTTGTTTTCAAACAAAATAAATACCTCACTTGAACATGCCCACTAAATTCGTTTTTGAAACTTTGTTGTATCTACTTCCTTATATCACATCAAAGGTTATCAAAATGTTAAAGGGCTGACAATTGGATACCGAAGGTACTTACTTGTTTAATGATAAACTGAAGGACTTTCGTCAGTGTAGATAATAATTCTGGTGGACTTTGTAGCGGTCAACATAAAAAAAACTGCTAGCAGTATATCGCCTTGCCCCAAAATTCTCTAGCCCATTACTTAATAGCAACATTTTTTGTCATGCAATTTGGTTACTAAATTTAGTTACGTTTAATAGGTACTTTATTATTATTTTAGCACTTTTTGTTGTACAAAAACTCAAAAAGATTTAATGTTCATCACAATATCAACCTATAAAAATAAATCTGCGACGCGTTTTCGCTTCCTCGGTTTGCATTGGTAAATCACTGTAGGTACGTGAGTTACTGCTTTATTATTATGTATTGTAGTAACCAAGCGACGAAATAAACAGGCCCTTATTAGCTAAAAAGGATAGAGTAATGAAAAACAATAAACCCCTTTTCAAGGCGAAATTCCTGTCGGATTTCCTTTGTAAAAAATTTCACGGTCAATTTTCTTGTTTTACGTTTCATTTTGTTTGTGGGTTGTGAAACAATCGAGATTCCTGAAAGGGTTTCTGGAATTTATTTGTGTCTATTTTGGGCACCCTTTGGTGGTAGATCCACTTCGACAGGTCGTGACCTATTCTTACCTTCCATCGGGATTCATACTTTATTTATTTTTAGAGAGATTTTTATGAATAGTTTATCAAAGTTGGTAACATTATGCGTAAGGTAAGGTAAACGCAAGAGCTTTTGGGTGGATATAAGATGTACGTTCGTACAACATTAAGAGGTTGTGACATACACCAATCTGTACGAAGGTAGTGTCATGGATACTGTACACCCCTGTTTATCGCTCTGAAAGTAGGATTGAATAATAACACGTCACGACCATGGTCAATTACACTGTGATCATGGTCGCATTGACCATGATCCCAACTAGATCATAAAAGTTTACGATTAAAGTATAAAGCAGCGAGAGTACACAACAGCAGCAGTTCCTAATGACAAAACTTATATCGCTACGTTTCTTAGAAAAATCGTTAAAGCCTTGGCTACTGGCTACATTATCGCAAAAAGTGCGGCCGAGCTTATTGGTGCCATACGTGTGACCCGCGTCATCCATCAACGTCGGGGTCTTTGTAGACCAATACCCACTTAAGGGGAGGTTTTACTCAATTTCAAAGTTTTGTAAGTTCAGGAAACAAATTACAATATAAAATTATGAGTGAAAAAAAATATTTTTGCTAAAAATTCGACCATATAATGAAGACGACTGGGAAGACAAAAACGCGATTACCAATAATTGGCTAAAGCAAAAAACACAAAGATGACACTAAATTGCATCTCAACTTGTCACCTACTGAGCGATTCCATCATGAAACCACGTGAAAGTTGTACCAATAAATGGAGCTTTCTATATAGGAAGCCATTGGGAAATTACATTTTCTAATTTCGTTATCACTTTTTCCCTATAAATAAAAACATACTAAAACTAGCAGTTCATAAGCACTCGCGCCAATACCACCAGTATAACCACCTTAGTGCAACCTGGCTTTAAAGGTGCTATGCAGACGCGTATCGTGATATTCATGAATTGAATGATATGAATAAAAAAATTATCCGAATAGAATTTATCTATCTAGATAAAGAAGGTTTTTAATCTACTTTTTTATAAGATTAATCCGATAAATACGGAGACTGCGACGTTCGATACTTCATCGTTAGGTTCTGAAAACGTATTATACATTTCATTATGGACATAATGTATCCGATTTTAAAACGTTTGATGCTGGAACAAGTCATTTCAGCCCCACCTGCCCCTAGCAAATGTGACGAAACCCTCTTCATACAAAACGTTATTGCCACAGATTAAAATACCATCCTACGAGTAAGTAACGCCTTTTATTGGACCACGAAGAATTAAAATTGAATTTTTCGGACGTACGCTCAAAATGCCTGTAAGCCTATAATATGGAAATGCAAACAGTAGCTAAACTAGCGCAAGTTTAATATATTAAGGAAACTAATAGCTATTTGCTACAGGAGATGGATGCAGCCGTGCGTCTCATTCTATCTTGTAACTGGAGGAGGAGGTGTAGGAATGAAAAACCTAAAATTGTTAGTGAATGGTACCAGGCCTAGACAGGGGCCCATCTTCATTATTAGAGATCGACATTGAACAAGGGATATTTCGAATTGTAAGTAATATATTTTTTTAAGGACTCATTTCAGAGAGAGGTAATTCACAACACAAACAAAATTGAAACCTGGTACATTATTCATCGAAGGTAACCTGTCTAAAAACCTGTAATGTTGAAAGAATATTCAGTAACAATCACTGAAGTTACAGTACTGCGTCGTAGGTGACGTAGCACCTCTTTTGTTCATAAGTAGGTCATCGCTTTAACCGTTAATTCAACATGTATAATAATAATAATAATAATAATAATAATAATAATATTTATTTGCATAAAATGTTGGTAATAGAACATGGTGTTATTCAACTCATTATTCAATTCATTATTATATTTACGGGTTGTTCGATGTAATCACATTTATTATTACGAATTAATGAATGGACGTTTATGGACGAACCGTCACGACTTAACGACCGGTTTTGATTTCGATTGTCCAATATTAATAATTCCTGGACAAATATGATTCTGATTTTACTCAAAATCTGTGAATAATTAGTACCTATCAACAATCATCGAATTCGATCCATCGGATTTATTCAGTACATTGGCTATGGTACTATTGAATGGTGACCGTTTCAAGGAAAGCCCGGACTCTAATAGCCTAAACATTAGAGAAATTACAACGAACCCACCCGATAACCCATTAGCACCTCGGAATCAGTAAAATGCTGCTATAAATTTTAAAGTTTATGACTAATTATCTTTTCTGACAACCGGTGTCAAAGCACGTTAAAGTTTTTAATGCAGGTAGTTGAAGGTTGATGGAGACACTTTATAACACTGCAAGCTGAGCTGATGAAAACCAAGTTTCAAAACGACTACTGCTATGAATTATACCGTTGAAATTTCGTCTGTGATTTGATCACCTCAATAAATTTCACAATTGTAAATTGAATAACGAATACTGGGGTTAAATCGACATTAAAGATTTCATCTAAGGGCCGTATTAATAAATGAACCTCAATAGCGCTACCAAGTGCGCTACCAGCTAATCCACACTCAAAATGTAATCTGCATCTTGAGATCGTTGCTATTTAATAAATGGATATTGAGATATAGCACTGGTTACTAGATACTGTCTTGTATGTGTCAATTGTGTCATAATCGGATAGCACTTAATTAACCGCTGAGTGTCATTTATTAATTTGCCAGAGATCATGTAAGTTTCTGTTCCTAATCTACAACTTAATATGTATTTATTAAATAGAACAAAAGAGCAAGTGCACACTGAAGTTAGCTCTCAGAACTAAGTTTTATTTATTAATACGGACCTAAGCGTTTGTAGGATATAACTTTTGCAACATTTTAGCCGCCCAACACGTCCGCTGGCGCCTTCATCAGTTGTTCCCGGACCGGCTCCTAATGATCTGTCCACACAAGATGGATGCCGATAGCCTCATTCAGTTATGTGCCATTTTTGTGATGTATTACCAACATACGACACACAAAATAATGCGGATAAATCTTCAGCTTTAACCATGATCCTAGGGAAACAAGGTGTTTGGTTCAATAGTTTGTTTGTACTTACCATAAGTTGACCAACCTGATGATAAGCCACGATTGCCTCATAGCAGATGCAGTATCACCATAACTTAGAGCTAGAAAAAGACGAAGAGAGAGAGGAAAGAGAGGGAGAAGAGAGAGAAGAGAGAGAGAGAAGAGAAGAGAAAGAAAGAGAGAGAGTTGCTACCAGAACTTTGTACTGAAAATCTTGATTACTACACTGTAGGTGCTCGTACTGCTCGTCTCCCTGATACATTCATTCTCAAAGCCTAGCAATGTCTCTCTACAAACCAGAATAATAATGTTTGTAGACTTGGTGGATGAATATTAATCAGACAAAGGTGTGGAACTTCCTCAGACAGACTCTTGCAAATGAAGACTATTTGTAAACGCTTCCACTATCATTAGTAATATCACAGATTAGGTACTAATACCTACTTCTAAAGATGTACGTAAGTGAAAAAGTTGTCTATTTCACAAACGGACACTTATCATTTTAGTTAAGTTGTGCCCCCATTGCATTTTACTCCAGGTTAAGTATAAAAGCATATTATTGAGATTGAATGAAATGTATAATTAATACTTCTAAAAAACTACAGTATCGTAAGTAGTTCTTCACCGAACAAGGTGGCCCAACATTGATATAACTCTGACTCCAGTACATCTGATTATCATATTTTCTGTTTCGCCTCTCTTTTTATTTTACCCTTGTGATTTTTGGGTACGCCCATTTACATATTGGATTCCGATATACACTAGTTTATTACTGTTCAGAATGTTATTGCAATGCATAATGTTGGTTTTGTCTTCTTATATTTTATTTATTGTAAATATTATACCCCTGGCGCTAGGCAGATGGTGAATATGAATATTGAATATTTGAGAAGGTTTATTGTTCGTTCCAATGTACTTACAAGGTCAATTTTTGAAGGCTAAAATCAAGTTCAAATCAACCATTTGACAGCCCGTATTATGCGCAACTTTCGGGTTTATTTTATGACGTTTGCTTCTACAGCTAAAACTACAAGTTTATTATTCCAAAAGGTCATATAAACGATTATGTACTTGTTTAACTCACAAGAATAAATTATTGCCTCTCAGTTCATTGCCACATTTACTATTATGTATTTATGATTGTGGATAATATCTTTATATAATGTATATAATACATTATATATAAGTACATTATATAAAGATAATAGTTTATTAACTTTGTGGATAATAGTTGTATTATTGTCAATGTGGTGAATTATAGCCTATTCCTCCTAGCAAAAGTGATGAGGGTTGATGACGATGATGATTTTATGACTTCGAGGTATTGAGTTGTGTATTGAAATGGTGGTCCAACAAGATATTTTAATACGTTGAAAACGCACTTGTAGTATAGGTTTGATTAAAACATAATTAAGTAGCAGTTAGATAAAATTTAAATAGGCTATATTAGGTACGAGGACGTATTAGGTACTTATACCTACCGAGGAATCGTAATATCTTGAGTATAAACATATACATTTAAATTATTTATATTACCAGTTTTTGTTGCTATCAAATACATTCATTAATTTGAAAATTTAAGCATTTCACAATATTTTCTGTGCTCTGTTTGAGTTAATTATTGTGAAATAGATACCTATGTTTCAAAGAGTTTAAAGGTCAATCCCCCCGCTTCTCGCATTTCTGTTTAAATTAAACGTTAATTAAAACATTTTCGTGGACCTTAAATTGAAATAAAAAGCTTAATTATTTATACCATCCTCCTGACAAAAGTGAGGGAGGCCTGTGTCCAGCAAAGGGATAGTCGCAAGGATCAATTATTATTTATTATTATATTTTTTTTGGGTAACTATATAAAGTGTGTTGTATAGTTACCCAAAAAATTATAATATATAATTATATAATAATATATAATGTACCAATCACAAGCAGTTAAAGTCATCAAATAAGTATGAATATCATGCAGAATGTCATGTAGAACATCTTTAGGCATCTGTAGGTGAAAACGGAGTATTTGCAATTTCAACTATTAACATCTCCGACCGATGCTTGGGAAGCCACAAACCAGTCAAAGACAAATTACCAGTCCTAATCTGGAGAAGGTACATCATCTGCTGATAACATGGTAGGTATACATGGAGCCAGTCCACGAGAATCACATCGTCATGATCATCATCACCATCCTTATCAACCCACTGTTGAGCACGAATCTCACCTCACTTCACCACTACCTCACTTTCTTTACTTTACTATACCTAATAAAGCCTATTTATAACAGTAACAGATAATAACGACTGGCTATGCATTTACATAAACTATTTTCGTATGAGGGGAAGTTGTATCAGCGGTCACCTGGTTTCATAGTCAATGGTAAGAACATACAAATATCATGTGCCATTTTAAATTTTTTAGGTGTCGCCATAATGCATAAAACAAGGAAAAGCAAAGTATAAGCATAGTTGGAGAGTATCTGAGAGCTTCCAAAACATCAACTTTCTTCTCCAGTTTATAATAGATATTATCATCTACCTAACAAGTAGCCGATATCTGCCCTATATACTTAACTCTAACTTAACTTTGGAGCGCTCGAGCGTAACCGACCCTTAAATTAGACGGTTTCTATAGGTCATCTTTAGAAAACTTTGCTTAGACGAAGTGTTTTATGAAAACTGAAGATCGGAAAACTTTGAATTGGCTTCAGCCTGTCATCGTAGCTTCGTGAAGAAAACCTCAATTTAGTTAATTCACAAGTGGCTTTGAGTTACTTCTAAAACTAAGTATTTAATTGACTTCTGTGGAACGCTCAGTTTCAATAACTTTAGGGTTGTCTAAAACTTATTTTTGACGACATGATAATAAATTACCGCGAGTGTTGCTTAGGCGGAGTATTAATAAACTATATCTATATTAATAAAAGAAAGTCGTGTTAGTTACACTTTTTATAACTCAAGAACGGCTGAACCGATTTGGCTGAAAATTGGTAGGAAGGTAGCTGAGAACCAGGAGAAGGATACATAATACTATTTATCTCGTTATCACGGGAAAAAAATTGAAACTGGGAAAAATATATCTGATTAAATTGGGTTGTACACTGTACACTGTACAGTATGTACAGTTGACACCTGTCATTAATTCTGGGAAAAATCTGAAAGAGATGGATATAGAGGGAGAGAGATAGAGTGCGAGGGAAAGAGATAGATATACGAGGGGAGAGAGATAGAGTGCGAGGAAGCTTTTTTTCCATAGAGACAATGACAGGACAACGTCTGTCGGGTCAGCTTGTTAGTAATATATATATTATTACACATTTTGTCTCTCCAAAAAATAAAACACTAAGCAAGCATAGACAGTTGCGTTCCTAAATAGCCCGCTCGCAAAAACCACTAGCACAACCCAGTTGGGTATTTAGTAACTTAGCAAGTATACCAGTTATTTGTTAAGCTGCGATAGTTAAGTTATAAGCTGTTGGCAAGTTGCGGTTGAATTTGGCTCGGATCCAGCAAACGCTTAACTGCTGGGAGACAAAAAGTTAACGCTTTTTGTCTGTGTCCTGATGAACGATATATTTAGGAGATATTAGAAAACAAACTAACAGTAGCAGGAATACGGTATTGCTTAGAATAATAATTATAAGTAGAGCAAGGTGGAAACTACTCTCGGATCGTATGGAGTGTGATGGAACCTTTGAACAACATCATCATCAGCCTGAAGCCGTCCATTGTTAAGGGCCTCCCTTAGACCGCTCACCGAACGACAAATTTGCCACTTGCATCCACCGGTTGCCTGCGACTCTTTTGATGTGGTCCGCCCATCAAGTGGGAGTCCTACCTACGCTGCGTCTTCCAGTCCGTGGTCGCTACTCTAGAACCTTTTTTCCCCATCGGTTATCAGTTTCCATGAGTGATGTGGCCTGCCCATTGCCACTCAACTTAATTCCTTTGAATAGGTATATTATGCGAATCTATAAAATTGCTATAATTTTTAACTAGCATAGGTGAGTAAAGTAACTCTTTATTGAACATCACAGAACAAAAGAAACATTTAAGACAAAGCCAATAACAATATAAAAAGCAACAAAAAAAAAGGGTTAGGTATATAAGCGCTTCTATAATATATTCATTCATACGACACTCGACAGAAAATGGCATAAGGACATAGGGGTTCGATGATGTTGATGAATATAAGTGTTCCAAATCAAATGAATAATCAGCTTATTTTCCCAACATACCTCGTTTTTGCAGAGGTAAATACTAGTAAACAAGCACGGTATATTTATCTCTACATTTATTCATGAGCCCCAACTATCTATTTTCAATTTACTCACCATCTTTTGTCTCGAAAGTACAGGTTGTATTTCTAACAAAATGCCCTGCTTAAAAGGAAAGCGATATTTCTTGAAACAATTTGTTGGAATTCCTTGATCGCTGAAGTGAATTCCATTAATTAAAACATCGCTCGTCGCTACGCCGCCGCTGTGAGGAACAATGATCAAAGTGAAAATAAAAAGTGCTTACATCGTATATTTACTGAGGAATATTTTATAAACCAAAACAAAAAATCATAATATGAAATAAGGCAAAAACGCAAACTAACAGTGATAGTCCAAATGAGTCGCTATAATGTCCTAAGAGAGATACATAACTACAACAATTAATATGCTTTCAAGGAATACGCGACAGGATGATGCGTTTTATAGGTACGCAGTAGCATTGTGCAAAATATCTTTTGACAGTAAAAAAGCAGTGGTTGTTAGACAAATGGCTCGTCCTCTAGCTTATTATGTCTCTGATGCAGTATATTTAGTTAAACACGCAGCGAGCATTGCGCTAATTACTATGTCATTTGAACAAAGTGGACAAGCTTCGGTTGATTTTCTTTGTGAATAATTTTAGTACAGCTTTTAGATTTGTAGACCTTAGTTTATACTATCAAAGTATACATAAAAATAAAAAAAAAGAAAAGAGAAAAAAACGAGTTATTTCTTGATAATGTATCGAGATACTTTGTAATGTATTGATTTATTTGTCTCTGTAAGGCGAACCCGAAACCCTATGATAAGTATCGTAAAATAAAAATAGATTCGATCAGCGCCCTTGCTATCGACAAGATCGGTACGCGAACGGTGTGCCTAGTGCGAGTTTTGTCAATTTATTTACGCGCTCGGTCCGTTTGGCGTAAACTTGAAATTGTATGGAATAAGAGCAGCGCCATCTAGCGAATCTAGATCAAAATCTAGAATCAGTCACTAGATGGCGCTGCTCTTATTCCATACAATTTCAAGTTTACGCCAAACGGACCGAGCGCGTAAATAAATTGTCAAAACTCGCACTAGGCACACGGTTACCTTGATCGATACGGTAGCGATACGAAGCGTTAAAATTTTCGTGCTTGCCCTATTCTAGAATCAAATCTAAAACAAATTAGTACATAACGAATACTTTTTCAATAGAGGTTCGTTCTCGCCCTACTGATGAGATTTCTGGATATAAGTAATTGAGTAGTTATGTGCACCATAATGGCAAATAGTCAGGAGTCAACTAGTGAATAATGTTATAATTATTTGTTTTATTACATTTTTAATACCTAGTGGAAGTGTGTATTTTTTGCATGAATTTTTCATAACAGTAGGTATAATTCAGCGAATTTAAAAGAAATATGTATTTCCATATCCGTCACTTTTTCTAACACTTTTATGGAATCGATATCTCATTCAACAAGTCTGAGAAGACACTGAAATAATGTGCTCCCACATATTTCTATTCCAAAATGGTGGATTTGAAATATTTTCCGACCTTTCCTACAGCATGAGCATTGAATATTTGAATTGATTCCTGCTATTTCGACGTCTCATAAATTCCTTTTCCCATCTTGCGTTGCTACAAGGGCGTTTGCATACTGTATATCTGCATTTGGATATGACCGTTTTATATATTTGTACGCTGTTACGAAATACTAGAAGAACTGTCTGTACACATTTTAGTTAAGATAAGCCGACCCGTACCTCGTACGCCCGTACTTAACGACACCTTGACCAAATACTGAATCAACGGCTTGATATTCATTCCGGTTGTTATCAGTTAACAGCAGTCGTTAAGCCATACCAGAGAGCTAAGAACACAAAAAAGTGCTCAGGTTCGACCATTTAAAGCATCACTATTGTTTACACTTAAAAGAGTAAGTATGAGTAATACTGAAACAGATGACTAAATAGCTACTTCGGTACTGAGTTCAATAAAGACAGTTAGGTAACTGTAGAGACAGTCACTATCAAGCAGTCATGTCTTATTGTATATTTCTAAACTTATAAACTTGCACTTTTTTTTCGTTACTGGCCCGCCTGCACTCTATCCGGGCATCTCTCCAAGCCATGCCTTACCGGATATTAGGCATGCTTCAGTTCTGTCACAAAGTATTTGATAAATGTAGTAATCGGATAGAATTTTAGGGGTATATAGCATACGGCTTACTTTGACAATATCGTTGCTTAAATCCTTTTCGTGCCTCTGACTTCGATTTTTGCTCGTGTGCATTCCATTTGGACATTTCTCGATGCCATTCCTTACCGGATATTACAGCATCGTTCAATGCTGTCCCAAAGAATTTGATATAGGTACGACGAGCATCGTCTAGAATTTAAGAGGCTCAAATCGTAGTCTATTCTTACAGTCGTCTAATCATCTAGTTATATTCACCTCTGTGATACAGACTCGTATATAATATACTTCTTTATGTAATGCACCTTCAGTTTCCTGCAGAGACTGATACTCGGCTGCATTATACTTATTGGAACATCTCTAGATGTCATTCCTTACCGGATATTAGAGCATCGCTCAATGTTGTCGTAAGTTTGATATACGACTGCGGCTATACTGAAATGTTGGGGTGTTTTGCCGCGATCGAACTCATGCAGTTATATGCCAAACTAGATGTGTTTCTACTAATATTTTATAATAAAGATAATATTTCTCCGGCATAGGCTTTTAGTGGCAATTTCCATTATACTAGTTAGCATTTAATAAGTACCCTCTTGGGGCTCATGTGAATAATGGTTTTTGATTGTGAATTGAAATACCTATTAGCATATAAATGTTCTAGAATAAAAACAAAATGTTGTCAAGAGTGCGATTGATATCTATTTCTCAAGAACGTAAATAGATCATGAAAATGTGGTTCTGGAAAATATCCGTCCAAAACTAGCAACGATATTTTTACACACGTCTGTTACATTCGACGACAGATTTTACAAAGGAAATAACGAAGGAGCGAATTTAACCACTCGGTTGATGTCAAGTTATCGTTATGAATGACGATTCCAATTATGAAGGATTTGATGAAACGGCGCCAATTAAGTTCAATTTCAACTTATAACTCATTCTACTATTCAATTCACTGATTGAACATAATATTTCCGTTCATCTTCGAGTATTGGTGTTGAGGATAAATGGTTGAATAGAAAGCTCATTATATTTTGAAAATATTGAATATAATCATACATAATGTTTGTGATGCCTGCGCCACCTTCCACCTACTTATATAATGTACAAAGTATTAAAAAATAATGGCTATAGAATAAACGTGGGTACCTAGTAAACTTTGCAAGAAGTAGAAATACAGAATTCAGCAGTATTATAAAGCTAAACATCTGGAAAAGTTTACTGACATTTTCGTAATTGAGATCGTCATCGCTAAGTGATAAGTGGTTGCACATAGTAGTAAAACAATGATTACAGGGTGGTATACCTTGTTGGCAGTGTATATTACTTAGTAGTATATAATAGTGTGTAGTCCTTTTCATGTAAGGTGTAGAATGCACTACGTAGTAATTATCTATAAATACTTAATCGGTGTTGGTTTTGGCGTTGGCAATGGCGTCTGTGGCATCATACTGAAATACATTATTCAGCATAGTGTAGTCTGATTCCTGAGGAAAGAGAAGCCGTGAAATAACTATGAAAAATATAACATAATACCTACTAATTATGATATAAAAATTATGTCGCATCGTTATTAAAAAACTTGGCAAGAGTTCAGTGTTGACTCTCAGTTCATATCATCCAACATTTCACATTAATAAATAATAAGAAAAGTTCCCGGCTAGGTATTAGTTTCGTGGAAATATTTTAGTTTATGCTTAATGAGGATGAAATATGAGAAGTTGAATTTATTATGTGGATTCATGGTATGCGGTCAGCCTTGTAAAAGAGCTTAAAGGGAAGTTCATTAGGTACATTTTGGAGGAAAATTATAATAAATAATAATTCAGCCTGTAACTGTCCCACTGCTGGGCAAAGGCCTCCCCTCACTATCGTGAGGAGGGTTAGGCCATAATCCACCACGGGGGCCTAGTCCGGGTTGGTGGATAACATGCCTCCGAATTAATTCTCGGGCGTGTTGGTTTCCTCACGATGTTTTCCTTCACCGAAAAGCGAGTGATAATTACGTACCTACATATGTTTAACAAGAAACACATTGGTACGTGCCCGCACTGGGATTTGAACTCGCCACCTTCGTTTTCGAAGGCGGACGTTCGCCAACTAGGCTACCACCGCTTTTTAAAAAAAATTACTCACATAATAATTATTTATCAACTTTCAAACATTCAAACCCTGTATACTGTAAGTGTATACGCGTGGTATGGATTGTAATAATGCATTTTTGAAAAGTTCTGTAATAGACAGACCGTTAGATACCGTTTTCAAACATGTTATACCCATATTTAATAAGTACTCCTGTGGTTCCCACATTTTTCGGGAGAAAGAGTAGGTACCATAAAATCTATCTCCACACCAAATTTCATCCAAATTCTCGTTTCCCGTAACGATGTAAAGAGGCAACAAACGCAAACACAAACATTAGCACATAATCAATAATTGTAGAGACTCAGTGATTTAGGGAAGAAGATACAAGAAAATTTAACTCCAATAACTATTACCTACTACACAACGGACGCAGTGAAACTTAGCACTCATACGTTATCCGTGTAGACAGCTTCCAACTTTATATTTATGTTTTGTACTGCAATAATACAGAACCGAGTATTGCTCTAAGGAGATTGGTGGTTGGATCCACGCCAAATCTGCGAAGACTTTGGTGTACTACTGGAACTCGATCGCTGTAGCCTCCTGTTTTCACAACGAGAAAGTTGATCTCTTACCGATTACACTTTCGTCATTGAAGTGAGATAGTAATAATTAATATCATGTTTGGGTGCTCTTGGAGTGTGTACCCGCGACTTCGTTCGCATTTATACGTCAGAATAATAATGTGTGAACTTTGTATCTTTGTATGCCATTGTAAATGATCAATATCGCACCAACATAATCATATCTGTATTTTTATCTCTCCAACATCTCTATCTCTATGTCTTTCTCTTTATTTCTCAATATCAATCAATCCATAAATCAATCAATAGATAGATAGATAGATAGAGAACTATTTTGTGACACCAAAATAAGAAGAGCACGGGAAGGACATAGTCTTAAAATAGGCAAAATGCGCGGTATTGTTGCTTAAACCGATCTGTACCAGGCTACTTTTAGATGGACAAGATAGACTGCAAGAATAGGGTTGGGTCGGTTGACATCAGTGTCAATTTATAAATTGCCAAATACTAATAATTGCACAAATAAGGATCCACTCAATCCATCAATGAATCCATCAGTCCATCAATCAATCCATCATTCAATAAATTCATCAATCAACCCAACCTCAAACGCTGAGCTCTGCTGAGTTGATGCCGAGCTCTGCTGAGCATATGCCGAACTTTGCTGAGCTGACGCCGTGCTCTGCTGAGGTATTGCCGAGGTTTGCTGAGCAAATGCCGACCTCTGCTAAGCTGACACCAAGCTCTGTGGAGCTGATGCCGAACTTTGCTGATGCTGAACTTTGATGCCGAGCTCGGCTGAATATATGCCGAGCTCTGCTGAGCATATGCCGTGCTCTGCTGAGCTAACGCTAGCACTGCTGAACATATTCCGAGGTCTTCTGAGCAAATGCCAAGCTCTGGCCGAGCTATGCTGAGCAGACCCCGAGCTCTGCTGAGCTGACGCAGAGCTATGTTGAGCAGACGCCGAGCTCAGTAGAGCTAATGCCGAAAGGTGGCGAGCTCTGTTTAGCTAATGCTGAGCACGGTAGACAAAAGCAGAGCTCTGCTGAGCAAATGCCGAGCTCTGCTGAGCAAATGCCGAACTCAACAGAGCTCGGCATTTGCTCAGCAAAGCTAGGCATTACCCCAGCAGAGCTCGGTGTCAGCTCAGCAAAGCTTGGTATCAGCTCAGCAGAATTTGGCGTCAGCTCAGCAGAGCTCTGCATTTGCTCTGCAGTGCTCAGCATTAGCTCAACAGAGCTCGGCGTCTGCTGTGCAGAGCTCGGCACTTGCTCAGCAGAGCTCGGCGTCAGCTCAGCAGAGTTCTGCATCAGCTCAACAAAGCTCGGTATTTGCTCAGCAGAGCTCGGCGTCAGCTCAGCAGAGCTCGGCATCAGCTCAGCAGAGTTTGGCATTTGCTCAGCATAGCTCGGCCAGAGCTTGGCATTTGCTCAGAAGGGCTCGGCGTCTGCTCAGCGTGCTCGGCATTTGCTCAGCGGAGCTCGACTTTTGTTCAGCAGTGCTCGGCATTTGCTCAACAGAGCTCGGCATCATCTCAAAAGAGCTCGGCAATAGCTCAAAAGAGTTTGGCATTTGCTCAGCAGAGCTCGGTGACAGCTCAGAATGGCTCGGTGTAAGCTCAGCAGATCTCGGCTTTTGCTCAGCAGGGTCCAAAGTTAGCTCAACAGATCTCAGCATTTGCTCAGCAGTGCTCGGCATTTGCTCAGCAGAGTTTGGCATCAGCTCAACAGAGCTCGGCATCCGCTCAACAGTGCTCGGCATTTGCTCAGCAAAGCTCGGCGTCACCTCAGCAAAGCTCGGCATTTGCTCAACAGAGCTCCGCATCAGCTCAACAAAGCTCAGCATTTGCTCAGCAGAGCTCAGTGTCTGCTCAGCAGAGCTCGGCATCAGCTCAACAGAGCTCGGCATTTAATCAGCAGTGCTCAGCAAATGCGACTGCTAGTGTCTGAGTGGAGTGAGTGTCTGAGTGTCGGAGTGTCTGAGAGTGAGTGTCTGAATGTCAGTGTGAGTGTCTGAGTGTCTGAAAGTGAGTGTCAGTGTCTGAGAGTGAGTGTCTGATGAGCGACTGAGTGTCTGAGGGTGAGTGTGAGTGTCTGAGTATCTGAGAGTGAGTGTCTGAGTGTCAGAGAGTGAGTGTCTGAGTGTCTGAGAGTGTCTGAGTGTCTGAGTGTTTAAAAGTGAGTGTCGGAGTGTCCGAGAGTGTATGAGTATCTGAGTGTCTGAGACTAAGTGTCTGAGTGTCTGAGAGTGAGTGTCGGAGTGTCTGAGAGTGAGTGTCGAGTGTGAGTGTCTGAGAGTGTCTGAGTGTCTGAGTGTCAGAGTGTGAATGTATGAGTGTCTGAGACTGAGTGTCTGAGTGTCTGAGAGTAAGTGTCGGAGTGTCTGAGAGTGAGTGTCTGAGTGTCTGAGAGTGAGTGTCGGAGTGTCTGAGAGTTAGTGTCGGAGTGTCTGAGAGAGTCTCAGTGTCTGAGAGTGAGTGTCAAGTGTGAGTGTCTGAGAGTGTCTGAGTGTCTGAGACTTAGTGTCTGAGTGTCTGAGAGTGAGTGTCTGAGTGTCAGTTGAGTGAGTGTCGGAGTGTCTGAGAGTTAGTGTCGGAGTGGCTGAGAGTGAGTGTCGGAGTGCCTGAGAGTTAGTGTCGGAGTGGCTGAGAGTGAGTGTCTGAGAGTGAGTGTCTGAATGTCTGAGAGTGTGAGTGGTGTGAGGGTGAGTGTCTGAGTGTCTGAGAGTTAGTGTCGGAGTGTCTGAGAGTGAGTGTGTTGAGTGTCTGAGAGTGAGTGTCGAAGGTGAGTGTCTGAGAGTGTCTGAGTGTTTAAAAGTGAGTGTCGGAGTGTCCGAGAGTGAGTGTCTGAGTGTCTGAGAGTGAGTGTCAGAGTGTCTGAGAGTGAGTGAGTGTTGGAGTGTCTGAGAGTGAGTGTCGAGTGTGAGTGTCTGAGAGTGTCTGAGAGTAAGTGTCGGAGTGTCTGAGAGTGTCTGAGAAAGAGTGTCAAGTGTCTGAAAGTGAGTGTCTGAGTGTCTGAGAGTGAGTGTCCGATGAGTGTCTGAGTGTCTGAGAGTTAGTGTCGGAGTGTCTGAGAGTGTCTGAGAGTGAGTGTCAAGTGTGAATGTCTGAGAGTGTCTGAGTGTCTGAGACTGAGTGTCTGTGTGTCTGAAAGTGAGTGTCTGAGTGTCTGAGAGTGAGTGTCTGAATGTCTGAGAGTGAGTGTCTGATGAGTGACTGAGTGTCTGAGAATGAGTGTCAGAGTGTCTGAGAGTGAGTGTATGAATGTCAGAGTGTGAGTGTCTGAGTGTCTGAGAGTTAGTGTCGGAGTGTCTGAGAGTGTCTGAGAGTGAGTGTCAAGTGTGAATGTCTGAGTGTCTGAATGTCTGAGAGTGAGTGTCTGATGAGTGACTGAGTGTCTGAGAATGAGTGTCAGAGTGTCTGAGAGTGAGTGTCTGAATGTCAGAGTGTGAGTGTCTGAGTGTCTGAAAGTGAGTGTCTGAGTGTCTGAGAGTGAGTGTCTGAATGTCTGAGAGTGAGTGACTGATGAGTGACTGAGTGTCTGAGAGTGAGTGTCAGAGTGTCTGAGAGTGAGTGTCTGATGCGTGACTGAGTGTCTGAGAATGAGTGTCTGAGTGTCTGAGACTGAGTGTCTGAGAGTTAGTGTCGGAGTGTCTGAGAGTGTCTGAGAGTGAGTGTCAAGTGTGAATGTCTGAGAATGTCTGAGTGTCTGAGACTGAGTGTCTGAGTGTCTGAAAGTGAGTGTCTGAGTGTCTGAGAGTGAGTGTCTGAATGTCTGAGAGTGAGTGTCTGATGAGTGACTGAGTGTCTGAGAGTGAGTGTCAGAGTGTCTGAGAGTGAGTGTCTGTGAGTGAGTGTCTGATGAGCGACTGAGTGTCAGAGAGTGAGTGTGAGTGTTGGAGTGTCTGAGGGTTAGTGTCTGAGAGTGAGTGTCTGAATGTCTGAGAGTGAGTGTCTGAGTGTCTGAGAGGGAGTGTCGGATGAGTGACTGAGTGTCTGAGAGTGAGTGTCAGAGTGTCTGAGAGTGAGTGTCTGATGAGTGACTGAGTGTCTGAGAATGAGTGTCGGAGTGTCTGAGAGTGAATGTCTGAATGTCAGAGTGTGAGTGTCTGAGACTGAGTGTCTTAGAGTTAGTGTCGGAGTGTCTGAGAGTGTCTGAGAGTGAGTGTCAAGTGTGAATGTCTGAAAATGTCTGAGTGTCTGAGACTGAGTGTCTGAGTGTCTGAAAGTGAGTGTCTGAGTGTCTGAGAGTGAGTGTCTGAATGTCTGAGAGTGAGTGTCTGAGAGTGAGTGTCTGATGAGCGACTGAGTGTCAGAGAGTGAGTGTGAGTGTTGGAGTGTCTGAGAGTGAGTGTCTGGATGTCTGAGAGTGAGTGTCTGAGTGTCTGAGAGGGAGTGTCTGAATGTCTGAGAGTGAGTGTCTGATGAGCGACTGAGTGTCAGAGAGTGAGTGTGAGTGTTGGAGTGTCTGAGAGTGAGTGTCTGGATGTCTGAGAGTGAGTGTCTGAGTGTCTGAGAGGGAGTGTCTGAATGTCTGAGAGTGAGTGTCTGATGAGTGACTGAGTGTCTGAGAATGAGTGTCAGAGTGTCTGAGAGTGAGTGTCTGAATGTCAGAGTGTGAGTGTCTGAGTGTCTGAGAGTTAGTGTCGGAGTGTCTGAGAGTGTCTGAGAGTGAGTGTCAAGTGTGAATGTCTGAGTGTCTGAATGTCTGAGAGTGAGTGTCTGAGTGTCTGAGAATGAGTGTCAGAGTGTCTGAGAGTGAGTGTCTGAATGTCTGAGAGTGAGTGACTGATGAGTGACTGAGTGTCTGAGAGTGAGTGTCAGAGTGTCTGAGAGTGAGTGTCTGATGCGTGACTGAGTGTCTGAGAATGAGTGTCGGAGTGTCTGAGAGTGAATGTCTAAATGTCAGAGTGTGAGTGTCTGAGTGTCTGAGACTGAGTGTCTGAGAGTTAGTGTCGGAGTGTCTGAGAGTGTCTGAGAGTGAGTGTCAAGTGTGAATGTCTGAGAATGTCTGAGTGTCTGAGACTGAGTGTCTGAGTGTCTGAAAGTGAGTGTCTGAGTGTCTGAGAGTGAGTGTCTGAATGTCTGAGAGTGAGTGTCTGATGAGTGACTGAGTGTCTGAGAGTGAGTGTCAGAGTGTCTGAGAGTGAGTGTCTGAGAGTGAGTGTCTGATGAGCGACTGAGTGTCAGAGAGTGAGTGTGAGTGTTGGAGTGTCTGAGGGTTAGTGTCTGAGAGTGAGTGTCTGAATGTCTGAGAGTGAGTGTCTGAGTGTCTGAGAGGGAGTGTCGGATGAGTGACTGAGTGTCTGAGAGTGAGTGTCAGAGTGTCTGAGAGTGAGTGTCTGATGAGTGACTGAGTGTCTGAGAATGAGTGTCGGAGTGTCTGAGAGTGAATGTCTGAATGTCAGAGTGTGAGTGTCTGAGTGTCTGAGACTGAGTGTCTTAGAGTTAGTGTCGGAGTGTCTGAGAGTGTCTGAGAGTGAGTGTCAAGTGTGAATGTCTGAAAATGTCTGAGTGTCTGAGACTGAGTGTCTGAGTGTCTGAAAGTGAGTGTCTGAGTGTCTGAGAGTGAGTGTCTGAATGTCTGAGAGTGAGTGTCTGAGAGTGAGTGTCTGATGAGCGACTGAGTGTCAGAGAGTGAGTGTGAGTGTTGGAGTGTCTGAGAGTGAGTGTCTGGATGTCTGAGAGTGAGTGTCTGAGTGTCTGAGAGGGAGTGTCGGATGAGTGACTGAGTGTCTGAGAGTGAGTGTCAGAGTGTCTGAGAGTGAGTGTCTGAGAGTGAGTGTCTGATGAGCGACTGAGTGTCAGAGAGTGAGTGTGAGTGTTGGAGTGTCTGAGGGTTAGTGTCTGAGAGTGAGTGTCTGAGTGTCAGAGTGTGAGTGTCTGAGTGTCTGAGAGTCAGTGTCGGAGTGTCTTAGAGTGAGTGTCTGAATGTCAGAGCGTGTGTGTCTGAGTGTCTGAGAGTGAGTGTCAGAGTGTCTGAGAGTGAGTGTGAGTGTTGGAGTGTCTGAGGGTTAGTGTCTGAGAGTGAGTGTCTGAGTGTCAGAGAGTGAGTGTCTGAGTGTCTGAGAGTTAGTGTCGGAGTGTCTGAGAGTGTCTGAGTGTCTGAGACTGAGTGTCTGAGTGTCTGAGACTGAGTGTCTGAGTGTCTGAAAGTGAGTGTCTGAGTGTCTGAGAGTGAGTGTCTGAATGTCTGAGAGTGAGTGTCTGATGAGTGACTGAGTGTCTGAGAGTGAGTGTCAGAGTGTCGGAGTGTCTGAGGATGAGTGTCAGAAAGTGAGTGTCTGATGAGTGACTGAGTGTCTGAGAGTGAGTGTTGGAGTGTCTGCGAGTGAGTGTCTGAGAGTGAGTGTCGAGTGTGAGTGTCTGAGAGTGTCTGAGAGTAAGTGTCGGAGAGTCTGAGAGTGAGTGTGTCGAGTGTGAGTGTCTGAGTGTCAGAGTGTGAGTGTCAGAGTGTGAGTGTCTGAGACTGAGTGTCTGAGAGTTAGTGTCGGAATGTCTGAGAGTGAGTGTCAAGTGTGAATGTCTGAGAGTGTCTGAGTTTCTGAGACTGAGTGTCTGAGTGTCTGAAAGTGAGTGTCTTTCATTCTTCAGTAGTGTCTGAGATTGTCTGAGATTGTCTGAGATTGAGTGTCTGATTGTCTGAGAGTGAGTGTCGGGTGTGAGTGCCTGAGTGTAAGGATTTTACCGTCTTAACACAAAATAGTTACACCAGAGTGTAACAGAAAAGTCTACCTATCATTTTTATCATACTGATGGAAAATTTTTGATTATGATGTAGATGATGATGATGGCTTGTAGACAGCCTTTGTGCTAAGTTGGAAGATAAACTGTAGGTGGTATACCTAATCTCATGGAAATTTGTTCCGCCGTTTCAACTTTTCACGGTTTTTATACCACTGATGGTAAACGGCCAATGGGAATGGGAATCAGGTCAGTATGGTACCTATTTTGGAAGGCTACAGAATACTACTAGAATTTCGCATTCGTATCGACAACCGACAGTAGCCACAAGCAAACTAACCGACCTGTAGATTTTCATTCAGGGAGCATATTAAAATACTCAAGCATTTTTAGTTCAACCGTTATTTACTGCTTTTTCGTGTTGAATTTATAATGTGGTTCGCTGATGCAAAATTTATTAAGTAGTTTTAGTACACCTACATTATAATAGCTTATTTGGCTCATGTATATAATTGAATTAAAACAATCTGAATTCGCTTGGTATGAATCCGCGCTAACAGCATTTTCTATCATCATCTTGCTCGTTTAGTTCTTTTTCCACTGCTTACCAGCCTACATTTCTTGGGCTCTGAAAAGACTGAAAATTATAGGAACTTAACGAAACCTAACGAGACGTCATGACATGACCCAATACAAAATACAATTGACGAAATCTTTGCACGAAAAAATAAAACAATACGTATCTAATAATTATTATGTTAGGTATATACCCTAATGAGAGCAATGAGAAATTAAAATAGGTATACCTACTATACTATAGTAGAGAATATACCTAGTCCACTTTAGTAATTTTAAAACTTTTCTCACCAGTCAGCAGTCAGAACTGATGTGACTTATGAAGCAGTCAATTCGATAGAGCAAGCAAATTTCAGCAACGGCACTCATAGACGGTTATTGCAGTCTAGTGCAGAGTGCATCTTCAGACCCCGCCAAGTCGCATTATGGCTCTCATTGCGACCGCTCCATTGCAAATGAGCTCCGTGCCACTTCTGCAGAGCAGTCCAATATGGATTAACTGTCACATAATCTGTTTCAATAGGTATGCTCTCACAACGTAACTACCACTAACCCACAACTACGCTAACTAATACTTACGTAATCCATTTTCAGGATACACTAATAACCGTTACATCACACGTGATTTTTCAGAAGCATGAAAATTTGTTATTCATATCATTATTGACTAATTGGAGTGACTTTTTAGTAAGTAGGTTCAATATTATTTATAGCACCGTGCGACCTAAACCCGCACTTAGGTCACGCTTTGCGCTGTTCAAAGTAGCACATTTTTAAACGGCCTGATGTTCACTAACTTCACACCGTTTAAGAATACAGTACTGACCCAAAGCTACTCAGTCATACATTTTTACACCACTCACAAACTCATAGTAAGCAAGAGAAGATACGTATAACCTGTAACGTGTGGGTCCGAAACGCCAATGTCTTTGGCGCCATATTTCTGCATGTTTTCATTTTGATCTTCGTCGAACAATATTACTTATTACGAGAAAATGCTATAGGTACACCTATGTTAGCGATATTAACCGTATACTGTACCTTTGTTATAAAATTTATTATGTGATTATAATTATTGAAACATACGAATACTAACTTGATTTCGATATGTTGCGTTTCTTTGTTGTTTACATAAAATGTAACCGACACATGAACTATTTTCACTGAATACACACACTTTCAATTATTATACACCATAATCTAATAATATATAATAATTATAGTCTCATAGTGAATACATTTATGCACAAACCAGGTCAATCACAGATTCGTTACGATAAAGATTCGGTTACAAAATGAAGCGCTACAATATTGATATTTTTCACTGTTTTTACTTGAAACCTGTTTGACTATTATTTAAACTGAACAATAAATCTGAAACAATATCACATTAAGCAATTCACGAACAATAAATATGCATCCAAAAAAAGTAATAACCTAAACAAACAAATCTAGAAGTGATACGGGTAGGTGTAAATTGTGTTTTCCCATTCTCTTCTGTTGGAATGCCAACCTACCCACATTAAAATTTGCGTGTTTATTACTAAGAGTCAAATAAACTTCTTTTCATTGCATTAATTAGAAGATAATTTTTAAATAAATTAGATATATGGCGGGTTTATGTCGCACGTGCTATAAAATAGTATACGATACTCGCTTCGTAAGTAAGTCTATTAATACACAGCGGTTAGCACCCTCGCTTCGCTCGGGCGCTAACTTCACGCCGCCGTGTATTAATATACTACTTAGACAGCTAGTATCGTAATGTACTATTTTCTAATGTGTACACGGATGGACTGGAAAACGCAGTGTAGGTAGGCCTCCCACTAGATGGGCAACAACATCAAAGGAGTCGCAGGCAACCGGTGGATGCAAGTCGCAAATTGTAGTTCAGTGTAACGGTCTAAGGGAGAGGCCTATGTTCGTATTCAGGCTGATGATGATGATGATATGATGAATGTATATTTTCTACTTTAGTATACGTACGAGTATATTAACTGCCATAGTATCTGGCTTAGGCGTATAGATTAGCTTTCATTGTTGTCCGTGAAAGATCTGATGTCTCATTTATTTGTTCCTAAATTACTTACAGAAACCAGCGTATTCTTGTAGTTGTAAGAACCAAAGTAAGTACTATGTTGAACATTTACATTGAATAGTGCCTAAATTAAAAAGCCTAGCTTATACACTGTCTATATTTTGACAATGAACTAAGTCCCTAGTTGGATCTCGATAGATGATGATTGATCTTGGCCAATAATGGCTTATAGCCATCTCCGATGTTGATCCTGGCTTGGCGCCAGCTGCACACAACTGGCATAGATGTCAGTAAGAGAACAGGGAACTAATTTACGAATGAGATTATAATAATGTGACAGTTTCCCCTGTGAAGCGAGGCGATCGAAGTGGTAACGGGCCTCGGTTAGAACTAATGAAGTCTCCTTGGTTGAGTCGAGTGCTTTCTCAGTATATAGTCTTGGCGGATATGTTTGAAGTGGCCCAGTTGGCAAGCATTGTCAAAGGTGCTATAGAAGGACTTAAATTCAAATGGCTTATGAAACTAGTCTTTGTAGTAGGTAATGCTTTGATTACACGTTAGGAGTGTAGTGGAGAGACAGTGCTCGGTAGTAGCTGCAGGGTCAGTGAGTTGCCATATTCTGGTTTTAGCGCTACTTATGATATATTTTTTTTAAGTTTTTCGCAGGATATTACAGTGGTATATCCACGTTCCGTGAGTTAAAGTCAGGGCTTTTTCAATTTATTATGTCAAATCTATAAAATTGACGCCTTATTACATGACCTGACATAATACAGCTGTTGTTCATTACCTACAATTATTAGAATGGTGTATTTGTAAAGGCCAACTAAAATAAAGGTGAGGTTTAATCGTAGGTTCATTTATTTGTTTAATTCATGGTAATAATTTGTATTATGGCACTAGCTAAAGCATTCAATAAGTTACCTATTTACCGAGCTACGGATCAAAAGTTAGATGAAGTGACTAAAATATTAAAACATAATTTCCTCATTACAAAATATAAAAAATACGATACATACAATAAAATCTTAACAATAACCAAAACGTTCACAAAATTGGTAGGTACCTATTTATTAAGTAAGTACTTACTTATAAAAAATATAACTAATACTACAAAAGGTTTAACAATAATAATAAAATACTTAAATTAATTTTACTGAATTAAGTTACCATACAAGTATACATCATTATAAAAACCTTAGTTTTATTCCTTTATAGGTTACAATTTCTCTTTACTTACCTTTAGGTATACTCCTCTGACAATATTCAGTCAAATGATGGATATTTATTTATTACAATACAATGTTAAAAGCTCTTAAACTTGCTATTATTTTATAGCAGAACGCTGAACTATAAATTATTCCAATACTACTCCTAGGTATATTAAAGCACAGTAACTTTAAAGACTTGAATTTAATAAGCGTTTTAAAGGTCAAAAACTCCTTCCTATTCATTAACATTAATTAAACGTCGCTTAGTATAGCGCAGTACAAGTTTTCAGTGCGAATTTTTAATAAGCCTTACATAACTTATTAGGAATAAGGGTGTAAACTTTATAATATCTTCTTCTACATAATATTTAATAGACCAAATGTAGCATGTTTGTATTACATACATATATGTTGTGATTATAATTAGATACATCTACACTAAATATCGTCCTAAGAAAGGTGGGGGTTGTAATCTCACCAAGTTGCACCTTTATAAACGCTATCGGTTATATACAATTACATGAAGGAGTAAGTAGGAAAGTACGATGATGTTTGTCTTTGTCGGCGTACGTACTATTTTTTTGCTATGCTGTAGAAGCAAACCAATCTTCACATGTTATAATGTCGCACGAATGATTGGAGCACCACCTAAATAACGTGTATTAATTTTATCTGATAGGGGTTCTAGCAAAGTGTGCCCTTTTGGGCATACGCTTAGGTATGTCAGGCCCATCTCTGATACTAGGTCCATGATAGGAATAGATAGACATGTCATGTAGTGTGTTGTGGTCTCTTTCACACGCTGATGTCGGCTTAAATTTCTATAGTAAGCATTGTGCCGCGGCGTATGGCGTGACGCTGGAAGCGGCCGATGGCGTTTATGGGAGACCACAGCCTAAGACATTCGACGCCAATGACTGTTTTTAATCATTGATGCCCCAATATTTTGCCCCAGTCTGTATAATACGTTTATCTTAGCTGTAACAACATAATCTTCAGTATTATAGTCTTACTCGTATGTACTTATTTTGTACATGTATATGAATTGAAATCCATACTAATATTATAAATGTGAAAGTAACGTGTCTGTTTATCTTTTATAAATAAGAAACAATGTGTTCACCATTTTTTCAAACAAGTCATTAGATCGTACGGTACGGATCGCAAAAAAAAAGTATGGCTATGTTAAAAGATCCACATGGAGTTCCAATTATTTTCAGATTAATTTAAATGCAATGATATAGTTAAAAAAAAATACAGTCACAGGCTCTAGTAATTTCTAGTACAATTGACTAAGCACATCTACCTGCTAATCCTATGACAAACATACTTAGAGATAGTTACAATTTTTACTTATTTATTAATTAATCGTGTCATAATAATACATGATCCCATAGCCATCAATAGTTCACTTAGTAAAAAAAACATAATTCGTTACTTACCTAATACCTATCTAATCATACTTACACAGAAAAGCACTATACGTATTTTATTTGTGACTCGGTAGTTAATCAAATGCCTAAATTAATAAATCGATCGAACATAATTAAATAGATTCGTCGTTTCTTCGCCTCAAACTATGTCATGTATATATAAAACCCGTAAGTAGTTATTGGTTGTCAGCAACATTCACCTAATCTATCCTCTAATATAGTTGACGCGGCTGGCATGGATTCCTTTCCTGAAAATTCACAGAAAACAGTATAGCCAACGGACACCTTTTTTCTTTATATTTTCTTTATTTACGTTTTTATTACGTTTTTCTTTATTTAGGTACGGAAATATAGGTATTGCATGGTGTATTAAAATAGCCAAATAACCATCAATCTATTGCGAAGATATTCTGTTGTCTATCTTTTGTCTCTATCATCAGATCAGCTCGCTGTCACCATAATAATTATATAACTATCCAGGCATGCAAAATTCAACCGAAAATAAGCCATAATTAATAAGCAAGTTTTGAGCTTCAAATACAATTTAAATCTGAATGCAAATAAGATCCCTTATTGTCTGATACCTGCATAAGTAAAGATAATAATATAATTACTCGTATAGAGACAATTGCAACTTACAAGGAATGCCTTTTTCGCCGTTCTGCTGCAGATACTTCCACACATAAAACCACTAACCGGTTTTCACAGCTGAAACTGAAACGGAAAACGATACCTACATTAAACAATTATTGAACATATTGAATCACAGAACAAGATATATATTTTAGCAACTTAAGAAAGACGTGAGAAATGGTTACACATATAGGTATCTACTAGTGACACTGACCCACCCATAGGATACGATAATAGCAAAATGCCTAGTTTCTTTCGCAATTCAACAAGCCAGGTATGCAGTTATGCACCCTCGTGTATCTGAAATACCTACATCAATCAAGTAAATACTTCAGGTACTTACAGGTCTTGTCCTAACAATCGACCGCTAGTAAGTGTCGACGCAAGTCCTCTGTCTGCATGATTATTACTCTCCCAGTCATTGCAAAATGCATCGTCGCGAAGACTGCCGCGAGGGTCACTGCCATGCCAAGCCACTTTGTTGGGCCTACGAAAAAACAAAACAAGTATAAACGCATGTAAAAAAAAACCATATAAAACTGCAAGATGTTCTTGCAGGGAATAGTGGTTCAGTTCGGTTCTGCAAAGCTCTGTAGAACTGAACGACTGACTCCGAATTAAATCATTATGACCACGAAAGAAAACCGATTGGCGCAAGGCAGTTTCAAGCCAAAAATGGCTAAATTGTAAGTTTGTTTGAACTGAGAGAGTAAATCCACTCCAGGGAAATTAGCTGATATACCAATAGACAGAAAAATTTGCTCGAATGGTTAAACAACAGTACCTTTGTGAACTAAAAATAACCGCACATCGCGCAATTCGTATTATGACGCTGGCTGTACCATTTAAATTGAAATTTAAAGCACAAAAGTTGTGACCAAATTGCGCTCTAAGTTGAAAAATAAATTGACGTGTGACCAAATTGCAATCATAATCGATCTAAGTAAAAAAAATTTTGAAATACAGGTGTGACCAACTTACACTATATTGAAATTAGACTAACCCAAATCATTCGAATATAACAAAATTTGGTATTATTTTAATTATATATATAATAATTGGTCCGCGTAATCCAGGGGTCGATGAATAAAGGTATCTTTCATTCTTTCTTTTCACACCAAGTGACACTCACCAGTGTGGATCTATCAGGACATTCCTCATGTTGAAACTGTAGATATTTGGATTGTTCAAAATTCTGCCCCCAGAATTGTGGAATAGGCTTTCCCAGGAATCGAACAGTAGCTCTCCTTTTAAATTCGTAACTGGCAGTCGCCATTCTCTCCGGTTCACTATCGAGTTCAAATTCATCACCCTGTAAAAAAATACAAATACGTCAGATGCGATTATTATTTTGCGGCGGCTCGTTTGGCGTAGTGGCTGAGCAATCGGACTGCTGCGCTAGGGGTTGCGGGTCCGATTCCCGCCTGAAACAAATATTAATTGTGCTATCCACAAATATTTGTTTCTGGTCTGGGTGTGATGTGTATGTGAAATTATATGTCTGTAAGCGGTACCCACGATAGAGAAGTAATCCTAGTGTGGGGCTTACGTTTATGAAAGAAAAAAAAAATACTTTTGCTGGTGTACAACTAGATATTACGAACATAATATAATCAGTATGATAGATTCAAAATACGATTAAATGAACAAAAAATAAAACAGTAGTGTAATGGCAACTTTGGATTGATAATTTGTATTGATTTATATTTCCCCGTCTCTAATTTCAGAATCAGATCAATAGTTCGCGAGGTTATCTCATACAGAGTCACAAACTCACAAACAAACGTTACCTCGCTAACTACAACCAAACAACCAAGTAGCAGAAGCAGTTAAATAGTAGGCTCATAGTACCGTAACATCTTCATACCTACCATATAAATTACGCGTCACGTTGTTTGTCCGCGATGGACTCCTAAACTACTTAACCGGTTTTAATAAAATTTGCACACTGTGTGCAGTTTGATCTAACTTGAAAGATGGGGTAGCTTGCATCTGAATTTATAGTCGCAATAGCAAAAACCTTAGCCACACCTACGCGTGGTCGTGTTCGCTAGTAAGTCAATAAAATAATATTATCTTACCTGTCAGTCAAGAATGCTCTGAAGTTACCCCCGTACTCCAAAGACTGCTGGTTGCACAGGAAGTCCGCAGCACGATGTCCTATGTCCCTCGATGAGTACACTCTACCAGGGTACGGATCGTTAAGCGCTGCTAAACGTATCTGAAATCAAAAACGAATTTTTACATTGATACCTCTTAGACCAGGACTTCCCAACCGTTGGGGCATGCCCCACTGAGGGGGGCGTAGAGAGATCTTAGGAGGAGGGCATGAAGCGTTCGGATATTTTAATCTAATCACATAGCATTGTTTATCTATACTAATATTACAAAGAGGAAAACTTTGTTTGTTTGGTTGTAATGAATAGGCTCCGAAACTTCTGAACCGATTTGAAAAATTCTTTCACTGTTGGGAAGCTATGCTATCTTCGGGTGACATAGGCTACCTTTTATCCCGTAAAAATTAATGGTTCCCGCGGGATAGTAGTTAACGCGGGTGAAATCGCGAGGTGCTTCTAGTTATTTAATAAAACACTTACACACAAATTATTCGCGCCACCTAGTTCCAATCGGCCAGACTAACTACTACGCTTTACCACTATTTTTTTTCTTTCACGCACTTGTAATAAAATAAAAAAGTTCTTAAAGTACCTACCTGTCAATGCCAATGGACCATGACGAACAAAACTGCGCTGAAGAAAAATAAAGGGGAGCCATGAAATTATGTTTATATTCCGGGGGGCACCATGCACAAAACGTTGGGAAACCCTTTAAAAAATGTAAGTATATTTTTTAAATATCATATTGCACGTTTCTACATTACCTATAGAATTCAACTTATATTTAACTAAATTTCAGAACGGGCTCAGTCGACAAAAGACACAATAATATTATATAATAAAATTAAGTAATAGGTCAACACGTGGACACAGTGTGAAGCGGGCTTAGTTGACGTAAGAGCCATATTCCGTAACTCATGTTAATTTAACATTTGGCTTGAATGTATACTTACGTATTTGTTAGAACGAGGACGCTGATTGTAGTAAGGTGGACGCGGAGTGGGAGGCGACGGCGGCCAGACGTGATGGACTCTGGGGGTTGACGTTGGCGTAGGAGTTAACGCTGACGTTGTCGCTGACGTAGGCGTAGGGGTAGGCTCCCTAATATCTATTAGAGATTCCATCTGTAACACACATAGACGTAGTATCAGAAATATACTTGACAAAAGCGTATAGGCGTAAGGGACACACCTCGGCTGCAATTTATAGAACGGATAAATTTAATCCACGTTATTTATATAGTATAGGTTTAGCTCCAATCATTCGTGCGACACTCTAAAATGTCAAGGTTGGTTTGCTTCAGGAGCACAGCAATAAATTAGTGCATACGCCGACAAAGACATCATCGCACTATCCTACTTACTCTTTTGTCTATTTAAATACTTGTCTCTTTTCTTCCTCGGATCTCGAGTTAAATATCATATCTATTGGACGATTAATCTGAGGTACCACAGTAGGTATTGAAAGTTAATGTAGGTATACAATCGATTTTGCAACATCTATGAAAATAGCTGCAAAGCCAGCGATGACAGTTTCAAAGGAGAGACTCTTACATGGACCACAGTTACCGTAAAGTAATCTGTGCTTTCGCTCCGGTCTACTCGGAAGGGGTTTATAGGCACAGATAACTAAAATTTAATAGTTGCTACGGTACAGGTATGCCACTTAGCATATTTCAGCAGGATCCGCCCAGCGAGTGTGTCACTAGGCTTCCTTCTTACAACTGTCATTGAAACCCAGAGAGATCACAGATTGTAGGATACCAGTATAGAGAGATGGTGATCGAGCTAGTGGTCATTTGCACGGTTCACAACTCGACAACACCGGGTTCGATTCTTGGACCAATGCCATTTCGGCGAGATGGCGTTAGTGATGGGTGGATTTCCATCAACCCGTGTTTCGAAGGGCACCTTGAGGGTTTTCGATCGATGGCAATCGTTAAGTCACGTCAGAGGTTCTTGGGTGGCTTAACTAAGTCTGACACCAAAGGCTGAAACTGCCTCATTCCACAATCACATTCAGAGCTTCCGTTATTGATAAAACGAATCTAAAGTATACATAGATAAATCTTTATTGATAACAAAATGTACAGAACACATAAAGTCAAACTCAATATAGGTGCAATGGGCGGTCTTATCACTTAAAGTGATCTTTACCAGACACCCTTTGGATGGAATAAATAGATAACAGGAATAGGGTTAGGTCCGTTGACATTCAGTGCCAAATTCTGCTCGTATTCATACTAATAATTACACAAATAAGGGTTACGTGTAGTTAAAAGAAAGACGTTCAAAGGTTACGTAACTTATGCCAAATAATATGCAACAGCTGTAGAATAAATGACAAAATGAGGTGTTTGCATTTCGATAAGTTTTGGATCTCCTTCACTTTGTGCATCTATGTATTACAAGCAACTGTAAAATGTTGTACAAATGTTCACACAAAACAACGAAAACGCCAAATCCACGCTTGCCATGTTTACTTTTCCAGATACCAGACTTATGAGGTCAACAAACTGAACCATGACTATATCCTCTAAGGGAAAATATATGCAACCGCTTTGAAAATAAAGAATATTATAATAAATTCGTCCACACCTTAACATATCGCCAGCCCCGTTCGACCCTTATCAACAATATATTTTCCTGAAGAACGTACGCCAGGGTTCCCAGGGGGGTTTCAGAAGTTCTCTGTAAAAGGGAAACAATTATGTACATATTTTATCTTTATTTCCTGGCAATAAAGGATTAAACGAAATTATGTTCTCATAAGGAAAAGGTTAGGAATTTCTAAGTCTGAATTTTTTTATCCGCCGTGATATTAAAAAAAGGAAAATGTGTGGTGATTTCTTTAAATTCATGTTTTGAAACAATTTGTGCCAAAAGCTTACACCGAAAATAATAATGGTTAATAGTTGATTATTATGACCGAAGGATAAATAGGAAATTAATGTAAAAAATATCATGACTTACTCTGATAAGCGCTTTAGTAGTTCTGCACATAACAGTAGTGGTAACATGAAAATCCTCATCATCCGGAAAACCTGTAAAATTTTACATACATTCCAAAACAACAGACAAGTGCCTTACCTACTACTTTAAACAAGTCCGGATTCTATTTTAACATACGAATAAAGTCTAAATCTACGCTAAATCATTACTTAAATGTCACTTGACTCGTTCCAGCGAAATTACAGGCATTATGAGTAATTTACAACCACTGTCTACTCTACAGTGCAACTTCCAGGTTTTTGGAATGCCATGTTCTGGCTGTTACTGCAACAGTAATAGGCAGGCTGGCGCTTATCATCAGAAGGAAGGGCTCGTTTCGTTTCTCACTAACATTAAAAAAATATATATTAAAATGTATACCCACCGCTTTTACCTTTACTCTCAAAACCGAAGCTATATAGGGTATTGTCCGTAACTATACCACCAGGTTCGCCCTTCGGGCCAGCTATGGATAAGCCAGGGGGGCCTGGGGGCCCAGGAGGACCCGGTGGTCCTAGCACAGGTACTTTGTTGCATTCCAAACATATACCAGCTGGACCTTGAGGGCCAACTTTTCCATCTTCTCCTGGAATACCAGGTTCGCCTCTGTCCCCTTTGTCGCCTTTGTGCTGTAAACAAAACTCTGGTATGACACATCTTCTCTATATAAGTAAAAATTAATCCCAATTTCCCTTGGTCATGGCATCACGTGTGAACGGCTGGACCAATTTTGCTAAATCTTTTTTTGTTGTGTTTTTATTGTCAGGAGAAGGTCCTTATAAAAGAAAATAAATTAGAAAGTTTCGCGGAATAAGAAACATTTAAGAAAACAGCGACCATGTTAATTTTGATGTCGGGAAAGAGATAGATGGAGATAGGTAGATGAAGAGGGAGAGAGATAGGAGAGGGAAACAAATAGAGACAATGACAGGACAACGTCTGCCGGGTCAGCTAGTTTCGAAATATTTTATAGTATTTGATGAGTTTTATTAATATTCTACCTTACCCTAGTAACATTTAATGGCGCAGCGCATTCTCCTTTCTGTCCTTTTTCTCCGATAGTTCCATTGTAACCGGATCGCCCCATAGGCCCCTTAATTAATAAAAGATTAGTTTCATTGTCATTCCAGTTTAGACCATGAATTTAGAGGTCTACACTAAATAATAATTACCGAACAATTCGTGTCTATCGTAATCACTTTAAATTGCCATGTATGTAGATTCATCGTCTAGCTTCGTAAGCATCATACAATTTTAGATTTTAGACATCACGCTTTTAAGATAGGTAGGATTGAAGTTCTGATAATTCTTATAATAATAATATAACAACAGTCTATAAAATTAGTTGTATGTCTCAGTTATCGCTTTAAATTGAAGACAATAGGTATCATTATAAGCATATTATGATTACAATTACAAAAGTGTTCGGCTAGTTTTGTATGCTATATTTCTTACCATTGGCCCTGCTGGTCCCATATCGCCTTTATCTCCTTTAGATCCAGTTTTCCCAACTGGTCCAGTTTTTCCTATGTGGCCTGTAGGACCACGATCCCCTTTTTGCCCCCGTTCACCCCGTTCTCCGTTGGAACCCTAATAGTAGGTAAGGAAAGTCCGCATGAAAGACCGGCTCCAAACATTTCACAATGGGTAGTAAAGAGTGTGAGTTTGTCTGTTTATTTATTTAGAATAAACAATCTCAACTGAAACTGAAAAAACTCAATCGGGGCAATTCTAAAAATAATTTATTTGTCAAAAATTCACTTTATTTCTCATGAAAATAAAGTCCACGAATGTAAAAACCAGTGAATTGAAAGGGGACAAAGATTGTTCTGAGTTGCGCTTAAGTTATTAAATATTTTAATAATTAAAAAAAAATCACCTTCAATAGAGCTATGGCTGATGCGGGCACTTGTCCTACAGGGCCAGGTGGTCCTTGGTCCCCTTTAAGCCCTGTAGGCCCAACGGGTCCAACGTGCCCTTTCGGTCCTTGAGGGCCATGTGGTCCTCTCTGACCGTCTTGCCCATCTCTACCAGGCAGGCCTGGGGCTCCAGATGCACCTGTGTCACCTTTAGGCCCCTGAAAGAGGTTAAGATAATCAAAGAATTTTCTTCTAATTACTACTTACGACGATTTAGTTCTTTTCAATACTACTTAGTCAACTTATTTTTCACGCACTCATTACTTTAGAAACGAGAATGGTCCATGGTTAATGAATTAATGATTTAAGTTCTAAAATATATTTTCGGTTACAAACATAAACTAATATCAGGTACCTATATAATGACTTTATATTAAGACTTGATTTTTTCAATCATTTCATACTTGTCAAAGGTCACAAAACAGAAAAATGCAAACCTTTTCACCACTCGCTCCTCTATCTCCCTTAGATCCTTTTAGTTTTTCCACTATTTGCGCATCTGAAATTTAAAAGGCATAAAGATAAATCTTAGATCAGCTTTCATAATACCTAAATGATCAAACAAAATAATTCGAATGGAAAACCTGTATAATAGCATTTGAAAACGTATAAAAATACTGTAGCAAAATTGTTTTCATTGAGATTAAAAGCATATTTTTTATGAGAAATAATTTTATAGAACAACCGAAAAAGATAAAACAAAAGACAGCGATTTAGATAAAAGAAATCCCAAATGCGTTTCGTTCAACCAAATAATGACAAAACCAGCAACAATGCAGACATATCTCTATGTTGTTGTAAAAATATTTTTGTATCAGATGTTTTTTATCTCTTTCATATCATTTGATTAAAAAGAGACGGAGATAGTCAACCTTTCAAAATACAACGGATTATATCGTAGCCACAGTACTGTAGCGAAGGACACAGTAGTGAAACTAGGTAAGCCAGGCCTTATTTAGGATTCCATACCCAAAAAGTAAAACTGGACCCTATTAGGTCCGCTCCGCTGTCCGTCTGTCCGTCCCCAGCCTGTATCTCATGAACTGTGATAATTAGACAGTTGAAATTTTCACAGATGATGTATTTCTTTTGCCGCTTTAACAACAATTACTATACTTAAAAACTGAATAAAATAAATATTTAAGGGGGCTTCCCGTACAACAAACGTGATTTTATGCCATTTTATAATACACTGGCACGGATCCCTTCGCGCACGAGTCCGACTCGAACTTGACCGATTTTTTCGGAGATTAAATAAACAGATGAATGAGTAAAATGTCAAGTTTGTGCTGAATCTGACCGAATATTTTTACGAGTAGAATAATTTCGCTAGCGTCACTCATCAAGTCACCAATATGGCGGCCGGCTTCACGATTGGACTCACTAGATCAGTAAGTATAACGTTCGGTCTGCTTTCTCTCATCTCTGTGGATGATACCATACTGTTAACCAGTACACTGTGTAACGTTGAGTCAGGATAAGGATCAAAGCCAATAGAGGCAACAGTACAAAAAATGTTTGGGGATTCAATCTACTTACTTACGTTATTACATTTACGTGACTAGAATGACCCGTTTGATATTGAAATTTATTCAGGTTATCTATCTCTGAACTAGAATGGAAAGGTATGGATAAACAGTAAATTGTTGAGATGAGGGTAGAATTTTGTATCGATTTAGCTTAGATAAATATCTAGTCGGATGAACATGTAGCTTTGAATATCTGTGAAGAATGACTTTGCAGTGAAATAGTGAAATAAGGTGAACTTAGACAATAGATTTGTGTCGATCACTATTCAAAGTATTCAATCAGTCAGTGTGGAATTGTGGATGTATCTAAAATATAGTAAATGATTTCGCCGGAGGCATAGTAATCCTTAAAGCTGGCTGAAATGTTTATAGGTCATATTTTCAAGGTTAAATATCATCATCGTCATTATCATCATAAATCATCTTGAAATTGTTGGAACTTTCACAGAATTACTCCAACTTTTTCAAACTTACTTTCATAAGGGTCCATGTTAGGGTCCAGTAGCTCAGTAAGGCTTGCTGGAATACCAGCCAGTCCTGGCGATCCTTTGTCACCCTTTTCACCTGTAGATAAAAAGAGAAAATTAAGATTTAAAAATTCGTTTTTGTTTTCATACATCGTTATCAACATAATATTATGGGTAGTTTTTAATTGATCATAAATATAAAATGCATAGCTTTTTTTTACATAACTGTATTACCTTCTTTCCCTTTTACTCCATCATTTCCGTGATGCCCAGGAATACCATTTATGCCATCTTTTCCTACTTCACCCCTGTCTCCTTTGTCACCTTTTAGGCCGTCGAGTCCTATGGAACCCTGTAAAAATAATTGTGATATTTTTTGAATGTTTATTATAACCAGCAGTAGTGGGTGCCCGCTACTTCGTCTGCGCAGGGTTAATATTTTGAGCAGCTTATAGTTATAAGCGTGGCATAGAAAAGAACTAACATTATGATGACATTAAAATTATCACACATTTTTATTGTAGTTATGGTTCACTATTTTGGCTATAATGGCTTACACATAAAGATATATACTGTAGCGGACTTTGTTGTAGAACTATTTTAGATAAACATTTCCATCATACAATACACATGTGTAACTCTAGCGGTTTTGGCAGCGCACGCCAGAATAGCTCGCAGATGGTAGATTTTTTCCTACTTACGTGACACTTATCGTCATATTTTGGACAATTCACACAATATCTTTATAAATTGTAGCCTATGTGTTATTCTAATGTATAAGCTATATTATTGTAAAGTTTCATTAAAATCCATTCAGTAGTTTTTACGTGAAAGAGTGACAAACATCCATCCATCCATCCATACTTACAAACTTTCGCGTTTATAATATTAAGTGGGATAGGATAGGATTTGATTTTGACGAGCTTTTCCACACGCTGTAGTGTGTGTCTTACATTAACGTTTAAATGATTTAAAGATATATTAACAAAGACACGCCATTAATAATTGTAACAGATTTTGTATTCAAATACGCAACTTTTCATAATTTATTTAAAGATAAAGAACGATAGTAAAAAGAAATCTAGCAGATACGACTTTTTTATATTATTTATTTCACTAACCTGAGCGCCTGTATCACCCTTTAATCCTGGCTCTCCTTTGTCACCTCTGGCCCCTGTTTCGCCCCGTGGTCCAATGGGTCCTGGTGGCCCCCGTGGTCCGGGGTCCCCTCTCTCACCCGGAATGATCACTGTTCTGGCCTTTTTGTCTTCCTCTGATTCCTATCAAAACGAGTTCTGAGAAAAATTTATGGTATGATCTTTTTCTTTTACGATGTGCCAGAATTATTTTTTACAATAGTTAGTGGCTAATATGACGTGTTTTTAAAAAAGAACGTGAATTTGGTTTTGTCATTGTTAGGTACATTTAACACAAAGTGGAGAACCTATGGAAATAGTACCTATGCCTTGAAGATAATTTAAAACACATCTACACCTGATTTTGAAAAAGATTATGTACCTAATTGTTTCAATTTCGTTATTTAGCCTACAGAAGTTAGAAATAAACCCATAATATTATGAATAAATCTATGAAGGTATCTTGTATTGTTTCGTTAATAAGTGCTCACCACATAAACAGGCCCCGGCGGTCCTGGAGGTCCAATTTTCCCTTCTGGTCCAGGGGAACCAGGGGTACCAGGTCTACCAGGTTCTCCATTCAAACCTGGTGCACCATCTTGCCCCGGTGTTCCATTATCGCCTCTTTCCCCTCTTTCGCCTCTTGGTCCTTCAGGGCCTGGTTCACCTCGCGGCCCGTGATGACCCTGGGATTACACATAATTATCATTATTAATGTTTTTGATTAACATTCACTATGTTTCTGACTATTTCGTCTCTATTTCGTATCAGAATAGGATGGGCATAAAGTAGACTCATATATTTTTTCTTGCTTTATTCCTAACCTTTGTTAATAATGTTGTAGTACTTAATGAGTAAAATTTTGACGATGTTCAGAATAATCAACTTATGTCTCAGATTGTAAGTGGGTTGGTAATATTAGTTAATTTGACATTTTGTTATAATAATATAATCGTCTCACTAAATGTGAGACACCACAGCAAATAATAATATGAGATTCCACGTAATTCCTTTAAACTGTATATTTTCCAATATAATGATATTATTTTCAGAAAATAAGATCATTGTAGTAGATTGGTCTACCAGACTAACCCCAGCTGTTCGAGTAATCGAAAAGTGAACAATGATTTTACCTTAAGGCGCTATTATAGGAGCGATTCATGTATGTATGAATTAGCGGGTACTGAGCCGCCTAGTAAGCGCTCAGACTGATGATATTCTCGTCGTTTTTGTTAAATTAGAAGAAAGGAATCCATTCAGTTCATTGGAAAATTCAAAATTCCATAGAACATAAAATTGCCTTTTTTATGGTTCCAAAAATATGATACCTAGTTGTCGCTGAAAATGTTGAGCATTATGTGTCGAAAGATTTTTTTCGGGTCCGCTCTCGTGAATTTTTTTATCTAGATACTAGACAAGTTTAGCCCAATATTATTGATTTATTAGCTCACTGAAACACTTGACTTATACACTGTATTTTTTCTAGCTTATAATTATTTGTAATTACGGCTTAACTTTTCGACAAATAACCGCCCATTTTACGGAAGCTCGCTATACATAGCGTCTTAACATCTGATTAGAGCTATGCTCCGGTAAATGCAATAGTTACCACAATTAGTACGCATCTAGTAGAAAATCTTACCGTTGAACCCGTTATGCCGCGAGGTCCTTCAACACCTGGACTGCCAGGTTCTCCAGGAGGCCCTTTCATCTCTGGCATTGTCCTCAGCAGATGGGACACAACCCTTTTTGAACATTCACATTTCTGAAAGTATTGAAAATGTGTTTGAACCTCCATGATGTAGTGTAATTTTGTGATGCTCATTGCCCCTTTACCTACTACTTATACCATGGTCATGTTATATAAGATTATGATATTAACCCCGTATCGTTAGACGTTACCTCCAAATTTCTTTCACTCGATCTTTGCTGAGGGACCTCGAAACTCCCCCCAAAAGTTCCTCATATTTGGTATCGTTAGTTGAACTTTCGATGTTCCTCGGTACTCCATTTTGACACAAATGATCGTAGAGAAGCGGCTTCGGGGGCCCTTCAAGGTATGTCGCCAGGTACCTTGAGCTGACAGATGGTTTGTTTCCTTCGTACGAGGATTATTGTCAAGGAATAACCGATTGGAGTTAAATTTGCCGACTAACGATAGACCACTACTAACTAACTAAACAGGCATGTGACGTTGAGTGAAGCGAAAGAAATTTGGAGGTAACGAATAACGATACGGTGGTAAATGTTGAATTGCTGATTATATAAGAAGATCTATATCGGTACATAAAACAATATTCATTTTTTTACCCCTTCTTCTCCACGTGCTCCTATGGGGCCTTCTGGCCCTGGAGGTCCTCGTGGGCCTATTTCTCCTTTGGTGAATTCTCCCGGTATCCCCTAAGATAAAAGAAAGGGTGAGATTATTCAGATATTCGTCAAGTAATATTTTTAATGTAAAGTTTCAAACTACACTTACTTGCATGCCAATTTCACCTTTTTCACCCTTCTCCCCTTTGAATCCTCTTTCTCCCGGTTCTCCTCTTTCACCTTTATTACCTTTAGGTGGTTCGGCTGAAATGTTTTACATATTATTATGTTTATGTATACAGACAATAATGTCAACATAATAATTATTTCTAACATTGTTTTATTACAACTACGTCCACTAATAATAAACATACTAAGTACAATTACCTACTTGTTGTTGTAGTGTTAATTATTATCAGTGGATTTTTTGCATATTTATGTACTTAACTTAAACAGGCACATAGGTGGTGGAAGTAGAAAAAAATACTTTTGAAAAATAAAATGTTTCAAACACTTTGAAAAAATAATTGAAGTAGATGGGCATTGAAAACATTCCTTTCAAGAGTATCAATGATATTGGTGACACATAACAATTATGAGAGTTAGTTCCACCCATTTAGAATAGCAAACATGGAAATGTGTTTTGATACTTACGATCTGGAGTATCAGTGGCACCGAAGTCTATGTCCCCTCGCACCTAAAATATTGTACATACATAATTATTTATAATGCAATTTACTTTCATAATCTCAACCAAACGTAGGGCACGCTTAGCTCAGTTTTGACTATGAAAGAACCATATCAAAATCACTAGATATAGAAATTAAATTAGTTCATCAATTATTTACACAGCAAAGCGAAAGCCAATCAAGGGATACAACAAAGCTTTAAACCAATCAAAGGAAAACAAATTAAAATTTTGTCTTTACTTACTATGTTCTGTGGTTCTATTTCGTCCTAGAAGATTTAATATTTGTGTTAATTGAAATGTGCACATAAACCAATAGGTAATAATGTTAAATTTTGTTAAACAAGAACCTAACTAAGTATTGTCATAGAAGTTATAAATGACTTCTACAGTGCATAAGACTGTGGTATACTGCCTTGTTTGTGACTGGCCAGTAGTTTTTTTTTAATTTTGTGACCTTTTTTTGTTGCTGCGGTGATGGCATAATGAAAAAATTAAAAATATCTACTCGTGTCAAATATTATTTATAATATTATAGGCTACATTAAAACACCCAAAGCACTTACTGTTGTTGTGTCCTCAGTATCGTAGTAATCTGTCTAAGAAAGAAAGAAATTATGTTTGTTAATACAATAGCGCGTTAAAAGGATAAAAGTGATTTATTTATAAGTCTCATTTTGATGTTAGGATTTCCTTTTCTAACCACACGAGTTTTCGAATTTATTTAATGTTTTCCTCCATAATATTTGTAATTTTTGTCAAAAAGATACTTAATAGACTTTTAACTGGGCTAGTTCACGCACACAGTACACTTGTACGCTTTGGAATTACAGTATTTTTGGTTTATTATAATATTGGAAAAGTTAACTTCTATTAAAATACATTCTAATATAACTCGTGCGGTTAGAAAATTTATAAAACTAAGAATATATTTATATAATAATCATAGCATAATAATAATACATTATTTTTAAATAGCATCAGCGCGGATTCCAAGAAATTATTAACATAACAAGAAAGTAGATTTTGTCCAATTTAGTGCCAAAAAGGAATTTATAAGTGAACCCAACATTGTATCGCGCTTAAATAACAAAATATTACAGTAAATAAAGAAAAAGGTTCTAATCAATATTATAAATATTTTTAACAAGTTCTAAAATTCAATAATGTGTAATTGAAGCTAATAATAATATTATATTCTGCAAGTGTTACAAAAATGTTGTATTAAAAAACATTATTATATAACAAATACATTTTAAATATCGGTGCTCGTATATTTATAATTTTATTTTAACAATGTTGGTACTCACTTATATAAATTTTGATAGCCGAATAGAGTGGTGCCCCGGTTAAAAACAAGTAGGTACAGAGCTGCTGCAGTAAGCAAAAAATTTAACCCGATAATAAAAAAAATATACTAACTACTTTATCAAGTATATGGGATGCCTGAAAAATATAAATTGTATCATTATTTTTTTGGAATACCAAACAGAAGTGTTGCAAGTTGAAAAATGCAGGATAAGACATTAATTCTGAACATTATGCAACGTGGGGCTACAATGGCGACATCAAAGGGATATAATAGACTGTGTTTCTTTATATATTGGACTACTAGAAGTGCCTCGCGGTTTCACCCGCGTTAATTTACTACTATCCCGCGGTAACCGTTAATTTTTACGGGCCTATGTCACCCGGAGATAGTGTAGTTTCCCAAGAGTGAAATAATTTTACGAATCGGTTCAGTAGTTTCGGAGCCTATTCAATGCAAACAACCCAAACAATCAATTCTGTACTGTTTATTATTAATAATAGTATAGTTATTATAGATATAGATTAGTCGCTAAATAGTAATTTGTATCACACCTGATACCTGATATTATCCTGATGTTACCTGATATTAGGCCTGATACACATTAGGCGGTTTGAAGCGCACGCTTTGGTAACGCGCGTTTTAAGAATAAAGAGGTTGTTCTTTAAACAAAGGTCCGAAGGTGTACAGTGTACTTACACACGCAATCAATCAAGTGCGTGATCAGAAGCGAGCGCTTGCGTGTGTTACACCGTACCTGCACTCCGCGGTTTCACCCGCGTTCCCTATTATCACATAGGAACCGTTCAATTTTTACTGGTCACTAAGGTCTTCCATTTTTGAATCCAAGACTAAAGTTTACCAAACCAACGGCCGAAATTAATAACCAATCCAATCCAAATTTAGCTATCTGGGATTGATATCACAATCCATTTTTAGGGTCAAACGTGCCAATAACCAATCCGTGGATTGGTTTATGAAGGCGCGCAGATTGGAAATCGATCGAACGATAGGCAGCAATGCAAGATAGATTTCAATCTTGGATAGGAGATACAATATTAATTTCGGCTTTCAGGTATTCCATTTTTGAATCCAAGACTAGCGTTCACCAAACCGCCAACCAAACCGATCCAAATCTTAATTTGGTTCATTTACCAAATCGCATCAAGATCCATTCCGGCGTAAAGAGAGGGCAAACACACATACTCTCGCATTAGCATATTAGCAGGGGAAATTATATGAATATAGGAAATTTAATGTCACCATTGTGGTCCTACGTTGTAATGTATGTAATTGTAAGTATACTAAAAGAACACAAATAACCAATTTCCAAAGTTGCGTACACAGTAAATTCGTCGCACAATATCGTAGTCAGACCGCGCTCTAATCGCGTTGAGAAAGAAAAACGAATCAAAAAAAAATCGGCACTAAAATTTTAGTTAACCTTCACGATCGATGTTTCATGATGCCTTGATAAACGTCGACTGCAAAAATGATCCATAATATGATGACCCATGATGTGCTCAGGATGATCCATAAAGATTGTCGTAAAATAAATACAATCGACGTTGATCAATGAAATCGATCGATGTGTTGATATCTCTCGATGCTCGATCAATGCTCGCTTAATCGATATCAGATCGGCTTGATGACTGGCATTTCTATTCTTAACTCCAAAATGGCTGCCAATCGTGTCTGTCGATTACTTTGAGGTACCTACCTACCTATTCTATGAATTAATAGCTAGCACAAAAATTGCTGAAACGATTAAGTTCCGGTTAACACTATACGGAACCCATAGACTACTTATTGGCTGCTTCTCTAAAAATACCTCCTTAGTGAAGATAAAAAACAGAAATGAAATGAATCCAATAAAAAATTGATTAACAAAAACTTACGTCGGTGCAGAGACTTTTTCTCGTAGATTCATCAGCATTCGGGATTAACTTCAGTTCAAGAATGGAACCCTGAAACAAAAGTAAATAATTTATAAGTATACTAGCTGTTTCCCGCGACTTCGTCTGCGCGGACTTCATTAATTACTCCGATAAAAAAGATCCATAATGTCTTTCTCCAAGGTCCAATCTATCTGGTTGCCAAATTTCATTGCCATCAAGTTCACTCCTTTAGTTGTGGAAAAGCAACAATCAAAAAAACAAACAGAGTTACTTTCTCATGTATAATATAAGTATGCATGGATATGGATCTTGCATAATTTCCGTCGTGTCACTTGGTGTTAAGCCGACTACGAAATCTACGAAAACCTTGGATGCATATTTCATTCAAGACGAATACCCAAGTTCAATTCCTATGCAGCCCGCATGGTAAAATGTGAATGAAAGTAAGGTGTTTTCTCTGATTTTTGATGTTCTTTGAGACCGTGGCTTTTGGTGTTCTAGGTTCATTACCTAGAGTCTAGAGACTTTCGAAAAGAAACACGGAATACTAGTTTGGGATCGAGATCTTTTTGTATGTAATTAAATACTAAGAAGTTTTAATTTGACTCACGCTACGATGTCGGCGCTACCGTTGCCATAGAAAACATTTAAATATCTTGTATTTATTTATTTATTTATTTATTTATTTATTTATTAAGAAGATCAACAGCAATTTTTATATGCTAGGTACAATTAATTAAGTTAAATAATACAGCCAATTATAGATCTCCATAGACAATACAATGAGAAGCTGTAGTAGTAGGTACTACTAGGCTCATCATACTCCTACATTATAGAATACAAAGCTACAGTAACATTGTGACTACAACTGAGATGCATAGGAACCTATGTCAGTTTACATTTACATTACAATACAATACACACAGTCGATGTCATATTTTGCAAGAGTATTGAGTAGGTAAGTAGCTACTATTTACTAGGTATACAACGAGAATAGGAAGACATGCAGTCACAACTCAATAGGTACAAGGATCATGATAAGTAGTATTTATATTTATGAAAAGGACAACACTTTCAAGGACTTCACTTCAACAAGGACAACAGTTCTCGCACACACTACGATTAATGAATATTATATTATCATGTGCGTGGAGTACTTTGGGAACATTTTTATATTTGAAACTTAATTTATCAAATATTTTTTGATACATTTTTTGAGAAATTTTCTTGTAGTACTCTGGGAATAGCCCATCATAATTTTCCAATCAATACTTTACTTTACTTTTTAAATTAAGCTTTCTCAGTATAATAATTAAATCAGCAATGCAAACCTTGCTTTTAAAATTAAACCCGTAATATTTTAAATGTACCTACAGGGTGTGGGATAATCTAGGCTGACGGGAAAATGAGGTGAGCCCCATAAAGACATATTTTGCGCCATCGCCGTGCTTTATTGTGCGGGTGGAAGATTAAAAATATGACGGCAGGTATCTTTGTCACGATATGAACTCGGGTTTAATGAAACTGAGAGCTCGTTTCCACTGCACGCGCGAGAGCAATGAAAGTCAGACGGCTTTTTAGTTTTAGTGTTTCCATTGCTACTGCATAAAGGGCTATGTCAGTAACCGCATATCGTAGGGTGGAGTATAAAATTAATTTTCACACCTCATGCTCAAAAAGGGTGTCAGATTAGCTCAGCTTAGCGGGAGCAAACAAGGTTGTTGGGCACTAGGGAGTGAAAGTAGTTTTTTTTTACTCGCTACTATCAACAGGCTGAAGATTCGACTTTTCAATGTTCCATTTTGACATAGGTAATTACTTAGAATAAAAAGAAGAGTATCTTAATATACAAACCCAGCGAAGCCTAAACAGTTTACTTTTTTAAATGAAAGTGTAATTCTCGTCTACATTTTTGGCGATCATAAGATGTATACTATGTGTACGTGTGCGTTTGCGAACATTAGGATAAATTTAAAAAGTTTGTAATTGCCGCCTATAATCTGTAGGTGTGTGTAGAATTTTGACAACAATGCAAATTGGTTTTAAAATATTGAATTTGATTATTTATTTATTTGAAAGTGAACGTGACTATATGTGAAATATTCTTAGCTTTTTTTAAGTTGTATACCTACTTATTATATTTCTCGCAATCTTGGTGTGAAAAATTGTGTTTTACGCGGGTCTCAAACGACTCACTCATACTCGATTCTATGTGCCACACTCGCTACGCTCGTGAGGCAAAACATCGAGTAGATAATGAGTCGTTTTCTACCCTTGTAAGAAAAACTACTATTTAACTCTCCGACTATGTTAAAAACAGTGGAAACATTTTAGCGCAAAAAAGTTGACTTCGAAGTGGGTATGAGATGAGAGACTTTTTTATAAAACGACAAGCTTGACGGTATAGTCTCCAAATAGTTAAACTGTACCGTTGAAGGTGCAATATTTAATGGGCTCCCAAAATTCGTTTGAAAACCCCCTGCGACACGGATTCGGTCAGTTTTGAAATTGTGTTTGCAAAGTGTTGCTAAAGCTTTCTTTTGTAGACCTGTCGATGATGACTTCTTAGCTACCTACTGACTTCTTAGCTAAGTATAAACCACGGGGTATTGTATTTGTGGGATCATGATAATTCTAGCTTGCGATTGAAGTACATAGGTACATGTAGCCCTAGGGGTTAAGTTTCATGCCACTCCATTGAGATTCAATTGAAACGTGACGACCTCCACGGGTCACGAATATCAGGATCTATGTATGTTATTGTGTTCCGTTCTTATTATTATAAGGAATTTGCTGGTAGTAACAGATTGTGCGCGACAAGGCAAGTGACTCCTACATTAGCAAACTCACTGTACTAAACAGTCTACAGTACAACCGCAGTTTGATTTCGAACGGATCCTAGCGCACCTCGCTCGAATGGGGTGTTACTGCACCGCGGAGTAGAAATGTTACTGAGCACATTAGTGTGCTCAATGGATATGCTATACTAAAGCATAGATACTAAATAGCTACTTCCTAAAGGGAGAAGTATATGCCAGCACCCTTTAGAGTCTGTAGTCTGTAGGGTAGGTATGCATGTTTTTTTTGATAATAATTATATTTTGACAAAATACTCTGATAATGGGTGGTACCTAAATGTCACGTAGGTACCGACGTGGATTCAGACTTATTTATAGTTATATTTATATCTGAGTGATTTCAATAAAATGCAAATTCTATCACACTCAAGAGTTCTAAAACACCCAGGGGTACTCAGTTGAATCTTAATTTACCATATAAATATTGTAATACTTAGACTTAGGTACTCGTCACTATGTTTGCAAAAACGTGTCAAAGTGTGCGTGTCAGGATTCCCTAAAGAATTTGAATTGGATCTAAAATGCCTATGAAATGCGTAACTAAGTAGGTACCAACAGTTTTTAAAGCGATTTAATGAAGCTGTTTATAGACAATAAAACAGTAATTTATGGCTTCCTTGGAAAGATATAAAAAGCAAAGTTTGTGTTTAAAATAATAAATATACGCACCTACCAGTACGTTTTATTTGACTTAGAAGTCAGGATAGCAATCGATGGTGGTGGTCGTTCGATCGCTATAACAAAATTGTAAGTACATAACTACCGATTGCGTATATCTAACATTATATTATTTCTTCAAAGGTTGACTGGCCGAGAGTGTAGTTTAGCTTAAAACTCTTAACGTCATTGTGATTTCGTTACATAAACAATTCTGGATATAACTTTTTGTACATATTTATGATGATTACAATAAACCAAATTTTAACATTATTATTATTGCTTTTTGCTTACATTTGGTGCTCAAGGCAAAGTTTTGCTTCAATTTGACGCATCTTTGTTGTAAAAAATAATTAATGTAATTCAATATTTGTCACCGACTGTATTTCCAATGCGTTAGAGTCGGTAAATTTTACCATAACACTAACTGAAATTTGGATTAACTTGGAATACCATTATAATCATTATTATAATAAACGCATCCAAAACCTTTTCGCTCCGTGGTGAGAGGAAGTGGATCCGAAGCAGCTGTGAAGTTATGACACAACGGATATTACCCGACGGAACGGCGCCCAACGTACCTACCTACAGAATTCTGGACTATTCACTACCGAAATTATACACTTTTTAAATTGCAAAAATCGTGATCTAATGTTATGCTAGTTGATGGCAAGGTAAAAAAAATTATTTAAGAAGGCTTAACAAAAAAAATCAAGAGATAACAACTTGCTTACTAAGTTTCTTGATCTTATTTTTCATGTGTCTTAATTACTTGTGTCGTTTGTGTCATCTGAAGATGTACCTGCATTATCAAAGTGCCCATGCTGTTAATAATTTTACACAGTAATCGTAAATGAATGTAGGCGTTGAATTAATATTGTACCTACTTAAAACAATGACGTGAAAGTATAATCTATTTTAGACTTTATCTAGAGATTTGTATTCATTTCTACGAAATTATATTTGCTTTGAATAGCTTTGTTCTAACGCCCACAATGTAGCCAAGGTTATGAATAAAAAATAGACTAATTACCTACTTTCGGTTATTCTGTGGGATTACAGCGTGGGAAAATTGGGAATTAGTAGGCAACACAATTAATTATTACATCGATTCCAGTCCATACTCATAACTACCAAGTCCTCCTAACTACAATTTCATGTTTTTTTTTTTATTTCATTTTTGGGCCTAGAAAAATACAACGCACAGGCTCGCGAAGACTCCCGTCACTGGTTTCTTTCAAATTTCTGAGTAAAACTACAATTTCAATACCTCCTTAGTTACATTACGAAAATTATGCTGCTAAAATCTGCTATCTGCGCTCAAACACGTTTCCGCTCTAACGTTTCCCCCGGAGCGGACTGCTTTATAGTCTGAGCAAAACAAATAATTTTGTTAGGAACACTGCATAAACTGCACTATGGGTATGTTGTAGATTAAAATAATATAAATCCGAAAGATCATCACATCAGTCACCGATGTATATTATTTTAAAAGGGTTCTAGGTTTGCTAAGCAAAATGTTGGATGAAAAGTAAGTAGGACACGTGATTATTGGTTAAATGGCTTGTTTCATTCTATATCACCACCACTATATCAGCAATTCTTTGATTTAGCTAGAATTTTAACGCATTATGGCAATAATTTTCGTCTTAAAATTTTCCCCATAAACTTTTTTATAAAGCTACTTTTTCCAATATTCATGAAACTTGTTTGGAACGAGGATATTCGCCAAAGAAGTACAGTTTACGACATAGGTCGCAGGGTTTGTAATCTGAAGTAGCAATGGGCGGGCCATATTGCTCATGGAACTGATTACCGATGGAGAGAAAGGTTCTACAGTTGTGACCACGAACTGGAAGATGCAGCATAGGTAGGCCTCTTACTAGATGGCCTGACGACATCAAAAGAGTCACAAGCAACCGGAGGTACAAGTGGCAAATAGTCGTTAGGTGCGGCGGTCTAAGGGTTTGCCCCTACGTACAGCACCTAGTGGACGTCTACAGAGTGATGATGATGATGATGATGATTAAACTTGTTTCCGTGACCAACGAAACGTAAGCTATATCTAGTTAACACAAATTACTTACACACAAAAATATAACAGTTTTGTAATGTTATTAAATGTGAATAAAAGGCTTTCAGTTCAGACTTCAGACCATGTTGGTTGTTTGAAAGGATACGTCATGTGACCTGCGACTATGACTGTGAAAAGTTTATGTTTTACCTGATTATGTTCCTAGGTTACTTGTATATTTTTTGTTATAGTATGACGTTTAGTAACTTTAACAAACAGTGATTGATTTTTTATTATGATTATTATGTGGTATTTTGTAGCTATTACACGCTGCATTGTTGATAGTGGTGTAAAAAGCTTGGCTTAAAAATATTTATATTTTGATAAACGTTAGGTACATGTTTATATCAAATAACTTCTTAAAAGCTCAACTAATCAACACTTTGGGCCTTTATTTGGTCTGAACCTGATTCAATGCTATAGTTTTTCCTTCTATCTTCCTTTATAATACCTTCTTTCTTCATAAATATGACAGATTTTGTGTCATATCAGAAGCAATGTATTCTATCTACATTTATTTCAGAAACTATAAATATTAGACAAAAATGGGATACAGCGCTATATTCGGTATCTATTAACTAGACCTAAACAATAAGAAAACTATGAAAAAGTTATAACCTAAATAAATGAGACGTTTTTTTCGCCTCCTGTAAAGTAGCGTTTTTTCACTTAGGAGGTCTTGGTAGTTCACCGTCGATTATTAGAAAACTTGAACACAAGCTATATTATGTTACTTATTTTACCAGTATTGTATTTTTAATAAGTATGATTATTAAATTATTGTAAGTATGTATTACGTTTTTCTATTTACAAATATATTATGTGTTATTTATGAGTGTATCGTTTTATTTATTTTGTTGTACCTAGTATATTATACCGAAAGTCACCGTCCATCGTATCTTGGTATTCTTATCCTTGCATGGGTGTCTGGAAGAGATAGCTCTGAGCGATGAGACCGCCCATTGTGACACTGTTTATTTTTGCTCTGCTATAGCTTTATGTTCTGTGGTGTTTTAATAAAGATTTAACTATCCATCTATTTTAATAATACAGTGATGTAAGTATACATCACGATAACAGAAAAGGTCAGACGAACACGTTCCAATGCTTTTGACTAAGCTCATGTGGAGGTTACACATCCGTGTTTTGTATAAAGCCGTATGAAGTGTACGTACAGGTGTAAAAGCCGGCACACCCGCTAATTTGTAGGTGCGCTTCCCTACTCGTAAATTTGACGCCTGGCCACATGCAAGCCACCAGAGCGACTGCAAAGCAAAAGGGTCTCAGAAACTTCTGTTTTTTCCAATTATTATTCATTCAAGTATAGGAGCTATTTGATAATGTTTGGAAACTATTCGTAGACAACCGCTCAGAAATTCAATATTCACAATTTTATGTAGCTTGTAAGTAAATTTAATTATGTGAATTTTTATAAAAAAATGACAGTTTGTTTTTTAGATTTTCCACACAAGGTTCACTGGTATTGCAAGCTTGTGTATATAGTACATCAAAACTAATAAAATTCGTTTCCGACAAACTTTTTAATAGATTCTATGGTTACGAGACGATTCTAGTCGCGTCACACTACGTAGATATTGCAATCGCGGTGTCCGCGCAGGTGTGTCCGACACTTTACGCGTGAAACTGTAAACTTTTACAAAACGTACGGCAATATATTTCAGAGCTACATCACCGGTCTCGACGTTTGAATGCCCCGTTTCTCAAGTGCCACCCGGCGCGCAATTCGCGGCGTTTAGAAAGTCGCGTTTTTTTTTTTTTTTGTTTTAGTCTTGGCTTCGCACGGTTTGTGCATATAGCCAGTGTCAAGTATTTTATTATTATAAGTATTACTTAATTTCACATTAAGAAAGTCACAGCAATATAGCAATCGTGGTCAAGTAGTCAAGTCAGTTATTTACAGCGTCAAAGTCACGATTCAGTAAAGTAGTGGATGCTTTACTGAACCTTCCTGGGAGTTTTGGAAAAAATGCGAAATGACACGTTTTTTGAGTTTATATCATTCGCCTACACTCGTGCACGTTAACGAACACTTAATGGTTAATATTCCACCAATATTACACATTAACACTCGAAGAAACACAAGTTTGAGCTAATAATACAAAACCAACAACGTCTCACTATCGGATTCCCGCCAAAACTCAGTCGCGTTTTTATTGTGCCTAACTTTTTTGAAGGACGTGTATCGCTTTTTTAATTTTTGTGTTTTTTGTTACGGAAATAGAAGAGGACGGTCGTGATTGTGAGTGTGTATATATTGGCAAAGTTTGCGTTTTTTCTTTGCTTCTGCAATATAGAAGATTTGTCGTTCTAATAAATTATTGTAGATCTCGTATAATAATTATGTCGTATAGTACGTCGATTCTAGTTGGTTTATTATCCATTACTTACTGCATATTACGGCACTATGTAGTTAATATTCCGGCATGACACCCATCATATACCTTCCACATCCAACTTGCGCCAGAGTCATTTTTCAAAGTGTAAAATATGATGCTACTATTGGAAAAGCAATTTTAAAAGGTATCCATTTTTAAAAAGTCAATTTTATTTCACCCTCCTGGACTGGTTGCTGCTATCTAGCTAATGGAGTGAAACTGAATTTGACCTTATATGACACAGATTATTGACTAAGTATAATGGAAATTTTGAGAAATGCAAGTAAGATTTAAATTACTCTATCCTACTCAAAATGTTGTGCTCTGTGTATTCTCTTCCCGAGCGATCTTCGTCAGTGCGTGTCGAAATTATGTTTTTTTTTTATATGGTGTAGGTTTGCATAAACGACTAAACGTGTTCCGTCTTACCACAAAAGATTTAAACTTGAGTTGAACAGATGTGTCTAAATATTTTCTCCACAAATCGACGTCTAACCCTCGCTTAATCTAACTCAACAAATTCACAAGTAAAATGATTAGGCATGCCATGATTGAGTAAAATAACGCGAGTGCTAGACGTCGAATATGACGAACGAAATTTTAGAAACATCTGTTTAACTCTTATTTAAACTTTTGTGGTAAGATGGGTTCAGTCTACAATGAGACTGTCTCAACGACAGCCGCTATAAGGGCTTGGTGACGGATTTTCAGCTAGCCAGGCGGGAACTATCAAGACTGACCCCACCATAACATAAAAAAAAATTCACTACATCACAGCAAAAACTATATTTTTGTGAAATTTATGAGAAAAGGTGATCAATGGCTCCAAACATTGTTCTCTGTGATATCTACACTAATATTATAAAGAGAAAAACTTTGTTTGTTTGGTTGTAATGAATAGGCTCCGAAACTACTGAACCGATTTGAAAAACTCTTTCACTGTTGGGAAGCTATGCTATCTCCGGGTGACATAGGCTACCTTTTATCCCGTAAAAAATAATTGTTCCCGCGGGATAGTAGTTAACGCGGGTGAAACCGCGAGGTGCTTCTAGTTATTCAATAATATATAAAAAAATAACAACAACAAATTTCCTTCACCTAGCAGTTAGCTTTAACTTGCAGTGTTTTAACAGCTTTCTGAAAGCGTTTCTATCTTTGTAAAGCCGAGAGGGTTTTCTTTTATAAAATCTTACTTTCTCACTCACCCCTAGGCGGAGTGAGCTTACGTAGTTCAACTTACATAGAACAGAGGTCTGACGGCAAAGTTTAAACAACTTATTAACCGGAGATTAAAAGTTGTTATTGTAAATTCTTTGTGAAACTCAACAGAACGTTTCCTCGGCGCTCAACAAAGGTACGAAAATACTTAAGAAACGCACAAGTATTTACGAAATGTTATGATGGAATCATCAGTCGGTTTATTGTTCTATTGAAACTAAATAGACTTTGATATTAGAAAAGTTTTTTTTGGCTTCACTAGCATGAATTAATTTTTGATTGAAGTACATTTAATTTTTCATTTCTAATTTCCAGCTTTTGTTCACAATCAACTATAATGATTTATTAATGTACTTTCAAGAATTTCAATTTAATTTTTAGAGACGCCTATTGTAACAGTAATATTGTATTACAAAGCCTTTGGGCTATTTTCTGTGTTGTTTCTATGCTGAAAACCACTGTAATTGTAATCCTAATTGTATTTTAGTACTTGTCCAGTTGCTTAAAATATTTAATTGCGGATAAACGACCCCTCAAATTAACGGCGAAATTCTGGACGCAAAATTAATGGTAAAACGAAGTTTAAAATTTGAAATGAGATCGCTTGTGCCCGCGTGCCTTTTTATGAATAAATCATATTAAAATTTTAAACTGTTTGAAATAAACGGCTACGTTTTTTAATTTTTCAGTTATAATATTTTTTCATGTGAGACAATAAATTCACATCGTTTTTAGCGATATTTTCGCTCTACTCTCTAGTTTAAGTTTTTTCTGTGCAAAGAACTTATATACGGTATATACGAGTATAATGTTTGACAAATTGTCATTGCAAAAATGCAAACTTGAATATAGACATGTACCAGGTATACTTACATTGGACCCAAGAGCAAAATGTATTTGGCGAATACCTAGGAGCTAAATGGATGTATCGCAGATCCGGTACCTACCTAATCTGGTATAAAAACCCCGCCTTTTAGCACTAAAAATACCTAAATCTCCCAACACCAACTAAATACCCGATTACACCGCATCTGTTACGAAACCCAGACAGTTTCAATATTATAGCGGTTGCAGCTCAAAAGAAAATCCAATTTTCCTGCCACAAGATACGTTTCTTATTTGTGGCTGCACTTTCAATGGGACAATATTACATACAATCTGGTCTCTACGTTCAATAGACTCGCCTAAAGCTCTGAAATTGTGGAACTCAAAGGCTTTTTGGAAACCGATACCTGTACCATTTTGTTATACTCTAGAAAATTCATTATTATCAACATCATTCTCTTTGGTGTCAGGGTGTGTCAGCACGATTAAAGGCACTAAAGGTATCGGATGTAGCTTCGAGACTGCTATTAATCAGTAACAACTGGATCCGCACATAACTTATGAAATGCAGTGATTTAATTTGGTTCAGAGACCTTTCCACAGAATACCTAATAAAACCCCAGCTAGACCCTGTTATTGTCTGATGTTCAATACAGCCTTCGTATCATTATACCGTTCTCCCCAATTTTTTGCCTTCCACGTATCGCCTGCTCACTCTATCATTGATCAGCTTGGACTTACTGGTATTTCATCTACTTTCCTAGTCTGTAATAGTTATAGTAACAAAATTAAAGATACATCCTCAGTTAAAATACTGGCCAGAAATCGTCGACCTGTAAAATAAAACTTTTAAGAACTAGGTGACAGAAGCAAAGATTAGAATATTATACTCGGTGGCATCATTTTGATACTTTTTTAGCCATTAAGGCCAGGTAAGTTATACTGGTGGTATTGGTAGAAAGCTGCGAGCTCTTGAACTGCTAGTTTTGGTATACTTTTATTTATTGGAAAAAGTGACTACGAAATTAGAAAATGTAAGTTTCCAATCGCTTCCTTTATAAAAAGCCCCATTTATTAGTATAGCTTTCACGTGCAAACACGTTTCATGCAGTGAGATGTAAAATTATAATCTGGTTTCATGATGGAATCTCTTAGTAGGTGACAAGTAAAGATGCGATTTAGTGTCATTTTTGTGATTATTTTCAATCCAGCCAATTGTTCGTAATCGCGTTTCTGTCTTCTCAATCGTCTTCATTGTATGATCAATATTTAACAAAAATTCAATAGTAACACTTCGCCTTAAAAAAAGAGACAAAATCAGCTCATTGAAGGCTCATCAAGTTTTGATCCTGCTAAAAAGTACTGCGTTGAATTCCTAATTCGTTAAACATAGCAATTCGAAACTGCCCGAGTCACGTCGCACAAGGACAAAAAACTAGTCCTTTACCTGAGCGCAAAGCTACAAAGTTTCAACTGTTTCGTTAAGGTGCAAAATAAAAGAGGTAGCGTTTAAGAAGAAGAGCTTATTCGTTTTTTTAGGATTTCAGTTGAATTACACTGTTGCAGCCTAAACATTATTATATGCATTATTATATACATCCATACTAATATTATAAATCTGAAAGTAACTCTGTTTATCTGTTTATCTGTCTGTATATCTGTTTGTCTGTTTGTTTGTTTGTTACCTTTTCACGGCTAAACGGCTGAACCGATTTCGATGAAATTTGGTATAGGGGTAGATTGGACCTATGAGACGGACATAGGCTATCTTTTGTCTCAAAAAATAATCTCGAAGGGGATGAAATAGGGGTTGAAAGTTTGTATGGGGAATCCATAATTCCTCAAGTTAGGGATCTGAAAATTCTTATTTAGGCTTTTGGTAAGAAATAAATAATTACGGGTTTCAGCTTTTTTGCAAAATCATCCCTAAAGGGGGAAAAGCAAGGGGGTTGAAATTATGAGGTATTCTTTAGATGCATCCCCTACAGACCACAATAAACGGCTAAACGGATCGTAATTTAAATTGGAAAGTAATTAAGGGGGGAGAGTGCGATGGGAGGAGGGGGAGAAAGGGAGAAAGTGGAGGAAAGGGGAGAGTGGGGGGAAAGGGGGAGTAGATGGAAGAGCGAGGGGAGAAGAGGGTAGAGTGGGGAGAAAGAGAGGGGAGAGCGGGAAGAAAGAGGGGAGAGTGGGGGGAGAAAGCGGAAATAGGGGGAAGAAAGAGGGGAGAGTGGGGGGAAAAAGAGGGGAGAGTGGGGTGAGAAAAAGGTTAGAGGGGGGGAGAAAGAGGGGAGAGTGGGGTGAGAAAGAGAGTAGAGTGGGGAGAAAGAGAGGGAGAGTGGGGGGATAAAGAGGGGTGAGTGGGGGGAGAAAGAGGGGAGAGTGGGGTGAGATAGAGGGGAGAGTGGGGGGAGAAAGAGGGGAGAGTGGGGGGAGAAAGAGGGGAGAGTGGGGGGAGAAAGAGGGGAGACTGGGGTGAGTAAAAGGGTAGAGTGGGGAGATAGAGAGGGGAGAGTGGGGTATGAGGGTAGAGGGGAGAATGAGGATAGAGTGGGGGGAGAAAGAGAGGAGAGTGGGGTCAGAAAAAGGGTAGAGTGGGGAGATAGAGAGGGGAGAGCGTGGAGAATGAGAGTATAGTGGGGGGAGAAAGAGGGGAGGGTGGGGGAGAAAGAGGGAAGAGTGGGGGGAAGAGGGGAGAGTGGGGGGAGAAAGAGGGGAGAGTGGGGTGGGAAAGAGAGTAGAGTGGGGAGAAAGAGGGGAGAGTAGGGTGAAAAAAAGGGTAGAGTGGGGTTATAGAGAGGGGAGAGCTTGGAGAATGAGTGTATAGTGGGGGGAGGAAGAGGGGAGAGTGGGGTGAGAAAGAGTGTAGAGTGAATAGAAAGAGATGAGATAGTGGGGGGAGAAAGAGGGGAAAGTGGGGGGGGATAAAAGGGGAGAGTGGGGGGAGAAAGTGGGGAGAGTGGGGTAGAATGAGGGTAGAGTGGGGGGAGAAAGAGTGGAGAGTGGGAGTGAAAGAGGGGAGAGTTAGGCTAGAAGGAGGGGAGAGTGGGGGGAAATAGGTGAGAGAGATTGAGTGCGAAATATATAGAAATAGAGGGAGAGGGAGTGAGCGAAGGAGGGAAAGGAAGAGATATAGACGGAGAGGGTGAGGGAAATAAATATAATGGATGAAATGGACAGGGAGAGGGAACGCAAGAGATTGAGAGTGGAGAGGGATATTAATGATAGAAAGATAGGGAAAGGTATAGTAGAGATATAGGGAGAGGGAAAGAGATGGAGGTAGAGGAAGATAGATAGAAAGAGCGAAAGAGGGAGAAAGATAGAAAAAGAGCTAGAGAGGGAGAAAGATAGAGGGAAAGGGAGAGAAAAAGAGAGAGATATATTCTTACCTATAACTGTTCCCCGCGACATCAATTGATTTTCTAAACAGTTTACATTTTATATAAAAATGCGAACGAAGTTGCGGGTATCAGCTAGTTATTATATACTTTATAAAATATACTATTTAGTATACAAATCTTCGGCAGTTTAATGAACTACAAAGCTTATTCGATTTTACTAACTTTGAGAGAACTGGACTTAGGTAGGTTCCTACGTACTTTGGATATATTTGCATGAGCTTATACATTAATTGCCGATCGATGAGTACCAGTTACTAGTAGGTATCAAAGTTACAAGAGTCTCTGACGTGAGTTAACACCTGTTATCAGCCGATTACAATCAGAATCGAGGATGAAACCTGTCAATAAAATTGAAGACGATCAATGAGGGTCGATCCCTTGTTACAAATCCGATGTCGTTGGATTGCAACAGATTACCTCTCGTTATCACCATATTTTGTCATGCTAATTTCAGTTTGTCAGTTAATTTAACAGTTTCAATTGTTATAGTTTTCAAGGCAATTTAATTTGTTTCATACTTAGCAAGATTGATAATAATATAATGTTATAACAGTTGCAAAGCTAATATTATCTATTTTCAAGGCCATTTAATATCATTCTTAGCAAGATTGATAATTATAACAGAGGCTTTCCTATGAATCGCACCAATCCATCATCCGCACAGTGGTCTGGGACTCTTTGAGAAGGATTTGAGGAGGACTTCGTAGACTCCGTTTTGTTCGAACTTTCTAAGAGAAGAGATTTGGATAAACAATTGACTTTGTATGAGTTTTACGTAGTGATATTGCACGATGAGCATAATTTGAACCGACACACAGAACTGTTGCAGAATTTGTTTGTGAGTTTTCGAATGCCGCCCAGATTTACAATACACATGTTTTGCCCACTGTGTAGTCTGTGACACAATCGACCGCACTAGCCCAGGATTGTAAAAAAGTTTACAATATATTTTACACAAACAAATTCTAGCTTCAGGTGAAGGTTCCGTGTCGATGCTTTTTTTTTTGTACTACAGTTATTCTATTTCATTTCTTGGATGTTAACCAAAACTTATATCAGATAACGTGACAGTGCTGTCTGTTTCTCTAGTCCTATCCGGTCTTATGTCTCACGTAGAATATCTTATTATATTTGTCTAAAAACTGTGCGTGACACTCAAGGTAATTCTAAGAGTATCCATCTACTGTATGTTACGAGGTAAAAGTAATATTTTTACGTCACTATGGATCGACGTTTAGCCGGATTGCCATTCCGATACGTTTTACAATATTTACTTACACAAACTGGGACTGTCGCTTCTAAAATGTATGTAACTATGAGGTTCCAGCCAACTTTGCAAGTAGATAAAACAGAGCTTTCTTTTTGCATCCTCATCGCTTACAGAACGTCTTCATTTACAGTTACAATTTCCTTAACCCTTTTTTCCATACAGCTTAGTCACTACCACAATATATCCCGTATTTACATACTGCGGGCTTCCGCTCTTTGCAAAAAGCAAGTGATCCGTTGGACATTTGAGATTGCCAAATGTTTAAACGTATTTCCCTCTAATCAGTACAGGAAAATCTTAATGTATTGTTAATACTATAGTAATATCACGGATTCGTATAAAAAGTTTACTTGGAAAACTAACCTCTATAAATTAGATAGTATTAATGTACAAAATTAAATGTTGATTACAAGTTCTTTTTTATACTGCAGAGGCACAATAAATGAGCAGAACATTAGCCTAATGGTAAGCGGCTCGCTTGCCCGTTACCGTTGCAGTGCAACCAAATTATTTGCATTGCAAAATCTAGCACAGCACAGCGTTGCGCTCGTCACCCTCATGAATTGGTTCTTATCCATCACACTTGATTTCTCTGAATCAACCGTAAATAGGACAATGCACATTCTCCCTTTTAATCTCTACAAATGCACGCTTAGTGTTAGAAAGACGCTTAGTGATAGAACGAGAGAATAGTCTAGAATTAGACTAGAAATTCTTGAAAATAGCGTGTCTGAAAACGTTAAATAATGTAGGAATACCAGTTAAATATAGCGTCATTAACTTACATATGTTAAGACTACGACACACAGTTAAACGTGATCTCATTCTACTCTGCGTCTCGTTAGGCGAAGATTTATTTTTGAAAACAGTCCTCGTGTTATGGCACGTAGTAAATAATGCCTAATGTCAGATGGTAAGAGCTTAATCATGTTTGTGCTATAAACATGTGGTATACATATTAAAATAGAGAACGATGTGTGAACACATAAGGGGCTACATTACACACAACGACTGGGAGTTTGATAGTTAAGGTGTTGTTTACATAAACTTTGTTTCTAATTGACCTCAGCTGTATAAAGATAAAGTTTGTTATTACATTTTTCATTTCAAAGTATAGCTGCAATGATTGTCTATATTATTTTATCTTAAGATTCTATCACCTGTTTGTTCCAAATCAGGTGACTAACTTTAGTTAAGATAATGACATTTTCGCTTTTTTTCGATGCAAACGGAGTGGATGTCGTAGCACAGCTACGAGTGGATTGCATCAGTAGTAGGTACTACTCGTAAATATGCGTTATTTCTAATAAGGTTTCATTTCAATCATAATAATCCGTTATTTCTAATAAGGTTTCATTCCAATCATAATAATCCAGATCTAAAAGTGGGGATAAAAATTTTGCCGCAATATATGGCAACTGGGGCTTTACCATGACGTCTTATTGCGATTCAATTGAGGACCAAAACAGACTCGCTTTACTACTTATTCGTACCATGACGCCTTGTTGTGACATTTTGACGCTTGATTTAGATTAATTTTAAATCTAAAGGGATCGACGCTTACGTAAATGATATCGAAAGCCATTTACTACTATTTTAAAGTGAAACGATCCTGTTTAGGTCCTCAATTGGATCGCAATAAGACGTCATGGTAAGCCCGATATGGCTAGAGATGGCGCATGGATATGAATCTAGATAGAGTGAGGTGAACTACCTGTAACCTGTCGTTTCGTTTCTTTTTATTGTATAAAATAACATTAACGACAGTTCACATGCCTTTTAGATTTCATCACAAGTGAACTTTTACTCCACCATGGTCCCCAATTATGCGCGATCATAACTGATTTACCGCCAAAACACTCGGTTTTCAAATCACGTAACAATTTCACCGCTATGATAGCGGCGGGTCTCCACACGAGCCCAGTTTACGCAATAGAAACTAGTGGGGAAACTCCAGAGAAATAACCGAACCGACATGTGCGATTACTTGCAAGATCACTGAACCTACCTCTGGTGATAGAGTTCGCAATCATTCATTTGTTCATCACTAACAACGCCCCGCGGTTTCACTTGCGCTCGCTATTATCCCACAGGAAATGTTAATTTTTGGGGATATAAAGTATCCTATTATCTATTCCAGGACCTATAGTATCTGTATACCAAATTTCATCAAAATCCGTTCATACGTTTAGGCGTGAAGAGAGGACAAACACAAACTTACGGCTTTGTAATAATATATGCTGGATAGGATACTTAAACATTGATTTCTGTATAAGTTAAGGATATAATATAATATAGAGGTACATCAATGGAGACATATTTTGTATGTAAGTAAAGTAAGTTAAGTTAAGTAAGGGTCAGAGTCATGCTTTTAGGTTTTTAAGTCGATTCTAACCCAATTGCCGTAGTTCTGTTGAGTTCTGATATTGTGAACTTAAGTTCCAATGGCAAAAAGGACTTACTATAGGAACGCATGGTAGAACACAGCAGGTAATGTTTGTGCATTATTACGAGTCAGTTTGATATCTCGTACGTATTGACATGGTTTTTTCTTGACCGTTCTTGCATAAAAGGCGCCTAGCGTGCCTCCGCCAATACAGACTTATAGCGCAAAACACAAGGTGCTTTTTTATTCTTATTCCTGACAAAGATTTGCTACTGCGCACACAATCCGGTGTCGAGAGTTGGAGCCGCCTTAAATTTGCCTCAGTTCTCAGCCGTGAAATCCAATGATTTAGTGGGCTAAAGCCTTATCATAATCTCGCACGTCCCTCATATTTCACGCCGAGTTAGTGAGCAACTCGCGCCGAGTGCGATTTTCCACTATTCAAAACTAGATTTATTTGTGGCAGAATGTTTTTGAAGGTTCGCTTCTGGTTTTGTATGGGAGTTGGAATGTAAGTTGTATCGATGTTTCACAGGATCTACATCGGACAGGACAGTTTGATACAAAACTTTGGATGGCAGCTTGGATTTTGTTCGTGGAAGAGGTAAATAAAATGGTAATTTCCGTGATGTTTTCGAAAAATTATTATAATCACACACATTAATTCACTCTACAATTTAACAGCCTAATTTCAAGAAGGAAATACATAACTTTGACTGTATTTACTAAGTACGTCTACCTACGTGTTCGTTGTAAGTTTGTGCTTCCCCGTTTGTTCTACCGGAAAACTTTGCTTGTTCAACACGAACGTTTATGAAAACATTATCCTTACATGTATATAAAAGTGAGATGTTGGCTGTTTGTTTGTGTGGCTGTTATGCCCAAAAGTTTACGGATTTTGTTAAATTTCAGTGATACTGTAAACTTACAGATTTTCGAGGCTAACTTAGTGCAGTTTAATGACATTTTACTTGTTAAATTTTCTTTGCAGCGTACATTATGAAATTATACTAGTCTTCTATTTTGTTTTGGTTTATTTTTGTTTTTAAAGCTGACTAAATCTGCCACAGGTGCCTACCACAGGTTTATTATAATGCTTAGTTTAGGCGTTATTATGGGGCTCATAAATGTGAACGAAAGAAGAAAAAGTGAAATCGAAAGGTGTGTCAGAATCGAGGCGTAAATCTATGTATGTATGTACATAATATGTTTATATTATATACATACCTACACTGTTACTGTTTAGTTAGTGTAATTATATTAACTACAGACGGTTCCTATAGCATAAGTGGAAGATGAGCTGACTGCGAAACGTGAGGTTGTCGTTAGATTCCTGCATAGGGCCAATATTTATGTGGATCTCAAGTATTTAACTAAGTCTGGGGGTTTGTGGGACCATAGTCTTCGTAGTTCCCGATTTTCTAAGTACAGATAATCTTAGGGGTCTGTATCTATACATATACTCGTAGGTATTTATCGGACTACACATTTATTCAAAAAAATCACGTGAATGTGCATCTGAAGGAAAAGTTATATAATATGCATACCTTAAACAGGTCAGAAGCTAAAGTTGGGTGTAAGACGCCGCGTATCAAGACTGAGCAGTCTTGATGTTTTAGCCGGGTGAATAAGGATGTTGGATTTCATCCTTCTAAATCCTTTGCTAATATGGTTAAAGGGAGAACTAGCATAATTCGAAAACGCAGCGTTTGGAATTATTTTATGCCTTGTTATTTTTTTTATCTAATAATATCGAATATAATTTATCAATGTGGAGTTATATTGTCTTGTCATATTCAGAATAATAATTATTGTAATGTACCGCTGTATCATATGTTAATTTAACTTTTAACGAAGGAAAAGGAAATATACCTGTTCAAGTGTTCAATTGTTTGAACAAACGCATAAATGCGCTACAGTTCACTCAGAATGCATGCACACTGCAACATAATTACAATAATAATTATTGATGTAATATATCACAAAAATCTTTCTAATATATCCATAATTATTCAATTAAATACAGTAATCTAGTGCCAATTAAAATGTAAACCACAAAGCAACAAAGCGAATTTGTATGAACAATAAATAAAGACACAGATGCAAGGAAACGGCTTATTTTGCAAATTTATAACTGTTAATTTGACTATGTTAGTGATATTAATTACCATATTGTTATACAATAGCTAAACATGTATTCAGTTGGAATAGTTAGCGAAATCCTATCCCTGATGGAATAAACAGCTATTAAGCAAAAACACACGATATGCCAAGTGACTTGCATAAGCATGTACGTTCTGTAACTCACACGCTTTTGACAGTTTACTCTCAGCCTCAAATGCATCTAAACGTGCCCTAACTTCCAATTCAACACGCTTATTCTTGTTACTTACTTAAGGGCCTAACATCTTTCCTCTTCTCGTTGCCGAAGTCATCACCAAAACAGAAAACAGTAAAAAAAAACAGTTGACAACAGCATCATAAAACAATTGGAAAGTAGACACCCAAGCTTAAATTTCAAAGTCGCTAATATTATGTCCTGTTTTTCTTGGACAAGGCTGAGTACTTCTTCGTTAATTTTTCTCTCAGTCCTTCTTATTCTTTCCATACGCCTCCAGACCCACATTTCAAACGCTTCTAGCCTCTCCCACTCTTTCTAGCTTACGAGTACAATTTTAATTTCGAACAATAGGAATTTAAGGTTCAGATTGTTTGGCTTTTGTTGCTGTTTGTGCCATGAAATACACTACTTAAGTTGCATGCTATTAAAGGTAAGCTATTTCACTTACACATCATTTGCATCAATGGTGTGCCATCTACTAGTATAATGGCATTTATTGCATGCAAACTACTAACTACATGTGTATTGTGTATGCTGGCCTTTAAATCGCTGTCATTCGCATTGGCAGCTATTGCCTTCCCGCTTGTTATAGCTTCCAGCCCATCGCGGAGAACTTGACTTTTATGGAAGCCATTTATTGATAACCTGGTTCTAAACTTATGTTTATCGCAGGATTCCAAACTGAAATAGCAAAAACAAACCTTTATGATTGCCTTAAGATCCACTATAATATTATCTTCATCTGTTAATTTAGCAGGTACACCAACGGTTTCACTATCTATTTGTAGATTTGTAAAGTTTAACTACATTATGTTATAATAACAGCGTATGTTTTACTCACAGCTTTCAATAAAAGATTATTTAACCGTTATTGCGTTACAATTTTATTATCAGTTCACAATGAACGATGCATTAGCCAAAGGACTAGGTATTCACTTGACCTTATTCCTTTATCTGGAAGCTCGTATATCATAATTACCTATGACATGAGCGCGAACTTTCCCGCCGGCTCTAAGGCGCTGCGCAAACGGACACTTTTGTGGCTTGTGTCGGATACCAGCTACCATTGGTCATTTGATTTTTGTACATATTATAAACAAACAAAATCATTTATTAGCCCTGTGCAGATAGAAACACTTTTAGTCTCCAGTGTGCCTAGTGTGAGTTTTGACAATTTCTTTACGCGCTCGGTCCGTTTAGCGTAAACTTGAAATTGTATGGAATAAGAGCAGCGCCATCTAGTGACTGACTGACTGACGCTACAGTTACTGCCACTTGACGCATATCCGTCGCCGATCAACAAGTGTTTCGTGTAGGTAACTTGATATTAAAAGTCGTCAGCTTACAATTTCTATTGCGCTACCGGACCCGATCGCCGCTATTAGAAACAGCCACGGTCTCCGGTAACTTGTATCCGACACAAGACATAAAAGTGTCCACGTTTGCGCAGAGCCTAAGTGAGTCAGAGTTATTTGCGAAACATAATTATTGTGATACTGTGTAGCGGCGCCGACCTTTGTGATAAGAGCGGATGCTGTGGAGTAGGTATTACTAAGTTTTCCTTTAGATAAACTGCGGTCATCGCTATGACTGTGAGAGTTGTGACGATATTTTCCTATATTCAGAATATAACCGCATTATTCCCGCATTATTTTGCTAAGAGGGCTTTTTTACTGGATTGCGCCGAAGCCAAAATGAAATGGAAATGAGCTTAGCAGTCTATGTACCTAATGTTTGAGACATTGTTTTAGATTCAGAAAACAGTCAGTCACCGTAGTAAAACAAGTTATATTCTCGTTTAGTATGTGATTACTTACCCTAAGTATAATATTCCCTAAATAAAGTAAGATCGCAGTAAGCGACGTTTTTGAAACAGAAAAATAGAATAACCGGCTATTTTCTAGCCATATTGTTTTATTGCGTACCACTTTTATGTAATTAATGTTATTTGTTCCGTGAATCAATCGTAATAATTATGTACCTTCTACACATTGAAATAGAAGCTATTATAGCGTACTATTTATATTTTGTGTCATTTGAAACCGAAAAGAAAAAAAAAACTAAGATACTCTGAGCCGGCGCCCGCGCCGTGTAGGTAAAATAAGTTCAGATGACTTAGTCAAGGTTTCCGAAATACAGCAGCCAATAAAATATAAGCACTAAAGGTTAACTGCACTATTAATCTTCTCAAAGCTCGATTAGCTACAAAAAACCGTTTCATTGTTATATTATTGCATGTAGGTACTATATTTATACCGATAAACAAATTTAAGTACTGTCTGTCTGTCTGAATGAAACGCTTTTTGAAATTTTCGTGTGTTCCAATTCGATATCTTAGTAAATAATGACTTAGAAAATATAGAAAAAGAAAATTAATAAAAATTACAATAATATAAAATACTAATTATGAACGTAATCATGGTGCAATTTATCCAAGTACGGTGCAAACACAGTCACGGACACAGCTAGTTAAAAATAAATCATGGCTGTATGACATTGTTAAATTCCTGACCCTGGTTACCTTCAATTGTTCCTCGTTATAAGGTCAACAAGTTTAGATATAATAATATTGTGTTTGTATTCATATATTATAATATGTACTTATAATAATAATAATAATAATTCAGCCTGTAACTGTCCCACTGCTGGGCAAAGGCCTCCCCTCACTATGTAATATGTACTTATATGGGGCAATTAAACCGCAACTTTATATATATCTATGATTGTTTCTGTTTCAAAAGGCCATCATGCGGAACATCACATCACATAAATATTGATGATACATAATGCACCTGTTTGTATGGCATTAACATTTTAACTAGCTAAAAATGGGTCTAATTCGCGCACAAACAAATATCAAAATATTTTTTGACATACCTCGACGATAACATTGTAACGGGGCTTACAGGGTAGAGGGTTAGACCACATGATTTGTATTCAAGTTAGGTAGCTTATTTTACGTTGCAGAACTTAGTAGGTACTCGACTACTCGTATGTTAAAATATGTAGAGATTTTTCTATGAAACTCGTTGACTAATAAATTATTTAGAAATTCGATTTTGTCTACGACTGTGTTTTTATAGAGATATTAGTTGTTCACCGAAGTCATAGGAAAGACCCGGCCATTTTGTCGGTATGTCGTCTACGAACAGTCTTTCATCAATAGTAATTAGACATTTACCCGATTACGGTCTACGGCAAAGCAATAGAGGGCCAATCACTGTGAATTTATCATAGAGTAGGTTTCGCAAAATTAGGTGATAATAACCCATAATGTAACAAATAAAATATTTCAGTACAATAGGTCTTCCAAATATAGTTACATAATTATGTATGTAATAACAACTAGGTACCTTTTCGCAGTGCACTGCTTACCATTCTCATCGCTTTTCATTGCACAGTTACATACTCCTTATTGTGAAATGGTGCTTACATGTAAATGTTTAGGTCCATTTCACAGACCTTATGATCATAGCGTCGTTAGCACTCAACGCCTCGCGTGACTAAATGTGACTTTGCTTCCAGTACGAGTATAGAATATGGGTTTAGTTTGTTTTATCCGGAACGTAAACCGACGGCCACGAGACAGAATACGATGTAGATGCACGCAAGCATAAATAATGTAAGCAGTTGTTATTTATTGGATTTTTATTAAAATAACTTTTTAACCGACAACGGCAAAGGCGACGGTTATAGAGTTCCACTTGAAATTTTTCAAGCACAAAAAAAAATAGAAAAAAAAAATTGGGGCACTTAAGTACTACTACGATTCAATGCGCGCGGACAAAAAAAAATCCTAGAATTACGGGCAACGAGTTAATATTCTATATTCATACTTTTTTCAATAGCAATAGGTTTGAAAAGCGTAAACACAAAACATACTTCAGACAAAGACTAGACAAAGACAGTTGTTCAGACAGAGCCAAGACAAAGATATAACTACCCTTTGTTTTCTACCTGCACGAATGCGTGTCAGTAGAATTTAATGCAACACTAGGAAACAATTCTCATAGTTCACGCGAAATTAGATTTAGTTTCAGATTATACAAGCTCCTATATTTAGAGTAAAGTTGACTCTTCTTGTATGTCGCTATGAAAAGTGGGTTATCTGTATGTGTAAGCTCTAGTTTGGGAGAGTTTCACGACCATCGCGTTATCTTATAATTATTATCTTTAAATGAGCAATTCTTGTATATATATACTATATACTCGTATAATTGGAATCTCGGAATCGGCTCCAACGATTTTCATGAAATTCAGTAGGTATATAGGGGGTTTCGGGGGCGATAAATCGATCTAGCTAGGAGTCATTTTTAGAAAATGTTTTTTTTCGTGTTTTTTTATGATTTTTTTTCTTTAAATAACCAGTTCATATTTTTTTATTATTCTATCGGCGAGATCGAAAAATATTATTTATATTTCATCATTTTATTAGTAATTCGTACTTAAATATAATTTCCAAAAAACACAATTAAAAAAAAAAAAATACCGAGCAAAGCTCGGTCATCCAGATATTTTTACGTTATTAGGAATGACATATTTTTCATTGTGCGCATCGTTTTTTTTTTATTTTGGAGCCTAGAGCACGCAACAGTAATACATAAACAAGATTTTGGCGCAGACCCGCAAATGTACTAACATCGTGGTTTGTATGTTTTATAAACGTGTTTTCCCCAGAAAGTTTCAGTACAGCATCCACAATTTTACAAAATTGATTGCAACTTGACTCTGGACTACAGACTAGTTGACTAACTGAGGTTTGAAAAATATCTAATCAAGCTAGGCCTAAACTAAAAAAGAAATGAAAAACAGATAGTTAATACATTTTTTGCACCCTATTAATAACGCTATATTTTGATTGACACTATATTCTACAGATGATACTATAAACACATCGTAGCTTTCAGTAAGGCCTAATAAATGTTACTAAAGCTTGTTGTACAAAATAGACTGTTAGCCAAAATGTAAAGTGAAATCAGGCTTTGCACTAGTAAATCCAATGTAGAAGCAAATTTAACAAACTCTCTAACATTTACCTCGTGCCTAAATATAGGAGCACGCTGAATTAACTTCATAATAATATTCCCCTGCAGTGTTAGTAGGAGAGTTACCCACCACTTTACCCGTTTTCGTGAGAACTGCATTATTATTTGATTAAAATTACCCCACTCTGTTACCCTATATACATTATAATCGGTGATTTAGGCTTATCGAATATATTGTATAATAATGTAGTATAGAAACATGTTTTGGGACTTGAAGTTGTTAGTGTAAATTGGACATATATTTTCATCTGTGATTCTTTTACTGAGTGAGAATAGGTAGATTATGTTAGTGTAAATTAGACACACATTTTCATCTATGATTCTTTTACTGAGTGAGAATAGATAACATGCTAAGTTATAAACATAATAAGTATGCTATTTTATCAATTGTTAGTTATACGAGGGCGGGTCAATAAGTCCGTGACTTTTTGAACTTCTGACCTCTTTACTGAAAAAGTAACACTGCTACTGTCAACAGGCATCTGTCAGTCGACTCCTGTCAAACACTCCTGTCCTCGTACTGCACCCCAGTATGCTGCCACTTATAGCAGTAACTATACATTCAATAAATGTTAATGAATATTCTTTTTCCATATTATGTTTTCTGGCTCCAGTGTTCCATCAAGCTCAGTCAGTATCTCCTAAACTACATTTTTCTGTAGGCAGCAGTCTTTGTGGCGAACGTTCAAAAATGTCATATGCGATTTACGAACAAAATACTTCCTTCCTTTTGAGCTGCCAACTCGACGCTTAAATAGGCCAAACGTACTCGTAGACATAGGAGTTGTATAGTAGATTGAAAACGAATAGGAATATTTTATATCAAACCATAATGATTGACAAGTGAATAAGAATAATTCATAAATGTCAGATTGATTGATCGTGCCACTGTGTAATAAATTTGTGAAATATTCACTACATAACACCATATTCTTGAAATGTTGTAAAGTTTCAAAGAAAATCGCGACTAACTTTTGCACCGTCATAAAGTTATGCTATGGCTTAAACTCGGGGTAGAATATTCTTATTGAAAAGTTGTCATTTCATGATTTCATGGAGAAATTGAGAAAAATAGCCAAGTACTTATACTGAGTAAAAACAGTAACAACTTTTTACCACGACAACTTTTCCAATACCGCGTCATGTCCGTCCTTCACAAAAAAACAAAATATGAAAGTTTTCTCCAAGTTTTGTTAGTTTGTTTTATTTTTCCTTTAATTTTATAGGCGTCTGTCTTCAAAATTCCCTTCAGATTTTCAACGAATAAACTGTTGAAAGGTAATTAATGACTTCAGGTTCAAACGACTAAGACGGTTACGGGTGTGGTGCCAACTGTACATTTGCAATTACTATAAAATTCAAGGTAATGAAGATAGACTTACTCATTGTTGGAAAATAATTAACATTGTAGTACTTTCCAAATTGTGTTGATACACTAGCCAATGACAAACCAGGATAGATAATAATAAATAATCCACCAAGTGCATAAAAAACAACAGGGTTACTCTTGAATCCTTAAAGTTGGAATAAGAATAGCAACCGTTGAAATCGGAACCATACAAAACTGAATTATATTAGGCATGTAGAAATTAATAGTAGTCATCCTCTGATCGTAATCATTTCTCTGTAATATTTAGAATAGTGCTATATTGAGAACATAAAATATCAAAGAAAAAAATTATGAATAATAATTTGACCAAAGCTATACTTACACTAAAAGTGTCAAAAACTGGATACAGTTCTGTTTTACCCAAAACCAATGATGCAGTTTTGGGAAGATCTACTATTCTGTTTCCAAGATCGACTCCGTATTGGCTCATTTCCATGCAATCTTGAAAGATAACAACTTCATCTTGTTTCACATGCAGGATTATATCACTCCATTGCCCAACCATGCCTACGATATCGAAATGTGACACTTCCACTCCTAATAATATCAATTTTATTCTCGTTGTATCAGCACCAGCTGTTCCAAAATACACCATCATCTTTACTTCTCTGCCTTCTTCTATTGAAAATAAGGAGCTCGTGACTTTATCTGGTTTGAACTTCATGTGTATGATATATGGGGTATGTATGGTTGTGTCGCCAAAATCTAGTTCTGCGAGTGGTATTCTTGCATGGTTACCGGTAAGATTGAGAGAAAATCCTCCCGGAGCGCTTTCGTCGGTTAGGATATTTTCATCGTCGGCATGTTGGTTTATTAATTCGAGTGGTAATAAATCGAATATGTCTGAAACAAAAAAAAAACGAATTTCAATACACTGTGCTACTAGTAAAATTAAAGTACCTACCTATGTAATAAAAAAAAACGTCGATTTTTCGTGACTTTTGCCTTGAAACTTTACAGAGGAACTAAATCACTGCATACTTTTTAAACACAAACATCTCCATTAACACGAATTTCTTATCTATGACCGTTTGTCAAAGTAGAAGCAAACAAATTGTAGAATTAGTAGCACCCCATCTAGTCGCCATGCACTGTTTAGATGACTCCAGCTGATGGCACCAGTTGATGGATATAAATGTTGCCTTTAACTTCGTTACTGAGAGAGGTAAAGGTTGGCGTAACAGCTGAGAATTTATGTACAAATCCAAATGATAGACAGTTTTTCTTTAATTTTGTCAAACAATAATTTGAATTCTACTTAGTTTAAGTCACCTTCTAAAATATTATTAAACGACTTCGACACGAAGATTACATAATAATAATTATTCAATTGATTAATATGAATTTATTAATTAATCAAAATAGGTTTATTTAGTTTTGATTGTAGTTTTAAGTTATTATTTTGTGTTTGCATTAACCGTTTTATGTTTGTTGAATAAATTCATCACACAAAATGGTGCGAAAGTATAGTTATTTTTTATTAATGTTTTTTCAGTTATTTTCAGTTGCCATAGATATTATTATTAATTTAAATTCTTAACTGAACTTGACATTCTTGTCAACATTACAGACTATTCGTTATGTAAACATTTGAGCAGCGTTCTAAAACCGATATTAGGATAGTGTAAAAAGACAGTAGTAAAGTAAAATGTAAACGAAGCACTGAGACGCGCCCTTGTATTAGTGGCAGCTGCTTTGGCTAATCTTGATCGAGTGGTAATGGTAGTGGTCACGGTAGCTTTTGGGTGTAAATTAAATGGATACAAAGAATGGTCGATATTGTATCTATAAACACACAAGAAAGAATTACAAATAAAATAAAACAATAAAAATTTAAATGGTCACACAGACTATCCCTAACCTCTACTCGGATTCCTAATCTAATGGAATAAAATCGACAATAAAAATGAGATGACAATGAAGTAAGACTAGAGACAGAGAGAGAGAGAGAGAGAGAGAGATAGAGAAAGTGAGATAGATTTTTACTCGTGTTGTTACTCCATGGGATTATAGGTAATAGGTATCTGAGTATAGGTAAAAGTACAGCAAACTATCATTTTTTGTTTAAAATGTCGAAAGATAAGAAAAATGAAATTCCGCAGAGTTGCTAGGTGCTATCTTCTCTAACGGGCGTAATTGCAAAGCACTTCCTTTTCCTGTCCGTGTCAACTATGAATCAGCCAGCGTATAAAAGGGAAACATCCTTTTTCAAACTCAAACCATATTAATTTATCATTCGTTAACGTTTTTGTTCTCTTTGTAAAAGTGAACTGTTTTTGTAAACTGGCATGTTCAGAAAAAAACACAAACCGCAAGTAACATAAAAATAAGGAAATGATTAAAAAAATATACACACCTGGTATCTGTTTAGTCCTTACTAATAGTAAAGTCATGACGGTAACGCACCTGTAACAAGGAAATACGAATATAATTAAAAAATACATAATTAATATAACATGTTATTAGACCTACGACCTACGTCCCTATTACTGGAAAGTGTTAGCTTTAAATAAATAGGTAAATAATATTAATAATATGTTGAAAGGGAATAGGTAACAACAACTAACCACCAGGCGAGGGCTGAATGAGTTCTAGTGTCACACATCCGAAGACATTTAGCACCGTGCCCCCAAACAAAAAAATAAAAACAAAAAAAAGGCATATAGACCGTGAACTCTTCACGAATTGGAGGGAGGATACTCAAGCTAGGGAGTAATTATTCTATTTTTATGGAAGTTTACAATTCGAACCGTAAATGACAAATAAAATAATTATGTAGATATTTGCGTCTTCACCGCACCAAATGATATTCGTAATTCAATTTAAATAAATTAATAACCTTTGAAATTATTTATGGAACAGATTTAGTGAACGAAAGCACCCGCGTGGGCTTTCATAGTTTCGAACTTTAATCGTTTTTTTATCGATATTGAATTATCATACTCCAGTCAAAAGATTCGAATACTATAAAATCAGATAATATTATGACCGCTTCCGATAATAAAGAATTTTCCTAAGGTATTAATTATCTCAAAACAAAACAGAGTAAAACATATCTGCATAATATTTGTTTTAGCAGTAGTTATTAGTATCGTATGTGTGAGGGGGACCTGGCTTATCTGTGCTGACAGGTAAAAATTCTACATTCTCTAGCCAAAATATGCCAAGAAGCACTGTAGTACCCAACTGATATGGCTTACCGATGTACCTGCGCAGAAGATTAATTTTCAAAGCGCGGGAAATGCTATTGACCGCTATTGGTCGGCAGCCGCCGCCATCTTAGCGAGCTTAGAGTGAGATGGAACTAACAGCTGCAGTATATTATGAACCTTATAATAGTGATCTTAGGTTGATTGTAAGTTTTAAGCATTCTTTCGTTAATCTTCGGACCATACTTTCTTTTCTGCGCGAACGAAGATTCATGACGCGCCTTATAAGTTGGGTACTAGTATATCTATCGGTTAAACGAATAGGTACTATCGATAAAGTAATTCAGGTAACCGTTAAATCACTAGTTTCACGAACCTTGAAGCCTTATTTTTCCCGAATCTTTCTATTAAGTACTTAATTTTTGGTTATGATTAATTCAATTAATTATAGGTACCCCTACATTATATTGATAAAAGGTTTCAATAGATGGAAATAAGTTTGTGGGCATCGGAAAACCTACCGTAAATTCATATTTTTTTATTGAAACAAAATCGGCCTAAAGTTTAATACTTTGTAGAGAAAAGACGAAGACAAGGACTCTTAGATATTGCTCATAACGCAATAACTGCTCTGAAAATTATTTATATAAAAATAAATACAAAACAATGTCTTCCATCAAACATTGATATCGATTTCAACTTATAATTCAAACTTGTACCGAATGTAACCAATATTTTTATTAGATGACACTGGCCGTTCGGAACGAGAATCGCAACTGGCACAAACTATTCCAATTTCAAAAGTTTCACAAACTATTACGCCATTTTTCATTCCTTTGGGATCACGAGTTCTGGAAACTGTCAAGTGCGGCGGAGAAGGGTTAACACGTCGAATGGGCGTTTTAAAAGTCTGGGTTTACGCTCGGTATACACGGACCCAGTGCAGAAGCCGAGACAGTTGGTTCAAAAGTTTAGTGGGGCAGTGAAATTTATTCATAAGGATTCTTGAATTTCGAGTGTCTGATGTCTGGTGCACTGAAATTCGCTCGTGTGCTAGAGCTTATTGAATTTAACAGCGAATTCATATCCTGAGTTGACAACTCCCGACTTATACTTGAAAAAATTGTATAGTGTCTGGGCTATATTTTGTTTTATAGCCACACTAGCTTTAGTTATGACCATTTTCAAGGTCCAATTAATCTTTATCTATTTAGATCATAAGTTCATCAAAATTGTTTTAGTGGTTTTGACTTAAAAGAAAATTAAACGCACAACAGTCATAGCTATTGGTAGTGTTAATGCGTTTTGGGCTTTATTAATGGAAAGCGTGTTATTTCGCTCCATTATCACTTACCCCATAAACTTGTTCCGTGTGCGTCGACCATAAACCAAAGAGTTCGGATACATTTAGATCGCAGTTGATATGGGATGAAGTTAAAGGATTGCTGTTTCGTATAGGTAATACTTTAGGTCACAGATTGATAGACGGGACCTAATGCGTTTAAGTTTTCTGCGCGATAGCGATAAAAAAAGGTAGCCAAAAAAGAATTTTACACTTGTGTTTTTCTTTTTTAATGCGTGCGTAATTGAATGAAAACGAGACTTGTGTTTTTCTTTTTTAATGCGTTTGAACACTAATGTGCCTCATGCTAACCGATGATACGGTCGTTTGTGTGTGACTATTGTTTAGTTTTTTGAAGTTCTTGGAATTAAATTGTACACACACGCAAATCACTGTGGATCTGGTGGATACATAACAATGGCCTTATTAAACCACTGTGCAGGCCACGCCTAGCATGCCGCCTGCAGCTAAACCTGTTCTAAATGCCCTTAATTTTAGTTCTTTAGTTCAGTTCACAAATTAAACTTAAATTCCCGTAGCGGAATGGGACGTATACCGTTAATCGTTAATGCCTACATAGTAGGGCATATCTTACTAAAACAAATGAATACAATACTGGGCCTAAAGAGAAGCCTCAAAGGGCCACAGTTGCCTAATATGTCAAGTAAAGGGTCTGGACTAAGACAGATGTGTTTGAGAGGACGATTATATCCGTTCCTTTGTTGCGGAATCGACATAGTCCTAAGAATTAGTAACTCGAAAAAGGATTAGGTACCTACCTATCTTAACAGAATAAAGAGATCTTCTTTCATAAAAAAGACCGAATATTGCTCTAGGAGTTTAGGCAGGAAACCGAAAATCTGGCTTGATGTACTACAAACTTTTCCATGGAAGTTTCAGTAATTTGTCTACCTACCACCTTATTACAATATATGAGTTAGACTGCAACTTGTCTGAATGTCTGGTCTACTGAATTCTTATGACTGAGACTCGTCATTGTAACAAAACGTATTCTAAACGGACACTGGATAAGTATTGCGACATCAAAATATTTATCTTAAATTGATACCTAGTTCACATTTAAAACATAATTAATATGAAAGATACACGAATACTGTAGGTACATGAAACCCTGTACCGATATTAGATTTGCTCCTGTTTCAAAAGGATTTTAATTTTTAGCTCTGTCATAAAGATAATCACTAATCTTGGATAATAATAATAATAATTATTATTATCTTGGATAATAATAATATAATAATTGTCGAACGACTAAAATAAAATATAATTATCGTAAGATATAACGGACTTTCCAGAAATTGTATTATCCGAAGAAATCATTACGAAAGTAATGCAAATAACTGTAGCCATACCGTACATAGCCATACCATAGACTGGTAGGACTGGCAATTTGAATTTAAAAAAAAGTTTTACAAATAACTTATTTTGCTTCGTTTGCTAATGATTCAAATTCATATAAACAAACGCATACAATCACGAGAAATTATCATCGAAATGTTAAATTTATAGGTAAACTTCGATGAAAGCTTTCCAATCTTCGTCTCATGAATACATTGAAACAATCCGAAGTAAAATCACTACCGCCTCTAATTACAAATCCTTTCAATTAGAACGTGTTTCGAATGTCAAAATTACTAGCACGTCAAACGTCTTATCTCGACTCGTTACCTTAGAGCACAGAACCCTCGTAACGACCAATTTAGTGTAAACTGTACGAATATTAACAATGTATCAGTATGGAATCTTGGTGATGGCAATGTGTGCGGTGGTTGAGAAACTAACATGTGCAGCGTTTTAATATGTAATTTGAATGGAACCTAGATCAAAACCTCGCTTTTAACAAATGACTAACTTACAGTAAGTTTTGTGTAGATTTGAAAGCAATCGCGTTCTACTTAATATTATGCTAGTATGTTTGACGTAACACAACGTAAAAAAATATGTGTGAACCTCAAAGTTTTATGTTAGCAAAATAGACTAAAATAACGTTATTTTTCTTTGAGTAGCCATTTGTTTCAGCGGTGGGAATGTTAAATCAATATTTTTTTTGTAGTAAAAAAGTAGTTCTATTAAATGAGAAATAAAGACTGTAAGCATTTTTACTTGCTCATACTGTTTGTATTGTTCTGCCTAAGATTGATATTGTCACAGCCTAAATTAAACTGTTCGACTTATTTGGTTTCCTGTTAAAACTTACATCAGAATTAATTGGGATTGCCTTACTCTGTGACGGTAAGTTTGTATGTACAATGTACATAATACGTACCTGTTAATGTAAATGGTGTTTCAACATGTTTATATTTTACTCATACATGAAATTGCTTTTATGTTAAATTAAATTACATATTCGTATGTGGTTTGTGTGAAAGGTATTAATTTGGAGGTACACGCAGGTTACATTGATGACGTCGTTTTGCCGTTCTGTATATTTTTGAGTATTATAATGGACTTTGAATGTTAAATGTGATGACGTGTAATTATTATTCGAAATTTAGGAAAACATAATTCTTATATTATGACGTATTCGTGTTTCGGCAGGTCTTTTTTGGCAAGGTTAATTCACCTAGCAGCTGCGGATAAGATGGTATAGTAATTAAAGCGATATCCACTAAAAATGATTTCAATTTACAAAATAAATTTCCTATTTTTGTTATAAATTACCATTTACATTAAAACAATTCACAGCAGATCATTAAATCGTTTAATTTATCTACTCGTAATCGTAACCTAATAAATTGTTAGTAAATTCCAGATTCTAGGTGCAAAAGCTCATTGTGCCAGTTAAAAGCTTTTAAAATTTAGTTCAAACGTGCGAAAATGTTTGCAGACACTAACGGTTGACGGTTGAATAAACATTTATACTGATATATTGTGTTATTTTATCCCATATCCCACGGGCGCGATATAAACGTTGCGTTTTTGCAAAGTCTGTTGTAATACGTTTCTATATACGGAGCCGCTACTTACTTACACACTCCCATAGAATAATGTATTTAGGTGTATCCACTATTTAATGCGGCAATCGCCATCGCTAGGTCGCAAATCGCAATACAAGCCGTAGCGCGGCGCAATTTCGCGTCATTATCGATGGGTTTGACTTATACCTACAGTTATGATATTATGCGATATTTGCAATATTATGAACAATTGAATTTTTGAGTTTGAATAGTCTTACGGTGGAAACTATAATATTTAACAAAGTACCAAACCTATGTACTAATGGATGGCGAATTTATTTCCTGAAATATTTTACTCTTAGCAAGACATTAAAGTTCTGCAAACAGCTCGGTAAGCTGAGAATAAGCTGCGGATTTCAGAGCGTTGGGTTTTTTACAGGGCAGTTTTGAAACTTTATACAGCCATTCCGCATTTCGGAACGTCTGTTTAATTTTCCATTCTCCGTGCTATTTTTGAACACAGACATCTCTTTCGCTTTGATACTTTACCTAGGTTATTATGGGAATGTACCTTTTGAGAAGTCAATTAAGACTGTTGATAGATAAAAAATCTAATACCTGTTTTCAATAAAACTAAACGTATAGGCGTAGACGTGTTGAAATATATGTATATTTTATATTTTTTTATTGATATAATTTTTTCGACTGACAGTACTTTGTATGTGCGGTCGAGTTCACCACTACTAAAATTAAAGGTGGTGATTCAACCGCATGGGCGAATTCATTGCGGTCACCAACAACCAATTCCTTTATTTTAGTTTGTTTATTTTTTGGAAACGTTCACTGAATTGTGTTACTGTACGTAGGGGAGACTGAGTACGAATGTGACAATTTTCATTTGATCGTCCATATTTTCGTTAGTATTCCAGTTAGCTGGAAGAAATGTGGTTTTTATAGTACTATGCACATTTGTCTACGTGAAAACACAACAATCTTGCCCCTAAGCGCAACGGTTTACTTATAGGAACACATTAAATAAAAGTAAAAAATGTCAGAATCGACCCTGGCCCTGGGTCGGTTGTGACAGTGCTTGGGGCCGGAAGTGACAGGTTCAAAAATACACCAAAATGGTCTATAATCACTTACTATTGCACGCAATAATGTAACATAACGTAATATCATATATTTCTGGAAACATACGTAAACGGAATAGCATCTGGGAACATTGTAATCCCTAAGAACTAACAGGCAATTTATTAATTATAATATTTTAACAGTATTCACATTTATTAGTCAAAAAGGTGACTAAACGTCTAATTATATTTACATTACGGTAACTGTGTCAAAATAGACAACAAATTTTAATAAAATTTGTGATTTGCTGCGATTAAGTTATCGAATACCCGCAGCTGACCGTATTACTATGTCACAACCGTACCCAAAAATTTTGGCACAAACGTACCTATACACTCATTTGCAAAAAAAATAATTGCCATGACTATACCAAATAATCTACATGCAAAGTAATCACTGCTAATTAACTACATAATATTAGTAACTTTTAATGAGAAAATATACTCATTAATCTTTCGGTACACATATAACGGCAATTATCAAATGAAATCTAATAAAAAATCTTACTTTTCGTTGAAAAAAAGTAATGTAGGTATCTGCAAAAGGCAACGTCGCCCAACGGCTGGCCCACAAATTTTATAGTGAGACACCTTCAGACGGACATGCCGCTTCTTTCTTCCCTTGCGCCCTCCCCGGAATTCCTTATAGTTTCGCTAATATGACGACTGTCACAATCGTACCATGGTACAAACGTACCCAGTCTACCTTACTATATACGTATATTTGGTTATTTAATATTAAGTCAAATATCTTAAAAACTCGATTGTAAAATTAACATGCCCAGCTGTACAAAGATGATCGTATGTGCGTAAAAATATAAACAACTTGCATTTTTCGAAGCTTAAATATTTGTGCAGAAAAAATACTACCTACTGTTGTATCAATACTCATAAAAACGGCAGAAACAGACAGCTAGAGATGTATAAACAGACAGAATTACTTTCGCTTTTGTGACATAAGTAGGATGATTGTTGATGGACAGTTGACCAGTAAACTGACTTGTGTATACGACTAATAAATTGATGCCCCTTCGTGTAAACGCATAAAATGCAGTTCCGCATTGTCCATCGTAAAGGTCTAGAAACAAGCTTGATCTGTAGCAATTGCTCAATATTTTATTGTCAGAAATAGCAAACCATGATCACGCTTATGCTGCCTGTTGCAGAGCATTATGCCCGTTTCCACTAAGTCTAAGCATCACCGACATGGACACTTCAAACGACAAAATTAATATCTAATGCCAATTTAAGCGAATGTCTCATTGTGAGCCGGCATAATGTGTTTCTCTCTCATTAATTACAAGGTTTGAGCAAAAATTTGACCTTTTAACATAGTCTCGGATTTGTATTAAAAACACTTTCGATGTTAGATGAATGAAACAGGTTTCGTTCAAAATGCTGGCAACTCTATAAATAAATTAATGAAATAGTCATTTGAAATTTATGTCCACTAGATTATATATTATTATTTCGTTATGTTTTCTTGGCGATATGAATCTTTGGATTAGACTTGTTTTTGATAATTATGTATCTTTTTATAGGTAATGGAGCTTAATACTTACTGGATTATAACATTTTAATAATATTTACTGGGGCTTATAGATGTCAGTCTGCAAATTTTAGGTAGGTACATGTCTAATGCATTTTGTTCATGTAATCAGAATTGCATATGTTCTGAGTAAGTGCTCTTATTTCAGGAGGTATTAAAGCGTTTCACCCAAGTTATCTTTTTTAATGGGGCTATTCGCACCAACGAAGTGCGAAACGCCAAAGCGTATTTGGAGTTGACAATAAAATTCATCGAGATTATTTTGTTGGGATGTAGGTACATTATACAACAGTAATAATATAATATATCGCAGTACTGTAGCTTCGCCAAAAACCAGACTCATGATATAATCTATCTACTCTGTAATAGTTGCTTAAACCTATTTTACTACTATTAGTATTCACAAGGCACTATAAACTAGATTATGAGAATGAAAATATCGTTCGATAGTTTAGCGAGTACCTAGTAGATCGTAATAACCTATAATTATAATATGATTGCCAGCGATGTGCTCGCAACCGAACTGCTGTGACATATATTCCCAGAATTTCCCGACTTCGCGTAACCGGAAACATCTGGTACTGATCTACTCAGCGAACCCAGAATAATATTTATAAGCAGTACCCTAAAAATCTAATGAAAATCCAGCTCTAGTTATATTTGTAAACGTAAAACACGAAATGTTGTCGATGGATTAACTTGTAATTTTTGCACAACGTTGCATTTCTGTATAAGAGTACGTATTTCGTATTTTATACCAAGTTCCCACGAGAAGAGGAAACTTCAGACGTTTCGCGTGCTTACGTTTATTTACTTCCCTAACAATTAATATCGGACTGCCACAGCGAAGAGTGGCTGGGCTTAGCTACTCGTAGTAACGAATAAACACGCGTATAATTATTAATGTTTATATTAATAGGACCTAGCTCCAATCAGCTTGGCACACAGACGCAAAATAGGATCAGATTCTGTTCCTAATAATACAATAGTATCAGGTGACTTGCCAATTCCACGTCAGCTAACTTTAAAGCTTCATGCCCGTTCCGTGTGGCGTGGCCGCCAGATCATTTGTAACTAGGTCAGTTTTCCCTGACCTAGAATTGTCTTCACAGTCAGCGTTTGTCAAGTGCCGTCTACTGACGACTACCAGCGGCTTGTGGAATGAATGAATGGATTTCATTTTTAGACCAGCTTTTTGTTTATTTTGAAAGTGAGTGTGTTGATGTGACTTTCAAAAGCGGTGTTTGATGAGAGAACATAAGCCATTAGCATGACTAGTGGATGTTACGAGCCACTTGAGAAGACAAAGTGGGCTGGGTCTGGGTAAAATCAGATCTTATGGGATTCGAAAGACTGTTTTTTTTTAATATTATTCCTAATTTATTATATACGTATGATCTGTTTGCACACAAATATTATTTCAAACTGTCTTGAGTCATTTCGAGTAGGAGTTTTCAATATCATCAATCATCACGTCAGAGGCCCTTGGCCGCCTGACAGACTCTGACACTAGAGGTCGCCACTACCTAATTCGACAAACGAATAAACAACATAATCAACCAACAAATCAATCGATATCTCGACAATAAAATCGAATATGTTATGTAGTAATGTTACGGGGATTATATATCTATTGAGGTATCAGACTAAACCAGTGAACACCATAAATTTCCATCAGTACACAGATCCCTTGTTGAAATTCTGAAAACTGAGTATATTTTGATGAATGAGTAGTTAACAAGACTGATGGCGTATAAATTGCCTATGCGGGTCTATAAATTTACCAATAACGATACTCTTAAATAGTTTATGCTTAAATAACTGGGTAGTGCAAGGTACAGTCAGCGATTACCACTAATACTAATATTGGATATTGAAAGCTGCTTGAGAAGTCAAAGTGGGCTGCGATTGTTTAAAATTAGTATCTACTAATTATTTATGAGACTGATACCATCCAATGACAAAAATCTATCGAATCCTCAAAATATAGAACATACCTTACTTAATCGTTTTGCATAATATTCCACCGACAATTTAAGTATACAGGTAGGTACTTAATCTTAATATAATACGTTACATTTAATAAAGCCTGTTACGTTTACATTTCCCAAGATTAAAGGGCGGTGTGCCATTATAAAACACCCTGTACGGCACGTAGGATCAAGTTTCTATAATGGCGTCTCGAAAGCTAATCAAATGGAAATTACTTGTTTTTGTTTGATATATCGGAGAATAATTATGTTATGCTGTAACACAATATTATGGATGATTCAGAAGAGTGTTGAAGTCATGCTGGTTTTTGCGTCACTTCTTACTGTTAGGGTTGAAAGGGTCGTAATATTTTAAATCTTTGATAATGAATATAAGCAACCTGCGACCGCCGAAAATTCCGAAGCCTCGTCGAGTTGTGCCTGAGTTTCGGAGTAGGTGATTATGCCATCACATAGCTATACTTCTAAAAATACTTTACGAAATATAATTAATTATAAGCATTTAACTTCGTACATATCACACAGTGGGGAAATTCCGTATTCGGGACAAATCGGGTACCAATTAAAACCAGAATAATTCCCCTTTATATTTTCCCGCAAGGGTATCAGATACGATACTACCAATCAGCACGTCCCACAAAGTATTTATGTGTATTTAAACACAAGCTAACCATAACGTAGTTAACTATAATCACACCTCGTAACAAGCTCTTTACGCTTTTGAGACTAATAACTCGTTCTGGAGATACTATCACTGGTTTCATTACGCTGCAGTTCTCTGTAACGAGTACTTTATAGAGTACTATGCGATTTTAATAATCAAACAGGTACAGAGTACAAAATAATGGACCAATATCATCGGTACCTAAAGCCTGGGAAAAATAGTGTTCAACCGTAGCAGTATCTAATGAAAGCTATTGAAAGCTTTGCCTAGTCACATTGCAAGTTGTGATGCAATCGTTGAGAGAAGCACTCGGATTTCTGATCTGAATCTACTGACGAGCTATTGTAGCAAGGCGGATAAGGCAAGTGGCGAGTAAAAATAATAAGCACCTAGGTACTCAGATGCCGATTACTAGAAGAATTACTCAATGACACAAATATAACAAGACTGATCAACTCACAAATCACAGTAACTCGCATCACGAGTAAGAATAATAATGTTTTCTGACTGTCATCGAGTACAGATACTCGAGTGCAAGTTTACTCGCACGCTAGCTCGCTTTGTGTAAACCAGCCATCAGTTAGAGTTCATAGTAAGGGCTCGAAGCTGTTACGATTTCCATAAACTGTTATTTTCTCGTTGACGTTGAAACAGTAATGTGTGTGATTAAGCGACAGACGATTGACGGCCGCTACGGTTACTGCGTAACCGGCCTTATTGGAATGATATAGAGCTGATACAACTTGATTTTTTTGATGCAATTTTGAAATATTGCTGTTTGATACTCTACAAAGAGTGTCTTCTAAGCGTGAGTTTATGGATTGGATTCCTGCAAATATTTTTGTGAACTACAAACATTTGCTCTGAGTGTGTTTGCATCCTCTTAGTATTTGATTGACTTCAATGGGAACAGCATGGTAAAAAGAAAAGATAAAAATAAAAATAAAAATAGAAAGACTTTTAATACCGTATCCAAGGAATCAACACAACAAATCTGGCTCTTACGTCAACTGAACCCGCCAAATCTGTGCCCGCGGGATGAGTTGACATAATACAAATTACAATCGGCCAACTGAACCCGTAAACAAAAATTTCAATTTGTACATACGTCAACTGAACACGCCAAAACTGTGCCCGCGGAACTCACCTACAAACCGTTTCACAAAAAATATACATCCCCTTCAACCAGTAGCTGAATGCACTTTTAAGTATACCAGTTATCGGAAAAACATTAGTCTTGGATGGGAGGAGAGATATGACAATGGATACTGGCTCTTTCAACTCAGTATATTGATTTCGCATCGTCAGACGGCTTCAATAGAATCCCGTACGGCTTCTTGTGTACACAACAAGTCATTATAAAGGATATAGGTAGCGTAAGAGGGGAAATAATAGGGCAGCAACAATGTTACAGACTGATCAGTAATATCTTTGAGTGAAGACTTAGAAGACATGATTTCAAATTCTCGGAAAGGCTTCTAGAGTTTTTTTTTGCCTAATCTGTGTAACGAATGCCCAGGGTCGATACTCCGTAGGTACTCAAAAGGTACTCAAACCATCAAAAGAGAGAGAACACGCTCAAATGTCATAGAAAATCCGGATCATACTATTTCGCGTCAAATGAGAGTGTCCCCTCGCTTCTAGGGTGTTAATGTCTATAGGTATTCTGTGACTTATGCCTTGTTTCTAGGCACCTTACTCTGACCAAGAGATAATCTAAGCCTATCGTTGTCTCTATCACACAATAAACAAATGAACAAGACAGCAAAACACTTATCGGATGGTCAAGTTAGCTAGGGGTTCAGAAAGCGGACATTAGACCTATTTATTTTGTACCTACATCGTTTAATTTTACAAGATTTTTATTCAAACCCCTGAAGAACAGAGTGATGCAATTTCGCACATAACCTATGAAAAGTGGATTAAAACTGAAGCTTTGAGTTCGGTGTTGTTGGGAAACAAATCGCACACATTACAATTAATTTTCTCAACCATCATCTTCGTATTTGCAGCTATTACAAGATTTTATTCAACTTGCAATACTTGCGTCTATGTTTAGGCCCCATCTAGCAAGCTCAATAAAGATTCACTTCCCCTTATTCTACGGAGATGGATTTTTGCATGTTGGTTCAGTTCCAATGACAATGCATTTTTATGATAAGCATGAGCTGCTGCTGAATCATTATTCAGGATTAGGTCTAAAGGAGCTCTACAACGGTCTATATATATATATCACGGTCTATAGCACAGACACGAACTTAAGTGTACGCATCAGTTTTGCTACTTCATGCCGCATTCTGGATTGGGGACTGACTACGTAACTCCTCAATGGTTAGCAGCAGAGACATGAGATGTTTTATACGCATAAGATTATGATATTCCATTCTAAGTGTTGCCATGATACGGTTACTGCAGTTTTTTTTTATTTTTAATTGTATAAAAAATTTAGCACTGAAAAAATATATGTTCAACATATTTTTTATTTCTTTATATACATTGACGGCATACATGAGACAATAATGACTATGCGCAGAAACGCTTGGCGCAACCTTCGATTAAATGCTCGAATGAATTTATTGAATAGGCATAAATAATCAATGTATGAGCAACCTATTAACTGAATAAAATATGGTCTTTTCAAATTCATGTTTCTTCAATTGAACATGATTTCAACGCTCACATCTGGCAAGTTTAATTGGCGTTTCGATTTACAGTAAATTGCTATTTACAGAGCAATATTTATTTATCACTTGGGATTTTTTTAGCTGGGCACACAGTGCTGTGTGCATTGTGAAGTAAGTCATGTTGTATTAATAATTTACGTCGTTACCACTCTGTCAGCCGTAATTAATGTGAATTATTTTTTAAAGTACCCACTGTCTCCAGTTTACAGGACAAGGGACGACATCACTTCAAAAAACCGGTTCAGCTGTGATCACGTTTTAGTTACCATATTTTTAAATTTATTAACAACAGTCCTGATAAATCCTGATCCTGAAGTCTGTTATCATTGATTTATGTATGAAACATAAGTCTAGTGAATACGATAATGAGAACAGTATTTATAAAATATTCTGTGACATATACTAAATGCCCGAATCTAAATATTTGATCCTATACTAAAATAAGTTAGCGCAATAATTGCGTTGTGTATCGGAAAACAGGTAATTTTATCCTAATTATTTTCAATAAAATAGTATTGTGCCAATCTGATACACCAACCAACAAAAAACTGGTTGTACTGCTATAACAATATGCAAACAAGCAAGCAAATCAATATCTTATGAGGATTTCATGTAGATCCGTTCACATTTCAGTGTGACCTTTTGATAAAAAGAAAAGTACTTACCTATCTTTCATATTAACTTTTCCCATCCTTTTTCATTACTTTCGAACCCCTATATGGGGATGCAATATCACCAAAGTTTGTCTTCTGGTTCCAATTATGCAGTGCACTGTGGCATAAGTTGCAAATCACAGGCTAACTGGCTCACAGACTCACTGGGTTTCTCTAATGACAGTGCCTGTCTTGAGATATGAGCTGGTTCAATTTTGCTTCAATGGGTATGTGAGGTAACACCATGTTTCGCTTAGTGTTGAGATAACGGCACAACCCTATTAACATGTTACAGTGTTTAGTAGAAGAACACTGTTTCCAGTGGACTTCTGGGGATAATTACCCAAAGTAGTGATTGGTGTCACGCAAGATTTTGGGTAAGTTTTGGTTGGCACTGCCTATAACAGTTTCAGTGGCACCAAGAGTTGGGTCATCTCGGCTAAAGGAATATCGAACGGCCGATCCAATTTTACCTGTTTTTGTAAGGGGCGACTCGGCCGTACGTACAAAATACAATCGGATATAAAATCTATTAGTATTTGAATGAAACTACATCAGATAATCGTTATTAAATGGGTACGATTTGTAGAAAAATCTGAATGAAATTAAATGTATTTTCCTCTATTCTTATGGCCCATCATGGCCGCCCTACAAACGTAACGACTCTGCCTATCGCATGTAATTATCACATTGACTTCCCTTGGAAATCCTACGCGTTATCAATTTGGTCCTAATGTGTTGACGAATTTCCCGAGCTCATGTACGGTCAACGTGAAAAACATCTACGTAAAAAAACTTGCGAGTTTAAAATACAATGGGAAATAAGGCCATGATTCAGTTACTTCTGAAGCACACTGTATGAAAGATATTATGATATTAAATTAAAAAAAACCGTAACATCAAAGAAATTCTTAAAAATAGTTTAAAAATGAATCGAAAAACATAGTAAATTCACTATACACTCAGCATCGTATTGTCCTACATAAATCACAGCCTTATTTGAAGTAATTTGACGCTTTAAAAAAAATCGCTTCCTACCAATAAAATTGGCTAACAGTAAAATTATGTCATCTCCTAAATCTATTCTCTCTTTTTCTCATACAATCGTAATAATTCCAGTTTTTGCACGACCCTGGCTTATTAAAGTCACAGACGAAATGCAAAAACTAAAACGAATTTTATGACACGAGACAAATGGACGATGCCAGTTTCGTACAGTATTGGTATTAAGCCACTACTACATAGACGCAATATTATCGGGAGATAATACTGCATTCGTTTTCGTGATAACAGATAAATATATATTTACGTACTACATTATGTTTGGAGGACACACTCAATTTTATCCTTTCCTGGGATAATAATGCCGTGATAGAAGTAGAATACAAAAAAGTCTGCGCTAATAAAGCTTTGTAAGCTAGAAATATGGAAATACAGAGACACATCTGTATAGAAAAAATACAAAACGCATAAAACGATGCCTCTTCCACACAGGCGCAATATTATCGGTCGATTATATTGCAGAATATCACTTTTATCACTGTGGGTAAGATCAGAAAAACAGAGATTGCAAATACGGCTGATAATTAATTTATCGATCGATAATTACTAGTGTGAGATAGGCTTAATACCGTAATAACAGTGTCATCTCATTCTTGCGTCGTTGTTAGCTGGTTTGATATCTCTGAACACTTTGAATCTAGCTAGACCGTCGCTGGGTTTCCAGTTTCAGAGCTATTTTTGTAGCCGATCAACATTGTAAGCTTAGCTAGCGGCTAGTTAATGTTTTATGAGATTTGGCTCGCATAGTGTAGGTATTTCAGAGGTTTTAATGTGACCAAAGTCCTAATTTACAAAAATTAGACGAGGTCTTCATACCAGATACCAGGTAATGGCACAAAGTCCCGCTGAATTATTGAGTATAAGTACCTTTTGAAGTCGATTAAAAATTAACTTGGGTTGTAATTTAATTTGGGTTATAGAACTTAATGAATTGGCAAGGTACCTACCTAAGAATCATAGAGCGTTTATATTTTAGGTAAAAACTGGTAATACTTCCTTTTGAGTTAAGGAAAACATCGTGAGAAAACCCATATTATGCGCGAGAAAAATTTCGCAGCTGTATGTGAGTGATCAATACTCAGCAGTACCTACAACGCATATTACGCCCGAATTTAATATTGTATCTTCTATCCAAGATTAAAATCGATCTTGGATTGCTGCCTATCGTTCAATCGATCTCCAACCTGCGTGCCTTCATAAACCACCAATCCACGGATCGGTTATTGGCACATTTGACTCTAAAATAGATTGTGATATCAATCCCAGATAGCAAAATTTGAATTGGGATTGGTTAAATAATGATAAAATAATTTATTTTGTAAACTTGTTTTGTTATAATAGGTAATTATACATTTAGATCTATCTTGGTATTTCACAAATAAATAATTTGTTACTTTCGCCAATAAGGGTACCTATATATATATATATATATATATATATATATATATATATATACTATATATATATATTATATAGTTCATAATACTACCAGCTGGGTTACTTTTATATTTTATGTTATTGTTACGGACGAAAGCCTCGAGAGCGGGACGGCACCAAAACAAACAGTCTGTCTCGCTCCCACATGTGTGAAGAGCACCGGGATATCGCGTTCTCAGTCACTCTTAATGATGTATAATTGTAGATTATCGCTTTGACTTAGTGGCAGTTGCCATAGCTAAAAGTTGTTTAAATATAGGAAGGTTTGGAAGATCTGGGTTCGGGTTCGATACAGCGCCGAGATCTTCCAGCCTCAAGAAAGAAAACATTGTAACTACTAAGAAGAAAGAAATACAGTCCACTACGAAAATTCATCGGTGTTTTTGTTTACAAACACATACTGTGGGGGATTCCTATCGTCGGTATGTGTTTGTAAACAAAAACACCGATGAATTTTCGTAGTGGACTGTATTTCTTTCTTCTTAGTAGTTACAATGTTTTCTTTCTTGAGGCTGGAAGATCTCGGCGCTGTATCGAACCCGAACCCAGATCTTCCAAACCTTCCTATATTTAAACAACTTTTAGCTATGGCAACTGCCACTAAGTCAAAGAGATAATCTACAATTATACATCATTAAGAGTGACTGAGAACGCGATATCCCGGTGCTCTTCACACATGTGGGAGCGAGACAGACTGTTTGTTTTGGTGCCGTCCCGCTCTCGAGGCTTTCGTCCGTAACACATACCGACGATAGGAATCCCCCACAATTTGGTGGTCCTGTCGTCGCCGGATAAGTGAACAGCACGTCGATCGTCGGGGGGATAAGCGCCGCGCTTATTATCTGGCGCCAGTGAAACGCACCACCCTTACATTACGGTGCGTTTCAAGAAGAGATCCAGTGAAGCGCGCCGGTGGGCGTGAAGATCACCCAACGGTGCGACCACGACGAGTTTCGGCGCGAGGAAGAAAGAAGATCACCCAACGGTGCGACCACGACGGGTTCAACGCGAGGAAAAAAGAAGGTCACCCAACGGTGCAACTACGACGTGTCTTCGGGCCTGGCAGGTGCTTAAGGGCGAGACAAGACTCGCCCTACGCGGTTTGCCGCGGCTGTTGCACACCGTCCACCTTGCGGTGTTAAACGGCCGGGTGCAACGGTTAACGCCGTTCCACGGCGGTGTGGTGTTTTGTGTGGCACCACCAGTCTGTCAAGATCGGACTGAAGTTGCACATCCTCGCCGGTAAGGGTTCACGTGGTGCGGGGGCCGGACTGTAGGCACTGCCAATGGTATCGGAAAGTCCAGCCGGTACCGAGCGCCCCGTAGTACGTGTTCCCCTCTGCTGGGTGGAGCCCCCCTTACCCCTCCTCACGATCCATCCCTGAAGGAGCATATCCCAGCCTCTCGTGTGGGCTGGTCCCTCCTGACGGACTGATAGGGCCGATAGGGAGGTAGGGCCGGTAGGGGCATCAAGTGCCGAAGATGGTCGTCACCAGGAGCCAAGCTGCCGCCGAGGAGAGGAGCCAGAATCTTCGCGTTTACGAAGATTTCCCAGCGTCCCCATCCGGGGATGCCTCCGTGTCTGCACTCACGTACCAGCGAACCGCACCCGCACCCGCACCCGCACCCGCGCCCGCGACCGCGACCGAACGAACCGCAACCGCGACCGCACCACCCACGGGCAGGAATGCGCCGCCGCGTCCCACGATGTCTCGCGCCGCGCCAGTACATGAAGCAACCAGAGCGCCGACAGTGCGCTCGCAACGATCAACCGCTAGCGGTTTAGCGCGTATCAGACAAGCTGAATTTGAAGCAGAGGAACGGCTCGCCGAGATCCAAAGGAAAGAGCTAGAAATTCAGACAATGCTCGTCAAGAAGAGACTGGCAATGGAAGTCGCCACGATACGTGAAGAGACAGATCGTGAGAGCGTCATCGGACTGGAAGATACTGTGGAAGCAGAGCATAGAGTCAGTGATTGGCTTCAGCAGCACGCAGCACGGGGGGAGACCGAAGAATCCGAACGCGTGGAACATTTGGAAACTGGTCGAGAGATGAGACGTCATTCGCCGAGAAGACAGAACATACCCGAACGACATATTATGATACCGGGTACACCGAACCGTGTCACGTTTGAACAACAAGCGACACGACGCCCCAGATCGCCGACGCCGACCCGGTCGCGGGACCGAGCAGTGGACCGACTAGCAGATACCATAGAGCGCATGGCTCGGAACAGAGCGCCGCCCAGACAGACCCAGGACTTGCCTCTCTTCAGTGGCGCCGTGGGAGAATGGCTGCCGTTCAAGGCAGCCTGGCGGGAAAGCGCTAATCTGCACGGGTTCTCGGCCAGCGAGAACCTGGCTAGACTTAGGGCATGCCTTCGAGGAGAGGCACGCCAGTCTGTGTCGGCGCTGCTGTACGCGGCAACGGAGCCGTCGACTATAATCAGGACGTTGGAACAGTGCTACGGACGCCCAGAGATGATCGTTGAAAACGCGCTAGAAGACATAAAGAAGCTACCGCGCCTGGGGGCATCGGCCGTGGAGTTGAACTCGTTTGCGATTAAAGTCCAGAATATAGTGACGGTGATTATGTGCCTCGATGAACGAGAGTATCTGCGGAATCCCATGTTCGCACGACAAGTCGCAGAGAAGTTCGGCCCGCACCTTAAATCGAAGTGGTGCGATTATGTGGAAGATTTCGGAAGCCGTAATGAACCCGAGATATGCACATTATCCCGGTTCCTGATGAAGGAAGCAGATCGAGCTATGCGGCATGTGTATACGGCCAGCTCATCAGGAACGACGCGAGGTGCGACGAACGCCCGAACCGAACAGCAGCCACGGGCGAACGAACGGAACCGAGGGGCCGTGTATGCTACAACGGAGGACTCAACGAAGAAGAACGTATGCCTCTGTTGCGGAGCCGAACACGGAACCACTCAGTGTGGCAAACTCAAGGCCATGACGGTGGATAAGAGATGGGAATGGGCTAAAGAGATGCGAATATGTTTCCGGTGTTTGAACAGCAAGCATAGACGTTTCCACTGCAAAAGCAAGCAGTGCGGAGTAGGAGAATGTCGTCAGTCACATCATGCCCTTCTACATGCGGCTAAGGAAAGAGAAGTAGCCACGAAGCCGACCGAGAAGGAAGAGTCGGTGGTCACGGCAGCTGCACACGTCTCTGCCGGACCAAACGAAGTGCTTTTGAAAGTATGTCCGATCACAGTTAAAGGCCGAAGCGGGAAGAGCGTACACACATACGCGTTGTTGGACGAAGGATCCACAATAACATTGGTCGATGAAGAGATCGCCGGGATAGTCGGAGCGCAAGGCCCGACTCGAGCGTTACACATCCACGGAGTCACATCGAGCCAAAGAGAACCCGACAGCCGAGTAGTGGAGTTAGAGATCAAGGGCCACAACCAAGAGAACTATCAGCCGATACGAGCGCGCACAGTGAAGAATTTGACGTTGGGAAGCCAGACAGTCAGAACCGAGCTTCTTCAACATGCGCACTTGCGAGAGTTCGATCACGAAGCCGTGTGCTATACGCATGCGAAGCCGCGTATACTCATCGGAGCCGACAATTGGCACCTCATCGTTACACGAAAGCTGTTGTCAGGAAGGAAGAATCATCCGGCAGCATCACTCACCCGCTTGGGATGGATTATCCACGGAACCGTACCTCGGAGCGTCATCCAGCGGGGGGAGACAGTGTTACACGTGCACACGCTTCAGTGCAAGTCAGATGAACATGAGGACGACTTAGATAAGCTCGTCAAAGCACACTTCGATATAGACGCGTTGGGCGTCTCCCTGCAACGAAAACCGCGAGCGGAGGACGAGCGCGCTATGAAGATTTTGGAGAACACAGTGAAGCGTGTAAACGGTCGCTTTGAGGTGGGATTGCCATGGGCCAATGACGACTTCACGATGCCGCCGAGTTATGATATGGCTGTCCGACGATTACGAGGAATCGAACGAAAAATGGACAGATCTCCAGAATTTCAAGCAGCATACACGGAACAGGTGACGAAACTGCTCGAGAAGGGATACGCAGAGCCGTGCGAAGAGGACCATGACAGCGATCCACGTCTATGGTACCTACCACACTTTGCGGTGACAAATCCCAACAAGCCAAACAAAACCAGGATGGTGTTCGACGCCGCGGCACGCACGAACGGAACGTGTTTGAACGATGTGCTGCTTGACGGGCCAGACCTGTTACAAACCTTGTACGGCGTCTTGTTTCGGTTCAGAATTAAACCGATCGCAGTCACCGCCGATGTGAGAGAGATGTTCCTCCAAGTTAAAATCCGACCGGAAGATCGCGTAGCTCAGCACTTCCTGTGGCGGGGGAAGGACCGTGTAGGACCCCCGAGGAAGTACGTAATGACATCGATGATTTTCGGAGCACGAAGCTCGCCGTTCCTGGCGCACAGCGTTAGAGATCGCAACGCGACAGACCATAGGGAATCACACCCGCTGGCGTTCAGAGCCATCACCCAGAACCATTACATGGACGATTGGGTGGACAGCTTTGACGATGAAGACACAGCCAAGCACACGGTGGCCCAAGTGCAAGAAGTGCACAGTCACGCGGGATTCGAGCTAGCGAACTGGAGTTCGAATCGAACTCAATTGCTGGAGAAAATACCCGACGAAAACCGAGCGCACGCACCCAAGGAGCTTGCCGCTAATGCCAATCTATACGGGAAGACATTGGGATTGCTGTGGATACCGGCCACAGATGAGCTCGCTTTCAACACGGCGATGCATCGCGTGCCAGAAGATGTCAAGAACGCGGCGCGCACGCCAACAAAACGAGAAGCTCTAGGGGCAGTGATGTCGCTATTTGATCCTTTAGGCGTGTTAAGTACTTACACGATTACCGCCAAGATCATGTTACAGAATCTCTGGAAAAAGAAAATAGGTTGGGATGAACCTTTACCACCTGAAGAAGCGATGAGTTTCTGCGAATGGCAATCGGATCTGAAGTATATAGCCGACCTACGCTTGCCACGATGCTACGATATCAGCAGGATCGCGCAGAAGCAACTACATGTATTTTGCGATGCTAGCGAACAAGCCTTCGCCGCGGCGGCGTACTGGCGATTCGTGCGCGAGAATGGGGACGTCAACGTCGTGCTGGTTGCAGGAAAAGCCAAGGTCGCACCGCTTAGAGCACAGAGCATACCCAGGATGGAGCTACAAGCCAGCCTCATAGGCGCCAGACTTGCCGCCGAGATCATAAAGGGACACCAGACGAAAGCCGAAGTAGTCCTATGGAGTGACTCTAAGACCGTGTTGCATTGGATCAGGAACGATTCCGTGAGATACACTCCGTACGTGGCGCACAGGCTCAGCGAGATAGCGGAGCTCACCCAGCCTAACCAATGGCGATGGGTACCTACGGCGCACAACGTAGCCGATGATGCTACTCGGGCGGGCGTAACGAGGATCCGTAGTCACGACCGATGGTTCGTGGGCCCAGCCTTTCTGCACGAAACTCAAGATCGCTGGCCCACGGAAACGGTACACGAACCTGAAGATGACGAAATGTTGGTGGCGCACGCGAACGAGAACCCCCCATTGATCGACGTGAACAGGTTCTCATCATACGAGCGGCTTGTGCGAGCCGTCGCTTACGTCATCACGTTCGCCGAGAAGTGCCGACGGCGCGCCGGCGGACTAGAATTGAAACACATGCGAGAAGCTGAGCGCCTGCTCATCCGAGAATCGCAAAAGGAAAGTTTTCCCGGAGAAGTGGCGCGGCTGGCACAGCAAAAGAGCGTAGATCGAACGAGCCGTCTGTACAAGCTCGACCCGCAATACAAGAAGGAGATTATTCGATTGAACGGCAGGATCAACGCCGCTACGGTACCCGAGGAGATGAAAGACCCACCAATCTTGGATGGAGCACACCCACTAACGCGCCTGATCATCCGTCGGGAGCACGAGAAGAATAACCACGCCGGGAGAGAGCAAACAGTGAACAATTTACGACAGCAATACTGGATATTACGCTTGCGGACGACAGTCAGACGGATTCTGCACGAATGTGCATGGTGTAAAGCGAAGCGAGCCAGGCCCGCAATACCAGTGAAAGAAAATCTGCCTCCGATGCGACTGAAAACGCACACAAGACCGTTCGCCCATTGCGGAGTCGACTGCTTCGGCCCCATGTGGGTGACGATTGGCCGCCGACGCGAGAAACGTTGGGGAATGCTGTTTACATGCCTGGTGACACGAGCGATTCACATCGAGCTGATCGCTGGCCTGGGGACTGACTCTGCAATCATGGCTCTCCGGAGAATGGCTGCGCGACGCGGGAATCCCGGTATCTACTTGTCCGATAACGGCACTAATTTCCACGGATCTGACGTGGAACTGAATAAGGCGTACGTGGAATGGCTCCCCGCTTTAAAGGATTACGCACTCACGAGACGGGTCGAGTGGAGATATATCGACCCAGGGGCACCAAACCAAGGGGGAGCCTGGGAAAGGATGATCAAGTCCGTGAAGAACGCGCTCGCCGTGACCCTAAACGGGCGAGCGCCGAAAGAAGAGGTACTGGCAACTTTAATGACTGAAGCTGAACACACAGTGAACTCGCGCCCTCTGTCCCACGTCCCGGTGGAAGACCCGGGCAGCCCGGAGGCGCTAACTCCGAACCACTTCTTGTTGGGCACGGCGATTGGCCTACCGTATGTGGGAGGATGCGATGCAGCTGATAGACGAACATGGCGCGCGGCACAAGCATTAGCCAACATGTTCTGGGCACGTTGGATAAAGGAGTACTTGCCCACCCTAGCGCCGCGCGGGGACATCAGACGAGAACAGAGAAACATAAAACCAGGCGACGTCGTGGTGATAGCGGACGGTCTACTGCCAAGAAACGTATGGCCCCGGGGCCAAGTCGAACGCGTGTACCCCGGGTCAGACGGCGTGGTGCGGAGTGCGGAAGTGCGGACGAGGGGAGGCACCTTCAGACGACCAGTCAGGAGGCTCATCGTCCTCCCGATTGAGTAGGAGGCTGCGAAGGTCTGCGCCGGGGGGAGGATGTTACGGACGAAAGCCTCGAGAGCGGGACGGCACCAAAACAAACAGTCTGTCTCGCTCCCACATGTGTGAAGAGCACCGGGATATCGCGTTCTCAGTCACTCTTAATGATGTATAATTGTAGATTATCTCTTTGACTTAGTGGCAGTTGCCATAGCTAAAAGTTGTTTAAATATAGGAAGGTTTGGAAGATCTGGGTTCGGGTTCGATACAGCGCCGAGATCTTCCAGCCTCAAGAAAGAAAACATTGTAACTACTAAGAAGAAAGAAATACAGTCCACTACGAAAATTCATCGGTGTTTTTGTTTACAAACACATACCGACGATAGGAATCCCCCACAGTTATATTCAAATTCAAACCATTATATTATTTTTAATGAGAGGTTTTTGGATACAGTATGACTGTGGAAGTTATTTTGGGCCATTATAAAATTAGCCACTTCCCGTTTGTTATTTGAATGAACATCTTTGCATTTGACTGTCCAGAATATTTTAAGTGTAGGCCGAGTTGCCCCCTACAAAAATAGAACTAGTTTAACTTATTTATCGGAACGCGCAGTATTGGTATTCGAGCAAGGTGGTCTTTTGTACCAAACAACGTAAGAGAATGGGCTATAAAACATTTAAAAATAGCGATTAATATACAAATGAACGCCATTAATTTTGAACAGTTGTCAAAGCCTACTTAAATAGTCGTGACCATTTTGTTAATAAGACTTCACAACATGAGATACAACGTTTGATAAGTAATACTAAGCTGTCGTCCGTGACTTCGCCCGCGGGGCCTACAATAATATGTCACGATTAAAAGGCGTAAGTATATCTATTTCCAAGGTTCGATCGGCTCTTACGTCAACTTAGCCCACTCCGAACTGAGTTCGCGAGATCAGTTGACCTAACCAATATTTGAATCGGTCAACTGACTACCTCTATACCAAATAATGTCGAGATCGGTTCAATCGTTTCGTCATGAACAGGTAACGTACAAATAATGAAGCAGCGTTACTTTCGTATTAACATAGTAATATGAATCATGTAACGTTGCGCGTAAAAATGCAAAATTCTGTGAATAGGTATAACATACCTATTGGTACATTTTTATATGAAAATTAAATGAGTTATTGAGGTAAAATGCGAATATAAAAATATATGTACTGCGCTTTGGATCGCAGCCAAGCTTATTCTATAAGTAGTTAAATATTGTTTCACGGTACGTTTATCATAAATAACAAGTGTTGACATTTAATTTTATTATAGAAAGTAACAGTTTACCTGATCTAGTTATCACATTTTCTTTTACAATAGTATTTCTAGAATATACTTAGGGCCTAGAACGGGGTCAGAATCTATGTAGGTACCTATTAATGTGACCATGACGCGGGTAATTTAGTGGAACTGTATTAACTTGCACTCCTAAGCTTTCAAACCAATTGCATGAGGTAAGACTAAGTACCTATAGTACCCTCCCGTGTACCCAAGAAGAGATTTAATTTTTTGTGTTACATTATCATCAAACAAATAACCTACATAATTATTTTATTTCTAACAACAAACCCATCTTACTACAGAAAACACTTATTACTAGTTTAACAAGCCAGGTTACTTTTTTGAAACTTTAGTTAAACTAAAATTCATGATTACAGCAACTTTTAGTAACTATTTGAATACATTTAGTTTTGTATTAATCACGTCATAAATTATTAGATAGTAATGCCAATAATATTCCCATACAACTTCACAAATTAATTTCGACACAAGAGAATCGTTTATTTCAGTCCTTTTTCGCCAAAAAGTAATATCAGTCCTAAACTTAAAAACTTTGACATTTCTAGTTTATTCAAACGATATAAACCTAATTATTCTGTCTATCGAGTTTATAACAATGCTCAGAGTTCTATTATGGTTTAGAAAAAATAATTACCCCTATACTTAACATGAAAATATTATTATACTTACATTAATAAATATAAATATATTAAATACATCTGACTGTACTTTGTACGTGCGGCCGAGTCGCCCCTTACGAAAATAGGTTAAACTGAATACAGCTCGGCCGTTCGGCCGACATTCTTTTGGCCATGAGAACCGATCTTAGCCAAACCGGATTTCCATATCATTGTAATGCCAACAAAGCCCGTTTCTTCTGCAAGACTCATTCTGATTGGAAATACAAAAACTGTAAGAGATTTCGCATATCAATGCAGATATTCGAAAACTTGTACCAAGGCAGCATTTAAATCGCAAACTGTAATAAAGTAAGTAGCTAGTAATAGTCGCCACCGATGTCGTTACGTGGGTAGCATACTTATAGCTTATTGGCATAAGTATAGCCCGATTATGATGTAAAATGCTATTGACGACACCTAGGAGGTAAAACTTAATCAAGAAATTGATAAGGAAAACAAGTTATTAAGTATAAGAGCAAAACATGCCAATGCACAATAAAAATAAGAAATAATTAAAACTTGTTACAACTTTAATAACAAATGGAGATACTTATTACGGTAGTATCTAGATGCGAATACAGAACTTACTCGTAGCGTAGGGTAAGTCCAGGATAGTTGCCATACTTTTTGAAAACGCTTTATATTTCCCATTTTAATTAATGGATCTGAATGATTGTCACACATGTTAATAGATTGGTCTTTCGACTACCACTTTGAAGGAAAACGAAAACATCAGTTTTGATATTTACTAATCTGTATCGATTTTCCCAGACCTCTATTTTTGGAAGTATAGATGCCCTATAGCGGATAGTTGCTCTTTGCGTCAAAACCAGTTATGGGATACATGCCTCATTGATAAAAAAACACTTTTTCAGTTTGAAATTAGGTATTCGTGATGGGAAGTAAAATCTAAACACAGTTATTAATTAAAAATGTTCGTAAAAAGTGTATTTTCTTTGTAATCATATTAGGGTATAGTTGCCTCACAAAATAAGTTTTCTTCCTGAGGCATCTATACCCTAATGTAGTTACATCGTTTGAAAATAATGGGAATTATTTGTTTTGTATGGTTAAACATAGGCAAAAATAAATCGAGGCGTCTATCCTTTTCGTAGAGGATAGATGCCTTTTATATTCAGGAATGTGTATTCAATAAATATTCTAATAAAACTGATTTTAGTGTTAGTATACAGTCCACTGTAACATTTAGATACAAAATATAAATTATTTAGTCACCACGTAAAAAGTTCCAGCACCTCAAAAATGCTGTAGAAAAAGAATTAGCAATTTTTTCGTCGCACCAAATCTTTCATTGCGTATAGATGGAATGCACGACGGGTCAGGGGTTACCTCGCGGGGGGTACCGGGTAGGTGCGGGGATGTCTCTCGCTTGGCAATATCAACGACAGCAAAAACAAGCCGGGAAATCATAGTTTTTGAATTTGAGGCATCTATCCGAGCCGGGCATCTATCCTGGAATTACCCTAATATATTTTGCCCGTGACTTTAGTCGCGTGCATTTATCACATATAAATAATGTTTTCAATCATAGAGTTTTCTTCTTTAAGGTGTATTTTTAAACTTACTTATTCCTTTGACTGTACTCCATTTAGGTACCTTGAACAATAGGTTCTATTCGATCATTTCGAGAGCGGTCCCATTCGCTGGAAGCAAATATAAAAGTTCAATCTATCCGGCAAATGGAACCGCGGTCCCCATACCTATCGGTCCCAATTCACGGAAGCCTCGTATAGGCACTAAGCAGTGAAACTTTATAAGTAAAAAGTAGTAGTTACGTACTAAGCATTTGGAAATCTCCGAAGAAATAATAAATAAGCCATGAGCCACTCACATGTCAATGTACAGATGCAGTTGGATTGGAGCCAAATAAGGCGATGTAAGTCATTGAATGGAAATCCCGAGCTATTTTATAGTACTTATTTACTACGTAAGTTACAGTATTTAATGATGTCATAGCGAAGTAGGTTACCTATTCCATGAACTTGTACAATTGATTACAGCAACAGACATTTGGATTCAGTTTATGACAGCATTAAGTTGAATGATGGTCAGTTCAGTAAACTAATATTAGGTAGGTTGGCAAGGTGACGACACGTTTGGCTTAGTGGCTGAGTTTTCGGACGCTGCGCTTGGTGCCGCGAGTTCGATTCCCGTCCGGAACAAATATTTGTGTGATCCACAGATATTTGGTAATGGTCTGGGTGTTATGTGTATGTGAAATTATATGTCTGTAAACGGTACCTACGACACAGGAGAAATCCTACTGTGGGACGCTACACTTAAAAAAAACATTGCAACAATACTTAAGAAAAGGTACCCTTTCTTAAGTATTGTTAACCCAATATATTATTATACCCCATAATTCTACGTGTATAGACACGTAGATCGTAGAATCATGCTTTGCTTTCACTAACACGTCTATACTGACAAAGGCAAAATTCAAGTTACAACACAACTAAAAATAATGTTCTGTTTAATACCATCGATGCGTTTCACCTTTATAGTCCTGAAGTGCAAGGTATTCAAGGCAGTAAGTACTTTGGAAGAGGTAAACACTGTCTGACCACGATGGCACAGGTACGGGTACATGCAACGGTACACCTAATTGGAATGCCACCCAACTGTGACTTATATTCCCTTGTTATTATAAGACTGTGTGGAACAGCTTAAGGCTGTTCCACACAGTCTTATAATAACACATAAAAGCAAGGAGTTTTAAGTATGCCAGTAGACAGATTTAATAAAGATAACAATATTTTTATTACTCACTTTTATTAGAGTGTACCATTGAATGTAAATTAGTTGTCATGGTAAAAATACTATAATGAATAATCTAGCTGGCCCGGGAGATGTAGATTGTAGAGCTGTGGTTCTTCTATGAACGCTATTAGCTGCATACAACGTCACGCTATACGCCGCGTCACGATGTACCTACCATAGAAATTTACGCCGAAATCACAGCGTGTGAAAAATACCACAACAGTGCCCGGAGTATGAGTATTACTAGCTCGACATAATACGCGTCAACTGGCTCTTTGAACGAAGATTGTTCGTTCATAAACGCGCCGGTAGGGGCGCTGTACAGCATTTTCATACATAAGCGCTAGTTGACGCGTACTATGTCGAGCTAGTAAAAACTCATACTAAGGGTACTGTGCCCTGAGTGTGAGTTTTTGCGGCAAATTTACGCTTTGTATGAAGATCCTGTACAGCGCCCCTGCCGGCACGTTTATGAACTAAAGATCTTCATACAAAGCGCGCCTTTACGCGTACTATGTCGAGTACTCACACTAGGCACACAGTAGATTTCTATAGTAAGTGACGCTGTAAGCGGCCGATGGCGTTTATAAGATACCGCCGCCTTATTCTGCCTTTCCCTACGTATCGAACTTAACAAGTCTACAAACAACCATCTCGACTAACACGAATGAATTGTGTGAATTCATAATGCTTTTATTCACTGCTTTAGTATACGTAAAGATAAGTGAAACTATCATAATAAATTATATTATAGTGACGAGACCGAACACAAAGTTAACCAACAACGTACCAAAAGTAGCGAAGACTCTGTTCTATTAACCAAAATTTGTTAGTTTATCGTCTTTATTTGTAAACTGTAGCGTATCTCCTAGCTCTCACACCCTAGCATGTGTACTTTGCAATGGCATTATCATGTAAACTACTTGCGTTGCGTCTGGCTCTGTGTCATGTACACCGCCTAGGAATTCGCTTAGAGTTACTGAACTTGCTAATCTGCGCTCCGTTAGGAGAATCTTGTAGCTAAGCAAATATTTGATTATGCTACATTACAAAGAAGCGACAATTCTAGTGGAGACCGTTATTCGACAACAAATAACCTATTCTTACTATGCTCGTTATAAGCTGATACAACTTAGGTTGATCTATATAAGAGAAAGTAGGTACATCTTAACTAATTATAACATTCTAAGTCTTATACTAAACATCACCAACTATTGTCTAATAAACTTACAATAAGCATTAATAAGGTTCTGGTTAAAAAAATAAAAAATATTAAAAAAGGCTTCAATTGCACATTAATGCACATGTATTTTTCCGTGCATAAACTAAACAACTGGACATGAACTGAGGCTTTAGAAAGAACAGGCAGTTTATTGAAGCGCTTACCATCAGGTTCAAACTGCAGGTCTCGTAGCCCAGTAACCAAAAAAAAAGCATCTTGTTTGAATTTTTCCATACCACGTCCATCCATAAGCAGCATATGGCGCATGGACACGTAACAGGGTCTTGTTAGTCGTAAATCTGCATTGCATATTCGATGCGGCTTGTTTCGAGTTTCTCCCCTTTTCAGTGTCAATGATTGGGGACGGGCCGTTACTTCGATGGAATATTTCTTTATATTGTCACCGTGTACCACTACTACGCTAACGCAAGGGAAGAAACTCAAATCATTTATCACATTCTTCTTTCCTAATCCAGGAACCGAATTAATTGGGATCGCGCAGTGACCCAAAATGACTCTTGGCACCCGATAATAAGAGCCTTTACTTCAGCCTATTTGGTGTCACATCTCGCCTCCGCTTGAAGCAGGCGCCAGTTTTTCTCTACTTCGTCCATCCAGCAGTACCAGAGACGGTAGACCGGTTGCCAAACATCGTCGGCAAAATAAAAACTCATAGGCTTGATCAATGGGAGATGATCGTATAAAACGTACCTACTTACCTGCGACAGACGAATGTAAGAGTTAGCTTCTCTATTAAAAACTTATACAGTGACATCTTTTTCCAAATGAGGTAGACAGAGACTCCATCTACGTCAAATGTGTTTAAAATATCTGAAGGAATTTTGATTGAGATATCTAGATTTTTCTATCGTAGAGAGTAATATGAATATCTCCAGCATCCTTAACACAAAATTGTTGAGTGGTCTCTACGGAATCAGCTTCACGGCATCGTTTTGAATTCTTCGAGCATCTTCAAAGTGTTTGATTCGGAATACTTCTCAGGTCAAACGGTAGGCAAGAGGGTAGCCGAACGTGCCAAAATCTCGAGTCAACAATGATACCGCACTCAAGAAGGCATACACTCGCAGCTACTCAAATATGTTCCCTGTTACATGGCGATAAAAGCTAAATTTCGGAGCGGCGAGAGCTAAATAAATGTTTATTTTTCAACTCTACATTATTGCATGATTGATTGACTGGACGCGAATAAACTTAGCAAATATTACGTTTATCGGTTTGATAAATTTATTGGAAATGTTTAACTGTGCCAAATTTTAAGGAAAATTATTTATTCAATTTATAAATGAACTAAAACCCACTGTGCTTATCTTTAAATTGTTTATGATTATGGATCTCTGGAATTCCCTTATAGTACCACAACAAGTAAATAAAGGTAATGGTAGTAAGAGTATAGAGCTCAGGCTCAGTAGAAGTACCTACCTCTTATTTACTGTGCTTAGATCTAAATTAGGTATAGGTATAAATAGGTATGTACTAAAAACAATTGATAATATGACTAATAAAGGCCACATATATTTTACATGCTATATTAGGGAGTGTAGGTAGTAAACATTATAATAATTCACCACCTCTAATCAGTGAGAAATTATTTAAAGCTATTTATAAAATAGATGTGTTGACCCTCAAGCGGTATCTAATCGAGTTTCATTAGATTATTAAAATTTTGTATCGAATGTCTAGCATGAATAATTTATATTGGGAGCTAAGCTAAATAAACAATAGATTTTATCGCTTTAATGATTTTAAAACAACAAAATTTCGGAGAACTTCGGAGCACAGCAACGTGTAAATACGTCCAACTTAGGTAAAGCTGTTGGTGGTCTAGCATTAATTATAAGGTTATATAATTAACATTATGTATGTTAAGTAAGTAATAAATACGCTCTACATGTCATTATAATATCTCATCGATATTATAAATACTTGTGATTCATGAACCAAGTCGAATGTCTAAAGTCACGATGTTATTGCCATGATATTACTATTTCCTACATTAAAAATACTATAATTGGATAGCTAACATTAAGTAGGTAGGTACGTAACTTTGTTACATTAATCTGTCCGTTCCACAAAAAAATAAATTTGAACATCTTTAGAATGTTTTGGTTTGTCTTCTCTACGATTTTACTTGAATTCCCTTTGTGTCTAATGCCATACTTCTACTAAAGGGAACATTAGATCCCGATCCACTCATTAGAAAAATGAGGTTTTAAGGTATCTGACCGTGCTGTGTAAAACCTCATTTTTGTCGTTAGTCTGATAGTCGGTTTATTCGATGGATGGAACAACCTATAATTATCTCGTCTGAGATCTGGCGTTATCACGTCTTATTATGACGTAGTCAGTATTCTTATCGGTTAATCTGGATATCAACGACTCCTGAACCGTAGATAACACATTTTGATGCTACATGCCGATCAAATTCTGAGGCCAAGGTATACCGGTACCTAAAGAATGCTAAACAATTATTTGACGTTGTTGATTATACTAGATGGAACAAGACGTGAGAGAGACCTCCTGCTACCATGTTAAATATAGACAAAATAATTTATGTTAGAAATATACATTATTAAATGTATAATAGTTAGAAATGGAAAGATAGATTTTACAGGATAGTAAATTATAGTGTTTTCGAGGGTATGAAGATTCTGAATGCTTTACTGGTTTCAGAATATCCCGCCAACATGCCTGGAATGGCTTTTGGTGCAAATTTGTGACCGTTGACGCCTTTCTTCAGGAAAAAAGTCTTGCTACCGAAAACGTACAAATGATTGACACACGGCTTTCTGCCAACCCATAGTTCAAATGGTGTTTTATTCTGAATGGTGCTGTTTAAACTCCTAACCTCAGAATTATAGTTTACTAGCTGATACCCGCAACTTCGTTCGCATTTTTATATAAAATGTAAACTGTTTAGAAAATCAATTGATGTCGCGGGGAACAGTTATAGGTAAGAATATATCTCTCTCTTTTTCTCTCCCTTTTCCTCTATCTTTCTCCCTCTCTAGCTCTTTTTCTATCTTTCTCCCTCTTTCGCTCTTTCTATCTATCTTCCTCTACCTCCATCTCTTTCCCTCTCCCTATATCTCTATACCTTTCCCTATCTTTCTATCATTAATATCCCTCTCCACTCTCAATCTCTTGCGTTCCCTCTCCCTGTCCATCTCATCCATTATATTTATTTCCCTCACCCTCTCCGTCTATATCTCTTCCTTTCCCTCCTTCGCTCACTCCCTCTCCCTCTATTTCTATATATTTCGCACTCAATCTCTCTCACCTATTTCCCCCCACTCTCCCCTCCTTCTAGCCTAACTCTCCCCTCTTTCACTCCCACTCTCCACTCTTTCTCCCCCCACTCCCCTCCTTCTAGCCCAACTCTCCCCTCTTTCACTCCCACTCTCCACCCTTTCTCCCCCCACTCTACCCTCATTCTACCCCACTCTCCCCACTTTCTCCCCCCACTCTCCCCTTTTATCCCCCCCCACTCTCCCCTCTTTCTGCCCCCACTATCTCATCTCTTTCTATTCACTCTACACTCTTTCTCACCCCACTCTCCCCTCTTTCTCACCCCACTCTCCCCTCTTTCTCACCCACTCTCCCCTCTTTCTCCCCCGCTCTCCCCTCTTTCTCCCCCCACTATACACTCATTCTCCACGCTCTCCCCTCTCTATCACCCCACTCTACCCTTTTTCTCACCCTACTCTCCCCTCTTTCTCCCCCCACTCTATCCTCATTCTCCCCTCTACCCTCATACCCCACTTTCCCTCTCTATCTCCCCACTCTACCCTTTTTCTCACCCCAGTCTCCCCTCTTTCTCCCTACTCTACTCTCTTTCCCACCCCACTCTCCCCTCTTTCTCCCCCCACTCTCCCCTCTTCCCCCACTCTTCCCTCTTTCTCCCCCACCCTCCCCTCTTTCTCCCCCCACTATACTCTCATTCTCCACGCTCTCCCCTCTCTATCTCCCCACTCTACCCTTTTTCTCACCCCACTCTCCTCTCTTTCTCCCCCCACTCTATCCTCATTCTCCCCTCTACCCTCATACCCCACTCTCCCCTCTCTATCTCCCCACTCTACCCTTTTACTCACCCCAGTCTCCCCTCTTTCTCCCCCCACTCTCCCCTCTTTCTCCCCTCACTCTCCCCTCTTGCTCCCCCCACTCTCCCCTCTTTCTCCCCCCACTCTCCCCTCTTTCTCCCCCCACTCTCCCCTCTTTCTCACCCCACTCTCCCCTCTTTCTCCCCCCACTCACCCCTCTTTATCCCCCCACTCTCCCCTTTCTTTCTTCCCACTCTACTCTCTTTCTCACCCCACTCTCCCCTCTTTCTCCCCCCTCTAACCTTTTTCTCACCCCACTCTCCCCTCTTTTTCCCCCCACTCTCCCCTCTTTCTCCCCCCTCTTTCCGCTTTCTCCCTCACTCTCCCCTCTTTCTCCCCCCACTCTAACCTTTTTCTCACCCCACGCTCCCCTCTTTTTCCCCCCACTCTGTCCGCTTTCTCCCCCCACTCTCCCCTCTTTCTTCCCGCTCTCCCCTCTCTTTCTCCCCACTCTACCCTCTTCTCCCCTCGCTCTACCATCTACTCCCCCTTTCCCCCCACTCTCCCCTTTCCCCCACTTTCCCCCTTTCTCCCCCTCCTCCCATCGCACTCTCCCCCCTTAATTACTTTCCAATTTAAATTACGAACCGTTTAGCCGTTTATTGTGGTCTGTAGGGGATGATGCATCTAAAGAATACCTCATAATTTCAACCTTTCATAATTTCATGCTTTTCCCTCTTTAGGGATGATTTTGCAAAAAAGCTGAAACCCGTATTTATTTATTTCTTACCAAAAGCCTAAATAAGAATTTTCAGATGCCTAACTTGAGGAATTATGGATTCCCCATACAAACTTTCAACCCCTATTTCATCCCCTTCGAGATTATTTTTTGAGACAAAAGATAGCCTATGTCCGTCTCATAGGTCCAATCTACCCCTATACCAAATTTCATCGAAATCAGTTCAGCCGTTTAGCCGTGAAAAGGTAACAAACAAACAGACAAACAGATATACAGACAGATAAACAGATAAACAGATAAACAGAGTTACTTTCGGATTTATAATATTAGTATGGATTGTTCTGCTAACTACAAATTGAAACAAATGCTCGCGTGCATCGCTTGACAGTACCTCATCAATAATTAAACCTTACTTCTATTATGGATACTGTACTTTACTAACGCATAGAATACCTATCCTGGTGTCCTGTTCTCCTGGTACTACTGGTATAAATATGTTAGCTGTAAAACACAGTAGTCAGCGTTTTTTACATTCGATTTTATTGTATTAAAATAAGTAAGACAGTCGAACAAATGAGAAAAAAAAATCTCAGTACTTAGTTCGATCGTCGAAGTAGTGAGATTTTTTTTTCTCATTAGTTCGACAATCGAACATACGAGTCGAGCTAGTGAGAACGAACGGTTGATTTTATATTTCTTTCTTAAACTTGTGTTCCTTCGAGCGTGGTTGAGGTTTTTTTATCTTATAGGTTATCGTTTCACCACTATGATCTCAGTCTGGATATTTGTGGGGTCATGTCGGAGACACTGCGCCTCCATACCATACCGGTCTTTCGTCCGAGGAGCACACCAGAAGGCGGGGGCCGCGGGGTCACACAAAGCCAAACTACCAACGATCGGCGACGAAGATATGACACTACATAATTACCACGGGCCCGAGTGCATATCGTCGCTGTAGTTGGAAAATTAAATAACTAACACATTTTGCGAAATCGACTTTATTGCATTTCCATAAAGTCTAGTTCAACTCGCATCTTTCTCTATTGCTAAAACTTTGATATCATTATTTTTTTAAAAGTTATACGAAAATGAATCTTGCAAGACACCACAAATGGAAAAATGAACATAATTGGAGAAAAAGTAGCGCTGGAAAATTAGTTAACTCGGCAATAAATAGCTAAGTGAACTCTTGCGTCTCTAAGAGAGCGAATAAAATGACTAAAGCTGTTTATTCAGTTTTCCCTCGACACATTGAAATGCCTTACAAGAACAATGAAGTTCGGAAAAGTTAGTTAAAATCAGTTATGTAATTTATCATGCCTCATGATTGTCATGATTGTGATATAAAGCTACTTTGAAAATTGGATAAGTACATTTATTCAATAGCTTACCTACCTTATATTTATTGTGTTCAACAATTTCTTTATATTTGATTATTTTATGAGTTAATATGCTTGCGTAGGTAGAACGTACATTTTTTCAAGTACACATTCAATGATGCGCAATGGTGATCAATTTGGTGAAAAAAGCGGAAGCGGTCACCACATGGTCAGAGGCACATCTGCAAGTCTCTGAATTGCGACGACCTACGCCAATGTTGTGCAGATTAGAAGCGATAGAGAAAACAGAGGCTCTAAAGTCTTCGCAAGAGATTTGTCTATTGGACAGAGCCAGCTGATGAAGTTAAAAGCAGATGTCGGCAGAATCGTATCGACGAGGCCTGAGATGCTCGAAGTGATCCAGAAGTTTTATGGACAGCTATACACGTCAATACCCATCGTGACTGAGCAAGAGATCCCATAACTAGACTTGCCCGCCACTAATAGATGATATCCCGGACGTCAGTCTACGAGATTCGTATGGCTCTACAACTTAAATACAACAAAGCACCAGTTGATGACGCAATCACGTCCGAGCTGCTGAAGGCGGGTGAAAAACGAGCCCATAGGCCTTCAGAAGCTTTTTAGTTCCGTGATACTCGAAGGAAAAACGCCACAGGCATGGTGCAGAAGTGTGGCACTGTTAAGGAACTATCCGCCTATTTCACTTCTAATCTGAGCCATGTTTATGAAAATTGTACCAAAAAGCCACCATGCCCATCCAACTACATAACCAGACTTTAAAACCTATCCTCCTGCAGGGTGGAGTGAGACAGGGAGATGTTATACTTATTTCAGAAACTGTTCAGCAATGCACTGGAAGATTTCTTCAAAGTTCTCCACTGGAAAGGACGAGCAATCGACTTAAGTGGCGAATACCCGACTCATTTCTATTTTGCCGATGACATCGTAGTTATGGTTGCAGCCAAGAAGAACTGAGTTCTATGCTCGATGACCTTCGAATTTCGATGAGATTCCGAATGAGTCAGTCCTAAAATGAACATGGAATAGACCAAAGAATTGCTGAATGCCCATGTTGTACCTACTCCCATGAAGAAAGAGTTTGAAAAAACTTTAAGAAATCGGTCAATCGGCGAACCCAACTCGGCTGGGCTGCGTTCGAGAACCTACGCAAAATCTTTTCGACAAGATACCACGGTGTCTGAAGATGAAAGTCTATAACCAGTGTGAGTAGCCAGTGATGACTTATGGCATCAAAACATAGTTGCTCACCATGGGCCTTATCAGAAGGCTCAAAGTCACCCAGAGAGCAATGGAGAGACGAAGCAGAGGAGAACCAAAGTAACTGACATAGCTCTAAAAATTGCTAAACTCAAGTGGCATTTATAAAATATAGGTTTCATTATAAAATACACCCAAATTTAAATTACATCTTTTACTTTAATACGATTAACGTAGTAAAATAAGTAAATAAATAGGTGATTTATGATTTAACAGATGTAGGAAAATCAAATAAAGGTACTTATCATTAGCTATTTTAAACTCAATGGAGAAAATTGACGAGGTATAACTAAACAACTGACGTACAAAAATAAATAAGTGCTTGAAGTGTTTAAATCTTTGGTGAGGGAAAAATAAATAGTTGCATTTTAATTATTTTTCCAGAAACAAATGAACCAAAATGTATTATAGTTCGATTTAAAAATAGATACCATGAGCATCTTTAATATATCAAAACATGGACAGTAAATTGTTGACTATAAAAAAAGTTATCGTCATTTTTTATAAAAAAAAACAGTAAATCGCGTTTATCTCGCGATTTTGGTTTTGTTAGTTATTTAGTTTTCCAACTACAGCGACGATATACGTCTTTTTATGTCAAATAGAATCAGTTAAAGAATACAGTCCACTTTTTATTTAAATATCCCACCTTAGTTAGGAAGCCTTTAGTAATACAGTCATGATCCTTGAAGTTCCTAATTTAAGTTTTTTAAAGATTAAAGCTTTTTTTTAATTAACTTTAAGCTTTAAAGTTAATTAAATAAAAACAAATTGTATTTTGATACAAAATTAAATCACGATCTCGGTTCAACTGTCGACCCATTCAATCGTAAGGCAGTATTTCAATCAAACAGAATGATATCACACGTAAGTTCCTCATTAAATTTTATGTCACAGACAACAATAAAAGCAGTTAAGTACTGTTAACGACAATAAAGTGGCGTCGTCTTATATATATATATTATTATAACGGACAGATAATATCGATCACACAATATTACTGGTAAAATAACTATTAATCATCATTATCCTTCGAAGTAAGTGGAAACTCTCGCAAATTATATCTATTGATACGTCTCTAGAGACGAAATAGATTGACAAGTTAACGCGCTTATTTCACCAAAAGTAATTTAATTTACATTCTAAACTTTTAAAAAAGCAAGAAAAAATAAAATTTTACGTAGAAACATAATATCTATTGAACGCAGTTATAATATCAAACACAATAGAATTAACACTCATGTGATAAATACAGGTCATTACTAATTACGCTTCTATATTTATTTGTAACTCCACTCCATCACTTGTCCGTGGAACTTCTCAAATAACCACTTGACATGATCAAAACGTGACCTAATACTGTCACAGGGGATAAATCATGCCTCTGACATCCATAGCCGATTAGTGCTTAGAAACCCGATAGCCTAACATCCTGATGGACCGCATTCTGAGATAAGGCATGACTATTCATACAAACATGGCCAGTTATTGCTTCCGTTATTGTAGGGACTGACACTTTTTATGAACTCTACACTCTAAAAGTACCAACTGCACCAACTTCCGAAAAAATACTATTGGATGGAACAAAATCCACATAAAAAAATATCAAAACAACTGTAGACCATCTGTAGGTTGTATGGTAGAGATCAATGGAAGTGATTAGACGGCCCATTGTAACTATAAATTTTGTCGATTCTGTCTTCTATAAATGTTGGTGTAAACAAAGATTTATCTACCTATCTAACATCATCACCATTACTTATTATTTCAAATCCGGATTAATCTCTCCAGTGCTTTGTTATGGATCTTGCTGAGACAAAATTGAAAATCTATTGTCTCTGGAATTGCAGTAGCAGAGAAGTTAAAAACGCGTGATTTAAGTTTAAGCAAAACTTATCAAATTCGTTTCTCATCATACAAGCTCCTAAGCCTTCGTGTGGCCGCATCTTTAGTACTTCTAACATAACTTATACCTACTATACAATAAGATTACAATCACCTTAACTTGATTGGTAGTTGTGTTTTATTTCGCCACATAGGTAGATAATTATTTGCCAATAGCCATTAGGTATTGGCTTGAATCAACCTGACACATCTTTGATCTCGAGTTTCTAAGCAATAAGGATTATATTTAATTTGGCATACAGCCACGATAACCATTTGATATGGATACTCGAGTCATCTCTCGCCTCTTATGCTCAAGTCAACGTCGTTCTAGAATACGGGCCTCGAATTTCATCAGTGGACAAAATTGTATAATATGCTTACCGACTTACCAACCATTATTAGTGGATAAATTCAAATCGTATCTATATACCACAATGTAGGTACATAGATTATTCTACCTACTTGTTAGATAAAAACTAGGTGCGTACAAAGGTGCGTTTTAGGCAACACAGGTCGCTGACTGACTTATCAAATGTACTATCTTTATTCTAGGTCAAGATGATTCATGTGGCGGTAAACATAATTGTTTACTGTTTAAATTTTTTACTGTGTCCAGCCGGGTAAGTATAATTTGGGTATAAAACCAGTGAAATCGGTCACATCTGTATTTTTTTTTGTAGATAGATGGATAATGAATAAATTTGGTCACACGTCAAAATTAGTTAACTTTAGAGTGCATTTTGGCCACCTATAATTTTGCCATTTGTTTAGATATACGTTTTACAGATAATTGTGTGAGTCATGATTAGCTGCAAAAAAACTCAAATTCATCCCGCTATCTTTAATCTTTAAATATTTTTAGGGAGTATAAATAGAGGTTGTTTGTACTACATTGTTATAGCTTGACTTTGCAAACGCCCTATATTCCAAAATGACGGCAAAATTTGCCTAACACGAATCTCCGCCGTCCAAACATTTAGCACTTGTGACGTAAACACTTCATGCGCTGTTTTAGGACCATTCGCAACCGACTCCAGGTAAAAGTCACGTTTTATACCAATAACATACATCCGACGACGCCGATACACGGACGATATTGAAAATTTTAGTTATACTTCTCAAACTTATGTGACTATCAGTTTGTGACTCAGAGACAAAAGAGAAACAACGAACTAACACTGGCTATGTATGGATATTTGTAATCAATTTGGTCCTGACATTACTACTTTATGGTGACAGCGAGCTGAGCTGATGATAGAGACGAAAAGGTAGAGAACTTCTCAGTGTAATGTGGAGATAGGGAAAATTGGATGATCAGTGACCTCACTTGAATAAATGGATGCGGCAGCCAAGTCATGACTCCCCATTACGCAAGCCATGATTCTATGACCACCTGGTTACAGAGAAGAAGAGATTATGTCAAATTTGCTATTGCTCGACATTGCCACTTGACTTCCCTAGATTTCGTAATCACAATCCAGCTGGATAATTTTATCATCGCCTCAACCAAAACTATCCTCACACTACAAATATCTCATAATTTATACGTTATTTTTAGTAGTTTGTGTGTAAATTAGACCCATTAAAATTAGGTAATATAATATTATTATAATATATTATATAATAACGGGTCTAATATTATAATACACTCTAGTATTTTATCATACCTGCTGTTAAGTGACGATGTGATCAAGGGAGTGGAATGGGTAATTGGGTATGGCACTTAAGTACTGCTGCCGGAACACCTCGATTGGAATTTTCCAAAAAGAACGAGTTATATTATTGCCTTACTTATTTGCCCGTGTGTCCCCAAACCTTAAACCTGTTATTGCATCTTGTCACGTAACTTCGTAAATTTTTAGCACAACGCAAACTGCTTCGCTTCCTAACTGACAGTGACGGTTATTGAGCAAAACTCTTCAGTGTAGTGCAGTACTATACATACCATTTTCTTCCCTCTTCAAAGGAAAAGAGAGAAAAAATGTGCAGTAAGCCGATCTTGATCGAGGTAAGGCGTTTTGCATAAACTTCTGAACGATCATCATAAAAAACAAGATCATCTTCAAACTGCCATCTTAATCTACTGATGGCAATGCTGATTCATTATTAAAGATCATTTAGATTAGAGTACGCATTAGACAGATCATTTTTAGACAGTCGTTCAATAGTGATAGTCGCAGGGTGAATACTCGTATCGCAGAGCAGTTCCGCGTAAGATTTAACGATGCAAAGTCAAAGCCTATTAGTTGACACCGCTACTTGGGAAGGCGTGGCACGAAGTTACTATTTTGTAATCTATGGGGGCACTTAGCATTAGGTGAACGATATGATCATTGATCATATCACAATACTCAGTGGTAACAAAAATGAGTCAACTAAGAGTGTGCAAAAGTTCAGTAGACTGTGAGTGGTTGTGCCAGTTATCATCGCAACAAAGCACCATTTTATCCAATACTGCCTCAAGATACTGTCGTGTGGACCGTTTATCGACCACCTCATTTTGTATGCGAAATGTTATTGCTGTTGCCAATCTGTGGGTGTCTCTGACATTTGCATTGAAAAGTAATTCGGTTTTATCACTAGTTCATTTTATTAGCCATCCTGTTTTACTACAGGCTATTTCTGACCTATTTATAGTGCGTCTGTCTATGCAGTGTTTACGGCTATAACTTTATTTTTGAATGGATTTAGTTTAGATCAACTAAGGTCGGTAACCTCAATCATCTACATTTTACAGGAGTATTGTTCCCGAATAAACATCCAAACATTCGTTCCTCTGAAAACCACGACAGTGGCGTATGTATTGCAGATTTCGTTTTATGCGCTATATAAATCCATAGTTACTACAATCACTTCTTTATCTCATTGTGAGGTTATAATAACTACTGCACAGTGGGAATGACCCTAAACGGGTACTGGCCTCCAACAGAAGAGAGTGCCACTGTTTCCGAGCCTGCGTGGTCTCGCTCCATGGAGACAATGTTTGAGCGTTCTCAGAGATATCTTAGAGTTACTCATTCTCCAATCACGTGCATTCGTCAACCCAGTCATAGGTAGACTTTCCGACAGGTCAATGTCCAACTGTCCATTCACCATCCATCATCATCATTCATTTTCATGCATCTCCGTGCTGCGAAGGGCACCGCCGTCAGTTCCGGCTGATATCGATTGATAGCAGTTAGCCACGTCAGGGGTCCTCGAGCGTCTGATAAACTCTGACAACCGAGGCTGGCACCACCTCTATCGACACAAACAATATCTATTCAGGACCCCACCGTGATGCTATTCTCTTGACACCACGACTTAGACTCAACCCCTGTCTATTATCAGGTCACTAAGCCAGTGAAGCCTGTGCGCCTTTCTATATGTGAAATTATTTTCAGAACAGTTCATAGTTTTAAAGATTACCTTTTCACCAAATTCCTATCATTTTCTGCAGGAAATAAACATTTTGAACAAAAAAGAAACCCGCATGGCATCACTCTATAATTGTGCGAATCCAGGTACAAATACGAAGCCTAGGTTTTACTAAAACCACTTTATGACGCCTAGGCGCGCTTAATTAACTTTGCGTACTGGAAATTATACTTGGAAACGAAAACATACAATATTTATGTCTGATTGTCTAGTTTTATTGCCCTTTTCGTAGTAAACCTTAATTAACCAGCTATACCATAGAGGTTTGTGGTGTAATGTTCGGAAAGTCGACCAACTTCGGTAGGTGCGGTAGGTACGCTTACCAGATTTTTGGGTAGATATCAACGAGCTTATACTTATACTAGCTGTACCTCGTGATTTCACCCGCATTTACTATTATTTCAAACGAACAGATAATTCTTACGGGAAAAAAATATCCTTTTATGCGGATTTGGATCCATAAAGTCGTAACTATCTCAGAAAAAACTGGCGCAAACTGCCACAATGACGAAGTAACTATGGGGATACTTACTTTTTCTTGTAGTGCAGCCATTGATATCCTGAGTGTAGCATATTATCCTAATAAATGTTGGCGCACATTACAAAGTTTTTAAAATGTGACGTCGGCAAGGTTTCTGAACGTAAAATAATGTGTCATCCTTACAGGATAACAACTCTAAGGTCCTACTTATTTAGAGAAACTTCATACCTACTTTGCGCGTTATATAGATAATATATTATAAATTATTATATTACCTATATAGTATATAATATGAGATATTTCCTCCCCATTTGCTAGCAAATTCAGCGAAATACCAAAATAGCTTTGGTTTGAGATACTTACGTAATTTTATTAGGCAAGTAAGTTCCAGAGAGATGGAAGAGATGAGATAATATTCAGTAATATAGCATATGGGTATGGAGGGTTTAGGTACTAGCTGGTGATAATATTAAAGTGTTATTATAATTTGGTTCGAATAAAATATACGTTTACCAGTATACATAATACGTAAGTAATTATAGGTACAAAGTGTCACACATTTAAATAGAATAATGTTTTATTAGTATAGTCTCTATAACTAATAACTAATTAAAATTAATAGTTTCCTTGTTAACATTTAGAAGCTACTGCACAGGTATTTTAGAGGTAGGTACTACTTTACCTACTTTTTTGTAGGAGTTTGATTTTTGGATAGGTACCGAAAATATTATTTCGTTGTTGAAATTTACTTGTTTCTTCGTAATACGTGGAATGCATCATATACAAAGAAACGTGTAATTTCGTGCTCTTTCGCGCTCACCTCACAGACAAAAGCTTGAGTAAAGCATTTGGTACTTAACATTTTACTCAACAAAATGTGAATGTTTGTATGTTTGGAGGTTCACGCCAAAACGGCTGAACGGGTTTTGATGAAATTTGGTAGATAGATGGACAAGGAACTGGATTAAGACATAGGCTACTTTGTATCCATGGTGTACTTTGTAGTCACGGTGTGAAATCGCGGAGCACAGAAAATAAATAAGATCATAAATAAATTTTTATTATCATCATCATCATCATGATCAATCTGAAGACGTCCACTGCTGCATATAAGCCTCCCCTTTAGACCGCCATACCGAACGACAATTGCCACTTGCATATTTTTATACAGAGAAGTTATCTTGGTTTGGTGAACGGACTATCTTTTCAAGGGGATCGCCGTCGTTCGAGCGCTGGGTCAGTCATGTGTTAGTAGTCTAAATAAACCATAACGTACAATTAGACATGGTTGTGTCTATAGCTGTCCTGGCGACAAAGAAGACATGCATATTTTAGTAGTTCGAATTACCCAAGGTGACATTATGTAGGGGTGACATAATGGGTTATTCCCAGAATACACGTAGGTAAAAACGAAAACGTATCCTTCTGCTACTTTTTATACAAATCATGGAGTATTTTACAGAAACGTGAGGTCTGAAAACGTACCAAATATCAAAACTGAAAAGGACGGAATATTGGATAAGTACGGAAACAGTGCCTGGTAAGCTGGGTTTTGATAAAGCTGGTTGTCTTGATGTGGTAATCATCATCATTTAAGGACATGGTGATGATTGAAGGTATTGCTAGTTGAAAAGGACAGATATATTATTGACAATGTTTTAAAATAAACAAAATGACGGACACCGCGAAAGGCGTGATGGCATATTGTAAAAAATAAGGAAATGAAACTTAACTTTCCGTTTAATTATGGAATGATATAGTACGGAGCTTAATTGTTAGATAATCTTACATTATTTTACCACACATATAAACAAACAAACCGAAGATATTGTTTATTTTAACAAATGATTGATTATGATGTGTTATAAATTTTTATAATTAGATTGGTAGATTGATTTGTTTATAACGTCTATAAAATAGAAGTCGTAAACACCTTGATATTTAAGTGAACTGTTACGAGAACTAATAATAAATGCTTACTGTGGGTACGGAGGTGATTGAATGAATTATAATAAATAACGTGTAGGTAAATAATTTTTTTATCAAGTTATTTATCGACCGCGTCAAAAATATTATTACGAGTATATTAACCACTCCAGATAGTTTCCTGTTAATTATTTACGAGTGTATGGTTATTATAATAAAGGTAGGGAGCTATCAATAAGATTACCTAAAGGATTTTTTTATTTGGTAATTTATTATGACTATAAAAATTATATGCTGTGTAAAAAAAGGTATTAAAATTAAAAATAAAAAACTTACAAAATCAGCTTCATATTGCCGCCAAAAATTTAACCCTAAAATCACAACACTAATCCAAAAACATAATCACAGATAATTTGTAACAGGGTAGAATGATTTCACGTTTTCACAGAAAACATCGTGCATCACCGAATCACACCGGGGCGCGGAGTGCGTGCGCGCATGACAACCACGATACACCGACTGCTTCGTGTCTTCCTTCTGGCGGTTTTGGCGCCGGTCGCGTGAACTGACGGCTCACTAATTTATTTCATCTTACTGTTTACTAATTTGTTTTATCTTGGTTACACTCACGATTATTGTGGGAGAGGATTAAGCTTTGTCATCGGCCGATTAATTGGTGTGTGCGTGCGACGCTAAAATTTTGTGGGCGTCTTGAGGGAGAGCTTCTGCTAACGTGTGGGATTGGACCTATAAATAATTGAAGTTTAAAAAAAATGTTTCGATATCTGATATTTGTTTCGAGTATTTGTCTTTACATAGAGACTGGCAAAAATGTGTGTGTGTGTGTTTGTTTTAGAACATAATATTTATGACTATGTAGTTATACTTACGTGTTGGTGAATTGAGTATACTTACTTAATATTTAAGGCCGTTGTCAGAAATTACGTTTCATTAATATATAGATATCATTGTGTATCTAAGATTCACAATGATACAGTATCTTCTGACTTTAAGAAAATTATATAATGTAGGTACTTTAAAGTTTGTAAATTTTGGTTGTAGTGAGGAATGTAGAAAAAAACTGTTTTAATTCGGTGCGTATGCGCAGATAAGGCAGCGCGTGTGTAGTGTGTGTGTATTGAGAATTTAGCAGGCGCCAAAACAAATATGTCTGTGGTCACTGATGAGAACAGTGCCATTGAGCAATTTGTAAAGTGAAATTTATTACGCGGTCATTTTATTTTATTTTCATGGTCAAGTTCACTTGCGTAATAATTTATTCATTTTCTTATCCTGGTGCCGGCTGTTAGCAACAAATTCGTACCTAACTTATCAAAATTCACAATTAATTAGTTCTAATCAGTATTATATTTTGATTGTGTAAATGTATATTAATATTATTATAATTTATAATTAATTAATTCAAATCAATATTATATTTTGAGTGTGTAAATGTATATAGGTACCTACACCTATTATAATAAAGTTTATAACATATTAATATGAGAGTTATTATCACTAAGTTAATCGGTCAGGGAAAACATTGTGGAAACACCCATATTTACTGGAAATTAATTCAGAGGAATGTGGTCCCATCGAGTTGGAGGTCATCCCGGGCAAAATATTGTCGGCTAAACGGCTGAGTTGCCCTGATTAATTTTTACTTTTTTTAATCCTTTTTTTTACTTATTAGGGGGCGACTTGGCCACTTGTATAAAGTACAGTCAGATATACCATCATTAATAGATTACGGGCTAATCGTCGTCAAAAAGGGAGGTGAGAGTGAGACCGCGCTCAGCACCGGGCAGTGGGCAGATGTAGGTTATTAACAAAAGAAATAAAACACATAGAAACCCAGTACTCGCTAGCGCCGTGTATCCATTTTTAATGAGACTTTTTGGGCCCGGTTTTGGCATTTCACGCAAAACCTTCATTACGCTTGTGTGCGTTTTGGAGAAGATAATTACATGGCACTTACGCACACATCGATAACAAACTTTACTTTTGAGTGAAACTACGCATAGAACTATCCTTCACGGCGTTATTATTCTAAGGTGGATGTTAATAAGTAACGGTGATGAACAAAGGGCCATCTCATAATGGTTGACATCACCACGACAGAACACGGCAAATACTATCGATTTAATTTCCTTCGAAATCTGTCCATCGACGACGCTGACCGGTTAATGTGAGAATTATTTTAGACAGCTATTTTTGCGTTTTCGTCACCACATCTGTGTCGCGGCGTTATATACGCTGACATTACGCGATTGCAATTTATTACAATCGGAGATGTTTGCCGGCAAAAATAGATACAACGGATGGCCTCTTCTAAAATTTGCTATCGGGGAAAATCAACATGCTGGACGTAAGATGTTCCATTTCTTTGCATGTTTTGTTAATTAATAATAAGAACTCGTCTATAAGTAGGTAGGTACTACAATTACAGATAAGGCCGCAGTTGATAGTGTCTATTCCATAATTATCATAGATTTTAAGTAGGTATTACACACTTTGTTAGTTATGTTAAATTGTTTCAAACACATTTCAAACGAGTGCGTTTGTATACAATAAAATACTCTTTAATTAATTTATAATTTACCTACCTAATAATAACTAAGTCTCTCCACCTAAAGTCCGGTGACCACATCTTGGTCAGATATTCACCCACCACGCAGTATTGTGCAATATTAAGGTTTTTGCGGACACTATTTTCAAAATCGAATCTATTATGACGACTCGTTTGGCGTAGTGACTGAGCAATTGGACTGCTGCGCTAAGGGTCGCGGGCTCGATTTCCGCCTGGAACAAATATTTGTTTGTGGTCTGGGTGTGATGTGTATGTGAATTATATGTCTGTAAGCGGTAACCACGATACAGGAGCAATCCTAGTGTGGGGCTACGTTTAAAAAAAACATTGGGTGTATGAGCAATTAAAACTAATATTTATGTCGCAGTGTTATAGAGCGCACGAGGTTTTACAGTGCAAAGACTTGGGTGGTATTGGCAGTGTTAGGGCAGGCGTGGCGCTAGCCGTGCAGGCTAGGTGCACCGCAGAAGAAGATCGTAGCCGGGAGTGCTACAGATGCGGGACTCCCGGCCACAAGGCGGCAGGGTGCACTGCGGCCGCGCCGCGTTGCTCCCTTTGCGCGGCCGCAGGCAAGAAGGCGGACCACCGGATGGGGACTGGAGCCTGCTCCCCTCTCCCACCCAGGCAGATGAGGGCGGCTAGGGCCCCACGGGCTCCGGGCCACCCCCCCACTCGGGGGGGTGAGGACGGGATGGACGCGAGTCCATCCTAGTCTTGGCGGACTCAATCCTCCCATGAGGACTGCGGGGAGGGGAGAGGACTCGCGTCCGATCCCTTCCCCGCTGTCACGAGTCATTGGAGATTCGGCGGAGGCACACAACACCGTGCTGCCGCCAGTCTCCACAACTGAGGCCAGGGCGGCACGACCCGGGGGGGTTTTGTCGCCCAGCTACTTGCCTCGAGGTGGCGCGCGCGGTGTTTCCGCGCGCCCCTCTATAGACCGCAGAGTGGAGGAGACCTCCACCTCCACTCTATCCAGGAGAAGAGGTCCCACCTGGACCATCGCCGCCGGGGCCGCGGAAGTATTTCGCTTAGAGTCCCCGTAGCCACGGCACCTAAGGCGCGATGCAGAAACACCGTTGGGTTTTAGTCAGTAGGAGTCTGACATAACCACCCTGCTGCCCCCGCGGCGGGGTGGTATCCATGAGGATTTCCCAACGTAAAAAAAAAAAAAAAAAAAAAGGCGTGGCGCTAGAGCGGCTTGCTCGGCTCATTACTCAATAAATTAAATAAAAACTGGCCAAGTTCAAGTCAGTCTCGCGTACAAAGGGTTCCGTACCATTATCTATGACAACGAGTAAAAAATCACGTTTTTTGTATGGGAGCCGCGGCTGCAATATTTATTTTATTTTGTTTTTAGTAGGTACCTATTTGTTGTTATAGCGGACAAGAAAACACATCATTTGTTGTGAAAATGTCACTTGTCTTACTACCACGGTACGTGTGAGATACAGCCTGGTGACTGATGAACAGATAGACAGACAGACAGACGGACGGACAGCGGAGTCTTAGTAATAGGGCCCCGTTTTAGCGTTTGGTTACGGAACCCTAAAAACCTACAAATTCCTATTATAATATCTTTACACGTGTCTTCAACGGTTTAATATGGTAGGTACCTAGTACATAATGAAGCTACGCGTGTCGTACTGAGAGTAGGTAGGTCTAATCTCAACGGCCACTGTTTGTGACACATCATTGAATTTACCACGTCATCCTTTTTATTTACCATTGTGTTATTTATACTGGAACTAATTGGTTATTGATGTCACTCTAATTGAATTAAGTTGTAAATTGTTCCCGTTTCAATGGTTCCGTAAATAAAACATTGTAGAATCTTTTGAACTTTCGCGAACAGAAAAAATGGGTTTTAATTCTCGTCAAATTAGACGCGTTTTGAGCTAGTTCATATTGTACTTAATTTTTAGAGACATGTGAAAATGCAATGTCACTGTAGGTAGAACAGTGACTAAATAACTAATTTTACAACTTTTCTTGTTGAATAACACTTTTTCCCCACAGAATCCATGTACGGCATTTTGTGACATGATCGTAAGAAATTTGTCAAGTTATTACTTTTAAAAACTCGATAAAGGTTTCCTTGCCTTCCACACAGAACTCTAAAAACCTAGGATGACACAAGAATCGCGCCAATTCGACATGGTTTAAATGATGCTTTAAAATTGTGACCTAGATCCAGAAAAAAACCAATGGTTACCCTCATTTTTTGACGTGGCCTATTTCGCAACTTTTATTAATTGAGCTGTACTAATTTTGAACTGCAATCAATGTCATTAAATTGGACCATGACTGACTTGTCAGTTGTTAGATGTGACAAGTCTTCATTATATTTTTGCACTGACTGGACGGTTTGTCGACTAGGGAGGGGCTAAAATGACATCATGGACAGTGGACAGTGTTTGCGAGTAAACTTTACAGTTTATCACGTAGCGATGACGTAAGCGTTTAATAACATTATTACTGAGCCTATATTAAAATAAAATTAGTCATGATTTTAATAACTATCTGCTCGTATTATTTCTCTGCTTTATTTGCTTGGACTTTTCATTCAAATATACCTATTATTACACCATAGAATATTTGATTTTGAATTGGTGATCATATTAACACTGTGTTTTCACGTTTTAACCTTTATTCTAATATTTAGCTTGAAATTTTAGTGAAAAATATTTATTCACCATTTCAGTCATCCCATTTAGAACAAATTATGAAATAGGTAGCTAAAAATTGTTTTCATAAATGATGCATACTGTTTCATCTACGTAATAAAGCTAATATGCTTACGTCTTCGATTAATAAGAAAAACTTCATTCATGGATAAATGACTAAATTATTGTTGTACCTAAGTGTATAGTCTAACTAAAACACAATAAATAATATAATTATTACTTCAAAGAAACATGACTACTAACTGATCTGTCAACTTTAAGATCGAGGAAAACTTGGTTATAAAATTAATCTCTTTGTATTATTCATACAATCATTTAGAATCGAGTGAATACGATAATCGGGACGATAATGTTTCATAATATCAACATGGAATCGATACCAACTTCAATGATTCGTGATTTTTAATTTCGATTATACTTACCACTTGTTTGTTTAGTCTATTTAGGCCCACACCCACAGCCCACTGGAGCGGAGATGTGAGCTGACTTGTGTCGTGAACTACGAGTAGCTAACAATTTTATACCTACCGGTTCTGCATTCTGATGCGAATTTTTGTCTGAGCTTGCGCCATTATCAACATAATTGAGATAGCATAATATTATGTATATTCCTGGAGCTTAGCGGCGTGTGTAAAGCGGCCAGAATCGACGATGACGTCGTCGGCGAGGTTCTTCTCATGAGTCATCTTGTCGCGCCCAACTGTTGTTTTATATAGCAGTTGGCATTGTGGCAGTATTGTTTATGTCAGTGTCAATCTGTGGATTGTCGCCCTTTAGACCACCAGGGTCGAGTGCGAATTTTGTAAAACATTTCACGCGTACCTACACGAGAACATTACCAAAAATAATATTTTATCGTTTTAAAATATCGCTGGAAACGGCACAGACCACACGCGTCATTCAGCCTGCCCGTCAAAATGACAGCATCGGAATTTTAAGTGTTATTATGCTCATTTATTTAAGAAATAAATATCATGTTTTAAAATCTTCTGCCAAAATTTACTTCTTCACCAAAATAAACTTTGCTTATTGCAATCCATATGGATTGCATGCAAAACGTTTTGTTTCCATCTTTTCATTATTTTATCGCTAATTTATAATTATTAACCGACTTCCAAAAAGGAAGAGGTTGTCAATTTGAGTGTGTGTGGTTTTTTTATCTTTGCTAACCCTACCTAAAATGTAAATACAGAAGTTCTCGCTGATGCAAATATTTTATTTCTTTTACATTTTAGTTACAACTCAGCTCCGTAGCTACTGAATCAGTTTTGATTATAATGTTATCCGTTATTCCGATAGGTATGTAAATACTTAATAACGATGCTGGCATAATGCATAGGATCCTTTTTAAAGACACTAAAAGAGCAGCACCTACATAAATGAGTTTTGAAGAATGTATACCTATACATACACTACAATTACCAAAGTTACTTTTATCTCAAAGTAACACCTTTGGTAACGTGCAGGTTTTAATATCCATAATTTCCAAATTAAACCCCACCTTAATTACATTAATTGATACTTCCTCGTATAATTAAAGCATCACATACAATTTAATCTATGACTTTAATAAGCATTTCGCCCCTTACATCCAATCCGGCTTATCGCTTACGTTCCATTAGAAAAGTGATTTCCTTCAGTTAACTACATAAAATCTAGCCAGGGTCATACTAAGGGAAGGGCCTGGGGGCTGACCTCTTTTTTGTCATATTGTACTAATCTAAACTGTTGTTATTTTAAGTTCTAGTAAAATATATGGAAAATTTGAAAACTATAAGTTAGGTAGGTACTATTTTTCAGCGGCGACTGTACCTGTATGAAAAATTTAAACTCAGAAACTCAAAACATTGGCACTTACCTACTTTATACTTTAGCAAATTTCTCGAAGGAATTTCACACTGTTCCTTTAAGTAATAAAACTTCGTCACGTAACCTAGCTACTATATCCTTGCACGTTGCAGCTATGTATTTACATCATTGCGTTATAAAATGGCCTAGACAATCTATAAACATTGCCAAGTGTTATCCCCCACCCCCTTTCAACCTTACTACACTCATGAATCTAGACACAATTTACGTTTATCCACTATCTTGTCTACAGTAGCTGACGGTGTTGCGTGACCAGCTCGATATATCTATGTAGGTACACATAACACCGATGGGTGAACAGAGAACGAAAGCAAAAGAGAACTGTCTTATCGACTTACGCCCGAAATTAATATTGTATCTTCTATCCAAGATAAAAATCGATCTTGGATTGCTGCCTATCGTTCGATCGATCTCCAACCTGCATGCCTTCATAAACCAATCCACGGATCGGTTATTGACACGTTTGACCCTAAAATGGATTGTGATATCAATCCCAGATAGCAAAATTTGGATTAAGATTGATTATTAATTTTGGCCGTTAACCTGCGTGGGTCCATATTATGACGTCAAGTAGTACCTAACATTGTATTGCAAGACACATTGTAACATTGTTGTGGTTGTTTTCGTTTGCCGACAATAATACCAAATCAAACATCATGAGTCCTCTAACTATGATTGAAGGATGGTGACACCAATAATGAAACCATCAGTCAGTGGGTCAGTCAGTCAGTGGTATAACGCTTTTATGAGAAGGTTTTTAATCTAACAACTATTTTGACCAAATGGCTATTCTGAACACATTTTGGTTTTCTGCAGTTCTGCACTATAAAACACATATTTTTACGCCACTGTGAATTTACACGACGGATAAGGTTACATGCCTTTTTCTGAAAGGCAGTTTCGGACGAATCATCCCGTAGACATCTCGCCTGTGGAACAGTTTTGAAGCGGGCGAGATGTAGCCTAACCTATCCGATTAACCGATCTACCTTAATGAAATTTCAGCGACAAACGAAACAGATTTGTTATGTTCAGTCGCCCGATTTATTAAGTAGGCCGGACCGATGATTTTGCTAATAAAATATCTAGCGGCGGTGGCCGATTTGATTTGTTTGATAAATTCGCCAGATAAGGCGAATTTGGGACGGTTTTATTTATGTTTCATGGTAGGCCATGCCCGCGGCGTTATTCGATTGATGTTTTAGTTAAAACAAACTGCATCCTTGGGCTGGTTTTAATTTCTGATTGGATATAATTATAATTGTCAAACAGTAGTAGCCATAGACGTCAAGAAAAATCTATGGTGGTAGCCTAAGCTAGTTTCATCACCAAATTTCCTGTTGAATCAAACACAGGAAAGGAAGTCGATAAGTGAAGTAGAAATGAAGTAGTAGATAACTGCTTGGATCTTTTTTTTTCTTTCCCCATATATAACGGGTTTTCACTGATGGCAAATGCTTCGACTGTCCGTAAATGCTGTTTCATAAACGAGTCAAGGACCTGGAAGTGAAATTTAAATCTGCAGCAGTATATTCTACTAACCATTGATGGTTGCGATTGCCGTGCAAATGTATGTGTAGAAAGAAACATATTTATTGTGAGTCCGGGTGTTTATAGGAATATGGTCCGCGTAGTATCTGATTACAGGAGGTACAGAGAACTTGAATTAGAAGTCAACATTTTTGTTATAGTATTTGATTGTGACGCATATTTTATTGCCGCAACAGAAAGACATACAATACCAGCAACCACTGTTGATATAAAAGATATAAAAAGATAGTGCTGACTAATAGTAACAGCTGACAATCAGTATTTGCTTTGAGTCGGCTTGGCTTCCTGAATAGGCATTTTGCCGGCTTCAGATAATAAACGAATGCGGCATGGCGCCACTAACTATTTATATCTGAACTCAATAAATATAAACACATGCTAAATAATTTTAAAAATAAAAAGCTACATTTTAACGACGTGTGCGCTGCTTTTCCAGATAGTATACCATGAAGAAGTAGTGTGCACACTGAAATGACTACTTGGGCACATGAGGTTCAACGGCAATGTGGTGGCAATGTGGGCAATGCCGTGACGCCAAAGATTCTGCGATGCAACGAACTAAATGGCACTGTCGCAGTAATAGTCAAGCATGGCGCTAGCTATCAGGTCAATGACCACCTTGCCTAAAATAGTTTTAGGTCAGCCTAAGATATACGCGTGAAACTGACAAAAGAGACTTTTATCCAAAATGAAACAGTTAAAGCTAAAGGCTTTAGTATGAAATTAGTAGGCTGTGCTAATGTGTCAGTAACAGTAATTATTTACGAGTTAGACATAGACGTGTTCGCGTGAGGAGTTAAGATAGCTGGCTAAATATCATTAACACCATGTTTCTTCATAATAATTAGCGGTAATATCCACAAATTGATCATGTTTATTCAATCTTCGGAGCGTGGGTGAGCCATTTCCAGTACAAATCTGTTATTACTAAACTCTATTATAAATAACCAATAGCGTTAAGCATTCGTCGGACAGCGGGCGGGTCGTGACGGGGCTAGCGATGCTAGCGCGACGTGAGCGTTGTAATTCACTCGTTATCTGATAGGTAAGGCAGCTAGGGCACATACAGCCAAGCACGGGCGCGGTGCTCACGTCGCACCGCTAGTGCGACGTGAGCACCGCATCACGCCTGCACCGCGCCGCCGCCGCGTCGCGACGCGACGTCCCAACCCGCCCGTTGTCTGACGAAAGCTTAAAATAGTAAATCATTAGTCATCAATTAATGTTTCAATTTCCACTATAATATTATGTCTATGAATATAATAATTGCTACAACCTTTAATATCCAATGTTTGGTTAAAAGCTGTTTCATAAGTTAAACGCTAATGTTCCTTAGTGAGATAGGTATTGTGTGGACTAATGCCTGTCACCATCTTGTCACAGTTTTAGATATACATAAAATTGTTGTAGGTCGTTAGTTACTAATAGAAACTTACAACAGGAAAATACTTACCTGTCTACATTTATGATAATTAATCATAGGTACAACAATAGGCAATAGCTGCGACAATAGCCGGGAAAACATACTTATTGAATTTGGGCCATATTCTGTCCTACCCAGGCCTCCTATCTTAAATTTATTCTAAGTACCTATTGTAAGTTGGGTTTTTTATTCTATATAATATTCCAACATACCTTTTGCGGTGCGAAACGACCCTTTAACTTGAGTATTTAGTGAAAGAATCGTCTTTACTATGCAGTAAGCTCTGTCGAATCCAGAATTGGAAATTATTGATTAGATGCCATAGTTTTGGGCCATAAAAGTAAATTAATGTGTCTCTAAATATCAGTGAAATTCCAATGCTCAATGAGTTACTACCAATAAAATGTAAATAAAGCTATTTCATTAGATTTATGTGAACTTCATAACCTTTAGGTAAGCAGGTAACTGTGTCAGCTTTAACCAGTTTATCCAATTGGTCAATATTACTGGCTCAATAACATTAAGTTAATAGAAATCTTTTGGGAAAATAAGGCATTGCAACAATGTATTTTTACATGGATCTATAAATTGGAAATTAACCATGTGAGTTATTATAGTGAAGTACCAAAGTTGATGTTGTGATCTGTGAGTTGAGGTGATATTTTTAAATGTGACGGAATGTTGTTGTTATAGTTTTGTAAATATATAGTTTTCATGTATCATCATCAAAATTGTGAACTTTGACATAACTAATGAGAAACAACAAATACAGAGCCATAGTACACAGCATAGGTATATTTATATTAATTTTGTCAAGTCTATTAAAAACTGTCAGAAGTCCGCGATGGACTCCTAATTGGTTTACTCAAACTTGAAAGATTTGGTAGCTTATATCTTAATTTATATTTAGTCGCAAAAATAAAAACCTATAGCCACAGCAACGCGTGGCCGTGTCTACTAGTATTATTATAAAAACTCTAATTTAACTTCCGACCGGATTAGTTCACTTCGCTTCACTCGACTGGCTATTACTAAAACACCATTCCACAGATGTTCGCTTAGTTAATAATCTGTGGTTCACGCATTAAACCTAGAACTACTCGTTTGAATGCAAATCTAACTAGACAACTCTACCGCACCAGTTTACTATACCGTCTAAGTGGATACCATAAAGGAAGCCGTATGTCCCAGTGTCTCGATGGTAATCAAGGCGTGGGCAGAAGGCCTGTTCCTTTCTATACATTTAGTGCTTTGAACGTAGGCTTTTGCGCATAGAGCTGGAATGCGACGCAATCGGAACCTTTGAGGCAATAGCATATTCAATTTATAGGCTTACGATAGCCGCCAATTTTGTAAGTAATGCGGAACAGGTGGTGACATTTAGCCATCTTTTGGAGATTAGTACAAAGGATAGCTCAGTGATAAGGGCTATTTTAGCTTCCCACGCACTTCTTCACGACACAGTATGAATAATGGTGATCGATCATTCATGCATTCACTAGCCAGCAATACAGAAGATGCTGTCGCGTTGCGATTGAGATGCAAGCGATGTACGGATGGCTTCGTTACCCTTCTATATTCCATGGCTTCGGGAACATATCCAGCGGGCTTACTCTTGAATAAAACTTCGATCCGATTCTGATCGTGCTGAATATGAAACGTCAATTTCCAGTACAAATCCATTTCCTACTTTGTTTGAGAGTAAGCCGTAGCACGGAAGCTGCGGGCTTTACCTATCTGTAAAACCACAGATGTTAACATGTGCAGCGTAAGTCCGGACATTTGGTACGGTCATAGTGTAATGCTATAGGGCTCGTTGTTGTGCTTAGACCGAGGGCTCTTTACCTAAGTTATGCAACGTTCCCAGGAACACATAGATACTTGGATGGCTGATGCTTTGGAAGGCACGTGAAACTGTCCCAACTTTAATTAACTAGTTGCTTTCTGTCGGAACCCTGACAAACTGACCCCAAAAAAACAACACTACAAATAGACATACTTAATAGAGCTCAAAATAGTACGACGATTTTTTATTTCAATTTTAATAGATGGAGTTTTTTTTGTATATCGGGCATTCTCAATTTTAATATGCCCTCCGCCAAAAAGCGTCTCCAAACCAAAAACATTTTAATTTATATACCTGTGAAAGATACGCAGTGCACTCCCGTAGATACTACTGACTGTCTAAATGATGAATGTATCTTGTAGGTCAGGTCAATACCACTTAAAACTTTCTTGGAGGTTCTGCAAAAGAAATCAAACTTTATGCTTTAGAAGTTAGGATATAGAATGGGGCATTTAAAGATGAGTCAGGTGGCACCGAGTGTGGGCAAATAAATCACTTTTTCTTAGCAGTTCGATTGCCAAAACTCGCTTAGCTGTTCTCAGGTCTGCTGCATTCTCGAGGTTATAAAAAGCTTCAGGAATGCAATTTGGATTCGATCTTGGGATATCAAGTGGATTTAATTTTGGAAACAAAGCTGCAGACATCTACGTACAGTCAGCAATATAAATTGAAAACCAAATATCCATGATTATAATCCCCTTATTTGTTATTGGTATGTATACTCGTATATGTATTCATAATTTGACACTGACGTCAGCCGACCCAACCCTATGTTGTCCATTCAAAGATTGTCTGGTAAAGATATCTTTAAGCGAAAAAACCGCCCATTATACTTATTATTACGTTTCTTAACTCTATATTTTACAAGTTTTAGTGTCAATAAAGATCTACTTATAATATGTTATTATCAGCTATCTATCTGTCCATTTACTCATTGATACCTTCTATTTCAATAGGGACTATCTTCGATAAGCAAAAAACTGACAATCGCAGACCAGCAACTTACTTTGTATTGCAAGTTTTTAGATAGTCAAATGTATTTACAAACCCTCTATTTTTTGGTTTATGCCAAATTTTCCTATCACTAGGTCGAGGCATTACTGCTGAGGACTGTCCCCACTCTTGGCAAGCTTTCAAGTAAAATATCGATTTAGTCATTGGTATTTCCAATTTTTAGTTGTTATGCTGTTCTTCTCCTATTTAATGCTTAAGGCGTTATTACCAGAGTAGTTCATTGATTCTGAGTTCCTGAAAAAGTACAGATTGATAAATATTGTATCATTTTAGGCAGCGCATGGCTGTACTATTATTATTCGATTAAAATTTGGGATATTATTATCCTAAAATAATAGAAGGAGCCTGACTATAACGACACAAACAATATAACAATCAGAAGTACCCCCCCCTATAGTCAATATAAATACATAGTGATGGTAGTAAAAAACTCAGTATAAAATATATCAAAGTTTACATTGAAAGACCGTATTCTCAAACACACAAATTCTAACTTATGTTTGATGTTCCGATCAAACGCCGTTTGCCAAAACCTTAGTTTGTGTTCCCAACTTACCGCAGGTGTTGCAATCGTCCTTGTCGCCTTTCCCTTTCAATCTTCAGCTGAAACATATTTCCGTCTCTCTCTCACGTGTAGTAGAAAGGCATTCATCGGTATGTAGCCAAGGATTTGGGAAACGGCCACGTTTCAAAGTAGTTCACTCGGAACCCGTAAAAGCTGGTATGTTTGATTCGGGAAGTCAGTTTGTCGGTGTCAGTGGTACAATGTTTTCCTGTTTGTTAGGATAGGTAAGGCATTTGTTACTGAAAAACCTTCCTTGAGCAAGTATGTAAGTAAAATCTTGCTTCATCGTTATGACAAATGAGATCGAGGGACTTCAAATGTCTTTATTCACTAGGGTCGCAAAAGGGCACTCAAGAATGTTGGCTGACTACTATCGGATTCGGAATACACCTATTCAAGACTAAAATGGAAGTTAGGGCTGTATCTACTTAGTTACCTATTCGAAATGTAGATTTGTCTTTTTATCGGTACCTACACATTTGTTACAACCTAGATATCTTTCGGGAGCGCTTTGGAGACTTTTTAAAAACAATATTCGGATTTTACGAATTTATTTAATTATAAACTTAATTAATTAATTTTACAATATACGAGCGGTAGCAGAGTTGGATGCTAATCGACTGCCGATGGTTCGGGCTCACTAGCCGTTCGTCACAGTCTCACGAACGAGCGGATGCGATAACATTCTGCTGATCGTGCGTCTGGGACGGTGGCGTGATCCATAGCATTACAATGTTACAATGTGCTTTCATAGCAAGTAGTAAATAGGGCATGTTCTTAATATAGGGTGGTTATGAGCACATAACTCCTCCCTCCTTAGATGGAAGTTAATGGAAAAAGGAAGTTTTTCCAATAACTTTGCCAATACCTAACGTGACACTAATAATAAGGGTGGTTGAGATTGGTTCTCTTGTCCATCATTATGAACCTGTTCTCTTCCACACATTTTTAAAACTGGATGTTTAAATCTAAGGTAAATTACATAACTAACACATAAAAAGACAATAATATAAAGTATTATAGTTGCGACACTGACACTGTCGATTTGAACACTATAATCACTATATTGCCCATTATCACTATTAACACTTTTCTTGAGTAGATAGTTGAGGTGCTGGACGTCTTCCAGTTCGACTCCCTTGAGATCAACAGGCTCGGTGTTTTCGACGAGGAGGTTCTGCTGCTGCTGCTGCCGTACATCAGGTAGGGTGATAAGTGGAACGGGCTTATAGCCAGTATCCATTTGGTGGTAGCGCTGTCCATGTAATACAACGCCACCGATGGAAATGTCGCATGTCTCAGGTGCTGTGAGTATGTACGTTCCTTGCATATTTTCACGTATGACGTCATCGCCACAGGTTTGTACTAGTGTTTTGTCGTATTTGCTATACAATATCCAACGGTTTGTTGCGATTCTTTGAAGTTTCAAGTCTTCTGAAAAGACTCTACGTGGGAAACATCTGGATTGATTCTGTCGATACTCCATCAGTTGCTCAATACAGGTCTCTGGAGCGTATGAGACGAGGTCATCTTCAGAGCACAAATATTAATTAGCCGTTATCTCTCGGCACTGGTGGGCGGTTGGACGATATTTCGTACCTTCTACTAATAGGAAGGGAAATTCGGGAATAATGACGAAGGTTTGAGAGTCCCGGGATATAGGTAAAGGGTACAATTTGAAATAATTAAAAGTATTGTTAATAACTAAAGGAACAGTAATTATGAATCTTATTTCATCATTTTTAATGTAAGTTTTTACTGAAAGTGATTCTTTAGATTTTGCTCAGTAACAGAATACATTAAGTTATCATATCTTGACATTTCGCCTAGCAACAATAAAAGTTCATTGGAATCGATTACAGATTTATGCAATATGGATACTTTACTGAGTGCTAGAGATGTCTCTACATCATTAATTTTTATGTATATACTTCTAAAATTGGTAATAAACATATTTAAAACATTAGTTAAAAATGATACGAAAACGTACATGTTTTCTTAAAAATAAATTTAAAGTTTTTGTTTCGCCGCTAAATTCGGGTATCAAATTTAAAACTTCCCGCGGTATCTGTAAATCTACGGGTTGCAATTGTGGTGGTACCAAAACAGGCGCGGAAGTGGCTTGCATTTGTGAGTGAGCCATTTTACCTAATACACAGTAATAACTAAAGTCAACCTAACTAAATATAATAAAGCACTTTTCTAAATTAATAATGTAACCAAATGTTTCGATTTTAGAACACAATATAGTTAAAACACACAATAAATATTTCTAACTTAAAATTAAAACCAATTTTAGGAGTTTGGTAGGGAAGGATAGTAGAAGGATTTTACTTAGTAGATTATTACTACTACTCACTATCCAACCGTCACCGTAGTCATCACGTCCCACTAAGAATCGTATTTATTTGGTTCGTTGGACTACCGGGGAGAGCGCGATACCGATTTTAGGTAAATATATTTTTATAACACTCTCACTTTTAGTTGTCACACGCGATTCACTTTTTAGGATTTCACCAAAAACTATAGCGCTACTTTTCGCGATGGCAACAACCGATATCCTACCGGCTGCGCCAGATATCTTTCGGGAGCGCTTTGGAGACTTTTTAAAAACAATATTCGGATTTTACGAATTTATTTAATTATAAACTTAATTAATTAATTTTACAATATACGAGCGGTAGCAGAGTTGGATGCTAATCGACTGCCGATGGTTCGGGCTCACTAGCCGTTCGTCACAGTCTCACGAACGAGCGGATGCGATAACATTCTGCTGATCGTGCGTCTGGGACGGTGGCGTGATCCATAGCATTACAATGTTACAATGTGCTTTCATAGCAAGTAGTAAATAGGGCATGTTCTTAATATAGGGTGGTTATGAGCACATAACTACCTATTCCGTTAAGAAAAAGTATATACATGAAATGTTTTTTTAAATAATACTGGCAGTATTTTCTATAATAACAAACAAAACATACTAAATGGACTATAGGTGCACCATACCGCTTTACTAATGCATAGCATTACAATTTCGGCTAACCGGCCCCTTGGAGCCTATTATTCTACTTCATTAAATCTAATTGCCCATTACTTGGTCTTCCCTTAAAGTATAGCCCATAAGATAATGGGAGTTTTAATTATGAATCACAAGCTACTTAAAAAGATTGAAGTTTATCTTACTTGAAACTGTTTGTAAAAATGGTTCATTATGATTTTATGTATTACTAGCGGCGCCCCGCGGTTTCACCCGCGTTACACGTACAACACCTATAGGTAGCTATTTGAAAGGTTTGTGCATATTATTGTGTTATCATAGTTAGCATCCGAGTACTGGGGCGACAGTCTGTACATTAGTTAGCTTCCGATATCAAGTCCATACGTACCGAAAATGAAGCAGTATGAAAGAAAATGCCCTATATATAAGTTAGGATGAAACCGAGATCGTGGGACAAAGTTAAAAGTACCTAATCTGAGTACAACAATGTGAGTTAGTGTGTGCGTATGTATGTTTGTGAGTCACATAATATTATGGCATAATCCTATCTATGATATATGCCACCTCTATCTCTTTCCCTCTCCTTCTATCTCTATAGCTTTCCCTCTCCCTCTATCTCTATTTATTTCCCTCTCCACTCTCAATCTCTATCTTTCTCCCTCTCCCTCTATTTCTATATACTTCCCTCACAATCTATCTCTTTCCCGCTCTCGCTCTCTTCTCTCTCTCTATACATATATATCTCTTCCGAGATCTCTCTTCCTTTATTTCTACATACTTCCCACTCACTCTGTTACTCCCTCTCACGCTCTCTCTCTCCCGTTATCTCCTTTCCTCTTCCTTTTTCTCTCTCCCTCTTCTTCTTTCGATCGCTCTCCCTCTACTTCTATATGTACCCTCTCAATCTATTTCTCTCCCTCTCTCGCTCTCTCTTTCTATATATTTCCCACTCACTCTATCTCTCCCCCTCACTCTCTCACGCTTCCTTAATCTCCTTCCCTCTCCCTTTATCTCTCTATCTATATACTTCTCCCTCAACCTCTTTCTCTCACTCTATCTCTCTCCCTCTCCGTCTATCTCTGTCTTTATCTTGTATCCATTATTATCTATCCCCTTGCCAAATTGCATTACGATCCGTTCAGCCGTTTATTGTGGTCCGTAGGGGGTGCATCTATATAATACCTCATAATTTCCACCCCTTGCTTTGCCCCCTTTAGGGATGATTTAGCAAAAAAGCTGAAACCCGTATTTCTTTATTTCTTACCAAAAGCCTAAATATAAATTTTCAGACTCCTAACTTGAAGAATTATTAATTACCCATACAAACTTTCAACCCTTATTTCATCCCTTTCGAGAATATTTTTTGAGACAAAAGATAGCCTATGTCCGTCTCGTAGGTCCAATCTATCCCTATACCAAATTTCATCGAAATCGGTCCAGCTGTTTGAGCGTGAAGAGCTAACAAACATACACACACACACACTCACAAACTTTCGGCTTTATAATATTAGTAAGATAAGATTAGCGTGTAGTATTTAGGGGTTTGCGCTAAAAGATTTGCAATAAAGCAGTACCAACAGACAACGGTGTATTAAAAACTATATTGATCGTATAAATCGACCCAAAAACTGCTTCTTAGTGATTCTTCATTAGGTAAAAGACATGGATCCATGGCAGTTCAAAATATAATAATTAATTCAGGGAAAAATATAATAGAATATAAAATAGTTTATTGCACACCAGTTATAAAAATACACAAAGTATTACAGACGGAGATTTATCTAAATCTAAAGTACAATGGGCGGACTCATCGCTTAAAGCGATCTCTTACAGTCAACCTTTGGATGGAGAGAGAAAATGGAGCAGAGGTTGACGGTGCATATAAAAGTGTTAATATGTTTTTGTTTGTTGAATATGTTCTTAGATTTCAGGGACAGATATAATACTTACCTACATTTTGTTTCGAAGCTATTTTTTGTGTATATTCATTTATTCATTTACTTTTGCTGTTTGCACTGTAAGTTATATCCTAATTGACCCTGTTACTAATCAGCAAAGCCAATATAAGTCCAGTTTAGATGTTCGTGCTGCCCAGTTTCTTGCCTTTCCTTCCATTTTTAACTACTACTGCAGTGCAATATAAACGCATCCCTCCCCTCATCTAATATAACTAAACAGCATCAGCACAGTAATTGGTTCCATAAATAATTATAATTTTTTTTACCCCTTAGGATTGCTTCTGTATCGTAGGTGCCGCTTACAGACATATAATTTCACACGTCCGATGACTAAAAGACCGTTATGTGACATTTTGTCAAATTTGAGTTAGAAACACCACATGAAAGAGAAAAATTAGCTCTATCTTCTAGTCTGGGTCATTTTATTTAATGTTTATTAGTTACTGAGATACAGACACTATGCCCGCGGTTAACTACTAGCTTTTCCAACTTTTTCAACGCTTAAATACGGTTACCTTGCTTTAAAACACTTAAATACCGATAGAATCACTTAACTGTGTATTTAAACGTTGAATTTACCCTGGCATTCAAGCTTAGAAAACGGCTTCATGCACGTACGATACTATTAAGCCGTTACCTGACTTAAGACGTGTTTTAGTGATTTACAATAGCATATATCTTCTTAGATCTACGACGTCTAAAAGACAGTTTTTCAACAACAACTATCCTATAAAACCGCTATCCAGACTTAGCCGCTCCGTCGTTGGTTAAGCAATTAGAGTTTAAAACATTTACAATTCTAAAAGACGGTGACCGTTTTTTTAGTTATACGTAGTTTTTAATTCACGCCAATAAAAACAATATTAGATAACAGTTAAATTACATTACAACGCTAAAAGACGTTTATGCGCTAAGGCTTTCCCAAGCTCCCAACCCCGCGCGCTCGCGCATTTGTCGCTAGGACGCTACGTGAGCGCGAAATCCCGCCAGAGTGGAATCGAAAGCAAGGAGGTAAGCATTTTATGTACTTAATTTTAAATGTTTTATTGAATGATGTTATATTTGCAGATTATACTTGTGACACGCTGTGGCGAATCTAGGTAATCTATACAGCTTTATCATGGGTAAAACTATACTTACTGTTTTTAGTTTATAAGTAAACCCACAATCTATTTCTGATAATAAGTTCTTTGTTAGAATTAATACTATTGATCCTCTATAGATTTTTTAAATTTTGTTGCATAGCTACTTTTTTACTTGTTCTGTGATTATAGTATACTTAATAATAATGATAATATATTATGTTGGGCAGTGCTCGTCGACATCACCATCCCCCATGACGAGAACCTCGTAAGGCCGAGAAGAACAAGCTCAGCAAGTAGGTACCTAGACTTGGCCCATGAGGTGACCGCCATGTGGGATGTTGACTCGACGATCATTCTCCCGATAGTGGTTACGGCGAACGGCCTTATAGCGAAGAGCCTCGACCAACATCTTAAGAGGCTCTCGCTAGACGACTGGATTCAAAGTCAAAGTCAAATCATTTATTGTAAATAGGCAATAAAATCGCACTTTTACAAGTCAAACACTTCAATCTAATAAACAAATTAAACCATAAAAGAAGCAAACTAAAATTAATTGGTTATGGTTTGTGTTTGAAAAAGGATTAAGGGTCGGATGCAGAAGGCAGTACTCCTCGACACGGCACGTATTGTCAGGAGGTTCCTCTCTCTGCAGCCCTAACCACCGGTAGCCTGGGCCCTGCTCCGCTATCGGTGGTACCCTAGGTTTAAGTTTTTTATAATGGTTTTAGGTTTTTATAAAAATATTGTGAAAAATTTAAATTTAAGATTATAAAATAAATAATGGGAATGATAATATGAACACTTTTATTGAGGTACTAACTTCAATAACATTAATGACTACTAATATAATTATTATCCTACGAACCATGTAATAGTATACTTTACAGACTAACAGACATAACTTAATATGTAATATTATAACTACCTACTATATTGATTACTTATTATGCTACTAATATCAGGTAACTATTCGCCTACACTCCCTGTATTGGCGGAAGACCACCCCTGAAGGCCAGAAGTCCGGGTTGAGGAACATCTTCAGGTGCTCGACTGGAACCTGGAGCACGTAGGACTTGAAGTCAGTATTCCTAGGCTGCTCCTCCAAGTGCTGCAACCTCACGCTGATAGGCTCCTCACGCGAACTTCGATACATGGCCATTCTCTCCTGGGCATACAGCTCAGCTTCTTCTTCCTTCGTATTCTTTGTCCAGATGAGAGAGTTAGATGCCGACGGTCGGGGCTACAGACAACTTGTAGCGTCTAAGTTGTAACCGAGGCGGTGCCGCGATGGTTGCGATTCATTCGTGGAACTGTTACGAAACCCCATACACGCCGACCGCATAGAGACGGAAACGCTGACGCTTGCACTTTTAGCGAGGCCAGCGTTTCCGATATCATGCATATTTCGGTCTGGTAGTTTCCCACGTTTCTAAGTCAGTCAGACTTGAACTTCGGGCGCGGTCAGATATTGTTTATGTTCTAATATCTTTTACTAATTTTCAATTTCCATAATATAATATTTTTTCTAGTTTAATAAAATCTTTTTTTAAAAACCGTTTCCTGACCCACCCCGTAACAGTGGTGTCAGAAGTGGGATGAGTTGGCAAAATTAAGCTAACCATCTCATACGGGTCAAAAAGAAAGTTCGCTTGTGCTCGCCATCAACCTGGTGTCCCGCGCTGGCCCTGAGCCGCGTGGACCCCAAAGCTGCCGCCGTCGCCCCGCTGTGCCCCAACTTTGTTTACGCTGGTATTGTACCGCGTAAACCCTGAGACCGTCGCCGCGTCTGACTCCCGTTCTCGTCCATCGCTGGCTGTGTGCCGCGTGGACACCGCCGCATCACGCTGTATCCTGGTACAAACACGGGCTGTGTGAGCCCGTAGTCTCCGCGCACTCGTCGCCATCCGCCGCTCCTCTTCGCCACCGCTCCTGCGTTCCTGGGAAAGAAGTCTACCTGGAATCGAGGCTGCCCACCGCTGCCAACCTGCTGCCACTGTATCGTCAACCCCGATAGCCGACACAGGATGTTCACCGTGCAAGTCGTAATCGTCCTGTGAGTGGAACCTATTTTTATCCGTTATTGCCACAGTTATCCAACTGACTAATACTAAATTCGTTCAATACCTTATTTCAATAAGTAAATAATTTGATTCTATATCTGTGCTGTTCGCTCGTATCGTATACTATTTCCATCATGTCCCAAAAAAGTGAATTATCCGATAAGGTTTTAGAATCCGCTGCATCACCCGAGTTTCCGATCAATGTTTTGTGTAATTTTATAAGTACTTACAAGGGAGATAGAGAAACGTTGCCGGCGTTCCTCACTAATTGCAAAAATGCCCTCGAGTTGGCCTCACAAAACCAAAAAGGGCTACTTTTCAAATACATTATTTCAAGGCTAGAAGGAAAAGCCCAAATTGCATGTACCACCAAACTTTTCGACAATTTCGATGAACTAAAAACTTTCCTCCAGCTAAACTTTGGTGAAAGGAAACATTACTCCCACTTGTTGTTAGAACTGCAGTCATGCAAACAGTTACCGAACGAAACGGTAGCCCAGTTCGCCCTTCGGGTTGAAACTTACGTCACAGAACTCCAGTCTGAAATCCACAATTCAGAGACTTATAAAAAAGACCTGCCTGGTAGAATAGCAATGACCGAAGACCTAGGTCTCCACACGTTCTGTCTGGGTCTTAGCCCGCGTATCAGCGCGATTGTTCGCGCGAGGGACGTTAAAACCCTCAACGCTGCGATTAACCTAGCTATCAGCGAAGAAAAAGTCCAAAATGTACTATATAGAACCGGTAATGGAAGTTCAGTTCCCTCAGGGTCCATGACTTGTAGGTTTTGTCACAAGTTAGGGCATGCCGAAAAAGATTGCCGCGCTAAAAAGATGCAAGCTTTAGTCCCGAGTCCACCTCAAGGACTCCCCATGCAACAATATCGCGCTCAGAGACCCCCGATACAACAATATCAACAACAAAGGGCCCCTTTCCAACAGCATCAGTTCCAAAGACCTGCTGCACCACAAGTGTGTAGATATTGTAAAAATATAGGACACGACATATCACAGTGTATAAAACGTAGAGTTAATAACTCGCGACAAGGCACGTTTCAACGTAGCCTCCCGCAACAGAATCATGTTACCATAGAATCACCGCCGCCTTCTGAATATAATGAAGAACATTTAAACTAAAGTATCAGGTATCGAATACGTGCCGACGAGTACCTGATACTAAAACAGGCACATTTGCAAGTGTTCAACCTACTGAACTGATAAACAGTTTAAAAACGACAGTCGATCCTATTTCTCGTAAAAAACTTTATAGTGATATTGTGGTAGGACGTCCTTCTACAATGCCCTCTGTTCCACGTGGTCCCCCTGTCTCTGTCGACCACCATCATTCGATGCCCCCTGGTTCACGTGGTCCCACTGTTTCTATTAATAATAATTATTTTAAGTCGATACCCTCTGATCCGTGTGGTCCCTCCGTTTTTTCTGACCATCATCATTCTAAATCGATGCCCTCTGGTTCATATGGCTCCTCTGTTTCTGCAAACCGTTACTATGCTAAGTCGATGTCCTCTGTCTCGCGTGGTCCCTCTGTTCCTGCCGACCATCATTATCCTAAACCAATGCCCTCTGGTTCATGTGGCTCCTCTGTTTCTGAAAACCGTTACTATTCTAAGTCAATGCCCTCTGTTTCGCGTGGTCCCTCTGGTTCTGACGATCGCCGCCATTCTAAATCAATGTCCTCTGTTCCGCATGCACCCACTGTTTCTATTAGCTGTCGTAATGCCAAACCGATATCCTCTGTGTCATATAATCCCTCTGTCTCCAACGACCTTTATAACATGAAATTATTGTCCGCTGTACCCCCAAACTCCTCTGTGCCTATCAATCGCTGTCCAACTAAATCGACGCGCTCTGACTCACACAGTTCTGGTTCCGCACCTGTAACAGATAATCAAAATTTTAAAAATAACGAAAATAAATACCTCTCTGAGTCACGATACGCAGCATCATCTGAAAGAAAATATAGGAAACATGACAAAAATTCGAGATCAAAAATAAACGAGGAAATCGTCGTGTACGATATTCGTGAAGACAAGTCTTCCCTGCCATTTATAGAAGTTCTTACCTCACATTCTTGTAAACCTCTCCGTCTCTTGATTGATTCCGGTAGTTCTATTTGCCTCATCAGAGAGTCTAGTCTCACACCAATGCCTAAATTAGAAAACCATACAATAAAGTTTAAAGGCATCAATGACGTAAATTCCTACGCTGAGACAAAAGGCAAGTTCATTTTATCTATTAAGCTAAATGAAACCGACTCTTTACCCTTTTACTTCCATGTCGTAGGTAGAGATATAAATTTAGATTATGACGGAATCATCGGTACTAGTTTCATGAAAGCTTATAATGCAAACGTCCGATATTCTAAATCAAGGTTAGAAATATCCGATAACCCGAACTGCTACTTCAACATTAAAATGACAAAGAACATTTATGATGTCCCCGCTCGCAGCGAAATGTTTATAGAATGTGTCGTCACAAATCCAGAAATCAAAGAAGGACTCATTTTGGAAAATACTTTATCTAAATATCCGGACTTATACTTTGCTAGGTGCCTCGTAAGTGTAAATTCTAGGGATAGTGTTGTCATCTCTGTGTTAAACACGTCCGAATACAACGTCCTTGTAGAGGACCTTAAGTTCACGCTAGAACCAGTCTCTCAAGTGCTAGAAATCGCAATTCCATCTCCCGAATCAAATGACGAAGATCTCTCTCTGGACCCTTCTCAGATTCCCTGTTTCATGACTGTTACTAATTCCCAACGAGATCTCAAGGTCCAAACTTCCCTTCGTTGTGATCATATGAACGACGAAGAAGAAAAGTCGTTACGTGACTTATGCTCTAGATACTCAGATATCTTTCACCTTGAAGGTGACCCGCTGACTCATACTAACTCAATACAACATGAAATTCGTACCACCTCAGAAACACCGATCAACGTAAAAAGTTATAGATTCCCTGAATGCCACAAACAGGAAGTAAGTAGGCAAATTCAAGATATGCTAGACCAAAAAATAATACGTCCTTCCAATTCACCTTGGTCAGCTCCCATCTGGGTCGTCCCTAAAAAGCCGGACGCTTCAGGCAAAATGAAGTGGCGTATTGTTATAGACTATAGAAAGTTGAATGAAATAACGATTGGGGACGCTTACCCCATCCCTAACATAACTGACATTCTAGATCAGCTTGGACACAGTAAATATTTTACAACCCTCGATTTAGCGTCAAGTTTCCACCAAATTTGTGTCAAGGACACCGAAAAAACCGCCTTCAGTGTCCCAGCCGGACACTACGAATTCACTAGAATGCCTTTCGGGCTTCGCAACGCACCTTCCACGTTTCAAAGACTAATGAATATCGTCTTAACCGGCCTTCAAGGTCTCCATTGTTATACGTACATGGATGACGTCATAATACACAATTCTAATCTAAATATGCATATAGAAAGCCTAGAACATGTATTTAAGAGACTCCGAGAACACAATCTCAAACTCCAACCAGACAAGAGTGAGTTTTTGCGAAAAGAGGTTCAATACTTAGGCCACATAATCTCCGATCAGGGCGTGAAACCTGACCCCAAAAAGATAGAGTGCGTCGCTGAATTTCCAATTCCGAAATCTCCCAAGGATATAAAATCCTTCCTCGGATTGGTTGGTTATTACCGTCGTTTCATACAAGATTTTTCTAATATCTCGAAGCCCCTGACAAGCCTCTTGAAAAAAGATACTAATTTTCACTGGACCCTCGATCAACAAAAATCTTTCGAACTCCTAAAACTAAAAATAACCACCGCCCCTATACTACAATTCCCAGACTTTACTAAACCATTTGTTCTTACCACTGACGCTTCTAATTTCGCTATCTCTGCAATTCTCTCTCAAGGTGAAGTAGGGAAAGATTTACCCATCTCGTTCGCATCAAGAACCCTTAACAAAGCCGAAGGCAATTATTCAACAACAGAAAAAGAATGCTTAGCTATCATATTTGGAACGAAAGTGTTCCGTCCTTACCTTTTCGGTCACAAGTTCAAAATCGTCACTGATCATAAACCGTTACAATGGCTTTTCAGTTGTAAAGATCCTAGTTCGAAACTCGTCCGCTGGCGGCTCAGGTTAGAAGAATTCGATTACGAAATTGAATATAAAAAAGGGACTCTTAATAATAACGCCGATTCTCTGTCTAGAAATCCACCAGTCCTTGCTGTCGATGACAATAACCCGCTGAATTCTCCCACAACCTCAGAAACCTACGAAAAGTATTTACAAGTATGTCGCGATTCTCCCTCTGCATCTTACAACACTATAATCGAAGAACATAACGAGTCTCTTCTTAGAGCTAAATGTAAAATGGTAGCTTATCCTACCTCGATTGACCTAGACGATTCTACTCCATATTGTTCTGAGATAATATCCTTATCTACGAGTAAACCATGCATCCGAGATGTCGAACGCGAACTATACACTTTCTATAACACATCGAATGATAAACACGTGTTTACTCACCTTTTTCTTTCGGTACATCACTACGACGAAATCTCATATAAATACATATTCAACATCTTACGTGACTATAGAGATATGATCAAATACTGGTGGCTAGAAGAAAAAGAAGTTGCCATCTCAGACTTTTCTAATCCATTCACTAAGTTATCATTCACGAGAATATACAATATCATTGCATTTATTTTCCATGACACAGACATAAAAGTCCACATTTATCACAACAATATACTATTTCCAACACCAGACGAAATAAAGAAAATTCTTAAAGACAATCATGACTCACCCTCGGCGGGCCACCCTGGCATAGCTCGAATGTATGAACGCATTAAAACAATGTATTGGTGGAAGAATATGCGTACAGATATAGAAGAATATGTTAAAGCTTGCAAGTCATGCCAAGTCAACAAACCTCTGCGTCAGACAAATCGGGCACCCATGATAATAACCTCCACCGCGACCAGACCCATAGAAAAAGTCTATCTTGACATTGTTGGCCCACTTCCGGAAACTTACGAATTCACGTACAAGTTCATTCTCACCCTTCAAGACGACTTAACAAAGTATTCCCAGGCTTACCCGTTACAAACCTGCTCCGCCGAGGAAACAGCAAAGAAATTTGTACACTTCATTTCCCATGTCGGAATACCCAGACTGATCATCAGCGATCAAGGAACTAATTTTTGTAGCGAAGTCTTCCGACAGTTAGAACACCTCTTCGGGATCAAACATATTTTTGCGAGTCCTTACCACCCGCAAACATCTGGCGCCCTTGAAAGGAGCCACTCCACTCTTAAAGAGTATTTACGTCCTTTTGTGAACGATAGCCCTAATGCTTGGGATTTATATCTAGACTCTGCAATGTTAGCTTACAATACAAATGTACATACTACCACCGGTTTCACTCCTTTTGAGCTACTGTTTGGTTTTAAACCTTATGTCCCAAAGTCCATCGACGTCATCGAAAATAATACCTATACAGACTATATTCGGGCACTGAACCATAGACTGTTTTATAGTAGACAGAGAGCCCTTCAAAATATACAATGTTCTAAAGAAAGGTCCAAAAAGTACTACGACTCGCGTACAAAACCAACAACTTATAATGTCGGCGATATGGTATATTTAAAATGCCATCATAAACAGAACAAGTCTCTCTTGCCCATCTGGAAAGGTCCTTTTAGAGTTATTAAGATAAACGGAAATCACACAGTTACTCTACTGATAAACCGACGCCATGTGCGTCATCATTATGATGAAATAAAACTAGCCGCCGATAATCCCTCACAGTAACTTCTCTTCTTTTCCAGACAAATCTTTCTCGCTACCAGTTCGAGCCACCCGTTCACAGCCTCTATAGTAGATAGTTCCGGCCTTTACTATGATAAGTTGCTCGACGTTAAGTTCAGTAATGATAAGTGGGACGTTGTAACTTTCACAGATATTCGTAACATACAACCTCATCTAAATGTGGTAGATAGTCTACTAGGTAAGGTCGAAGAGTTTTGTAGGTCCACGTCCTCAAAAATACAAATAGAGTGCACCAACTCCCTATCGTCCTTAGAAAGCCTGCACGTAAATAACATAAAGAAATTCTCCTCTGTTTCATATCTAATCTTCGGTAATGAACCTACACGATTCAAACGTGGTTTAATTGACGCAGGCGGATCTTTACTTAAATCATTGTTCGGAACGCTCGATAGTGATGACGCTTTAAAATACTCAGAAGCCATTGACAAGGTACAATCAGACGAAAAACAGTTATTACACCTAATGAAAGATAATATTCATGTCATTAAGTCTACTATATCTACGTTCAACAAGTCCATTTCTAAAACTGAGGATAATGAAAAACGTCTTAACCATAACTTAGAACTAATTAATGAATCTTTTGCACAACTTTCCAATTCTAACGATAAATTAGAAATTAAATCCCAGTTAAACTTAGTACTAAATTCGCTAGAAAGTATTATCATTTCCATCTCCTTCGATATCGAAGATATAAACAATGCCATTTTGTTCGGTAAACTAAACATTCTACACCCGACTGTACTCAGCCCGCAACAGGTGTACAACGAGCTCGAGTTACACAGAAACCGCTTACCCAGACATTGTGAATTACCTTTATCGCTATCTCTACACAATGTGCATCAATTAATAGATATCTCTAAACTCATCTGCTATTACCATAACAAAAAATTTGTAACCATTCTTCGAATCCCACTCGTGCTTCCCCAAAAATATAGACTCTATCATGTTATCCCTATGCCAGTCCCTTATGATATCGCGAAACCTAACACGTATGCCTTGCTAGCTCCTCACCAACCCTATGTGGCAATAACTATAGATAATATGTTCTACTCGCTGTTGGACTCTATCGATAATTGTAAACTTATAGTAGGAGAGTGCTACGTCTGTGATCTATCTAGTGCAAATGTGTTATCCACCATAGCCAATCCCGCGTGTGAAACAATTCTCCTAACAGAAGTGGTGCGTAAACTGCCACCTCAGTGCGAAGTAAAACTGATTAAAGGTGTCGTAGATGCTTTTCACAGAATTAGCAACAATCGGTGGATTTACGCCCAATCGGAGCCAGGGAAGTGCCACATAGCGTGTGAAAGTGACACTCATGACGAAGTTCTATTCGGCACCGGTATCCTAAGCCTTCCTAAGAAATGTAAAGCATTCTTTAAAACTCTACAATTCACGCCAAGTGACGTTCTTGTAAGTAATACCAGTATGAACACTGTTTCCAATTTTAAACTAGTTGAAGACGATTGTTGTATACAAACCATTAAGAATAAAACACTCCAAACTCTCCCGTTTATGAAACTAGGGAATACGGGAGACTTCCATTCGCTACTTCACGCAAGCTTGTCACTCAAGAACCTTGAGGACGAACTAAATAAAATTGAAAGTCCAACGCATTTCCAGCAATATGGAGTGCATTATACGTCGATAGGATATACTATATCTTTAATTACATTACTGTACCTCTTGTATAAATGTAAGAGATTAATATGTGGCAAAAATGCCTCGCAATGTTGCATAAGAATTTATAATCAATGCTATACTAATTCAAAATCGAATTCTGTACAAACTGTAAAAGTCAATGAGCCTTCTAAAAATCCTGACACATCAGAGGATGAAGAAGCTGAAATATCTTATAGCACAGTAAGTAAACGTAATATCATTAAATTGAACCAAACTTTGTAAGAACTCAATTATATAACTCTGTGTCTCTCTGTGTCACCCTGTATCTCTCTGTGTCACTCTGTGCCTCTCCGTGTCGCTCTGTGTCGCTTTGTGTTACTCTGTGTCATTCACTTTTATTACTAGTTGTACTAGTTAATTACTATATAGAGAATAAGAATAAACCTTACATAGGTTTATAGTCTTTTAAATGCTATTTTCAAGTTTCTTATATAATTTCAATGTAGGTTAAGATTTGTATTAGAAATAATTAACTACTTATTTAGTTCCAGATCCGAAACGAAGTTCCAGTCTGTTCATGATTCCTCATCACTTCCTCTGTGATGATCCATCTTATGGGGGGGGTTGTTACGAAACCCCATACACGCCGACCGCATAGAGACGGAAACGCTGACGCTTGCACTTTTAGCGAGGCCAGCGTTTCCGATATCATGCATATTTCGGTCTGGTAGTTTCCCACGTTTCTAAGTCAGTCAGACTTGAACTTCGGGCGCGGTCAGATATTGTTTATGTTCTAATATCTTTTACTAATTTTCAATTTCCATAATATAATATTTTTTCTAGTTTAATAAAATCTTTTTTTAAAAACCGTTTCCTGACCCACCCCGTAACAGAACCTGTGCTTCTTCTCTACAAGCATGAAGCAGTTTTCGTCGGTCTGGTTCCGGGTAGGTGCAGTTGTAGTACGCAGCGATGGTTTGCGGCTGGGCGTTTGTAAAGTGCCGCTTCACTGACAGCGACGGTCGGGATACTTGGGCATACAATCTGACGACGCAGGGATGATGCAGAGGTGATGGAACAGGAGCGGTGACGGAGTATGAACTAGAGAATTCCAGTATCTTGAAGTTAGTCGTCGGAAGAAGTGGTCCTTAACACGAAATAAATCCCTACCTACCAACTTAATCTGATAGTATGTACTTAAACTAATATATACCTACCATTTATTTTTAAGCGGGTATTAATTATTATTTTTTTGGATTTAGAACTCTGTACATGATATTTTTACAGGTGGTTTATGTTTTACCCAGTTAAGTTAACATCTTAACCGTAACGTAACCCACAAAATATGTCAATTGGGCACCATTTGACTGTCCAGTTTAATTCTACTGAGTCTAATTGGTTTTCTTGTAACTTTTGTTTGACTTGTAAAAGTGCGATTTAATTGCCTATTTACAATAAATGCTTTGACTTTGACTTTGACTTTGACTTTAAATGGTTACTAATTACTAACTTTTATTAAAGACAAGTTTAGAAAATGGTACCCAATTTTATTTAATCACCATTTCAAGACCTAACAACAGCTTCTCCATTCAAGGAAAGTACACTTAGCCGCCCGTTTAACATAATGTGATTTTATCTTTGACCTGTGTTTCCTACACTAAAATACAGTTACTATGAAAGGTTCTACCAGGCACTGTTATTTAACGTTGAAATCTGTAAAAAATGGTTTATTTAAACCATAATAAAAACCGTTACAGTCCGATAAAGGCTTTTTTAGTTGTGGTGTTGATAAAATTTTAATTATTGTCAGATTGAAAAAAAAGTTAAAGTGACTTAACTGTTGTTTAGCTTTGAAATTGTATGTAACTGTGGCTCGATAAAAACTCGCCTTACAGTTGTAGAACATTACAATCCTATAAGACGGCTGCGCTTCAGCCAGCCGTTTTTTAGTATTGTAAATAAAAACATTTTTGAATTGACAAGCACTACTAAAACACGAAATCTTAAATTTTAAAATAAAGAAAAGTCGTATGGCACTTTCTAAGCCATACATAGAAAGCTTAAAAGCATACAAGTAAATTGGTTTAGGAAAAACTTCTCTATGTATTCATATTTTCGAGATACAGAATTTTTCACGTTTTTGCTCATATCTCAAAATTAGGGTTGTGCACATAACGGTTTTTTAGTAATCGGACGGCAGAGTCATGCACATCACACCCAGACCAGAAACAAACATTTGTGGATGGCACAAATATTTGTTCCGGCGGGAATTGAACCCGCGACAGCAAGTGCAGCGGTCCAATGACTCAGCCACTACGCCAGCCCACTACGTGCCGTCAGTTTTGTGAACCAGCAGAAGCTTCAAACCTAAAACTTTTCATAAAAGTAAGTTGCATGTCAGACTAAACTCATTTATTTTCAACTTAGTTGCACAAATTGGCCTCGTAATTTGTTTGAAGTAGAATATCATGCGAAGTTATTTGCACGACAAAATGGGCGCCATTTATTTTGTGGACTTAGCTAACTTTGCATAAGGCTGGCCACACATGGACGGCTTCAAGCTGTCGCAAGCTTTGTTGTGCAGTAACAGAACTGCATGATTAACTATTTATTCGTTGTGTTGGAAATGCCGAGACCGACCGAATTGCAACGATTAGGTAACACTTGATGGCAACAAACAGTCAACGGTACGGAAAAATTAGTTGTAGAATAAAACTGAACCACTTATATCCCAGTAACTTGGAAGTGCAGTTTGTAGACCCTTCTCTTCCATTTACATTTACGTTTTGTTAATCTAGAACTGCAATAGAAAACTTTTCTATAAAAAAAATATTACAACCGAATCAATTCGATAAGTTGATTCTCATCCGGTTGATGATGACTCGTGATCTAAAGGCTTGTTTATGTCACTCGATGTTTTAACTGTTTTTGCAATTGATGTATGGCCACCCTTAGTATTTTGCCAAGTTAGGAGTTAACAGTGGTAGGGAGGATAAACTTAAACATTGTACTATTGAGTTATCGGTGTTTAAAGAACTGTGAAGCGAAACAAATTAGGGAAGTAATAAATACTTTTAGATTTAGTAGGTATGAGCCTTATATATTGATCCCGTTGTTTCTGTTGAAAAATATTTTTTTAAGTATATTTTATACACTAGGATTTTAATATGTACCTATGTAGTCCAATCTCTTGGTAATTAGTTTATCTACATAATTATTATTTTATGTACAATAATACTATAATGTGTTATATATAAAAAGAGATTTACGTGGTATTTCATAGAGTTAGGCAGGTATGGCATGTTATTTAAATCGATGGATTTAAAAATTCTTTCCCACAGCCCTGTAGCGCTTAAAACCTCTTAATTAAACATGATTGACCCACATTTACACAGTTAAACATGGTTTAATAACTTATTTTACCAATTATACTTAAGTTAAATTATGTTTAAGTGTCCAACTATGTTGGTCAAGATAGTTTCTTATTTGTGTAAACCGTTTGAGAAGTTGTAAAATTTGTAGGTAATAATGATAATATTAATATAATCATACCGGCTTACAAAAAATTATTAGTGATCACATAAAGTTTTGGCAAAATAAGGAAAACTCTATAGTATTAAAGAGTACATACTTCGCTTCCGGCGTCAATCTGAAGTGACATCACTTTGTAATTAGGTGACATTTTAAAACTATACTCGTACTACTATTAATGTTATAAGGTCATGATGTCACCTTTATTTTTATTATAATTTATAGGACAAAATATTATTAAGTTAGTATTTAATTACTAGTAGGTACCTATGTAAACTAATTGACGTTGATATTTTATGAGTTCGTAGTTTTAATTGACGCTAAAAGTAACCCTAATAATTATGGCTGCACACAATTAAAGTTACTAGTTCTGATGAGGTCAGATTGTCCTTGTAGCACCTTCATCGATCCTCTTCTTAGGAAAGTACGTATTTACAACCAAGCAGTTGTAAATATACCTAATTACATAGGTACAGTCACGCCTTTTTCCCATTGTGATAGATCTCTATTTGTCAGGATCGTAGCATGTGGAAATATTGCCATCTTTTCATATGCTACGATCCTAAACGTTATACGTCTCGCTCACGTCTCCCACTTTCGTGAGTCCCAAAGGGGACTCACGAAAGTGGGAGAAGATACAAGATGTATAATGTATAAAGATACAAGCTTGCCGGTTACAGGTTAAACATAATTGTTGATCAAGTATATTATTATACTAGCAGCTGCTGTGATCCACAGTTTCATCTGCAATTCTCGGGATAATCATTACTAGTCTAATTATTATCTGTCTATTCCTCAGTAGTCAGTGTCTATCTAATCAGTAAGAAGTATAATTATTAAGAATCTGATACAAAGACATTACAAATAGATACGCTGTAGACAACGTTTCGCGTAATAAATATGATTCCAATAGTACTTTTAAAATGGTCAGGGAAAAAGGCAAAGTAATAATCGATTTATTTATTATTTCATTTGTCGGGGAAAAACGCGAATGGGAAAATCGCTACTAACCCAATCAATCTACCTACTAAATTTGATCACATTATTTCATCTCTAGTGAGTAGGTAATAATTCCTGCTAAAATGTATTTCTACAGAAAAACATCATAAACTCAGCGAATAAACAACATATTTCTACCACACCATCGAATTATTCGACAGCTGAAATAATATCCGAAAACAATCAATGCAAAACAATTAGGTCAAAATTCAATGAACTAAATATGGGACGAGTTTGGAATTAGAAACAGATTACGGCCGGCACAAATATTTTGAGAGATAATTATGATGATTGACAGAACCCTGCTGAGTAATTAATTACTTCTTATTCATGGCGATGACTGCGACTTCTTTGACCAACCTACTGACTGAATGGGACATATTTTGGCTATTATAAACAGATGTATTAGGTGTACTCACGGAATATAGAGGTGTACTATTCACAACAATTAGGTAAGTCATCTACCAATCCAGCTGGGCTCTTAACCTCTATTCTGTGGCATTACTAATAAACCTAACAATGGAAAATATATTGTGTCTGGTACGTACACAGTGTGAAGTGAAGACGAACGAAATTAATGAAAGTGAAGAGACACACGTGCCTAGCAGTGGGTAAATATGTGTGTTAATGATGATGATGATGATAATGACTAACAATAAATAACTGATAATATGGGCTCAATTGCAGTAATCTAAGAGCTAGTGAGATAAAACGCCTGTTACGCAACCACATCCAACTTCACTAACGACCACTCAGTTCATAACTAAGTTCATGATACTAAATTATCATCCCACCGTTCGCAACCTAAATTAATTTCCCATTTCCACACGTGCACCGCCAGATCCGTATGCGTTCTCTAAAATTCCACACTCATGCATGTAATACCGACTCTGAACCACAGAATGGTTGAACATGGATCAGCTCTCAAAGTTAGGTCAGTGAAAGTTGAATGTGCTAGTTAGATGTACGATCCTAAACCTGGCTAACCACATAAACGCAATATTTTTGACGAACAGGTTCGGCAATAACATTGATTGGGGATTATTCCTACTTCCTATTAATGTTTTAATAGTAAAATTTTACACGTTTTAGGTATATTTTGATGTTTGTTACCAACTACAGCAAAACCGCTAAGCTAGTTTTTATGAAATTTACGCTTGGTATAGATAGACGGAGGAACAGCGGGGCAATTAGTATGACAATACACCGCACACACGCAATATTATATTAATTATTCACATTGTTGCGAATAATATTGTGTAACATAAAGACACCTAGAGAGTAGCGTCAGTATTTATTTCGCCAGGTATATTTCAAAGCTATTTCACATTGGTCTAATTCTGATACCACGCGAGTCGTTGTTTCATATAAAGTTTTAGTGTTTATGCTAATATAGCGTAGGTGCTACACGAGGTCTGAGGTGGCTGGTAGCCCAGTGTTCTAACATTGTACTAGTTGGAATGGAATTTTGGCGCTTAGGTCAACCAAAATGGGGAGAGCCGATAGTGTTTTCGAATGTTAGAGTCCAATCCTGATTACGTGTTTAGTGTTTATGCAACGGCTTCATGTGCTGTGAGCTTATATCTGTGGTCAGTTTTTATTTTTTGTTTCAGTGCAGTCAATGCGTTATAATAATTAGCAAAAGTTTACGGTTTACTATAAAGTTGGAGGAAGCATGCAGTTAGACAAATGGAGCTTACGGTGATCGTGCAAATCGCAGATAGTCGCCACTAAGTAATAAGTTTGTATATTAATTAATTGTCTGACGCTTTATCTACACATCATAATATTATCGTACATTCTTTGAGCATTCAAGCTAAACAATTACCTACTGCATTGACAAAAAAAGAACTTGTTTGAACTCGATACCAAAATAAAAGGGTCAGTCCATCAATTGGAATCTTAATGAAAGGGTTACCCATACTTACTGGTGTAAAGGATGATGTTACCAAAACAACAGGTAACAGGAGGCGAATAATGTAAAGCCCATTCGAAAGGGGTAACTCTTATTCGGGGTTGTATAAAGTACAGTCCCTTCAAAGTACTCCAATGATACCTACATATATGTGGTAAAGGTAACATGAATGCTGATATAAAAAAATAGAATGTAACGTCAACTGACGTAATTACTCGTATGTCTGCAAATCGTGCAACAATTACTGTGAAGTTAGTAATTTAAAGCACCGTTTTCAGCTACTAAGTAGTGTCTCTTGCAGCTCCAATTTCAGCTGTCAACAACCTCGTTATTTTGTTGCATAAAAAAAGAACAAAACACAACTAAGCCATTACAACTCTTCCCTTTTGAATTCTTCAATTCAGCGCAGACTTGGAATCGACGAAACTAATTAACATGTCGGAGCTTCTTAGAAACGTACTAATTGCCTTAAGCGCGGAATGATAAATAGAGTTAGGGTTTCCATTTGTCAGGTTTTAGAAATTATGGAGTAATGATAAAATATTTATTTGTCATAAATAAAAGCTTTAAATAACGATAAATTCGGTTAACTATGCTCATCAAAATGAACCCAAACACTAATAATATCGGCACTGAGATTGACCACCATGGTTTTCCTTGTGTCTACCATTTGTCTACAATGTTTACTTTCCGTGTTTATATTTTGATAAATATTGATCTGATGATAAATATGATGAGGTCATTGATGCAAAAAAGTTAACCTGTTTGCTAATGACCGATACTAATTTAAATCTGACATAAGGTTTAATAAGTGTTCTATATATAACTAGCTCTCTCCCTCGCACTCTATCTCTCTTCCACTCCCTCTGTATCTCTTCCTGCCCCAGCTGTCAAAATGAGTGACAGCTGTCAACTGTACAACCCGATTTTATCTGATATATTTTACCCAGTTTATAAATGTTTCCCGTGGTAACGGGATAAATAGTACCTATCCTTTATCCTTCTCCTGGTTTTCAGCTACCTTACTACCAATTATCAGCCAAATCGGTTCAGCCGTTCTTGATTTATAAAAAGTGTAACGAACACGACTTTCTTTTATTCATATATAGATATGGCCTGATTTAAGAAGAATATTAAAAAAATATATTTAGAAGTCTTCTAAGGAGCCAATCGATGGTAATCCTAATAAACTGCAGACTGCCATCTTCTTTGTTCACAGAAATCGATCACCTATCGGTAGAGGCACATTGACGGTAAATTAAATAAGCGTCAACAGAGATCTACTGGAACCAGAATGAAGTAATAAATCTGATTTATATTTTGTTTGAAAATGAAACAGGAATGATAATTTGTGAAATAAAGATGTTGATTCCCATGGCTAATCCACATATACCTACCTACCATACCTACATACGTACATCTCTACCAGCACATAGGTATTTAACATTTATTTCTATAGATTTAAATGTTATTAATACCTTCTTTGGTTTTACCTTATTTGACAACTAACGACCAAACAGCGACAGCTATCGAGCTAGTTCGAACAATTGATTTTTAATCCGAATTAAAAATCCCTCAATGGAACTAATGAGATCACTGAAGGGCGAAGGCTGATGATATATTCGACCGGAGTACAGCCTCCTTACAACATTACTTTTACTTATTACACGTAAAAGTTTATGTATGTTTGTACCACTCGCTGAAACAGTGAAAATTTAAAAATAACCTACCATTAGTTTTATCAGCCGTTTCTAACACATATTACAACTTAATTACCCCCTTCAACTTTGATTAAATCGTCGAACTATCACCAGCAACATACTGTAAGGCGCAGAACTTGGACGTTGCTCGTTGCCGCTAATAAGGTTCTTGTCTAATAAACTTTGGAAGCCGCTTGTCCGTACGTACAACTTTCCTGAACAAACTACCACCTAACCTGTGCCGGTTCCTATACTAACTGCAATATCATCTGTGACTTTGTCTGTAGTAACTATGCGCTAATCTGTGGTCTGCTTGGCCGATGTTATCTAATGGAACAGAATACCTAATTTATATCTTACCTACGTAATGGAATACATGCACGAGCTTTATGTAGGTACTGCTCGTGTAGATTGAACAGTAATGTCAAGACAAGGAAATTATTATTTTTATTATTAGTACAATTTACTTCTATACTTACTAAAGGTAGATACTAAGGTTTTTTTAGAAAGTGAAACGGTAGATAGTTAACTTTTTAGAAGTGTGCGGGGGCCATAACCCCAAGGTTCGTGGATGGAACCTCAATATACAAAGATTTTTGCAAGGAGCATTCTTCCATTAATACCGGTAGTGAAGTTTTCGTGCCACAGTCACAAAGCAGAGTGGCGCAGTGGAAGCGTGCTGGGCCCATAACCCAGAGGTCCGTGGATCGAAACCACGCTCTGCTAACATTTTTGGCTTTAGTTTATTAACATTAGTTTTCATTATAATACGGGTAGGTAAGTACTAAAATTCGATTACCATAAAAGTACAATCTATTGAAAGTACTTTGCGAAATGGAATGAAGAGGTGTTCTTTTTTGGCAATGTCTGTTCGCATAATCTCATTTTAGATAGACACAAAAAGGGTAGGATTTTATTTTGAATCCCAGAGGCATAGGTATACAAAAACGACAAAATGTACCTGACATAGTCATTCCGCTTTGGAAGCTACCTTATATTATTATTATAGAACTGGGAACGTATCGTATCTACCGCCTAAACATTGTATTTTGTAAGAAAACCAATTCCCAACAATGTATCCCCAGTAGAGGTTTGTGTATTTGAATAAACAGAACTTGTAACTGGAAATATTTCCGATGTGGGTTAAGGACGGTATGTCGGCATAGAAGTTTCCGTTTTAAACTTTGAAAGCTCTATGAATAAGGAAAACAGAGCTATGCGGAGATTTATGAGGCTGTACAATGTACATACATTAAATTTTAGTTAACTAGTTCGCAAGAGCCACCAGGTTAGTGTAGCACGGAAGTATACTCGTAGTAATAGATGTGTTTAGGCAATAAATATTTGCGGTTGGTGCCGAAACCCCGATAAATTGATTTAATTTATTTATTATCCACAATAATACTTTGTTGTGAAAATTCAAGTACTAAGTGATTAATTTCGATCGATTTTCATTTCATAAATTGCCTAAACCAGTCTTACCTAGTCAAATTCAGTAGTTCCATCAATATTTTAACCTGAAATTGTGTATTCCCAATCACAAAACCTCATTTCGGATGGTTTCGCGTTTCGCGCTCGGAGCTCTATTCGATCCGGAATCCGGAGTCCGGATATCGGAGTTCATGTCAGTGTCATATAATAATAATTGCTCCGAAATTGTTGGGAAAAACGAAAAATGTAAGTATATTTCAAATGTCGAACAAAAGTACTTAATTGACAGGTGCCTGTACGAGTTTTTTAGCAGTGGGATTTTGTTGGAATTCGGGCTGGGAGAGCTACCAATGAATCTGAAAGGGACACGTGTGTTTACAAATACGTACAGTCTGGCTCGATAAAAACACTTTAACAAATGAACGGTGAAAAGAAATCTGTGATTAATATCACTAAGTTCTGACACGTTGTAATCACAGCAATGAAAGTAAATTGAAAAGTGTTCTGAAAATTCCTCACTAAAAAAATGTATCACTAGATGATACTTACTTTGTTGACCATTTAGTACCTTTTAGGTAAAAAATTGGTGTCAATCTTTAAAGTAATTTGGAAAAACAATCAGAACACGGGCGTAACTAATCTACCTATACCTAAACTCAGAAACTACTGAACAGATTTTGATGGGAGTATCGGCATTTGGTTGCGTTTGTTTGTTGTTTATTAGTGAACATTTTGAAAATAAGTAAGTTGCTATCATTGCTGCGTCTGCACTTTCCGTGGGCTATATGGAAATAGAGTCGGCGACTGGGCTGGAGTTGTGATAATGACTTCACACATTATTATAGTCCACGCGTATGAAGTCGCGGGAACAAACTAGTTCTAAATAAAAAGAAACCCAACCAATGGTAGAAGCCCGGTTCTGAAAGGTTCGCTAGGGGTTGGAATAGGCAGTGGAGCACATCGGATGTCTACTTAGATACCTATATACCTATAGGAATCAAGCCTTTTCTCTGCCGTTTAATTCATCTTTTTAGTAATATTTTTTGTTTGTATTGTAGATGTTTTTGGAAATCAATTTTGGCCCAATTTTTCTTTGTTTTATTGAGTTGCATACTTGTCTTTTGTTCAGTTGACAATACAGTTTTGATGGTGAAATCGTGCTAGTAGATTATATCGGTGACTATAGTTAACACCTATACCTACCTATTAATGGTTTAAGATCTCATAATCAGTTTTTTGTATTGTTTATAATAAAAACACGATGGTAATGATGTTAATAAAATCATTATTGTATCAATGTATCTTGTATTGAAGTTTGAAAAAGAATACACAATCAACAACATCACATTTTCAGGCATGACGCAGATACATAAGCTACATATTAATATATTATATATGAAGACTTAATATACATAACCGATACTTGTATAACCCACTTTTAAAATATTCCCCTACCTTTCTTGCTATCCTCACGAGGCTTGTTTTTATTGCAAACGTTCGCAGCTCTCGCTTTTATATAAAGAAAACATAACATGATACTTTTATGTTATACGACATACAAATAGGCTTTTGACATCTCACTTTATGGATAATTCTTGTCTTACATGTTTTTACCTAGGTTTACTTAACAACTTCTGGTTAGGTATAGTTTTAAAAAGATCTATCTAACGTGGTTACTTTTAATGTCTGGGGGTTAATGTAGGTACATAATATACTTTGTAAATTTCCTGTGTTAGAACTTGGAAATGGTGCGATGGAAATCAACACGTAGTTATTAAATATTTTTTCAAAGTTGGGTTTCGAACCCTGTGTCGTTTGCCAATTCTCGCAGATTACTAATCAACCAGCACGGCTCTCGCTTTATACTTAGTACCTACTAGTCCAACTTCACACAGACTAAAATTGATGTGATTAGTTTGACTGGTGGCAGCTTACATTGCAGTAGCATACAAGACGTACAATGTAAAACAAAATAAACTTACTTATTTGCCAAGATAAAGAATCATGAAGATACTAAACACTCCTTACTCGAAGACTGTTAGATACGTCAAGTATTTACAAACTAGGTTGTACAACCGAAGCATCACTTCAAGTGAGTACTAGGTTCGAAAGAGGTCATTAAAGAAGACCTATAAACATTTTGTGCTCAGCACGAAGCCAGAATACTAACGTTACCTAAGTCTGGAGATGCTAGGGTTACCTCTGTAAGCAGTTATATTCGGAGATCTCATTCACGGAATTTAGCAATCATCTGTGTCGTTTGATCGTCATCTTCATAAAAAATATAAAAACTAGCAGTCACAGCCACGCGTTGCTGCGGCTAAGGTTTGTTATTGCGACTATAAATTGAGATGTAAGCTATCCTATCTTTTGAGTTAGATCAAACTGCACACAAGGTGTGCAAATTTGATTAACATCGGTTTAGTAGTCTAGGAGTCCATCGTGGACAAACAACGTGACACGTAATTTATATATAAGTAGAATCCTAATTTCCCATGGTCACGGCATCACGCGTGAACGGCTAGACCAATTATTATTTTCCTAATTATTTTTTTGTTGTTTAGATAATTAAAGGAAACTTCACGACCACATTCACTTTTGTAATGTAACTTTTTTAACAGGCAAAATGACAATTACAGGACAATGCCTGTCGGGTCAGCTAGTTTTTGTCTGTTTATCTGTGCGTTTGCGCACACTAATCTCAGAAACATCAACATCAGAAGCTTATGCGATTTAGATGTGGTTTTGACTAATATATTGTGGTAAGCTTCACTTAACATTTAGTGTTTGTTTCATGTCAATCGGTTCATAAATAGTTGATAGAATCAGGCGTTATTTTGCGGAAATCCATATTCAAAACAATGAAGTCGACATTTTATTTATGTAGCTTTAATCCCCCTAAAATTCGTCTGATCAATGTTGTCTAGATGACTGATGACGTAATCTTGTATACTAACCACCACCTGAAAACCTAGCTAAAATCCTAAACAGAAATATACCTAATTAGGCATAATTAGGGGAATTATGCCTAACAAATTTATAAAAAACACCGTCTCCTAATAACCCAAAAAGCCCCCCCCCCTCTAATCTGCACCTCACTCCGGCTACGGCGGTATACTTGATTTTTCCCTATGTTGGCGTTTTTCGACATAAAAGTAGCCTAGTTGATGATAATTCTATTCCAAATATCTATGTACGATCTATCAACAAAATCCATTATGCCGTTTGGTTATAAAATCAATACTAATTATCACAATTCAAACAAAACGCAACTATTTATGGAGTAGAAAATAATATGTTTGTGGTAGAAAGTTTACTGCCAAAGTGTTAACGATGTGTACCTTATTATTTTTAGGCTGATTAGTGAAATGGTCTAATCAGCGAGCAGTTAATTAGACCTTTCCTAAATATATTTTTCGCCGCGCCGACAACCCTACCAACAGCCATTTGAAGGAATTACACATCTAGAATTAATGTGTTGCCATTCCACTAAGAATTAGACGTAAGAGTGATGTGCTATTTTAGGATTTATTTGTGTGAAAATACGATGAGAACATAAACAGTTTTTCTTTTACCTAAATTTAATTAGTTTTTCAGTTCTCGGTAATAATAATTCTCTAGCAAATGTTCGGGATGTCTCTTACCGTGAGGGTAAATTAATTCGTCCTTCAGTTCTCGGTAATTTTAATTACTAAGCAAATGTTTGTGATTACGATGCAAAAATTAATAATTCTGTAATACATTGAAATAATTTTCATATAAGCGACTATTTTCTATTTGCGAGTAACAACGCAAACCACACAGACTTCCGCAGGTCTAAATAGCGACCTTTGTCACAAGCTTACATCACTTGAGTTAGCTCTGTCAATGAAAAACTCGAGAAAAACTATACACCCGCCAGCTAGCTGTGTATATCTATGAGAATTTTATATATTTGAAATTCAACGTGGACATTATTTGTGAATGCGCAAACCCAGCATTCATTACCGAACCGTAGTGATGGGAGAGTCCGAAACGTTTTAGTCGATCGTTTCGGTTGTACAAACATCTCGATGGTCCATAATAATTTTGTGTCGCAGTCGAATTTAAGAGAATTGGAGCTATTTTTAAACATCTGAAATGAAATAATTACGAGGGTGCCACCAAAAGGAGCGAGAGACAGAGAGATAAAGGGAGAGAGAGATAGAAAGCGAGAGAGAGCTAACGAAGAACGCAGAATAGTCAGTTGACTCGGAATAATCGAAAATCATCTCGAATCGATGGTTCAATCGGAGATGACAAGGAACTATAAAAAAAGCGAGTGACATAACTCAATCGATCTGGAACAATCGCACTCTCAATGGTTCAGTCGGGAAGCGAGATGCTTGCAGATTCGATTGTAACTTTGCACCGAATGCGATTCTTTCGATTGCTCCAACATATCGGACTCGTCATCGCTCCGGACATACTTAGCCTAAGTAGTTTCGAAGTCATAACTCTCCTTTCAGCCTTGCCACATTCGGAACTCGGAAGTAGTTCAATAGTCACTAAACATTTAAGTGCGGGCTTTAGGAATTGGTGCAATTGACGTCAATATATTAGCAGTTCAATACCGTCGTCGCACAAAGATTGAGATATTACTTCGTTTTCATGTTATTCAGAAGCTTTTAGTATAGGGTAATTCCAGGATAGATGCCCGGCTCGGATAGATGCCTCAAATTCAAAAACTATGATTTCCCGGCTTGTTTTTGCTGTCGTTGATATTGCCAAGCGAGGGACATCCCCGCACCTACCCGGTACCCCCCGCGAGGTAACCCTGACCCGTCGTGCATTCCATCTATACTCAATGAAAGATTTGGTGCGACGAAAAAATAGCAAATTTTTTTTCTACAACCTTTTTGAGGGGCTGGAACTTTTTACATGGTGACTAAATAATTTATATTTTGTATCTAAATGTTACAGTGGACTGTATATTAACACTAAAATCAGTTTTTTTTAGAATATTTATTGAATACACATTCCTGAATATAAAAGGCATCTATCCTCTACGAAAAGGATAGACGCCTCGATTTATTTTCTCCTATGTTTAACCATACAAAACAAATAATTCCCATTATTTTCAAACGATGTAACTACATTAGGGTATAGATGCATCAGGAAGGAAACTTATTTTGTGAGGCAGCTATACCCTAATATGATTATAAAGAAAATACACTTTTTACGAACATTTTTAATTAACGTCTGTGTTTAGATTTTACTTCCCATCACGAATACCTAATTTCAAACTGAAAAAGTGTTTTTTTATCAATGAGGCATGTATCCCATAACTGGTTTTGACGCATGGAGCACCTATCCGCTATAGGGCATCTATACTTCCAAAAATAGAGGTCTGGGAAAATCAATATAGATTAGTAAATATCAACAGTTATGTTTTATTTTTCCTTCAATGTGGTAGTCGAAAGACCAATCTATTAACATGTGTGACAATCATTCAGATCCATTAATTAAAATGGGAGATATGAAGCGTCTCCAAAAAGTATGGCAACTATCCTGGACTTACCCTACGTACCGTCCAGCTGGGTGCTCTATGAGCTCAGTTGAACTCTGCTGGCTGGAAATAAGAGCTAAGCATGTGAAGCGTAATTGAGTTTTATGCCGTGTCTGCAAGCGTATCTCGTATCGTATTTCGCGGTCAGTTTTAAAATAATACGCATTCATTTCCGAACTCGCAGACAACAGAGAACAACAGAGACAACTCGTAGAGAAACAGCTCGTAGGTACTTACGTGGAAAATATAAATATATTTTCTTGAAAAACGTATTTTGTCAGACAAGCTTTTATATAATAGTTAGTTGTACTGCCGTTATCTATTATTTGTCTCCATCATAATAATGGCTTCATAATAATATTGTATTGCCATCAGTATTAAAATATTATTCTATTTATTTGTAACATAAATGAGTTTATGAAGGATTTAAAAGACAATACAACATATTAAAACGATTGGAACTTTACGTTTGTAAATAAACACGTTATTAGGTTCATCGTATTGGAAATCAACTGTCTAATGCCAACGGCATTGCACGCTGCCAACTGGTAGTGAGCTTTAACACTTGGGAACCTTTAAGCTTGTAATAATCTTTAGGTGGGCCAATTGTTGTATATTGTAGCAGTGACTTAGCTTAAATCTTATACAACAAAAGAAAGTCGTGCTAGTTACACTTTTTGTAACTCAAAAACGACTGAACCGATTTGGCCGAAAATTGGTAGGAAGGTAGCTGAGAGCCAGGAGAAGGAGGTAGAAGGACTATTTATCCCGTTACCATGGGAAAAAAATGTAATCTTGGGAAAATCTATCTCATAAAATCGGGTTGTTCAGTTGACAGCTGTCACTCAGTTTGACAGCTGGGGTAGGTAGAGAGACAAAGGGAGAAGAAGAGGAAGAGAGATAGAATGCGAGGGAAAGAGACAAATATAGAGGGAGAGCGATAGAAGGCGAGGAAGCTTTTACAGATAACTTTTTTTTATTTTTTTTTAGAGACAATGACAGGACAACGTCTGTCACTGTCTCTATGTTGTAAACGATACAATTTCAGCTACGCCAAAATCTGATACGCAGATACAAAACGTAGATACGCGCCGCGTAGCGGCAGCTTTATTTGACTGTTTGGCGTGGAGGCGTTGAATGAATCACTCGTAGCCTTCGTAGCTCGTAGCTCCAACATTTCCTACACCAATTAACAAGTTATTTATTGGACACCCAAATGTTTATTATTTAATGATAGACCCAAATTGGGTTATGTTCTTTGATCGATTGCTTTTTTATTGGCTCCAATTCACACCTGTTTGTTTTGAGGTCGATGCTTGCTGGTGATTTATTGGCAAATATTCGATGTCGACATATGTTTTTAATTATTTTTTATGTGTTAGTATGAATATTTACTTGTTATAAAGCATATTTGGGTAAACAGAAATATATAAGCATCGTTTCATGAACAGACAACAATTTAAAAATGCAACGTAGAAACGAATCTAACCAGACTTTATCATAATGTGCGGAGACCACAGAATAAATTTAATAATCCGTACCAATACATGTGAAAATGTGTCTCCTTGTTTATTTTTATGTGTTCAATGTTCATGGCTAAACAGCTGCACTGACCTCGATACGGTTTGGTAGATTGAACCTTGGAAAAGGACATAGCCACAGGGTGGATACTCCATAAAAACGGCTGAATCGGACAAAAGACAAGCAAAATTGTATGGGAAGCGATAGCTTCGTCCGGGTTGATACTGTGTACTCAAAATAGGTCATCCAACACGTTTAAAATGTGCCATTTCTCTTTCATTTTCATATAGAGAGAGTGGCCCTTCTTCTAGGGTATTAATATTATTTATTCTATGGCATGGCCTAAGACACTTGCATAGTTTTGATCCCGATAATACGTAGTTCACACCGATGAAGCCACGGATAGTAGCGAGTATCACATAAACCCAAAGCAACACACCACACCGTGTCCGAGTTCACAACTCCACGGGGAGTATTTGCTAGAACGGAGAGGAATTAACTCGCCACCGGTACAGTTGTGTAATTAGGGATAACTTGTGCACTGGATATCTTTACTGCATTGTGCTAGGTTTATTGTTGAACTATTGCGGCTATACCAATTATTTATTATATTGCATAATAAAAGTAGAAACAAACCGCTTCGTGCCTTGAGGTGGAATGTCCAGTAATGTCCACCATGCGCGGTCTTCGTGTATTCACCGTTCTGCTGGGTGGTGTCAGAACATGTCAGATTACCTGACAGGCTATTCGATAACATCTGGGATTGCTCCGATGCACGAAGTAAAGGCATCCACACGTAACTTAAAAATACGCAGTACAAAAGAAGACAATAAATAACAACAACCGTAGGTATTTCTGATACAAATGCATACACGGTCAAAGTTTGCAGCTCCTCGCAGAACTAAGAGGCTTAACTTGCGCGGATGCTGTATTATTAATTTGTAATCTTATGAGGATAGTCGGCGAAGAAGTAGGTATTATGTAAGACAACTGATAATTAATACTATACTGAGACTGAAGTTTAGTTTTGAGGTGATGAAAAGAGAAAAGTATACTGTGTGTGTAACTGGATACACACACATATATATATATATGTATTTGGATATGTATAAATGTATATAAATGCAGTACAGAGAATTTTTATCTATACTTTTTACCCATAAACTACAGCAGATTGTTTTTTTAAATACTCCTATCGTATTTTCTATTTCGGTTATGAAACTTGTTCTAAGTTTCTAAGGTTGTTGTGGTATTGTTCTATTGGAACTATCTCGGACGTCCATCCAGTCAGTCATACCATATTACAGCTGAATCAAACAACTACAAAAGTTCAAAAGACTTGGTTAAGTTTAACTTCAAAGTTCTTTCAGCTTACTAGAAATCCGCAGCGCTTCAAAGCGCCAACCGAACCCGCCAAGAACAATATACTACGCAGACTGAGTGGACTACTATTTGAAACGCTAAGTACTGGAAATTTATTAATTTGCTCGATAAAACTTCCCTCCGTTCCGAGGTGTGGTGAGGTTGGAGGTAGAACGGTTTATAGTTACGTAAGGCGTGTCGAAGTTGACGATAGAGTTGAAGAAGTCGTTCTTTGTACTGAAATACCCACTAGCAGTCAAGTAAAGCTTATTTTCCGCACATTTAGAGGTCATGTTGCTTTGCTACATAGATTTGTTTTTTTTAGAAAATATGTAGATAGTTATTAATAAAAGCAATGCAGTTGCAAAAAGCTACTTCTCTCGGTTTATTACCCCAGTAAAAGTTCGATGTTATTGCCTATTTACAATAAATTATTTTATTTTGACTTTGACTTTGACCTGTTCGGTTCATTAAAGGCACAGACATTCTAGTACATTCTACCAAACCAAGCTCCATGTTTCAGCATCTCTGACAACGATGGTTACTCTCGCAATTATTTGCAGTTTCAGATAAACTTTGTATCAAGTTAAACTTTCGTCAAAGCATCTGCACTGAAACTTTTCTTATTCAACCCATTGGTACAATAGGAGGTGGGTTTACGAGTAATTTAACAATATATAAACAGTAAGGGTACTACAGACCATATGGTGGAATGACTGATTATAGCACGTGGGCAAAACCTTGTAGATAGAGCGAATATTTGAGTAGAGACCTCTATTAACATTTGCTGATATTTTGACAAAACCTCCACTCTCCTCTCAAGGGTACAAATAAAAATTGTTCTTAGAAACACTACCAATCATAACTTTGTTAATAGACTAAAGAACAAACGAAATGGCCATTGCAAAAATGTACCTACTTACTATTTTGAAGGCAATGGAATTTGATATTCGAAAAGAAATACAATGATCAATGAAATACAATGATCTTTTTCATATCCATTCTGCAACTTAAAATTTTCCCATAAGTTTCCATACTGTTTGCACAATTTTAAATGACTGCATGTACTTCAAACAGCTTTGAGGATAATGAGTGAGGCAGTCCTGGCGCTTTGTTATTATGAAATGCTGATGCGAAATGTAGATTCGTCTGCGTTTCGAGCAAGCGTGGCACATTCAAAAGCGTCTGTGCTAGATAAAGTTAATTTCTACTGAAACCCTGCAACATTTTAAAAAGATGGAAATCATCACGACAGTTTTCTAGAACTGCACCGTTTTTTTAGTTATTAATTTTGTAGTTGAAACTTGTATTTCGCAACGGCGCTTCAGCAAGATGTATTAAAATGTTTAATCATTTTTTTCTTTATCTTTGAGCCTTGTAGAAGGTGACTAATTTAAGATTAGTTTAATGGTCACAAAATGTAAAAAAAACTTAATATACTACACCAATAATAACCAGCCTTCAATAAACCCCATGTATTTGAACAACGTTATGTACATTTTGCACTTTGTTCCTGAAAACTTGCTGCAAAAAGAAACTTTCACAGAAAACTATTACGTACCTAATCATAATGTATAGGTACTTAATTAACTGTAAGACAGTGTGTTTCCTCAAAACGTAAGCAATGTTCCAAAAAACGAAGGTTATAAATCTACGATAAGAAACTATCTCTTATAATATAACACCCCATTTCCTAATTAAGAACTAAGGTAGTACAATGGAGAGTCTTATCACTCCAAGCCAATCTCAGACAACCTGCACGGTCAGGACACAAGAAAAAAAACCTAACCAACTTAAATATCAGAATGCATCCTACATCTTCCAACTGGGGCACAGACTGCAACTCGGTAACTGGAGCTGGCCGTTATTTGTCTTTTGCTCTAATTAACTAAAAACAAAGTTTCCCCCAAGTTTGTTCTACGTTCGGCTAGTTACTCAGGCTGACCACGTAGCGGGGAATTAAGGAGGTGTAACACGGGCTTTATAGTTGTAGAACTCATTTTCAAACCAGATCATGTGAGTTCCTTACTTAAATCTACTCGTGGGAAATGTATCATGGCTGCTAACAAAGGAGTTTGTTGATAAAAGGCTGCGTCCCTATGTTCCAATTCGTACACTGGCCGCTGGTACCTACTGTCATAGAAAAAAATACGAGTGGTTTCACGAGCAATGTATTGCGCCATGCGAAGTATCCGCCCGTTAGAGCTGACACACATAGAAACTATGGATAAAATTAGGGCTTCACTCTTTATATTGAATTTTATTCGCTTTTTAAGGCACTGTTTTTAGAAGTTATTAAACTTGCGCGTACTGACGCGGGTCTAATTCGCGCACAAACTAATATCAAAATATATAATTGCTTGACTTGGCGGGGGCACTGCCGTGCCCCCAGATTTTGACATACCTCGAAGTTTCGGCCGAGTTACAACGACCGACTGCACTGCTTTCCTATACGCCCCGTCCGTCGGCCGCATATAACGTCACAATATGTCGCTGTTACGCCACGGATTCTTTAGAAATACGAGTATCCTGCGTTGTGGCCTCTTTCACACGCTAATGTCGGCTCACATTCATTGCTTTATTTTTTTTTTATACTTCACAGAGTAGCATTTAGAGCCCTTATTTCATCACGCGGAGTTTAGACAGCCAGTGCGTTATTACCTACTTATTTGACTACGCGTCGATCGCGATAGCGAGACTTACTGCTGGTTTCTGAAACGTCAGTCAACTTTGACTACAGATTAATTATATTGCCATCCTTGTCATTTGGTTAGTGTCAGACAGAGACAACAATAGTTTTAATCTACTGTCAAAGCCAACAAACGTTCCAGAAACTGGGGGTAAATATGACCAGTCTAATAACCACTTTACTACTACCACCTCATCCTTTCTTAAGTGACGATGTGACAATAATTAATATTTAACAAGTCAAGTTAATCAAGTCAAGTTCTTACAACGTAATTAACCAACCGCAGAGTACTATTAATATTAATAATATTAACAAGACCGTTATAAGTTAAGCACGTAATTTCCTCAAATCTTATAGCTCGTTACTCATTTGATGTTGATTGGGTAGTTTTACCTTAATCTAACATAAAAGTTGTTTTTATTATAAATACTGAGGCAATAGCGAATAAAATATGTTGTAATTTTATTAAGATTTGAAAAAATAAAATAAACGTAGCCCTACACTACGATTTCTCGTGTCGTTTATAGACATATAATTTCACATACACATAACACCCAGACCAAAAACAAATATCTGTGGATCACACAAATATTTGTTCCGGGCGGGAATCGAACCCGCGCCACCAAGCGCAGCAGTCCGATTGCTCAGCCACTACGCAAACCGTGCCGTCAGTGGCGTCTGTGGGGTAATTGTGGACGCGGGTGAAATCGCGAGGCGTAGCTAGTGTCAGATACCTAATGCTAAGAAAAACTTTTCGTATAATTTTAGACACTAAAATTAAATCAAGATAAAACTCATTGGTAGCCAATAACTAGACATATTTATACAGTTCAGTACCCTGAAACCTTCAAGTCTCCTCAAAATATCTCACAAATCGTTACGAAAATTATTGGCAGTTAAAGAAAGAAATCTCATTAGTCGACCGATTGAGTACGTATCGAACAATTTTATTGTCCAAGTTAGAATATCGAACCTTTGTTCACAGTTTTGGTACAGATAGGAACTGCTAGATACCATTTGACGCAAAATTATTTGATGGTGTCAGCATCTACAAAGGCTTAAAAAACTTTATATAGGTATTCCAGAAGCCAATTGTATATAAAGTAAACCAAAGTAAAATCTCTTCGAAGTTTTTTAAACAGCGTACATAATTTCAAGCCTGCATCATCAGCAACGGACGTTGACATAGGCAGCGTATACAGTCATAATTTAAATTATTTTTCTACTCCATACTTTGTTTTGTAAGTAAAAATAATTTGCACAATACTGTCATAAAAAAAAAATCCCGGGACAAATAAATCCCAGCACTGGTTATCCTGTTAAAAGCTAACGAGGCACAATTAAGCGGGCGAGATTGTAAGTGCGCCTGCGACATAGAAATTGCAATATCGCTCGCAACGTAAGCACACGATTATGTGCTTGGTTAACAAAGACGTCGTGTTACTGGATGGGTCGTTAATTTGTACAGTATATATATACATTGTTTTGTACAGTATAGACATTTTATAGATAGGTTAAAGTTTGAAGATACAATCCAGTGTCGAGCTTTAGGAGAGGAATTTATAAGGTGTTTATCGAATAATGTAGCGCTGACCTTTTGTGCGTAGAGCCACGTGCCAAAGCCGTCGTTAAGCCATGCAGAAGTTCTGGCACCCAAAAACTTCTGGCATGGCTTAATGGCAGCTGTCAGACCGACGTCTTGAGGTGCCCTAGAAGCACGGAGCGACGATTATCATAGTCATAATCATAGTTGTAACCTTCTTTCGCTTTACTCTTTTTTATAATAATTATTATTATAGATAGATTAGTGGCATATCTAGGAATGAGTTCAAAAGCCAAGGGCATCATTTTAACTTATGAGTTTCGTATGTTAATTTATTGCAGTCGAGACGGTAGGCTAATTCTGCTATAAATTTTGGGGTGCTTGCCTCTATGGATGGATATTTAGAATGTTTTAGTGAGATATATGTGATTTAGTTAGGTACGTAAAATTACATACAGCTAGGTGCAGTTAATAATATTAAGGTAATAAATGTGGTGAAGGCTAATTAGAACTTGCCGCTGGGCACCGCTGTATATACTATAATTATATGTACATATAATATATATATTTAGTTATTTTTCCATAACATATGTTAATAGAACTTTAATATATCAGTTCGTGTAATTACTTTCAAAGCCCATATAGGTCTGCGTTACTATCCGTAGGCACCAAGGCTATAAAATATTTGTATTTTATGTCTGAAATTATTATTAGACTAAAATCTATTTTCACGGCAATTTTTTTTATTAAAGTTATACAAGCTATTCACAGATAACGCTTAAGATCTAGTGTAAACGTTAGGTTGGATGCTGTTATATAGTTTTAAATTCATTTTCATAAATTTACTACTTTCATGAACTAACCGAAGTAAAAGAACAATAATATACTTAAACGGACAATAATACGTAACTGCTAACTTTGTAAACTCGTGGGTACAAAATACGGGGACAATTTTAATAGTAGGTACTAGTACAGTTTTACAATATATTTCCGATGTGTTCCCAACGGGACGCCCGCACTGTTCGGAAGCAAAATAAAATTGAAACGAAGCGAGAGTGCGATATTACAAAATTTATGAAAAATTCAATTTTGCTCCACGTGTTTTTTTTTTATCTAACAAAAACGTGAGGTGTCCACTGGGCACGTGTCATAGCTACGGTTATGTTGACACGGCAATGTGATTTGACAGACGTAATACAAAAAGCAGAAAAAAATAGACAGCATTTTGTAGGCTTGTAAGACTTTGTGGAAGTAAAACCATTGCGTACAAATCGAAAAAACATACTGTCATTTATTTTAGAAAACGTCACATATAAATTATTTACTAGCTTCATAAATTTTGAATTTAGAATTTCTGAGCGGTCGTCTACAAAAAGTTTACCAAATACGAGTAGTTCCTACAACTTCGATGTTTCTATTTTCCACATATGGAAGAGAGTGTAGGTTAAGGAATAAGTACGTGGATAAAAGGGAAAATGATAGTGTTCAAAACCTAATTTGATTTAATAGAAGTAGGAATAACACAGCACTTTTATAAATCTGATTGTTATTTCATGTTGTATTCAGTATTATTTATTATTGATATTTTTAAATTCATACAAAATAGGCGGAGAAAAATAATTTACAAACATAAATAAAAACAAAGTGAGCCGTCAAAACTAAAATTATAATCTCAAAAGATGCGCAGATTTAAATCAAAAAGCACTTGAACACTTTTGAAATAGGTACGATTTTTATTTTCATCGTTTCATTTACAAAGCTGATGCTTTGTAAAATATTGAACTCTATAAATATAACTAGCCCAGGTGGGCGGGTGTCACTAGCCATTACGTATAAGATTGATGGTTCAGACTAGGCTATTTTCTCCTATATCTAGTTTGATTGATTATAAGATGGGCTATCTCTTAAATGAGCTTCTGAACAGTTTTTGTCTAGATTTTTAATCACGTGAACTTCAATCAACTCGATAGATTTTTGTTCTGAAATAATGGAAAAAAAAACCTTGTTACAATTTCATTACAATTCACTCACTAGTAACATAGTAGAACTCAAACCATAATCAATTAATTATTATATATCGTTTTCTTTTATGGTGTTATTAATTTGTTAATTAGTGTAAAAGTGCGATTTTATTGCCTATTTACATTATATGATTTGACTTTGACTTTATGTAATGTTGTATCTTAGTTGTATAGTATTTAGCTTATCTTTTACAGGAAATAATTTTTGAATGAATTAAATACATGCCAACAGCATGCAACACGTATAATATAGATTAAAAAATAGATTATCTTATAAAACAACTAATACTGCATGCCAGTAATCTTGATAAACCAACTAATAGGTTTGCTTAAGCACGAAACTCCAAGTTGGAATTTCTGGATCGTGACTGGAAAATCACGAGTACGGCTTACACCAATTAAACTAAATGAACACTTTGATAATCGCAACTTTCAAATCAAAATTATTGTTAAATTCAATTAAACTTCACTCCTTTGGTTACCTTTCAAACGATTCCCAGCTTAATCTCTTCGAGAATACAAGTCAATATTAGTTTGGAAGTAATCTTTCTTAGATATTATGTAAATAAAGACAGTGATTAAACTTAATTCAAATTATATAACACTCGTATTTATTATATTCTCATATTAGTTGTCGGTTTCTGTTTACCTAAAAATACAAATGGTTCTATATAAGACCAACATTAGGAAAATGCACTGCATTTGAAACTACTGCATTTGAATTTAACAGTTCGATAATTACAAGGCAGTTGTTTTCAAATTACAATGCAATCAAAACGTCAAGTAACAATAAATAGTTAAACGGCAAAAAACAGGTAACAAAAACAAGTAACACCTTACAAACATATAATTATACACATTTACGAGTATACCTACATATGTAAAAGGGGGATGTTATTCAGAAATCACGATCACTCGATACAATGTATACATATTGCATTACCTCCAACGAAATCACGCGAGCATCTGTACTGATTATTCGCAAATTTGTCGTCAGTTAAATTCCGATACAATTATTTACTAATTAGGCCTCTGAAATGGAACACGAGAATGTAAGTGGATATTACAAATCCATTATCAAACTAACATTTTCCGGATTACAACTAAAGCCATTAAAAGCTCATCTGAGTTTGCGAGGCCCCAATCTGTTTAGTGCGCTTATGTGACTTAAATTGGAAACACATACTGAGATTGTTCTTGGTATTTTCTCTACAATGTCTAATAAACATATTTTTTGGTTCAGACACTCAAAGGGCTGCGAATGTCGTCGGTTCGGTCTATCTCAACCGAAACGAAAGATTGGAAAGTAACCTGTTTAATGGCAAACTGTAGGTGTCTGTATTTGATCAACATAGTTCATTGAAATACACTAACACCTTTGTTCACTACGCACTAACACTCCAGGCTTAAAAAGTGTTTATAAAATAATTTTCCTGTGTAGACGGAATGTTAGAGATTCCTTCTATTCAGTTTTTAAATGTTTCTGGTCAGAAGACGCGTGCGCCTGTTTTTATTAAGTAACTTGAAATAGAAAGTACCATTTATTGTTTTAGAGTTTATGAAATAATAAATAATAATATTAATATTTATTTGCATAAAAAGAAGAATTTGAAGAAGAATAACATTTCCAAGAGGGAGTGTTTAAAATATAGTTATTGTTAATAGTATGAAAATAAGTTTCATGAAATTCTACGGACTACAGGTCTAGGCATAGAATAGATGTGGAAAGGCTAGAAAAATGATTGTTTTTATGTGGTGAGTATAATCAAAATGTTTATAAATACAAGGCAGCTAGAGATAATACAATAATTCTGCTGATAAATACCATTTTTGATCAATATAAGCGTGACATGAACTTCTGTTTTTAGGATTGCAATCGCCTTATTAGCTGGCATAGGGTCGTACATGATTGCAAACATCCCAGAGAAGCCCATTATACCAGAGGATACGCCACTACGGTCTGCTTTTTCACACAAAACGACGGACACAAAAGAAGAGCCCACAGATACCACAGAAGCAACAATCTCAGAGGTTTTACGTATTGGGTTTAAGCCGCCACCGACGGAGGCGCCTGCGCCACCGCGTCGGTCTATAAAATGGCCACGAGTACGCATGCACCCATTAAGTATTACGCAGCGTACAACTGTAACAATACCAACGGCTACCATTACTAATCCTGTTGTACCTGAATCAACTACTAATTTGGATCTCGAAGTGTTGTATTTCGAGAATACAGAAGAGAATCAGATAATGACTTTCGAAATCTGAATCATTAGTTACCTCTGAGCTACTAAATACGACAATACGTCCCACAAAAAGTACGAGTAAAAATGATATTATTTTACATAAAAAAAACTATAACGGAATAGGAACAGGAATTTGGTGGAAACTGTCTTCTAAAATTGACAAAATCCAATGAGAACGCAATTGCGGGTAGCAGACAAACATTTCGTTATGACTCTATCAAACTGGTCCGGTTTTACGATAATGCGGTAATGCGTCTCGCGAACTCTACACACAGGTGCGTTATATCGGCCTATATTGACGCACGATACTTGACACAGTCAACAACGTCGTTTGTTCTACCTTTTATTTTAACCTAGGAACGCATCACGCCGTGTTTTGTTTTGCGTCCGGTCAAGTATTGCAGAAACGCAATTTCGCACGAGTGAAAAGGTGAACGCGTGGGTCCGCATGCAAAAACGTGGCACTGCCACATTGTCGGCCGATACTAACGCATCAGTCTGATAGAGTGACCCACACAAATGATGTGGTGAGTCTCGTAGGTAGGTACAAATGCGATCACCAAACCCAAACAAACAGACGTGAGAGCGTCCAAAAACAGACATCGAACTCGAAAGCTTCTTCCGCTACTAATTCCAACCCTGAATACATACGGTGCAAACTATTCAGTGAACCCACTTTAAAATTGGTTGCTTAAAGGCACAGCTCCAAAAAGATCCTTTAACATTTTAAATAGCTTAGTTTGCATTAATATTCATTGATACGAGTATTTATCAAACTGTACCTGTTTCCGTAGATCAAGAGCGAGTGACGTTTATGGTCCCCATTTTAATCAGTGGTAATGGCTTATATGAATACTTAACAACACTATGTATCGAACTAAAATTACGCACTTCCAATAAATAATGCCGTGAAACACACAATGACGTGAGTGGTATAACTATTCTATCATATCATCATGTTCAGCAGTGGAAGTCTACCTTTAGTTTTAACTGATAATTATCAGATTGCTGGCTGAGAACGCCTAAAACTACAAGAATTCTGCCACATAGTGTAGGAAGAAGACAGGTGACTGGCGCCTTTTCGAAACTAGGACCACCGTGTCAGGTAGACCCTACATTATGCCCAACATTTAGTATTTTTTTATATTCTGTGGCCTAACGGAAATTTGATTTCAAGTCCAACTTCGGATACTTTCCTTTTTCTACGCAGACCAACGCTGATGAAGCTTGTATTATCTCAACCAATTAATCTTAGTTGTATAATAAAAATGTTATTCTTAAAATAAGTTTATAATATAAGCATTCTAAGTTTATATTGCCTTATAATAAGTTAACCTTAAGCGCCGCCAGCTCTGAATTTCTAGTTTCAAGGGAGATTTTCGTTTATTATTTCTCGGGTGGCGTCGAGTTTTCGGTATACGGTAAACTACGTACAAACTCGGCCATGTTTTGCATAATTAGATAAACCGTCCGTTAGGAGCAATGAATTTACGAGGGCATCAATGTATACGTAAATGTCTGTGCCTTGTCGGCCCCTACCCCTTTTAAAACAAGCCGTAACAAAGTAGACTTAGTACCTACCTACAGTGTTCAGCTTTGTGACAATGGAGATACATTTTGGTTTTATACTCATTTTGGTCAACGTGTTGCGATATTAATAGTATGCTGTAATGTTATGATGAGTTGTTTGATTAAACACAATTTGTATTTTTAACTTGTTACTAGAATCATTAAGCTATAATCTATTATTTCATGGTTTTGGTGCTGCGCTTCCAATCATATATTTTTTTTTACTGTACGTTTTCTTCGTGATAATAAATACTTACTTGACACTAGCAGCAGAGATGCATAAAATTCCAAACAATCATTGGCCGTTCAAGACCAACTTACTATAAGCCACCATAATAAAACCATGCGACGTGATGACAGAAAAAAACATAGTGAGAAACTTGGATTTTTTTTGTTAAAAAAATTGAGTGAACCCTTAATCTAGGGTTATTTTGTAATAACAGGCCAACCATTTGCGCCCGGCTGTGCTAACGACCACACATTTGTTTTACCACCCCACTAACTAGGTAGTTTGTATGAGGTAAGATCCATGACGTCGACAGAAGGCGAGCACTTTACGTGTATTTGCTAAAATGCCCCGTAAATTTGTCAAAAAACGTGTCAAAAAACGTTGTGTAACTGAATGCAAAGACGTTGGGTTTTGTCGTGTATATAACTGTTACTCTATGGTATTTTTTCATGGCGTTTTTACTCGGATGTAACCACAGACGGTGTTTTATGATTTAAATCCGTTCAATAAAATTTATTCTGTATCAAAATCCCTCAAATTGTCAAACTAAGAGCAAAAGGTACCTATACAAAAAAAACATTTGGTACCCAATAACATTATTAATAACCGTCTTATTTATTGAATTCTGGAATTTGATTGTCCGCATAATAACCTGCAAATACGCGATCTACCTTTTTGAACATTTTTATCGCAGGAGCTCCCTGGTAATAAAATTCGTTACAAATATCGAGTGTTTCTAAAAGTGTTTCCATAAAAGCACTCCAATAAAAGCGTCCCTATTCCTTACCGCTTAATTCCGGTCTATATATAATTTTCCGATGACGTCCGTCGTTTTATTCCCCAAACGGCAGAAAATATCGATGTTATTTCTTTGGCAATAATAAAGCGCAGATGTTAAATATTAATAACGCCATTATTCTGGCGTCCCAGCTCATTTTCTTCTGGCACGTCCAATCGTCCATTTTGTCACGGTTAGAGTCCATCAGTCATGACGCGACACGTTCCTTCGGATGTAGGATAATTGTGATGGTTTGTGGCGCTCAGGATGCTGTGGGAATTTGATTGTAAATGATCTACGTTGTACACGGATGTAATGGTGAGGTTTGCATGACAAATCGCATGTCGAATAGGCATGTATTTTATATATGAAAAAACTTTTGTGATCTTAGGTTATCCTAATGCTCAATCTAAATCCAAACGCTACGAAAATGTAGGTAGCTGTACTCTTAGCTAGTTCCAACTGTTATCATTTCTGTAAACCGTTTTATTTGCATAAAATCGCACTGCGCAAAACATTTGAATCAGTCAACCGTTCTAATCAAACGGTTGCATCGCCGTATTGACCTTCCTGTTCACAATCCTACCGATCCGTCCGACATCCGACACAATCAGCTGGTTGCATAGCGGGAGCCGTCTGTGTCTGCTGATACGTCCGTCTGTCCGCATTACTGCAGACTGACGCGGGCTTGTCACAGGCCAATTTGATTTACCGTCCGGCGTGTAGGTGTATGGCTTAGATTAATTCAGCTAAACTAATTCGTGTTTCATGGAATTAGCTTTTGGTATAGTGCAAATTGTGCAATTATTGAATAAACGGTGCGCCGAAAATGTGGCGTAATAGGACGTTGTTAAAGCTTTGATTGTTAAATAACGGGGGATTAATTTAACAGCATGCAGGCGGGTATTGTTGTCAGGTGATTTAATTTTAATAGGCTGAATTGGATGACAATCTCTACACAATGAATGACGCATCCGCCAATGTAGCGAATTTGCCAAAAGGATAAGTGGGCACTCAATTAAAATAAAACATCCATTGCCAGAGTTGCTATAAAGGAAGTGATTTAATTGTATACTTATTGTCGCCGCATAAATAATATTTGCCACGTCTCTAGAATGCCTCGACAGACAGGCTAAAGAGACTCGCACATCTATGAGCTTTGGCAGAGTAAAGAGTAACTTTAGATTCCCAGGATCACGTAGTGTACGTAATCCTCCCACTATCCAAAACAATTAAGGTAATACAATTAAATTGGATTCAGAATCATTATTTTTACCTTATCTTACTATCTTGTACTTTATAGAAAAATAATTATAGTCATAGATCAAATTATAGTCTAGAATTGGTCATAACTATGACAACTATTTTGACTACACCACCACATGAGCATGGTATGTGGGGGTTTGATGTCTTTGACAATTCAGTGGTTCTCTATGCGTAGCTTCTTAAACTGAAGTAAATTTACTGTTCAAATCCTCTTACATATAGATGCCAACAATATAAACTCTACACCAGTTCAAACGGAAACCCAGACCTGGTATACTGGGAGATTTCTCGAATCTCTCAGCATTCTCCTGTGGATAGACACTCAGCCAATACCTAACCATAACGTCTGAGATACTTTACCAGAAAGCGTTCTACGACTGTTTAGAACACAGACCGTTCTGCTAAATGCTCCCAGTAGTTTATTGAGCACGTGAGGTGAATTCAAGCAGTGGAAAATTCGCTTGCCAATTAACGACGGCCCGTCTGGTGCAATGTAATTAAACACAGTTGCGAAGGTGTCTTCAATAGTCAGACTTCCAGATGCAAACTTGCGCCTGTCATTGAATAATCATCACTAGGCCCAGAAATACAAAGGTTACCTTTCTTTGAAATGTCTGATGTCGTAAATCTGAGAAAAATTCTAAGGAGAAAGTACATTTCAATACATGGGAAATTTTATTTCTGTAGTCATTAAATTGTAACTTTATCGGAACAGCTGTAGTTAGATCAACATGACTAACTACATTGACTGATATAAAATGCAATGTCAAACATCATTATTCTATTCATCGCTATGCTGCACAATTTGCGGTGTACTTGAACTGTGTGCCTAGTAAGAGTTTTTCATGTTTATTTGTATGAAGATATTTCGTTCTTAAACGCGCCAGTTGGCGCACTGTACAGGATCTTCATACAAAGCTCACGATAACGCGTACTATATCGAGCGCGTAAACTTGCCGTAAACTTCACACTCAGGGCAGTGATTGTATCGTTTTTAGATACTGCTTTACATTGACCCTAGTCTGTTTGCTTGTAAACTCGAATGTTAATGTAATTAGCAAAAGAAATTGTTCTGGGTCAATCTTGTAATGAATTAAATATTTGTTCTGTTGCTTAGTGAGAATTTTCTTGATTGGATCTTGATTGTAAAGATCTGTTGAAATGAGCGCACACCTCTCTATTAGTTCTTTGATTGTTATTTTTGTTGTTTGTATTAAAATTTAAACTCGCCATCATCATAATTGCCTGCTTCTTTGGCTGTCCATACGATGTTATTAAGTAGTGTGCTTGCTTCATATAATCATCTTACATTTAAAGCTAGCAAGGGCGTGTTGGTCTTGTAGTAACAGTTGTAATAGAAGAGATGTCTACACCATAACGTTCTCAAACATTTATCGAAAGGTAGAATAATTGAAAAAAAATGAGAAGCCCTGTTATAATTACTGTACACCAAATAGAAATCGTACAACACCAAAGCGAAAAGGCAGTAAAATAGGTGGCTTTTAACTTACCTAGATATACATTTCTTTCAGACAACCTAGATGATGCTTATTGATGATTCTTGAAGTTGACCAAAATATATTTTGTTTGAAATAATATAAGGGCAAACCCCCAACAGATTCATTTGACGCGGCATTGCTATGAATCCGTAATAAACATTGCAAAGCTTTGTCTAGAAATCAAACGCGTATTCTTCTGCACGGTTGCCTTTATATTGGTAAATAATGTCTCCGCATCGTACACTGCAGTTTTGCTGCAGCAAATTCAACTTATTTCTACGTCAAGCACCCTCCGGTCTTCGCTGATATGAGATTGTTTTCTTTGTTAGTAAAATGTAGTGGAATGTGAATGTAATTATTTGTGGTGCATACATTAGTACAGGCAATCTTCTCTTATACATATATAAAAATCAATCGCTGTTCGTTAGTCTCGCTAAAACTCTAGAACGGCTGGACCGATTTGGCTAATTTTGGTCTTGAATTATTTGTGGAAGTCCAGGGAAGGTTTAAAAGGTGAATTTTATCACTATTCCACGCGGACGAAGTCGCGGGCACAGCTAGTTATTACATAAAATAATGTAGGTGTACTGCGACAAGGATCTTTTGGCGCGTGAGTGACATTAGTTAGTCATCCTCATCATGATTCTGGTCTGTCCAAATTTTAAATCCATTTGGTTTTAGAATACTGCAAAACTGGGCCTGTTGTTACATGTATAATCCGGAGGTCAGGGAATCGAACCCGCAACTCTCCGGTGAATGTATTACCTACCTAAGTTCAGCTAAGGTTGTTATAAAAATGAAAGTCTAAAAATAGGAATGCCCAAAAGAAATTGTTTATTTAATAATTGAATTTATACAATGAGAATGGAGGCCTCCAGTGAGACCTCAGTTCCGTGGAAGACGGGGTTTTATTACAGTAAAGATCTTATAATTTAAATACTCTCCTACCTATTCAGTGTGCCAATGGTTGCAATTTTGATATGAAAGGCCTAATCGGAGCCGGATAGCTCGCGGTTAAATTTAGATAAAAATTAGTACCAGGGTTGCTCTCGAGTAAGGCAGAAGGTTCGAGCGCCACCCAGCGTGGGCGCTGGGACCTTGTGGTTATATAGATGAAGGTACGAAGGTGGGATTGGTACTGTCCTGTACGGCACGCCGGCACGCAGAAGGAAGCGACGACCTGGCGGGCCTGGTACGCTCGCCGTTGAAGGTCGCAGGCCGACGGCGTCACGCCACTAGATGGAGGGCAGCGGGCGCTCACCGCACTCGAGGTTTTCCGCTCAAAATGGCGGTCCTCCAATGAACTGGGGGTCCTCCAACGAACTGGGGGTCCTCCAACGAACTGGGGGTCCTCCAACGACCCTGGAACGCGCCGTCCAAAAGACACGTTACAAGTTGTAAAATGACGAAAATCTCCTGCCGGGGCGGAGGCCCGGCATAGGAGGAAGAGGTTAAACAAGGTTAGGGCTGGAAGCCCTAAATGATTGAAAAGATTTGAAGTGATTTGGTACGCTTGACGACTCCGCGGTTTATGCACGCGGGCCGAATAACAAAAAAATGGCTCACCTTTAAATCAGGGTAAAAGAAGGCGTGACCTCGCGGCGGATCCGCGCCGGCCGCGTGGTCGAAAAGAAGGGCAGTCTTCGCCCTTTTGGAACCCGCGGGACGCACGTGGACCACGTGGAAACGTTCGTCGGGTTTGCTGTCGGCGGGCCTTCCCGTGCGCGGGAGTCGCTGCTGGAGCGCCGTCAAAGTGCGCGTGGTTTGCCGATGGAGCGCCGTCGAAACTTGGAACTCACTACGCGCACAACAATCCCACTCGGCACAAACCACGCACTAGCACAAGGGAGCCCTAAACACCGACAGCAAAACGACCGGGGCTCCGCGTAAATTCGGAAAAATAAAAAGGCTCGAGGTCCGTTGCGCGTCGGTTTTATACCCGTTGTGCTGGGAAAAAAATCGGTAGGACCTGAAGGGCGGGGCTGACATCTGCCGCACCAAACATCAACTGATATCGATTCTCAAATTTAGTCGATTATAATACTCGGCGGCAATCCAAAGATGGCAGACGCGCCCGCCGGAATTAACTTTAGTAGAGATCGATATCGGTATTTAGTCGAGTGGCGACATTTGCGCGACCGGGCGAAGCCAAACCAAAAGAAAAAGGAACGCGAACTGTCAACTTGTCGCCCGTCATCGGCGCGGTCAATCTGTCACCCGTCGTCGGCGCAGTCAATCTGTCACCGCTGAGTTTTCAAGCAAGACTCGTAAACAAAAGTAAAAAACAATCCCCGAAATTACAGGGGTGAGAAGGCCTTGTGGAAAGAATGACTATAAGTTAACATTTAAAGGGTGAGTGTGAAAAAACATACGTAACAACACCCCCTTCCCCGATAAGGATTTTATCGGGATAAAGCAAGAGAAAATCCTGAGCTGGACCCCAGCTCGAAACTACCCGATCCCCGAAGGTGAAGAGGACGTGCTCTAGTTCGAACCCGGACTCGTCGGATCGAAAAGCGTCGAGCGGGCTCCACGCCCATAAGCGTAGTTAACTACTCCAATCGTGAAGCTGCCTCACCACAGTAGGTGGAGGGCAACAGTTCACCTGAAAAGAACTCTCCGAAGCTTAAAAGAAACGAAACGGAAAACGACACTAAACCTGTTTGATCAATCGGAGCAAACAGAATGCCGATCACTATGTTTAGAATCTTGGCCTGTAAGAAAGAAAATGAAGAGGATAACAAATTTTAACTGAAACGAACAAACAATTCAAGAATGAATATTAACGCCATCTATCGGTTGACCGCGGGTGTTGTCATAGATAGATTGAAACTACGAATCGATGCTGTTTCGCTTTGAGATGGTTCCGGCGCACGCCGATAGGTGGAGCTGTTACGGAAAGGCCGACTAAAGATTAGCGAAAAGGCCGTCATAGTCCTAACGAAGATCTGCATTACCTTTGTCAAGAGTAACAACAAACTGCAAAGTATAACATGATAATTTAGTATTAATTTTGTAAACACCTATCCTCTGAAGTTATATCAAATAAATAATTACCGATGTAAGCTGAGCTGTTTATTTTAAATTTTATTGAATAAAGAATTTTAAAGGCATGAGCGAAGGGGAGCTTTCGTGTCGAGGCGCATGGATGTATGGTTACGTACGTAGGGGTGACTATGTTGACGAGTGGGTATAAATGCGGGATGGTGTTTAGACGTGTAAGTGTGGATCTGTTGATAGGGTGGTGTTACCGAGGATACATGAGTTCAATCATAATGCGTCCGATCGAGCCACGGAAGGGGTCTGTTTCTGCTCGTAAGACCTGTCCAAATCGGAACAGGTGAAGTTAAACTGAAGCCAGTAAATCAGAACCAGCATAATTCAAAACGTTAATATTTAGAAGATTATTATTTTCAAAATTTACGACGGTACCTTCCTATCCAGTAGTAAACTATATTTAAACCGGGCCGTACGCTCGGAACAGTCTCAAAACAATCCAGCTCAACAAAATCCTCACGAGAATAGTGATATCTAACGGTTGAAACGGTAGGGGAATCGACGGCGTAACGTATCGATTCGCGATCTTCAAGTTGTTCCACCGCTAACCGACAGAGGGCGCTAAAATAAAACGTTTACCTGGAATTTAAATAAGGGTGAGACTTGTTTACGGTCTCCTCCGGAACTCAGGAATGCAAAAAATAAATAATTACCTGCCAATGCGTCCCATACGGTTGAAATTAAAATTGAAATTAAAGTTGAAATTAAAGTTGAAATAACAGTTGAAATTAAAGTTTAAATTGCGGTAACTCCTATCGCGAAGCCCGTCTTGAAGATGTTTCTAGAGGAGAAACATGAAAAGGATGGTTCGATCTTGGTAGCTACGATCAGCCCATGCGGAACTGAATCGTAACGCCTATCAAACCAAAAGCGTGTTATAAGGTGCGGTAACTTCTATCGCGAAGCCCGTCTTGAAAATGTTTCTGTAAGAGAACCACAAAATAAAATCCTAGCATTGTAATTTTCAGAGGTAGTGATCTGTCCCGTCCATTCTGCCATAAAATACAAAAAATCCAGCGCAAAGCCCACAATTTCTGGGTCAGACCACGCCATGGTCAAAAAAGTAAAACCTAAAAAAGAAACAATTTCCGCGCTGAAAACACCTAAAAATTAAAAGGGGTCCCTCTTTGCCAATCCGAAAGCCGAGGTTATTTCTAAATGGAAAGCTTAGTTAAATTCTAAATAGGACCTAGGGCTATTTAATGTTTGTCGATCTGAAACAAAAGACCTACATTACCTAAGAGGAATTGTTTACAACGAAGGGGTTATGCATTGTGAGTGGTCATCATATTGTAGTATAAGGACAACCTAATATTTGGGTAGGAAAACTAGTTTAATGATTTCTTACCCCGTGGACTCAAGTTTAGGATGTTAATTACGATTTTAATTAATTAATGAACAACAAAGTTTTTTTTATTTTTTATTTTTTTTTAATTGAATTAATCCTGGCGTGAAGCGCTTGAAGGATGGTTTTATTGGTACAGTTTTGAATTTTAGTTGAAATTCGAAAGGAAGGAAAAGACCCGGTATCCAATGGCATTTATTGGCTCAAGTTGGGCACCGTTACACATATAAGGCTTGTTTTACAAGTTATGCACCGCTTGACATATAAGGCTTAGTTTTATAAGTTATGTACCGCTTGGAAAAAATAAATTTTGGTGATCTTCTAGAGAGAAGACTGAATCTGAACAGTTTAGATTTATTTTTGAAGGAAGAGAAAAGACCCGGTATCCAATGGCATTTATTGGCACAAGTTGGGTACCGTTACACATATAAGGCTTGTTTTACAAGTTATGCACCGCTTGACATATGAGGCTTAATTTTACAAGTTATGTACCGCTTGGAAAGAAGTAAATTTAGGAAGGGCAAAGCTAATAAAAAAAATTGGAAATTTACTGATGACAACTACTGACTACCAATAGAGGGGGGTTGGTAACATTCTAATGTATTTTAATTGGTAGAGGCAAAATTTTGATTCTAAAGGAAGGAAAAGACCCGGTACTCAATGGCATTTATTGGCACAAGTTGAGTACCGTTACACATATAAGGCTTGTTTTACAAGTTATGCACCGCTTGTCATATAAGGCTTTATGAAAGTTATGGACCGCTTGAAAGAAGTAATTTAGTTAGTAAAAGGTTTGTTGTCAAATACTATTAAAGGTTTGTTAATTAAATTGTTTGTTTCCCTATTCCCAAAGTTATAAATTGTTATGTTTTAATTTTGTCACCCCGAGCCAACGAGGAAGAAAGTCAATTGTTAAAAGAATTCTGTGAAAGAAAGTATACTTAATTTGAAATAAGCGAGGGGTTGATACCCCAGCGGCCGGAACCGAACGCGATGAAGCTTAACCTCGGTTACACAACCTAATTCAATGATGAAAACAATTATCCACTCACAACCATACCCCACTTAAAGTTGATAATGAAAAAGAAACAATTCTTTGTCCCAGTATGCAAAATAAGCATAAACAAGACGCTCAACTAAGCTCACAGATTTCAAATGAGCCAAAAAGAGTAGCTCATCTTGAAAAAAAAATAGAAACCTCGAGAAGAACTCGAATCGACCTGTGAAGACCCTAAAAAGAGGTAGAAAAGAGAAAAAGTAAAAAGGGGAAGGCTTGGAAGAATGTGAAAAAGGAAAGGAAACGGTCACCTTGGCTTCACTCATCCCGGGGTGGGGCTGAATGACAGAATGTCCTACGGTGTCAAATGAAAGAAAATTGACACCATAGAAAAAAGAGCGAGAAAACGCTAAAGGCCAGTGTGACTCGTTACCAAAACAGGGTTGAAGCTCGCACCGCAAAATCCGAAAAAATCTGCCGGTCCGAAAACTGAAAAATAAAAGTACCCGAACCCAGCAAACCGGAAAAAACGTCCCTCTCCAATAGAGACAAAAGGTGGGGCGAAGCTTTTCAAAAACCCCTGCTTTCCAAAAACAAACCAAAATTCAAGCCTCCTCAATCCGTGAAAAAATAAAACGTTGGAAAAATCTAATAATGTCCCAAAAATAGACCAAAAGGGGGTGGCAAAAGGTTTGAAATGACAAAACAGACTCACTACTTGTAATGGAAAGAAAAAATTATTTTTGAAAACAAAAAGAAAACAGGAAATTGTCCAAATCCAAGGTACCTACCTACTAAAATGATTACTCCAACTGAAAACTTCATAAACCATTCTATAACCATTCAAAATTAAATAGAATTGTCAACATTCAACAAACAACAAAAAAAAATTACCCAATAGAGGCGAAATTGTAAACATTGAATTTGTAAAAAGAATTGCATCAATGAAATTATAAAAGTCAACATTCAATAATATCTATAATAAAAATCAACCATGCATTACAACTGTCTAAATAATTGCATAATGTAAGATAATGGAATTAATGCACCGTTATGAATGAATTGGATTATGCAATTTAATATTTGAATTATTCCTAATCGACCACCAGATACTAGTACTGCAACCCCAGTTCATAGCTGCGGAGCCCATGGCAATATGGTGCTCCATTGTGAAAAGTGAACTTAAATGTATATACTGCGACTACACCGTTGGCACAATGTTAACAATGATTAAAATAATAAATGTGTCTAAGGTATAGATTCTAAAACAAATTGCAAATACACCCTAGTACACAATAGCACAATAGAATTGTCACAGCAATAAATGTAAATAGTAAAACCACAAGTAAAAGTTAAGTTTCTAAAAGGTTAGTACAAAAAGAAAAAAAATTTGCCTTTCCTTCCTCGGTGCAGAAGGCACTGTGGTTGGATCTCGAGAGCAAAAGGTTCCCTGTTCGTGGCGCCACTGTTTCATGTATAATCCGGAGGTCAGGGAATCGAACCCGCAACTCTCCGGTGAATGTATTACCTACCTAAGTTCAGCTAAGGTTGTTATAAAAATGAAAGTCTAAAAATAGGAATGCCCAAAAGAAATTGTTTATTAAAATAATTGAATTTATACAATGAGAATGGAGGCCTCCAGTGAGACCTCAGTTCCGTGGAAGACGGGGTTTTATTACAGTAAAGATCTTATAATTTAAATACTCTCCTACCTATTCAGTGTGCCAATGGTTGCAATTTTGATATGAAAGGCCTAATCGGAGCCGGATAGCTCGCGGTTAAATTTAGATAAAAATTAGTACCAGGGTTGCTCTCGAGTAAGGCAGAAGGTTCGAGCGCCACCCAGCGTGGGCGCTGGGACCTTGTGGTTATATAGATGAAGGTACGAAGGTGGGATTGGTACTGTCCTGTACGGCACGCCGGCACGCAGAAGGAAGCGACGACCTGGCGGGCCTGGTACGCTCGCCGTTGAAGGTCGCAGGCCGACGGCGTCACGCCACTAGATGGAGGGCAGCGGGCGCTCACCGCACTCGAGGTTTTCCGCTCAAAATGGCGGTCCTCCAATGAACTGGGGGTCCTCCAACGAACTGGGGGTCCTCCAACGAACTGGGGGTCCTCCAACGACCCTGGAACGCGCCGTCCAAAAGACACGTTACAAGTTGTAAAATGACGAAAATCTCCTGCCGGGGCGGAGGCCCGGCATAGGAGGAAGAGGTTAAACAAGGTTAGGGCTGGAAGCCCTAAATGATTGAAAAGATTTGAAGTGATTTGGTACGCTTGACGACTCCGCGGTTTATGCACGCGGGCCGAATAACAAAAAAATGGCTCACCTTTAAATCAGGGTAAAAGAAGGCGTGACCTCGCGGCGGATCCGCGCCGGCCGCGTGGTCGAAAAGAAGGGCAGTCTTCGCCCTTTTGGAACCCGCGGGACGCACGTGGACCACGTGGAAACGTTCGTCGGGTTTGCTGTCGGCGGGCCTTCCCGTGCGCGGGAGTCGCTGCTGGAGCGCCGTCAAAGTGCGCGTGGTTTGCCGATGGAGCGCCGTCGAAACTTGGAACTCACTACGCGCACAACAATCCCACTCGGCACAAACCACGCACTAGCACAAGGGAGCCCTAAACACCGACAGCAAAACGACCGGGGCTCCGCGTAAATTCGGAAAAATAAAAAGGCTCGAGGTCCGTTGCGCGTCGGTTTTATACCCGTTGTGCTGGGAAAAAAATCGGTAGGACCTGAAGGGCGGGGCTGACATCTGCCGCACCAAACATCAACTGATATCGATTCTCAAATTTAGTCGATTATAATACTCGGCGGCAATCCAAAGATGGCAGACGCGCCCGCCGGAATTAACTTTAGTAGAGATCGATATCGGTATTTAGTCGAGTGGCGACATTTGCGCGACCGGGCGAAGCCAAACCAAAAGAAAAAGGAACGCGAACTGTCAACTTGTCGCCCGTCATCGGCGCGGTCAATCTGTCACCCGTCGTCGGCGCAGTCAATCTGTCACCGCTGAGTTTTCAAGCAAGACTCGTAAACAAAAGTAAAAAACAATCCCCGAAATTACAGGGGTGAGAAGGCCTTGTGGAAAGAATGACTATAAGTTAACATTTAAAGGGTGAGTGTGAAAAAACATACGTAACAACACCCCCTTCCCCGATAAGGATTTTATCGGGATAAAGCAAGAGAAAATCCTGAGCTGGACCCCAGCTCGAAACTACCCGATCCCCGAAGGTGAAGAGGACGTGCTCTAGTTCGAACCCGGACTCGTCGGATCGAAAAGCGTCGAGCGGGCTCCACGCCCATAAGCGTAGTTAACTACTCCAATCGTGAAGCTGCCTCACCACAGTAGGTGGAGGGCAACAGTTCACCTGAAAAGAACTCTCCGAAGCTTAAAAGAAACGAAACGGAAAACGACACTAAACCTGTTTGATCAATCGGAGCAAACAGAATGCCGATCACTATGTTTAGAATCTTGGCCTGTAAGAAAGAAAATGAAGAGGATAACAAATTTTAACTGAAACGAACAAACAATTCAAGAATGAATATTAACGCCATCTATCGGTTGACCGCGGGTGTTGTCATAGATAGATTGAAACTACGAATCGATGCTGTTTCGCTTTGAGATGGTTCCGGCGCACGCCGATAGGTGGAGCTGTTACGGAAAGGCCGACTAAAGATTAGCGAAAAGGCCGTCATAGTCCTAACGAAGATCTGCATTACCTTTGTCAAGAGTAACAACAAACTGCAAAGTATAACATGATAATTTAGTATTAATTTTGTAAACACCTATCCTCTGAAGTTATATCAAATAAATAATTACCGATGTAAGCTGAGCTGTTTATTTTAAATTTTATTGAATAAAGAATTTTAAAGGCATGAGCGAAGGGGAGCTTTCGTGTCGAGGCGCATGGATGTATGGTTACGTACGTAGGGGTGACTATGTTGACGAGTGGGTATAAATGCGGGATGGTGTTTAGACGTGTAAGTGTGGATCTGTTGATAGGGTGGTGTTACCGAGGATACATGAGTTCAATCATAATGCGTCCGATCGAGCCACGGAAGGGGTCTGTTTCTGCTCGTAAGACCTGTCCAAATCGGAACAGGTGAAGTTAAACTGAAGCCAGTAAATCAGAACCAGCATAATTCAAAACGTTAATATTTAGAAGATTATTATTTTCAAAATTTACGACGGTACCTTCCTATCCAGTAGTAAACTATATTTAAACCGGGCCGTACGCTCGGAACAGTCTCAAAACAATCCAGCTCAACAAAATCCTCACGAGAATAGTGATATCTAACGGTTGAAACGGTAGGGGAATCGACGGCGTAACGTATCGATTCGCGATCTTCAAGTTGTTCCACCGCTAACCGACAGAGGGCGCTAAAATAAAACGTTTACCTGGAATTTAAATAAGGGTGAGACTTGTTTACGGTCTCCTCCGGAACTCAGGAATGCAAAAAATAAATAATTACCTGCCAATGCGTCCCATACGGTTGAAATTAAAATTGAAATTAAAGTTGAAATTAAAGTTGAAATAACAGTTGAAATTAAAGTTTAAATTGCGGTAACTCCTATCGCGAAGCCCGTCTTGAAGATGTTTCTAGAGGAGAAACATGAAAAGGATGGTTCGATCTTGGTAGCTACGATCAGCCCATGCGGAACTGAATCGTAACGCCTATCAAACCAAAAGCGTGTTATAAGGTGCGGTAACTTCTATCGCGAAGCCCGTCTTGAAAATGTTTCTGTAAGAGAACCACAAAATAAAATCCTAGCATTGTAATTTTCAGAGGTAGTGATCTGTCCCGTCCATTCTGCCATAAAATACAAAAAATCCAGCGCAAAGCCCACAATTTCTGGGTCAGACCACGCCATGGTCAAAAAAGTAAAACCTAAAAAAGAAACAATTTCCGCGCTGAAAACACCTAAAAATTAAAAGGGGTCCCTCTTTGCCAATCCGAAAGCCGAGGTTATTTCTAAATGGAAAGCTTAGTTAAATTCTAAATAGGACCTAGGGCTATTTAATGTTTGTCGATCTGAAACAAAAGACCTACATTACCTAAGAGGAATTGTTTACAACGAAGGGGTTATGCATTGTGAGTGGTCATCATATTGTAGTATAAGGACAACCTAATATTTGGGTAGGAAAACTAGTTTAATGATTTCTTACCCCGTGGACTCAAGTTTAGGATGTTAATTACGATTTTAATTAATTAATGAACAACAAAGTTTTTTTTATTTTTTATTTTTTTTTAATTGAATTAATCCTGGCGTGAAGCGCTTGAAGGATGGTTTTATTGGTACAGTTTTGAATTTTAGTTGAAATTCGAAAGGAAGGAAAAGACCCGGTATCCAATGGCATTTATTGGCTCAAGTTGGGCACCGTTACACATATAAGGCTTGTTTTACAAGTTATGCACCGCTTGACATATAAGGCTTAGTTTTATAAGTTATGTACCGCTTGGAAAAAATAAATTTTGGTGATCTTCTAGAGAGAAGACTGAATCTGAACAGTTTAGATTTATTTTTGAAGGAAGAGAAAAGACCCGGTATCCAATGGCATTTATTGGCACAAGTTGGGTACCGTTACACATATAAGGCTTGTTTTACAAGTTATGCACCGCTTGACATATGAGGCTTAATTTTACAAGTTATGTACCGCTTGGAAAGAAGTAAATTTAGGAAGGGCAAAGCTAATAAAAAAAATTGGAAATTTACTGATGACAACTACTGACTACCAATAGAGGGGGGTTGGTAACATTCTAATGTATTTTAATTGGTAGAGGCAAAATTTTGATTCTAAAGGAAGGAAAAGACCCGGTACTCAATGGCATTTATTGGCACAAGTTGAGTACCGTTACACATATAAGGCTTGTTTTACAAGTTATGCACCGCTTGTCATATAAGGCTTTATGAAAGTTATGGACCGCTTGAAAGAAGTAATTTAGTTAGTAAAAGGTTTGTTGTCAAATACTATTAAAGGTTTGTTAATTAAATTGTTTGTTTCCCTATTCCCAAAGTTATAAATTGTTATGTTTTAATTTTGTCACCCCGAGCCAACGAGGAAGAAAGTCAATTGTTAAAAGAATTCTGTGAAAGAAAGTATACTTAATTTGAAATAAGCGAGGGGTTGATACCCCAGCGGCCGGAACCGAACGCGATGAAGCTTAACCTCGGTTACACAACCTAATTCAATGATGAAAACAATTATCCACTCACAACCATACCCCACTTAAAGTTGATAATGAAAAAGAAACAATTCTTTGTCCCAGTATGCAAAATAAGCATAAACAAGACGCTCAACTAAGCTCACAGATTTCAAATGAGCCAAAAAGAGTAGCTCATCTTGAAAAAAAAATAGAAACCTCGAGAAGAACTCGAATCGACCTGTGAAGACCCTAAAAAGAGGTAGAAAAGAGAAAAAGTAAAAAGGGGAAGGCTTGGAAGAATGTGAAAAAGGAAAGGAAACGGTCACCTTGGCTTCACTCATCCCGGGGTGGGGCTGAATGACAGAATGTCCTACGGTGTCAAATGAAAGAAAATTGACACCATAGAAAAAAGAGCGAGAAAACGCTAAAGGCCAGTGTGACTCGTTACCAAAACAGGGTTGAAGCTCGCACCGCAAAATCCGAAAAAATCTGCCGGTCCGAAAACTGAAAAATAAAAGTACCCGAACCCAGCAAACCGGAAAAAACGTCCCTCTCCAATAGAGACAAAAGGTGGGGCGAAGCTTTTCAAAAACCCCTGCTTTCCAAAAACAAACCAAAATTCAAGCCTCCTCAATCCGTGAAAAAATAAAACGTTGGAAAAATCTAATAATGTCCCAAAAATAGACCAAAAGGGGGTGGCAAAAGGTTTGAAATGACAAAACAGACTCACTACTTGTAATGGAAAGAAAAAATTATTTTTGAAAACAAAAAGAAAACAGGAAATTGTCCAAATCCAAGGTACCTACCTACTAAAATGATTACTCCAACTGAAAACTTCATAAACCATTCTATAACCATTCAAAATTAAATAGAATTGTCAACATTCAACAAACAACAAAAAAAAATTACCCAATAGAGGCGAAATTGTAAACATTGAATTTGTAAAAAGAATTGCATCAATGAAATTATAAAAGTCAACATTCAATAATATCTATAATAAAAATCAACCATGCATTACAACTGTCTAAATAATTGCATAATGTAAGATAATGGAATTAATGCACCGTTATGAATGAATTGGATTATGCAATTTAATATTTGAATTATTCCTAATCGACCACCAGATACTAGTACTGCAACCCCAGTTCATAGCTGCGGAGCCCATGGCAATATGGTGCTCCATTGTGAAAAGTGAACTTAAATGTATATACTGCGACTACACCGTTGGCACAATGTTAACAATGATTAAAATAATAAATGTGTCTAAGGTATAGATTCTAAAACAAATTGCAAATACACCCTAGTACACAATAGCACAATAGAATTGTCACAGCAATAAATGTAAATAGTAAAACCACAAGTAAAAGTTAAGTTTCTAAAAGGTTAGTACAAAAAGAAAAAAAATTTGCCTTTCCTTCCTCGGTGCAGAAGGCACTGTGGTTGGATCTCGAGAGCAAAAGGTTCCCTGTTCGTGGCGCCACTGTTTCATGTATAATCCGGAGGTCAGGGAATCGAACCCGCAACTCTCCGGTGAATGTATTACCTACCTAAGTTCAGCTAAGGTTGTTATAAAAATGAAAGTCTAAAAATAGGAATGCCCAAAAGAAATTGTTTATTAAAATAATTGAATTTATACAATGAGAATGGAGGCCTCCAGTGAGACCTCAGTTCCGTGGAAGACGGGGTTTTATTACAGTAAAGATCTTATAATTTAAATACTCTCCTACCTATTCAGTGTGCCAATGGTTGCAATTTTGATATGAAAGGCCTAATCGGAGCCGGATAGCTCGCGGTTAAATTTAGATAAAAATTAGTACCAGGGTTGCTCTCGAGTAAGGCAGAAGGTTCGAGCGCCACCCAGCGTGGGCGCTGGGACCTTGTGGTTATATAGATGAAGGTACGAAGGTGGGATTGGTACTGTCCTGTACGGCACGCCGGCACGCAGAAGGAAGCGACGACCTGGCGGGCCTGGTACGCTCGCCGTTGAAGGTCGCAGGCCGACGGCGTCACGCCACTAGATGGAGGGCAGCGGGCGCTCACCGCACTCGAGGTTTTCCGCTCAAAATGGCGGTCCTCCAATGAACTGGGGGTCCTCCAACGAACTGGGGGTCCTCCAACGAACTGGGGGTCCTCCAACGACCCTGGAACGCGCCGTCCAAAAGACACGTTACAAGTTGTAAAATGACGAAAATCTCCTGCCGGGGCGGAGGCCCGGCATAGGAGGAAGAGGTTAAACAAGGTTAGGGCTGGAAGCCCTAAATGATTGAAAAGATTTGAAGTGATTTGGTACGCTTGACGACTCCGCGGTTTATGCACGCGGGCCGAATAACAAAAAAATGGCTCACCTTTAAATCAGGGTAAAAGAAGGCGTGACCTCGCGGCGGATCCGCGCCGGCCGCGTGGTCGAAAAGAAGGGCAGTCTTCGCCCTTTTGGAACCCGCGGGACGCACGTGGACCACGTGGAAACGTTCGTCGGGTTTGCTGTCGGCGGGCCTTCCCGTGCGCGGGAGTCGCTGCTGGAGCGCCGTCAAAGTGCGCGTGGTTTGCCGATGGAGCGCCGTCGAAACTTGGAACTCACTACGCGCACAACAATCCCACTCGGCACAAACCACGCACTAGCACAAGGGAGCCCTAAACACCGACAGCAAAACGACCGGGGCTCCGCGTAAATTCGGAAAAATAAAAAGGCTCGAGGTCCGTTGCGCGTCGGTTTTATACCCGTTGTGCTGGGAAAAAAATCGGTAGGACCTGAAGGGCGGGGCTGACATCTGCCGCACCAAACATCAACTGATATCGATTCTCAAATTTAGTCGATTATAATACTCGGCGGCAATCCAAAGATGGCAGACGCGCCCGCCGGAATTAACTTTAGTAGAGATCGATATCGGTATTTAGTCGAGTGGCGACATTTGCGCGACCGGGCGAAGCCAAACCAAAAGAAAAAGGAACGCGAACTGTCAACTTGTCGCCCGTCATCGGCGCGGTCAATCTGTCACCCGTCGTCGGCGCAGTCAATCTGTCACCGCTGAGTTTTCAAGCAAGACTCGTAAACAAAAGTAAAAAACAATCCCCGAAATTACAGGGGTGAGAAGGCCTTGTGGAAAGAATGACTATAAGTTAACATTTAAAGGGTGAGTGTGAAAAAACATACGTAACACTGTAATTAAGTCTGACAACTTACCCCAAATATTTTTTGGGTTACCTATGTCAAATAAATACCCTTAGGGTAATACTATTTGAATTAAGTTCGTTAAATATAATAGAAAGATTTTCGGATTTATATCATCTAGTTTAAAAAGTTAACTAAGTTAGTTTAAAAGGCTATGAGTATCATCCCAATGTCATACAATATAATCATTTAATAGTATTATATTTTTTATGTTATTCCAGAGATTATTATAGCAATAAACATTTATTTTACTAACAAGTTTACACGGTGTATTCATTTTATTATTCCCTCCACGCACTTATCAGCACAATTGAATACTTTATATTCATTGTTTGCAATAATATTATTCAGATGTACAGAAACTTTACTTGAAATTCTTATCGAATATTCTTACGTGACCAAAGTTGTAATACAATTGCATTAGTCATTATTTTGTTTTAGAATTGGAAAGTAGTGATATACTGATTTGATGTTGTTAAGGTAATATTTAATCATGGTATTCGTTTTATCTATATATTCTTAAATATTCACATCAAAAAACCAGTCCCATGGTGTCCAATGAAAATGAGCTTTATGGTGTTCAACCCTACAGGCATTCCGCGACTAAATTGCAAAGCCTAAATTTTTCCGCGAGGGTGGAATTACAAAATCCTTTCGTGGCAAAAAGTTTAAATGGGCACTTAATGCGATTGGGTTCAAAGAATCCGTGCTAATGTTAAACGGAATCCGGACAATCTCGGAGCTTCAATAAGTTCCGGACGTTTTCATGCTTTAATACTTTGGCATTCCGGACGTACGCGAAAAGATTTTATTGCTGGCCTTTAGGAAATTCTTAATAAGTTTCACTTTCTTTGGAATAAACAACAAGTTTGCTGTAATGGTATAAGGGATGATGAATTACTTGAAGAGAAATCAGGATAACAAGGACTGGGAATTTTGAGGGGTACTGATATGTTATTTTTATCAGAACCCAATGCAAATCTATAGCTACATATTATAGGTACTTTACAAAAAAAATTATAGGACATACAAGTTTGAAAGTAGGTATAAATCCAGGCTTTGGTGAAAAACTGCTTTTATGTATACATTTTATTTTTATATATACATTGTGATATACAGATTACAATAAGTAAATATGTACATATTATGCACAGTTGTACAGACTTCTTTATTAAAAAATCATCGTAAACGAAGTTGTTGGTAATATTGTAGTCTAATAATAAATAAAAACAATAATATAAGGTCAATAAGAAAAGCAAATTCGAATATACATATAGAACAGAATAGCATAGAAACCAAGCTACGGACTAAAACAACTATTTGCAGTTGTAACTTGTATCGTGATAATTTAATGTCGTACTGTATCAAAGCTTAGCTTAATTGGACGGGCATTGACCGGTATTTAAGGCGCTAATATAGGAGCGATTCATGTATTTTAGAAGATGAAAGTTACCTGGCCGGGCCGCGCGCCACGCTGGCTCCGCGCTCACGGCAAGTCGAAAACGCTAATTCATAATTATTATACTCTTACTAACGGCATCACGTGGCCTTAGCACAGATTACTAGATAGTTACTACGTAGGCTTTAGTCTGAAGCATTCAATTATTTCGACACTGTAATGACATGTCAGATTGGCCGAGCGGTCTGAGATGCTACGTTCCGTTCCTAAAGACGTAGTTTCGAAGTTTCGAAACCTGCTGCCGGGAAACTTTTTGTGTATGATTTTTGTTTTGGTGTATGTATATAAGTAGTTTGTTACAATGAAAAATAAACATAATCTATAGTAGGTAAATAATGTATTAATTAAATGTTTTATCTTTGTTGGCGTACGCACCAAGCACCAACATTACCGCCAGCATTACATAAATTATTACCTCCTTGACTATAATCCTATCAAATTTAGAATGCCGCACGAATTATTGGAGTCACACCTAAATAAGTTGTATTAAATTTATTTAGTGTTGGTCCTTTCTGGTATGCGCGTTTGTCAAGTCCATTTGATACATCCTCTTTAGTCCACTTCCATAATTTTCTTTTTGATAGGTATATATTTTTACAATGACAATGACGGAGTAAAAGATTTGTGCATTTAGCCAGTGTCAGGCATCCGTACTAAGATCATATAAATGCGAAACTGTGTGTGTGTTTGTTGGTTTTTTTTTTTAGTTTTTGCCATCCTTTCACGTCTAAACGGCTGAATCGATCTTGATCAAGATTGGACCTATGAGATGGGTATAGGCTATTTTTCGTCAGAAAAAATAGGGATCTTAGAATCCAAATAAATAGGAGTTTAAAATTTATATGGGCAATTCATAATTTCTCAAGTAGGTGATCTGACACTTCATTATTTTAGGCTCTTGATAAAATATAAAGGTTAAGACTAAGGATAGGGAAAAGGAAAGGGACAGGGATAGGGATAGAGATACAAAGACTTCAATATTTATTTTCTAAACAGTTGTTTTTTCATATACGGATGAAGTCGCGCGTAAAAGCTAGTTTCAGTAAAGTTTACTGAATCGTGGCTATGACTGTAAATTTACTTTACCACGAGGTTGTGAAAATATGGAATACTAGCTGTTACCCGCGACTTCGTCTGCATTTAAATCGAATCCAGCTAGTAAGAACACAATATGCGTGAACTTTGTATGCTATTGTAAATCAATCGGGCACGTCACGTCTCTGTCAATATCTCTAAAACATCTCTATCTTCCTATTTCCTCATCGCTTTTTTCCCCAACTCCCAATATTTCATCTCCCATCCCTCATCAATCTCCGATCTCCCATCTCCTCATCTCTCCAGCTGCTGCTCTCCATCTCCCCATCTCCCCAGGTCCTCATCTTTCCTTCTCCCATATACCTACCAAATTTCATTTTCATTTTTGTTGTCTCTCTTTACCTAATTTCATCGAAATCTGTCCAGCCGTTTAGCCATAAAAAGTAACAAACAAACAAACATACAAATAAACAGACAAACAGAGAAACAGAGTTACTTTCGAATTTACAGTATAATATTTGACAATGACTAAATGCACAAATCGTGCGAAGCAAAAACATTGAAAAAACTCTGAGCAGAAAGATTACTGGAAGTGTGCTAAAAATAAAACGTCAGAATATGCATCCGCCAGATCCGCCATTATGGAAAACGGAAGTTCACTACATCTTCATTTTAATATACAATCATAATCTGCTCCTTTGATTAACTCCAAACTATCATAAGAAATCCCAGTTTTATTTAAGTGAACAATCTAAAAATGCGTTTTTGCTGCTAATTTCAGTTACAGGTGGTGCAAGAATAGTCATATTAGCCATTATTCTTTACACACAATGGAGAATAAATACAAAGTATTATAGGTTATAATAAAAGTTTAGTAATCGTCGAAGGAAGTCATTTACGGCAACTAAGTAAATAAACCAGTTGTATACCATGTAGAGATTCTGTTTGCATTATTTTTTTGGAGAACAAACAGTAAATTCGACGAGAAAATTTTGAGGAACAGCGACATACGTCCTCTCTCTGAAACGCCGTAGCGGGTACTGAGTCGCCTAGTACGCGCTCAAACTGATCATATTCTCGTCGTTTTTATTAATTTAGAAGAACGGAATCGATTCAGTTCATTGGAAAATTCAAATTTCATTGGAAAATAAAATTGCCTTTTTTATGGTTCCAAAAAATATGATAGTTGTCGCTGAAAATGTTGAGCATTATGTGACGAAAGATTTTTTTCGGGTCTTTTCTCGTGAATTTTTTTCTCAAGATACTAGACAACTTTAGTCCAATATTATTGATTTATTAGCTAACTGAAACACTTGGCTATACACTGTATTTTTTCTGGCTTATAAATATTTGTAATTACGGCTTAACTTTTTGACAAAAAACCGCCCATTTTACGGAAGCTCGCTGCCTACAGGTCCTTAAAAAACAATGTGAAATAATCACTCTGGTATAATTAGAAATGAGAAATCCATTTTCATAAACATCGTAAATCTATCAACTTATCCAAAATAACAACTAACGTGATCGTTTTAACGGTTCAGAAACATTAATTATCACATGAATTAAAATTCTTCTGTGGATTCCTAATGTACGCACCTAATGACGTACTCCGTCTATTTATAAACGATATGTAAACAGTTCGTTTGGCAAAAAAATGCTTTATTTTTACATACAATAATGAGCATTCATTATGTAATTTTTATTAAGGTATTTTAATTGACTTATTATTTTAGTATTAATATCGATGAATATGTGTGTGTAGTTAAAATTCTGTAAATCTATTTCGATTTAGTTTTCATTGTCCAATTAGGTTGGAATTTTGGATGCCTGTCGTGTTCCGATGAGAATTTAATACACACGCAGCATGTACGTATATAGCGAATCGATCTGGTTATAGAGACGAAAGGTAGGCAAAGGTATTTAATATTATTATAAGCAATCATTCACTTATATTTCCAGTTAATATCAGACTCAATAGAATGTTGGCACAAAAATTCATGCCAAACATTTTAGCTACGTATTGTTTATGCCCTTGCGAGACAACGGTAGAAAATCTATTGTGTCTGGAAATTACAGCTACGAAGAGTCAATATTATGTTTTTATCTGATGTTGGCCAATGGTAACTTTTTCGCTCTAGAATCCAATGATATCGGGTTCGATCCTCGGCTATCGGCTGCATTAATCGGCTATCACTTCTAGACAGTAACCTTTCACGAGCCCTTTTGGGATCATTGTAAATATTACGTTTTACTTATATGGCTCTTACAATTCGAAAAACATGAACATCCTCCTACGTAACCACAGCCCAAACTTTACTCCAAAACAATGTCAACGCAAACCTACAAAGTGCCATGGACGCGAAACTATCTGAGCACAACATATTATATAAACTAATGCGGCCATGTTAAATGATCTCCTCAGGTTCGGAGACACATTCTTCGCGTCCCGCAACAGTTAACGAATGGTGGTCATAAATCGTGGGCCGTTCTCGTGAGACATTTGTCCGGCTGACTGCTGGAATGGTGGGCACCCTCGTGTCTTACGTAACAAGCTGTAGATAGTCTATTATTATTACGCTTCTTTTACGTAGAAATTGTGCCCTAGAAACTGAAATGGGCTTTGGTGGAAAAATCGTGGTGACCATATTGTACGAGTATATTGTGTAGTATACTTTGACTTAGTATATTATGTTAGGGACTAACGAGCAATTGTTGGCCTGATAGTAAATACCTGCATGTCCATAGCAGTTGTAACGCCAGCAAATTGTATTCACTTGCTTAGAGCACGTCTATTTCGCGCACAAACTAGGTAAATCAAAATTTATAATTTTGACGTTTCGATCGAGCTACATCGACCGTGGTCACGAGGAGACTGGAAAATGTAGGAGTGGGTATCACCGTTCGGAGTGCGCGTATTATTTCCAACTACTCGCGTTTGGTCTCGTACAATATAACCATCACGACACACAACCCAATCATGCAACTAACCAATTGGCCAGAGGAGTGTTTAAAAATCCATTTGAAGCCACTGTCTATATTCCCTTTGCCTATCTATAAGTAAATATTTTGATAAAGGAAGCAAAAAAACAACAAAGATAAATTTTAGGTACTAACGAAGACACATCTTTGAAGTGTCTACGCCAAAACATAGAATACCAATACTTTAAGCCAGATACCGATGAGTTTGACCTTCAGCATCAACATTATTGGCTTTATAAAAGTAGCCTTTATAATGTTTTAGATATTTCAAATCCTTTCAAACAAACTTGAATTTGGTATTCATTAAAAATCACAACACGGCGGAAACTCTGTAAGCTTTTGCAGAAGTTTGTTCAAACACAACACCGTTATAACGTCCGTCACAAAAAACATCCATCGCGTAATAGCTCAAATAGCTTGACTACCTACTGATTTATGATTACTATTCTGAAAAAAAAAATACCTTTAATATTTTTTTATGATAGCTTTGAACTAGTTTACCTGATGATACCTATACTTAATTATTATGATTAGTTTTATGTAAAACATAAAGTTACATAAGTCACCCAATTTTTAATTGTCATTTTCTTGTTCATGTCTTTGTTTCAACCTCAGTTTCAACCTCGGTTTCAACCATTGGAGCTCCCATTATGGGTGGTTTTCATTCATATCGATTGGTGGTATGGCTGCAATACATTTTTTGTGGTGGTTTTTGGGCTTAAAATTACACTGACTATTACCGTTACGAGTTCACCAAAATGATCTTGGTTTCCTTTTGGTTGACGATTTGTTCACGTCGTTTCTCATAAGCGTCATCACAAAAATTGACAAATCTCAGTCGTAATCTCAGTTGCCGGAGAATTGTGCAATAGGTAGGTACATGTTTTCCTCTGCCGAAATCGTTGCTATATCAGTCATGTCTGTTAAAAGAATGGTTGAACATTATTTTGCTTTTCAGTGTAAAAAAAGCACTGAGCCAAGGTTCAGATTGGTTGTGACATTTTTAGCAAAGTAGATTTCGTGAGTTTTCAGCTACCAAGTTCGTGCACCTCGAAACAAATCTTACGCTAACTTTTATTTTACTTACTTTTAAGTTCTTCACGTATGGCGATTTACTCCATTCCCAGCTTTCAACCACGTCGACACTTATTTGGTGACTTTATCGCGAGAGTTGTTAGTAATGTGGCATAATATACATATATATAGAGTCAGATAAAAGTGTTTTTTATGAGGAACTTCAATTTAAGATCTCTAATTTATTAATTTTATGGCTACTATTCCACCTGACGGATACTAACTTAGGTGAAGTATGCTCAATAAAAAAATATTCCCTTGAAAACCAGTGTCAAAAACTCAGTGCGTTTTCTACCCTGGACCATACCGTCACTATTCACCATGGTGGGCACATTTTAGTTTATATAAAAAAATATATACACGTTAATATTTTACTGTGAAAGTTTGTATAATAATTATGTAAGTTTGTTATCGCCTAGCGATGCTATTACTGAATAGATAAAGATTGATGTTGGTGTACATACTATATACTTTAGGTTCTGAAATAAATCATAGAAAACTTTTAACTCATTATCATCATCACCCACAGTTTACATCATAGAGCACACTCAGATAGTCAAAACCAAAATACTGACTCAGGATATTACTACTATATCTATATTACTACTATATCTGGACAATACTTAATAACGTTCTAGCGATGTATTTAGCTTATAAACTTAAATCATCGCGAACCAGAGAAACGAGAGCGCAGAAAACAAAATCATTCTGTTTGCGAGCTATGCAAAGTGTACGCTGAAATTGCTACGTCCACAATTCAGTTGTGTACTGAAGGTCGTAAATAAATACGGGCTTGTAGGCGACTGTCCCGGAAGTCACTGCACCTATATGACACTCAAACAATTCAATCCAGATTTAGTGAAACTTCGCGGGGTGATGACGGCATTGTTTTTCCTGCGGCTAGTTTTTTTTTATATTGTTGAATTTATGCGATTTGACGTTAAATGTTTTATATTGTATATAATATTTGATTAGTTTTATTATTGATAGCATTTTTATCGTTTTCGAACATTTTTGGTATCCATAATGTTAAACCCTTATTTGTGTAATTTTTAGGTAGTTTAAAAAGTAATGTCAACCGCTTTAAGACCGCTCTTTGTTCCGATGTCTTCAAGTGCAAAATTTCCCAGGCTCCATTCAGAGTTTGATTGGTATAATGAAAAATAACTTACAAATTTCATTGACAAAAACTTTTTTTTGCAAGTTTTTAATTCAAGAGTTATTCAAAGTACAGTAACTTATGGGACAGGCCAGACAGTTGTAACGCGTTGCCGAATAAATTGAAAACAGATCGTAACTCGAAGAATTTTAATGGAAATAAACGAAAAACTACAAAGCAAATTCGAATTCCAAACCCAACTGGAACGGGATAATATTTCGTTTTAGCTCAGCAGCATTGTCTGGTTTAATTACGAGGTTGAATTGCGGAGTTATTTGAGTTACAAATTAGGATGATTCATACAAAGCGGCCGTTTTAAGCCCCTTGACAAAGTACCAGGTAGTGTTTGATTGTATATTATAGTTGAGTTTATTTTGTAATTTTCATAGTATTATTTTTGTAAAATATTTTTTTGGGCTACGATAATAACTTTATGCACATTTCTTGATGGTACGACATTTTCTAGACATTGATATTTGTTTGCAACCGTTATGTTTATTAGTGAAACTAAACGTTGGCTTCAGAACTATTTGGTCCAAAGCAAAGTGGGCTCATAAAGTATGAAGCGGTACAGGAATGCTCTAAAGCGTAACTTGAGAATAAAGTTCTGGTGATGCTTTAAATTCTTCACATTTTAGTCTTTTAAGGTCACTTCTTCATTTAATTATAGATGTACAGTCTGTTTTAATTCAAAAAATTCTAAGAATCCAAGGAGAAAAGTACTTTAATGGAGGATTTAAAGTTTATTTAATGGATATTTAACGAAAAAAAAAATATTGCTCCAATTTAAAGTTATCTAGAAGAGATCGTTGTTCATGTTCAGCAATAAAACAGCCAGCTATAACTTAATTTTCTATATTATTATGTTGTATGTTTCGTATTTCTTGGTGTCCGATAGTCTAGTTATGAAATATTATTATCAATGCTGTCGCAATATCAGCCTAAATGTAATCTTAAAGTCAATCTTAAAGTTATGCGATCGTATGCCTAAGTTAGCCTAACCTCACAGTACCTAATTGCGTAATTTTACACAGTCCGGTAACAGTAAGCTCTTAATTTTCAATCAGAAGCAATATCGGACATTTTTCTTAATACTTCTCAAGTTCCAAGAGTTCTTTTTCTAATACAGAATTATTTTCTACGCCTTTCAGAAAGGCCAAAAAGTTTCTTACAAAAGGTTTTAAATTATATAAAAGGGTAACATTTGCAGCGAAAATTGTCGCCCCGGGACCTTTGAAGTTGTAGATCGACACTTTTTATCACAGCCCTCTTCGATGATTTGTTCAAACTTGACAAGTACTATCAACAAAAAATAATTTGAAATGATACACAAGTGCCACACTAGAGTCGAGGCTGTAGTATGACAAGGATATTTAATGGCAACACATTCGTTTTATTTATATTAGTTTATTTTATTGTATTTGGGGAGCTTACAGGTCAGCTATCATTACAAAACAGATAGTTACGGGCAGGCTACGAAAATCCATTAACAAGCTTCCGCTAGTAGTTCCAAAATAAAATTAAAAAAAGTGAAAAAGTACCTTTACAGAGAGAAGTAAACAAATGGTTATTTTGTTAAGAAAACATAGTTTCGACCACCGAGAGTATAGTACAAACATGCACAATAAAGATTGACTTTTGACGAACGCCTGATTAAGTACAAAGTATTATTTGGACTTGTGAATATGTACTGGCATGAGGATAAACGCTTCTGTGTTTCAAAGGGTATGTTATAAATACCATCAGGCTCGATTGTCAACAATTAACGGCTGTCGTCAAGCTATAGAGAGCCTAGGAGTAGCCTATCAATCTGATATCATAACACGCCACTGCTTCATTCGAAATCGATCAATCAATAGCACAAGACAAGGAACATACCTATTCAAATCTATAATACAACGTATCATCCGTATGTTAGACCATAATATTTTGTAATAAAAGCGGATGAAGTAGAGTTCCTTGCAAGAAATCCAGTACAGGTTCAATATGAAGTAAAGCATATTGCAAAAATCCAGAAAAGGTCACCTTGTTACTATACTTCTACATTCGCAGAAGTCAATCCTGGAAACAAAAGAAATGCACCGCAAGCTCAAAGTGTCGCCGCCAGACCATTCAAGTGAGCCGGCACGCTTCTCTAGGTTGAAGAGCTAGACGTTGCAAACGTGGCAGGCTAGTTAGGTTAGGCGTTATGACTTACGAGTACATTCAGTAAAGGATATGCTACACTATCGTCATCGACAACGGCCAACATGGCTTTAAATAACGCGGAATTATCGCCAAAAATTTGACTGGCCACACTAGCCAAATCCAAAATAAATCAAAATCAGAAAACAGGTAAACGTCAAACATTTTGATCAACGGCAAGGTTAATGCCCAATTATGTAGCTACACTTACGGCGAACGTCAAATCACGGGACTTACGGGATAGTCAATGGGATATCACGGCACGTGTGGCCCGTACATAATAAGTGGTCCATGGGCGGTTTGACAAACTAACACCTAAGACCTGATTCTACAAACCACTACCTGATTGATGAGCACTACCTGATTGTACAAACCATTGTCAGTAATTATCGCAAGTGCCCCAAAATATATATTGTTTGACGTTTACAATAACTTCGAGGTGGAAACCAGAAGCCTAGTAACCAGGAAATAAAGGTGCATAAAACTGATCAACTAACTACATGCACAGTATAAAGGTCACGCTTGTTGATATATCATCAGGAACGTAAACGTACTTACTGTGACGTGCTTGTCTATAACATTCGTGAGTGTGTGCTTGATCAAAGGCAACCCGATACGTCTCATGGGAACAAATGACGTAGCTCTACAAAGGGATGGTCTATTCAGACGCACGACTTTTGAACTACATCGCAACCACATTATGTACCATAAGCAACGTTAATTGAGTTGATTTTAGCATGGATTGGGTGCAAAACGGGAGCCAATCCAAGTGAGATGTGTAATCAAAAAATAACGTACCTACCCCGATTCTATGTAAAGATCCTGACCTCTACAAGTCTACAGTACTAGTGCCCGGTTTCCGAATCCCTAGTTAACTTCGACCAACAAATAACGGCCGAAATTAATAATCAATCCCAATCTAAATTTTGCTATCTGATTGATATCACAATCCATATTAGGGTCAAACGTGCCAATAAACGATCCGTGGATTGGTTTATGAAGGCACGCAGGTTGGAGATCAATCGAACGATAGGCAGCAACCCACGATCGATTTTAATCTTGGATAGAAGATACAATATTAATTTCGGGCGTTAGTCCATCGTTGTCTCTATCTGGCACTAAGCAAATGACAAAGACGGCAATACACTTATACCGAGCATATAATGCGGTGTTGGTTAAAAGTGGCGAGTGTGATCGAGCAGCAAACACATAATAATATATCAAGCTAAACTTAATCTATTTAATTGTATGTATGTATACGTTCCACTTCATTTCGGTTTATACATACATCTACACACACACGTCACACATAAACAATAACATAGGTAAATGTGGATTCTTGTATATTTTGATTTAGGTTAACTAACTCAAAATATACAAGAAGTATATCTCGTAATATACAAGTAAAAAAAAGGAAAAAGTAATTACTAAGTAAGTAAAAGAAAAATTAAGTAATATAAAATATAAATATTTTAAAATAAGATACAGAGAGTCCTAGCTAGGAGTCTACGTGTGTGGTCCTGACGCATTGTTTATTCATGTATTATTATTACTATTTATTTATCATAATTTTGTTTGACCCAACCAGACATCAAAGTTTCAAATGGAACCAAGCAGAATCACATACAAAAGGCCATGTACTTAATAAGTTATTATCCGGGGAAAACTGTTGCTGCTTCTCGCATAAAATAACTCAGCACCACCCTTCAACTAAGAACATCAGAATACCCGCCAGGATCAACATCAAAATACATTTATATACAGCTAGGTTTAGATTTGCTAGGCAAGCGACTGAAATTTCCAAACTGAAATCGGGAGGGTTGGGTTTCATGTGTCGAACGTCTGAAAATAAGTGATATGTTTCTACCGGAAGAGTGCGGTTTCCTTGCGGGAACGGATTCTATTTGTGTTTTCCCCGTGAAAGTCATTCACGGTTCAGTAATATGTGTAATATTATATGTCCTTATTAATTAACTACCAACCCCCATGAACGTCGGGTTGCTTGCGATCATGCGCCTGAAAGATTGAAATCTCGAGCATTCAAAACAAACATGACAGAGATAAACTTCGTTTCCAATGTTAATACTAACACCGAATAAGCAACGATTAACTACAATAAAAACAATGAACAATGAACATACATTTAAGACCACTCCAGACCGAATACAGTAATATGGAATACCGTATAATAATGATGACCTAATAAGCTGAACGGCTTGACGCCAAATTCAAAGGTGTAACAGCAAAATATGTGGGTACCTGATCGCCTAGTACATACCTACCAATTTACATCTTGTTACGCCAATATTTCAACAATTAAAAACAAAAAACATCAGGCAACTGGGGCTGCGGTCCTACTTTTAAAGCGGTCCCTGGCGCCTGTTTCTTCTAAATTTACTGATGATTTGTCACGCTTCTAAATGTATCTCTTGAATTTACTTTTTTTTTATCGCATATAGGGAAACTTTGCATCACTTTACCACCCTGCAAATACCAATCACTAAAACACATTAATTTGGTAGGTACTCATGGTTTGGATTTTTTTTTTACAATTACGAACAATTATGCAAAACAATCGTTTAAAATTTTGGGTTTTACACACGAATATTTGACCTTACTAAAGTAAATCCTGTATAAGCTTTGTAAGCATTCCTTTATCCAATTTGATTTTGCCCAGATTTTAAGAAATAGAAATTAATTATATCGTTAGAAGGAAAAATGGACCTTTTGAGCTCCGCTGCTTTGATCTGCGTATCCCTCTTTGTCTTGTTAATTACTTGTATGAGGTCGAGACAACGTCTTTGTGCTTTCATTTAATCATCCTTTGTTTGTATTTCCTTTTTAGTTACGGCTCGAACTAATCAACGGCGTTTTTGTAAATTAACTGTTGCTTTGCTGAACATCCGGTTGTTATGTTTCAGTATATCTTTCAGTTCATGCAGGTATACCTCTAAATTTGTTTTTATTTATTTAGAAGGCAAGACATAATCATGAATTCCGGTACAGTTACATAATATTCTGATCATACCTACCTAATGTTCAAGTGACATAGCCTAGAATAGTAATGGCAATTTGCTTTAGCTCAAGTAGATATTACATTCCGTTTATCACATTGAGACGATACTGAAGGTCTATTTCTTATGCATGCGACACTAATTTCCCTTGCCTTCAAACCGGAACAGTCACATCCATGAACTCATGAAGTTGGCGGAGACAGAATGCGAGAATTTGTCATATTGCTCAGATATAATCATAAGTAAAAGGTGAGGCTTTAATTTTTAATGTTTGTAATTGTTCGTATATCACTTATTTGTATATTAAAGAATAGGATAATATAATTTTACTTAAGGTTTTAAGACAAGTTTTATGGTATCAAAATTAAGACTTATAGAAGTTAATACAGCTGACTATCTCGCATTCCGACGTAAAACCCGTAATATTTCTGGACTAGATTGATTATAAAAAATTTCAACGATTTTTGGTAGGAAATTAAAATATCTATGTAAGAATATGATTAATAAAAGACGACGCTAGTATTAATTGTCTAACCTTTAGTATACAATACATAATTTGCCCATTTGTTTCACTTATAACTCTTGTCTCTTACTTGTATTACGTTTTGCAGCCGACTGTATACTGAAGTAACCTCAGTTTACTAATGTATGTATATGTAATACTCATTTACATTTACCGTATCCATGTGACAAGCTTTCAAATGCTAGCAATTAACACTCTTGTATTCATGTACTACGAGACACGTTAGGTGATTTTACTCGTTAAAGTTAAGGACCCACAGTCGAAACTAGAAAGAGATAAGTGCATTAGTTTATCACTTGTAAGTTAGGTACTTACTACAATAATAAATAGGCGTTAATTCTCGTATCTATTGTACCTATGCCAGATGCTACACTCAAATTATGCAGGCGCGGCCCGAGTGATACTTTGGTATTCGATCATTTGGACGACCAGTGGCATTTAAATTAAATTAATAAGTGGCATATAAATAACATTAAAGAATATCAAAAGGCATCCCCTTAAATCTACTAACGTAACCAACAGTTCCATACAAAACGTATAACGATCCAATTAACACACCTCATTTGAGCCAACGTCTGAAGACCCCATTCCGTATTCTATTACCAGAACTTACATCTACATAGATATTAGAATCTCTGATGTAATAGACCAATATTTGTGGAAATGGACTCCCAAGCGAGCGCAGTCTGTTAGTACGTGGTCTAAATTTCGAACACCGACGCATTCTGGCGTTTTGAAGGAAATCGTGAATATCAAATAGTGAGGCACGTAGCTATTCTAATTTCTTCATAAATCTACGCGGAAGCCTTGAGGAGCTCGGATTGAATGGCTCGAGGTTTTCGACGAGCCGTATTTGCATGGCTTTTAAGATACCTCGGTGACTTATGAAAGCTTTTAGATGTTATCAAACGAAGTGAGAGCGTTGATGACGTGGTCTTTTTATCTTGGATTTGTAGTATTTTTTTTATTTCTCTAGTCAATGAAGATAATAAATTGAAGATATTATTTGAAACAAAAAAAACTTTTTTTTTTAATAATTCCGTCTGTCTCTTTTTTACCGCATCACGAAGAAAAGAAAATAATAAAATAATATTATTATTTATTGACGTAAAATAGTGTGCAATTATAAAAATACACTTAACCGTTTGCGATAAGGGTTTCTCTCTTTGGTAGAATCGAACAAAAAATGGGTATAATAAAGTATAGGTTAGTATTATATACGTAGGTACGTTACTTCTAATCCTATGCTCCAATTTGAGAATATAACTGGAAAGCTAATAGAAATAGTATATAAAGGTCTTCAAATGTCATTACCATTAGTGAACCGTCCGATATGTATCGAATAGAACCTACATAAATTCAGTCCTAAATCACTTCTCTCGTCCTTTTTTCCTCTATTCAATATAATAAACATACCTGAGTACTGAGAATCGAAGTAAGTATAGTAGTGAGGTCCTTTTGCTCATAGTACCCACCCCTCACATCTACATTTTTATACATGTTTAGTACAGAAGTAAATATTTTAATAGCCATCTACGTAGACTCGAGTTTTTCATTCAGTTACATGTACAATATTTTAGTTACACCTATACAATGAAATTTTATTAGTGCCGCAGTTTCACTCTGAATAAAATCCTGTAATAAATGGTTATCTAGTGCCCTATCCATCTACGTACCGACATAACGTTCAGACATTACCAAAATACATTGTAGTTTGTGTGTCAAATCGTAGTATTCAAAAACAGTCTAGTTTTGATCTAATAGCTTCTAATTATGACAAAATCTCAAGGAGTCTGGATATCTCACAAGGCACACACTGAGACAGTTCTAAGCATACAAAGAAAGACACGCCAAAGAGACATAGGGTGGGACCTTGTCGCAAGGAATGAAAGGCACGTCACTAACACGAGTGATAAAAGGTCTCAAAGAACTTTTACTGCTGACAGTTTCAGATTTCTTTCAGTTCGCGTAGTTAAGATGTCAATACACTGAGAAAAAAATATTACCCTTCCATTTCTTTGAAAACAATTGCTGTCTAATTTTGTATGGGTACCTACTGGGTATACAATAGACGAGTATATTTTTTATCTCTAATAATAATTGACATATTTTTCCTGAAATAAAAGAAACGCTATGACATGGTGTGTTAAGCGTATTTAGTTCTAAAGATAAAATCGCTCTTTATTAGAAGAAAGGAGGTGAAACGAGGCCAATCAAGATGGACATTTGGTAAGAATTTTCCATATTTTACGAAATATTAACTATTATAGTGAATATTAATTATAATAATTATTATTAAGAGACAGCTTCTTTAATCAACGCTATGGGTTGAAGGAGGCATATAAGTAATAAGAATATTAATAATTATAATCTTAATATTTTGTATCGAGAATGCAGTTTTGCAGAATTGCGTATTTTGTAGAGCGACTGACTGGGTCCTCCGCTGGCAGTCGTTTTCAGTATAGTCTCTAGTGCCTAGAAAATAAAAGTGCTTATTAATTTTTATTTGTGCAGTTCTCATTTTAACACATTCCCTCTCACCATAGATTGTGGAGCTAGGTATAAACTATTTATACAAGTAACAACCACCGACAACTTTCAAAAAGAACTCCTGAACCATTTGATCGATAGAGGTGAAATATCTCTGAACACAATATAATTGCATTGTGACGATGCTTTGCTATAGTAGGATCCAATTAATTTATGGAAAAGGGTCAACAACGTTAACTACACAAGCTAAGCAGACGTTTAAGAAAGAAGATAGTTCCACGGAGTATAGCCCAATCCTAAGCGGAAGTGATTCTTTTACAAACAGTATGCAAACGTTTCCTGAGGCGCTTTAGTTTTTACGAACAAAATAAAGTGTCAACTGTTCGTGATAGGGGATTTGGAAAAGAATGGCTTTTTGCCTTTGAAGCTGTTTAACTGTTGGATTTCATTTGTTACTATTTGTAGGTACCTAAAGAAATGGGTCATAAAATGTTGGGAAATGGCCCATGGATATAAATCTCGCCGTTTCTTTCTTAGCTTGATGATAATAAATATTATTATTGCATTGTACTGATTCCTCAGGACAGAACAACATCAGAAAATATTATCAGGCTCTAATACAAAAAAACAAGTTGAATTGATATTCTGAATCTCTTTAATTCTACCCCATCACAGTGAAAAGTAACGCAGAAAGCAAAAGCAATCGATTTAAAAATTAATTGCACTACAAATCACGAAAGTTCGCACTCGACGCCAATCGAGAGCGTAACGAGTCGACTTTTTACAAAAGTTCTTTTAATATTTCTTTCGGTCATGAGACTGTATTTTTTGTAATTAGAAAAGTACGAGCAATTAAAACTTTTATAATTGTCGGGATGGGGGAATGCTAAAATTTACTTTGCTTTGAACAATGGCCACCCGCCAGAGACAATAAAAAAGGGAACTTTAAAAAGTTTCCCAATTAGAAACGGAAACGGTACGTTTTCAGGGTCGATGCATCATCAATGTTTGGGGCTTGTCCTAACTCCCAATGGCTTTCAGGTATTTTCATGACTGTGCACATTTTGAATGTGACCAATTTACACTGGTTTAAGCGTGCTACTAAATTACAGTGCGCCAAAATAAACTAACCCAATATTTCGCACGTTGGTATAATAAACATTCAGTCTATTTAATTTTTTATTTTATTTGTGTAAAGTTTTCTATTGTTATAGTTACGAGTAACTAGTACGTAGAAAGCAATGTTTGCTTTTTACGAAGTTTCTACGAAGTTTCAATGTTTTTTCTTCAGGAATTAACTTTTTTTTGTGTTTGAGTTTTGAACCTGAAAAACTCCACTAGATATTGCCATCAAAGTTCTGGATAGTAACCCCACAACTTTTTTTCCTCTCACTCTGGTTCGCTGTTAGCTCAGCAATACCCCCCCCCCCCCCTATCATGGGTAAAGGTATTCAACGCGATGTCAACCACTGCCTTTGACTCTCATGTTATTTGGAGCAATTAATTTCTCGCATGTGCCCATTACCGGCGCTTGATAGTCTGAATTCTGAATTAACCCGCGAGTTTTCAAAATCAAATGTAAATGCAGCTAAAATGTACGTATCACAAAAAGCGAATAAAAACTGCGCATAAATCAAAAACGTAAATGAGTAAGAGAATGGAAAAAATCAGCCATTAAGCCAGTGAAACGGAAGATCAAGAATACCCCGCTGATTCATGGTGGTCATTTGTTTCAACAGTTTAAGTATGAATTTTAGCTCCACGTTGTTGGAATTGGGAGATGGTGCCGACTCTAGTAGTTTGTCTTTGTTAGTGGCTTCTGTATTATTTACAGGAATTAGTTCTATGGTATTTTTAGGGTTCCAGAGCCAAATGGCATAAATGGAACCCTCGTAAATTCGACATTCCATCCATTCGTAAGTTACAGCCGCGGTAATTTTACATTATGAACGATGTTGACGGACTTGTAACAAACAAATTCATTAATTTTGTTAGAGAAGTTCAAATCTTCATATTATAGAAACCTAAAATCAAATAAAAGTGAAAGTGCTAACAATGATACAAGGGTACGTGCTAATATTATTCCCATCCGCAAATCAAACTGTGTAAAAGATTTCACTTGTGAATTTCGTTCCACACATAATATTTTGTATTATGAATGTATATCTACGTAGGTATAATATATGCGCAAAGAGTTTCCGTAAACATTGCCTCAAAATTATAAATCGGATTCTACTTCGCCGGGAACGAATTAAAAACTTCTATTTATAATACATTGTAATTCAGAACAAACATGGAGAGGGTGTTTAACGAAAGTATTCGTATTCATACTCACATTCCGTCCATCCGTCTCAACCTTTTTCTCAGGGATAAAGGTTAATATAGAAAGGCTAGTAAAATTAAGTAATTCTTTGAATTAAAAAAATACTTCAGATATAATATGAGGTTATATTAATACTACAATAAAATCTACTCGCTCCCATTGGGCTTGGTGGTTCTACATCTATATTGAAAAATCGATCTATCTACTTAATGCTACAGAAACCTTCTTCATAATTATGCACGTCGCCCCACGTCCCAATTCAGAGCAAAGCGGGATGAACTAATGCTTTCCTGCCACCTTGATGACGGCTTCAGACTTCGACATCCACTATTCCGTCACTGCCTTAGTACGTCTTCTGTCTCACCGTCTGGTTTAATGCCCTTCTTGAGCTTTGTGAACTGTGCCCCTTGAGATTGTATGATCTCAACCTTAGAGATTCGCTCCACGAGCAAAGTTCCGAGCACAGCACGTTCTATTTGATTCGTAAGCATGTGTGCTTTTTGTAAGTGGGCACGTTTTAATATAAAGTGGTATCGTCAAGATTTCACTTCCGTAAGAAGTTATTTGGCACAACGATTAGCTAAGCCTACAATGAGACTGCCTCTCAAGAACTACTCCTGGAATAGCCTCCTGAACTTGGAACTCAAATGAAGTTAAGAATCAACTTAGCTGGTAGCTGCGCTGAATTTGTCCAATGCCCCTCAGGAATTTACAAGATTACTTTCCTTTTTATGGATAATTATAAATATTTGAATACACGGTTCAACATAATGCCCAAAAAACATAAACACCTACAAGTAAAATCTGATGTTTTAAACACATTTAGTTCACGTTAATTGGTTGAGCTGTGCCGTTCTACCCCGTTCCAATTCCCCGCCCCGACCCTTGATAATGAGACCTTTCGGTGAAGTTTTGCTTCGGCTAAATTTGCATAATTGTTTAAATATCACGTTTAATTACATTATCCGGGTCGCGACAAATCCCTCAGGTTACCTGATGGAAGCAAAAATACAGAATTGCTTATTTTGAGGTCTTTAAGGGGGTTTCTGAATAACGTTGCTCCGTTCATCTTACACACAGTGGACTATTAATACAGCCGCTTTGGACTACATTTATTGACGTTCTTTACATAATATATTTTTATTTTAGATATATACTTAGTCAGGTCATAAGTATTGTCACACAGTAAAAACTTTTCTTTTAGAATGCTGGCCACAAAAAAGTTGAACACAATTTTTGCCCACAACACAAGTGCTGGCCACAATTGAATTCGAATTTCGAATTGTTCATGAAAATAAAAATGTATACTTTTTAGAATTTTACTCATTTTTAAATATGGAGTGGACGCTTAAAGAAGACCGTGTTGCAGTTATTGCGTTGCATCGTTGCGGTTACGCGCCAATTCAAATTTTTGACATACTGAAAAATTTGAATATAACCAAGAGATTCGTTTATCGTACCATCAAACGATACAATGAAGACTCTAGTGTAGATGACAGGTCAAGAAGTGGTCGCCCTCGGTCTGTTAGGACTCCAGCAGTGATAAAAGCTGTGAAGGCGCGAATTCAAAGAAATCCCAAACGTAAGCAGAAACTGTTGGCCCTTCAGATGGGATTAAGCAGAACCACGGTGAAAAGGGTGTTAAATGAAGACTTAGGGCTGTGGGCAATATATATGTGTGCGCGATAGACGACTGGCCGCGCAGATTGAAGGCCTGTATTCAAAATCACGGAGGTCATTTTGAATAAACTTTAGTGTCATAAGAATCTATGTTTTGTTAAGTTCATTTTGGTATATAAATGGTTACATAATGAATAAACTTGTTTCAATTATTTTATATAAAACATGTGACAGAATTTATGACCTGACTAGGTATAATATTGTACTCGTATAAAGGAAAATTATTGTAGGTAGGTTAAAACAAGATAACTGTCGAGCGAGCACGAACCTCGAAATCGAGAAAGTACCTATTCGGTACGTTAACGTAAAATTTTCTTTTAGATTTGATTCCTACTCCTACAATATAGGGTAAACACGAAAATTATAACGGTTCGTGTCGTTAACGTATCGATCAAGGTAACCGTTCGCGTACGCATCTTTTAGATAGCAAGGGCGCTGCTCAAACCTCATTTAATGTTTTTACGTTAACGATACAAATACTTTCTCGATAGGGGTTCGTGCGCACCCTACTGTTGATAAATATTATGTATCTCCAGACATGATACTCTATTCAAATATGGCAAGCTACTAATCTAATAGAGCAAGAGCCCGTGAACCGTATAATGTCAAGTTACTGAGTAGTTTCGAGTACTGCCATTTCTATCATCTGATAAGCTAACAGCCACCATAATTAACTATTATCTTGCTAGTGCATTATCATCTAGTGCACACCCACAGTTTTTTAAATAGGCAGAATACGATAAGACTTTGTAATAACTTCCTAACGGATTATAAAAATGAGATCAAGCGGAACTTCAGAGTACAAAATTACTACAAACAAATAGAAAAATTAAAAAACACTTCCATGTACAAACATGAATCAATACGATTTTTTAAATACTGATGCAGAAAATAATGTTATGATCGAAAACGTTTTTGTTAAGATACAATAAGTGACCTAAAATATTAGAACAACACAGCTCCGGTTACACGTGTAGCCAAGTCTTTGTCGTTATTTTTCTTGTTATACTCGTAATAATCACAGAAAAACAAAGCAGCATTGTCTTCAACCGTGTAAGGAGCTTGAATAAAAGAATGGATTTTGTTTTAGGGCCGCGAAAACTGTGAAAAATAGTTCAGGATCTTCTAAATTTTAAGTCACTAATTACATACTTTAGAATTCACCTTATTCCCCATATTTTTATTTAAATCTTGCAGCTCAAATTACTAGTATTTCCAGATTAGCTATTTGGCTGAAATTTTCAGGATGGTTCACAAGTCGATGACAATGCGTTCTAAATCAAAACGTGGTTATTATTATTTTTTAATGCTGATACTTCACTTCATTTTATCGTGAGTAATATTGGATAAGTAATGTAGGTGACAAATTGATGAGGGTAACGTTATAAATTGCATACAGGATAAGCTCTGGATGTTTAAGAGTTAGACATTTGACTACTTATTGGCTCGAGCCTTTAAAATACAACACGCTGCTCACGAATGTGATTTCGCGGGTCTAGTTCTCGAGGTAAGCGAAATAACTATTTTTTTCAATTACTACATTGATGTGGGCTTTGAGTTAGACTGGCAGATACCTAGAAGCACAATATACCAGCGTCCACAGGTGTCGTGCTCCATCCTTACAAGTGGGATGAGCTTCGGTAGCAAACCAAGTCGGAGGGTAATTTTTTACATCGTAAGTTGCTAAAATTTTTAGTTTTTAGGTGGAGTTTTCGTCGAAACATACAAAATACAATGAAACCAAGTAGGTCACTTTGGCCGTTTGGTATGAGACATCTTGCCTGGTGTTAAATCTGGTAACACTATGGTTATTAGTTGGAACTAAATCACCTGTATATTACGAATAGTTTACTTAGTCTACTTTATAGGTGGTTTCCGATTGCTTTTAAACGTTTAAAGACCCGATGTCCCACCGGTAATGTACGGAAATAAATTTAGAAATGATAATAATTTTTGATGGCATTTATTTGCACTTGCCGTGATATGCTTTTACGATTTCTATGATTCTTGTTTGTTAAACGGTAGGAAAGGGTACCCCCGACCATTATCTTTAACTTTCAAGCATCATACTGATAGCAATCTGTTGAAATAACTGTTCTTTTCGACTACCTTTTCCTAATTTTAACTGTCGCCTTGTCCAGTCTTTATACTTTATATGAACGTCTGCATAAGTAAGCAATATTGTTTTTAAATTACCTATGCATGTTTCATAACATAAAGAACATTTAGTTGTGTTTGGCTTGCGTTTCATTTTTAAGAAGTACGACCTCCTACCTAATAAGCCGCGGCATGATCGAACCGAGATTTTTTTGTGAAAAGTGCAATCAGTGCCTTCTCATGTTATACCAAAAACTAACTAGTCTACTCATTTATTGGTTTGTTTATGTAATAAGACCATATAAGCTATCAAATAATGTGACACTGATGCAAATATTATGAACACAATCCATAACTCTTGGTTCTTGAAGTCACATCTAAAAACTTATTTTTCCGATTTTTCAAAGTGAATCCGGAGGCAGTTGCCAATAAGAGAGACAGATAATATTTTGCATACGTCATTTCTACCCTATTTAGCACCCTTTTGCAACTATTACGTTACAAGAATCCAAAAAAAAAAATTCGGCCCACCCTAACCTACATGTCACGGAATCTCCAGCTCTCGAGACTGCAAAAGACACGGAGTTACAGAATGTTTGATGCACATAAATGAGAGCGAGAACTGCTTCTGCTACGCCTACCTTGCCACACACAAGAAGTTGAAATGGTTGTCAAGACTGTTACTGAAACAGCGTGTTCTTTGTGCGATAAATCTGCAAACCAGGGTTAATAACGACTCCGATAGTCTCACAAGGCGATGCGAAAATATTAAAGTAAAAATCTGCAATAATTTCGCTATTCGTGTTAGGTATTATCTCGATGGGTAATGATTTATAATAATATTTTTAATTATTATAAACACAACTTACAGAGGTACTCCTATTAGTGCAAAATAATTGAAATTAATCTTGAATCTGCACTCCGAGGAATATAATTACAAAAAGCTCTTTTTGAAAATATCATGATTTTTCAAACTCAATCCGGAGGCTGAAGATAAGGTTATATAGTGATAGTTTTTTCAGAACATACTACTCTTATAGCGTAACACCTTTTTACAACTATAACGAATCTATATCAGACATTTTTTTTTCTTCATACATCAGTGGCCCACCCTAATAAGTATTGGATAAAAGTCTTTTCTGATGGTAAGTGATGATGCGGTCGAATATGGAGCATGCTTGCCTAAAAGATACCTATGCTACATGCTGCATTAAAATACGTTTTACGTTTGATGAAATAGGGTCTTACCATGACGTCTTATGACAATCCAGTTGAGGACCTAAACAGAATCGATTAACTACTTATTCGTACCATGACGTCTTGTTGTGTCATCTTGACGCTCAATTTAGGTTGATTTTAAATCTAAAGGGATTGACTTCTACCTAAATGACATCAAAAGCCATGTATTACTATTATTTAAAGTGAAACAATTTTGTTTAGGTCCTCAATTGGAGCGCAATAAGACGTCATGGTAAGCCCATGGTAAGCTGTATTTAGTTTTGACATCATAGTGTAAAACTAGGTATATTTTTATCATAAGATATTGTTTTAGATACCACTCCGAAGACAGGTCCCTTTCAGAGTTTTACGTTGTAAATAAAACCTTCCGAGATGGTCAATGTATGCCTACTCTTAAACGGTTATAGATTTCACAACATTTGGTATTTTTCTGCATGCTAAAAATTAAATGAAGTCTTGATTTTAAATCATAACCAAGTGCATTATGTATGTTTGTTTGTCAGTTAGGTACAAATTATGGTCGTAATGACAAAGTATGTCAGTAGGAAGTTATCTATTCAATATTATATTATATACAGTTTCAGGTACTTTCTAAGGAAAAATGAAATACCTGCAGCGACACAAAAGGCTATGCAAAAATAGATACTTACCTACTTTTAAATTAGACTTCCAAATAACTTTGAACCTTGTCACTATGCAAAAGAGTATAATGTACAATAATAACACTACATTATCAAAATGACTCCAACAGATTCAGTGTTATCGGGCCGCAATCTAAATGGACGCTGTCCCGGGACTCGTACATTATTCAAGTGACGTTTTTCCGAAATAAGTGATGAAAGCCTATAATCCCCACCCATTAAGCACTCATTGTGGAGCGATCCCAGGGCTGTTTTTACGAAATCATTTTCCGTAATTAAACATTCTGTTTTCGGATTATCGGATTTCGTACAAAGTCCCACTGAGATTTTAATTTCATGTTGTTCCGTTATTTATTCAAACGGAAAAAATATGAATAACCTTCGTGTATGTCGTGAAATAAATTACAGGTACTTATTCAATGTATAAATCAGACGTTGCCTAAGATGATGACCTATGTAGAAGTTGAAGCTGAGTTTATATTGGGTTAATGCAAGCCGTCTTCATTCTAGATTTAATAAAAATAGTTTTCATTCTAGATTTAATGAATTAGTGCAAACCACCCTAAGTCTTCATTCTAGATTTATGAAATAGCCTTCATTATTGAGTTAATGAATTGGCGTAAGCCGGCCAAATCTTCATTTTAGGTACAGATCGCGCGGCGAGAGTTTGGCTTTGACCTTCGGGTGGAGGGGATTACTGCGCATGGGTACTGTCACGCACACAATCAGAGCAACCCAATCAGAGCACCGCATGCGCCTACACACCATGCGCAGTAATCCCCTCCACCCGAAGGTCAAAGCCAAACTCTCGCCGCGCGATCTGTACCTACTGTCAAAATTATCCGTTACAAATTTACAAACATCACTGCACAGAACACAATGAGCCACTAAAATGTCAGAACGTAGATAAATGGCTGACAGAGGGAGCTCGCATCGCTAATATTCATTTCCAACCAATTTCAATTCGAAGTTGTATCTTCGATTTACGATTCCCATTCGATAACGGTACAATATCGGTGTAAACTGTAAATATTGGTTGCAGGTAGGGATGTGATTTATCAACAATTTCAACGCAGTTCGCCGAATATCGATTTTCAGCGATTGAGCTGTTTCCTAGAATTGATCTCTCTAGGTAAATTGGCGCAGACCGTACAGATTGACCGTAATGATAAATATAATAATTATGGTTATTATCCATTGTACAATAATGTATGCATGTATGTAGATTGCACAATAATGTACCTACAATAAACTGAAATAAGTACACGTTTTATTACTTTAATAATTATTGAAGTTACTAAAATTTTAATTTCATTGACAATTACCGACGAATGCATTTTCACACAAATCTGAGTAGTTTACAGTTCAGAAAAGAAAATTATATTATTATTATTATTAAAAAGAGCCTATCATCAAACAAATAAATCAATACGAAACAAAGGTAAAGCATGCGTAGTAACATGCTAAGATTACACATAAATAAAAATCGATATTATAAAAATATCGATATTTACAACTTTACTCCACATGCATCTCTACCTATGTAAGTACGAGTATAATTGTAAATGCGGTTCGATTTTCCGATATTAAGCTCGATATCACGATTTTATTTATTGTTGAATGCGAAGGAAGTGAATCGTATATTTACTGCCTTCCATTGATGTTACTGAAACGGAAACTGTTTCACTTTACAGTTTGCTTTCGGTAATTCTTCAGTTTTAATTTTAAAATGGAATATAATAAGTGAACCTGGTCTATATCTTACTAATTTACAATTGCTTTGAAATCAATTTATTTCGTATAGTTAAAATGTGCAACGGTAGAATGTTAAACCTATTCTTCGAGCTCTATTCGCTTCTAGAATGTAAATTCTACTGTATTCCACTGTGTAATTTACAACATGAAAAAAATATACAGATCTATTTGTGATATAAAATTGTATCAACCCTCTGGCTCTTTTTGTAACTATCCCGTTTTATCAAGAATCTTGTATTTTTAAGGACCCCACGTTAAATTTATTAAAATGGCTTCAGTTGTTCAATCAAATGGTACTACATAGTACATATCACTAATACAACAAAAATAAAATAGCAGTGTAGGTAGATAGAACTAAGACTCTAAGAGGATATTACGAAGGAACGTTGACAACATGGTTAACAGCCGAAATTAATATTGTATCTCCTATCCAAGATTGAAATCGATCTTGGATTGCTGCCTATCGTTCGATCGATTTCCAATCTTCGTGCCTTTATAAACCAAGCCACGGATCGGTTATTGGCACGTTTGACCTTAAAAATGGATTGTGGTATCAATCGCAGATTTTGGATTGGATTGATTATTAATTTCGGACGTAAGTAAATATTATGAATAGTGATCTATCCTGACTGTTATCAGAGAAAATAAATACCAAAAAAAAAAAACACTCCTTAAAGAAATGGCTGAGGTGCTGTAGATTATGCGCATTGGTACCAAATATACTGGGCCCACACGGCCAACACGGCCATCCAATGACTATTTTATAGTAATGTACAGATTTCTATAGTTTCTATCGGTCTGCGTTCTTATCGGTTGTTAGCAGTATCTAGTACAACATCATTCGACACACCAAAAAATAAATACCGCATGTTCTCCCACTACCGAATCTCAAGGTATTTCAGTAAGATAAGTGCCGTAAATTGTAAGAGCAGTCATAAAGTTCAGTTAATTTGTTGCGCAGTAACAACTCGCAGGAAAAGTTACAAAATGCCTACTTTTATACGTACATATTGCGCAATACTGGAATTGAATACAGGCACTTAAGAAGCATGGGTTTTACGAGCAAGGTGCGATTCCTTTTTTAATGCCTATAAGCCAAACCATGGCTAAGGGGCGTATACGTTGAAAACAGACGCTCAGCTTCCGGGCTGACTCTTTCCATTGAAATTAACTTAAAGCGTGTTCTAAATATAACTAGCAGCTTCTCAAGAAATTTGCTTCATGGCAATATTTTGACATAATTTGGGGCAAATAATGAACAAATAAATTTGTTATTTCCGTTTACTTTTATGCTACTTAAGTTACAAGACGAGTAAGTCATTAACCTAAAGCTAAGCACCCCGTCAGCCCATAACAGTTACGTACAATGTATATGTAATGTACCCTACATAATTATTATTATATGTATGTGAGTACACGAAATTGTGATAAGGTTGGTACTTGGAACATAATATTCAACTATTATTGTAGAATCTACCCCGAAAAATCATTTCTTGGAAACAATTTCATTAAATCTTTACAGAAGAAATTCAAATTCGTATTTGACCCTTAAAAGTCTTGTTCGCAGAAACAAGTGAAAAGTGATTATAGTTTTAATCTCCAGATAAATACATTTTCATTTAAAATAACCGTTTCATGTTAATTTAATTCTCCAACATTTCATAGCAATTTCACAATCATTCTCGTTACACAACACAGATTCAGTTATAAATTACAATTTTACTTTGCATAAAATAATACAACAAAGCTTGTTGTAGGAGTGCCCTCCACCTGTACTTCGTTAATTCAAATGCAAAAGATATTTATGTGTTTGTCTCTATGTAGCGACATGGTCGCAGAAAAAAAATATGCAGTGGTGAACGTACTCGTATTTCTAATGACTTGGGATTATTGTTATTTAAACGACCGCGTCCATCCTTTGACCACATTTAAATATAGCCATTTTATTATTAAGGTTGGCACTCACTACAATAATCACGCTTCAAAGTACTTGACAATTAAAGGGCACACTATTATATGCGGCGCGTATAATAACACTCGCTTTAACGGTCGACTTGCGACACGTACAGTCGTACATACATTAAAATGTAAATTAAAAGCAAACACGTACCAATTACGCGGACACTAAGGCTTCCCAAAATGTAAACCTAGCTGCAAAGGGTTAGCTATGAGTATACAAGTATTAGAATAATATGACATATCGTACTGAATGACTTCTACACACTGTGGCACGTCGCAATGTTTTAAGAAGAAAAATTATGTTCGAGTCTGTAGCGACACGAATACAGGAACAATTACTCAAGGTGTCATCTCGTTACGGTCCAAAGAACATGAGTGACGGCTGTTTTCCTTTTACTTGATGGGATTGCTGTACAGAATGTGCTATTTCAATGGAAATGTGGAGAAAATTCTAGTTTCACTTTTTTTGTTGGTAATTTGACATTACTACTAGAACGAGATAAGGAAGGAGTAGAAATAGTGTAAGAAGGCCTTAATTGAACATTGAAAGTCATTTGAACAGTTCACGGCGTGGGTACGAAATACAATTTCGTTTACGTAGCACCTCTACACAGGGTCTACGAGATAATTATTGTTATAAAATCGAATGTTTGCGTGTGCGTTTGTTTGTTACCACTCAGTTCATTTACAGTATAAATAGTATTATATTATTATATTTTAATAAAGTGTTTTAAGCAGGTATTTTAGCTTCTGGAATAATACACAGTATAGTTTCAACTGCGAGTGAGGCCGCGGGGCACAGCCAGTGTTATAATAACTGGCTGGGCAAAGCTTAGGCCTCCCCTCACTTTTGTGAGGCGGTTTAGGCCATAATCCACCACGGGGGCTTAGACCGGATTGGTGGATAACATGCCTCCGAAATAATTCTCGGGCATGTTGGTGTCCTCACGGTGTTTTCCTTCACCGAAAACCGAATGATAATTACGTACATAATGTGTTTAACAAGAAACACATTGGTAGGTGCCTGCACTGGGATTTGAACTAGCCACCTCCGGTTTGGCAGGTGAACGTTCTCCCACTAGGCTACCACCACACTTTACGCGCAGCCTGTGTTACGTATAATATATAATATCCCATTTTGGTTTACAATTTATTTTGTCCTAACTACCTTAATTATACATTTAAGTCTGAGTAATTGGTTCCCGTTCAGGGGGTTACTACAATCTCATCAGCCAGTTAGCTGAAATAAAAAATGTTAACGTACATTCCCAGAGTTCCGGGATTTTACGGTACTAACATCAGTTCTGTTATTAACCGGAAACATTCAAATCTTTTTAAAACCTAAAGGCAATCCAGTTTACATCCCATAGCACCTACACCCAGTTCGCAGCGAACTCGGAACTAATTTCTCGGCTGACTGGTGTTATTTTCACTCCGCTAACTTCACTGCAAAGTGATTTTAGAACGTAACGTAAGGGGTAGCATTTGCGTGTCTACGTGACGTCCCGACTTGTCTGTGCTCAGGAGCGAAAGAAGTTTACTTAGAAACGTGTTACCTCCAGGATATATTTAAAACTAGCTGCGCCACGCGGTTTCACCCGCGTTACATAATTGCTATAGCTATTTGGAAAGTTGGCGTAACTTTTTTATTTATGTTATGAAACAAACACTAAATGTTAAGTAAAGCTTACCTCAATTATATTAGTCAATATCACATGTAACTTGGATAAAAAAATTCTCATATTAGCGTGCACAAACGCACAGACAAACAGAGACAAATTCTAACAATCATTATTTTGGGTGCTTATTGCGTTTATAAAGGTCCCAATAATATTGTTTCTCATATATCTTCCATGTACATTTGTACAGACAGCGATCCGTTACATTTTTATTATATTATGTATAGATAGACAAGTTTGCAAAAACTGCGACAGAACCCTAAGAATATCACGAGAGCGTTTAGTTAAAATATTGTGTAACATCGAAATACAAACCAAGTACCTACCTATCATAATAATCTAATAAAAATAAGAAATTAATATTCTTTTATTTTACTATATAGCGTATTGTATTTTTTTAAGTTAAGTAATTAATTAATTAAAAAAGTAGGGCAATAAATTTCAACAAACTGAAATCCGATAACACTTAGATGTCTAAGGAATTTTTACAAATGATTTCAAATCACCATTCTATTTCAGACTACAATGCTTGTAAATCAAATGAAAAGCCTTTAAAAAGAATTCACCACCAAATTGCAAGTTTTTTGTGAGTAGCATAATGGAAAATTATCTCTCGACTAAAGATCGTTAAAGTATTCTTTTCAAAACGACTTCGGAACTTTTTTATCTTGAAACTTTGCGAATAATTCTATACAGCTTTCGTCTCGAATTTGTGTCTTCTTTTTTTGGTGAGTGAAGAAATGGGTTTTCAAGAGTTTCGATAAAAAGATTTCGGATTCGTTTAAAATGCTTCAGTTGTTCAAGTTTAATGAGCGTATAACTAAACCGCTGTTTGTAATACAAGTCCAGTATACCTATAACCAACTCCTTACTACCACACTAATAAAATAGAGATATAATTTACTTGCAATAACGTTGGTATCACTTTCATTTCTATAACATTTAAAAGTGAATGCAAAAAGCTTAGAACTGTCAAATTTAGTTCTATATAGGTTGGTATACTCAGAGTGGACATTAAAGTAAGTAAAAATAATATTATGGCATTGATCCCTTGAGTGTGGCGCATTACAAATTATTTCACACGTCATTATGACACATGAACAAGTGCGTCACGAAAATAGCTTTAAACCAAGTTTAGTAAGACGCTCCTATCAATTTCAACTTTTCACTGTTTTCTTTTAGAATTTCTGATGAAAAGCCAGTCAACAGTGCAACATTATTCAAATTTTAAGCTTTCGATGGAAATGAGCCTTTGTTAGCTACAAATAGGAAATTATAGGGCGAGTTAAATTTTAACCTGCAATTATGGGCGCTTATACAGAATTTTGAAATGGGCAATTTTCCGCTATTTTGAACGTTACTGCTGAAAGTAAGATGTTACCGACAACCAAAATGACTGAGTTTGGATCCGATTGTTGAAAGTGGTTATAAGTTGTTAGGCATTAGACCTTGACTTTTGCTTGTTGAAGACAATATGATTTTATAAATCCGATTCTCATTTCAGTGAATTCGCATAGAAGCCTCTGGATGCGGCGCTTTAAATTCAAGGAGTATGACAGAAGCAGAAAGAAGCATCTCGATTCCTTTTGGTGCTTGAATCAATTAAAAAACATTTAAAAGACGTTATTATTAGCAGCAACTTCTGTCGGCAGAAACCCCAAAATTATGGACATTATAATACAGGGCATCCCACGGATATGCCACATGGAGGGAAAGTACCGTGAATTTTGTAGATGGAACATTTTATTGAAATAAGACCATAATTGAATTTCAAAAATAATTTCAAATCCGTTCATAGATATTTAAATAATTTCATGGTCGTATATTAAAACATTAAATAGATCGAGTTAATGATGAATGAGTAATGAATTTTATTACCAAAAAGATTACATTACATGACAATGTGTAACGAACTTTGGAGAAACAAATCTTTTACAATTGAGACGAATTATCGGCGAAACCAAAACTAGACACGAGGCCTGTATCTTGGGGCTCGAGTGCAACATTTATCAGAACGATAGATATTGTTTATTATTTGTAATTACAAACAGGTTTAACAAATCAACGAAGCGGTGGCATAAAGGAACTAATTAGAACTACTTAGTAAAGTGAGAATATTTTTATAAAGTATTGTTATTGTATGGTAAAGTGAGGATATTTTTATATAGTATAAAGTTATAGGTAGGTACGTTCATTATCCGAACTTTTTATAAGTATGGTAATTGGATGAGTGAAATTGATTTTACGTGTATTTGTTATAATAATAGTTATAAATACTAAATTTTTTTTTGTATTGTATTAAAATTTGTATTCAGTATAATTATAAATTGTCACAGTCCACGTGACTTATATACGCATGGCATATCTGGATAAACTGAGAGATCTTTGTAATTTGCGGACAAAAGGGCTTAGCACGTTACGAATGTAAAGAAGGCAGTTTTTTAATTATTTTCCTGCGTTTGTTATGTTTATATTTCCTGCTCCATTGTTCGTGAAGAGTCTAAACGAGCGTGATTTCATTAGCAAGAAGCTTAAAAGGCCAAAAAAAACTAAAGCAAAAGCTTTAAAGTTAACATTTTCACAAGTTATGTGTTCACTATTTGTATCGGTGCCAACTGAAAAAAACTTACAAGTAATTATTCTTCAAAATGGTTTATACAAAAAAAAAAAAATGTAGTATATTTTGATGTAACATTATGCAGCTTTATCACTTTGAACTACACAGTGGAAACAACTGTTATAAATGGTAAAACCCAATGACAGGTGTACATGACAAAAAGAATGACCTAAGCAGCCATAAGTAACGACAACTAATCTCCACTACATCCAAAAAACTCGCCAACCTAAACATAACCTCACAAAAAGCAAATACAATCTCATTTAGCAAACACCGTTTGTTACCAAACACGTCTGGTTCCTTTCATTGGACACATTGGTTGCACATAAACGCTCGACAGGCGCGCCGTTGAATTCAAAGGAAATTGACCCCGGTCCTCTGAGTTCTGCTAAAACGTGACCGGAATAGTAATGAGATGTACTAGTCGAACTAATTTGGACTGTGATTGACAGGACTGACTGACACGGGCCGGACGGTCTGGTTGATTGTGTGCCGTTAATTCGTTTTTCCAGTGATGATAGAAGCCTTTTTGTCATTTTCACAGTATTATGTGTTGTTGTCAGAAAGGTTCCTGTTGTAACCAGGCAGGCTTATTACCATAACGGGGGGGACTTGCTATATTAACGACAGTCAATGATATAATTATGGTGAAATAATATAAGTAAAAATACACGTAAAACGGTACATGAAGATGAAACACAAAAAAAATATTCAAGTAATAAAAATTATACTAACAAAAAATAAAACCTAAATACTAAAATTTTGTAGGTATCTAAACCTAATCTAATAAACCGCTACCAATGTACAATTACGACCCCAAAATGCTAGCTGCACTGACACGTTGTATGGCAATACTTAATCTTTAGCTAAAATAACACGTGACCAAAATGCTGGCCGCATTTTGGTCACGTGTGAAACACTCAATTCAAAATACTTCAATAGCATTATTAGTCCTCAAAAATTAGTACGGAAAATAGTAGTGCTTTATAGAAAAAGTTTAAAATGTGTTACAGCTCTTTACAACCTTCTAAATTCAAAGGAACGTAATAATATAACACTTTAGTGCTCCTTAAAATTCCAGCCAACCAATTAATTTCAGGGTATAATAATTATAGAACGACCTTAATTTACAAATCTAATTTTATCCAATACTTTAAAATGCAAAACAGCCACGTTACGAGTTCCAATCCAAAATTGCCTATTAAGGCTCTAAACAAAGCCCATAAACATAATTGACTTTTGGTTACAATCAACGACATTTTAATCTAGTGAATTTGTCGCTTGAAATGTTAGTTCAACCAGATAAATCTTGTCGGTTTGAAAGCTAAGAGAAGTCTGATAAATCACACCAAAATAACAAATGTAACTTATTTCAAATGCTTACTAAGATAATTTGAATAATACTTAAGGCTAGGTTGTACTAAAGTGGTTATACTGGTGGTACTGGCAGGTGGCCACGAGCGCTAGATATGCTAGTTTATAAATGTTTTTATTCATTGGAACAGTGATAAAGAATTTGGAAATGTAATTTCCCAATCGCTGCCTATAATATAAAAATCCCCATTTATTGGTATAGCTTTCACGTGGTTTTTTGATGGAATCTCTTAGTAGGTGTTAAGGTAAGATGCAATTTAGTGTCATCTTTGTGATTTTTTTATCGAGCCAATGTAAATTAAAAAATGTGAATAAAAATGTAAATTTAAAATGTATAGGTACACCATGGATAAGCCTTACCATAATATTGTCTCTCATAAAAGTTGTCTACCATAAGGTTTGTATTTGGTACATCTATGCGGTTTCTAAAACTGATCATGTTCATATTGTAGGCCGTTTCAATTTCAGTTTTCTGCGAATTCGCCAATTTTTCGGACAACTTTTCCATTTTTATTTCCATATAGACGAATTCAGACTACTACGAATAACGTTAAATATAGCCAAATCTGTCCAGCCGTTTAGTAATGCGCTTACAAATGAACATTATTTACTTTTTATATTCAGGTACAATACAATTGAAATTGTTATGGCGAGTTTACATACCTAACTAGATTATGTTTATTTGTATATATAGAGCAATATTTTGTACTATTAGTACTATCAACTGTCGCAAAAATATACAGAGTAATCATCAACATGCTCCGGACCATTCCCCAAAGAAAAATGACGTGAAACAAGACACCGTTGATAGAGGTCCAAATTTATTGCGGCCATTATCGGGGCAATTCTTGCATTTGCCACGAATCAGATAACCCGTCCCTAGACAGTTTTGGGACGACAATTGCCGATTTGTAACGGAGATACCCGAAACACAAATGGGCCATAATCACGTGTGCGTTTTCTCTGTCCCTCCAGTGCAGTAGTCTTCAACATTTTTTGACTTTTTGAATATCATAACTAAAATGATATCTCGTAGAGTTCTTCACTGTTTTCGTCCTTTAGCGGACGTATTTCCATAGGAGTGGTTAGTTTAAGTTTTACTTTTCCAGCCACGACCATAACCAGCGGGTTATGAATGAAATTTTTTCCTATCACACTATAACTAAAACATACTCAAGTTATTGATTTGGTATATAATGTTAATTAAGTTTAGTGATTTTTTTAGATTACAATTTTGATTTGTCTAGATTTTGTTTCGTCGCTTTTGAGTAGGTATTTCAACCGACAGTTGGTTACCACTGTCCCAGCAGATGGAAGGCGTGATAGTAAAGAAATTACTAAACCCAATCTGTTAATGGATTGAATCAGGGACGGAATTGGTCGTTATGAAGGTCCGAGCTTGGGTGTAATTGAAGATGCTTTCATTATATAAATATATATGTTGTGATACGTTAATTGTATTACAATCACAATTTGGAAAGAGGCAGTAATGTTATTTCTGCCAAGAAAAAAATATTTATACCTAGCATTGCTTCAGAAATACACCATCAAGATTTTTTAGACCACCATTTAGACCATAATAATACACTAACATCCAAAACAAGCCTCTAATTAAACACGCATAAGGTCAATCTCACCCTAACTAATTTCACGCACTGCTGCCTGCATCAATCACGGTATGAATTAGCCCAGCTATTATATTCAAAATGTTTGTATTTCAAGCACGTAGCCCGGCTCAGGATACCGGCTGGCTCAATTTCCTGAAAAACTGGCTGACCAAAGGCACACGTGAAATCAAACAGAAGAATAAATTAAGGTTCATGTTGATATTTCATCGAGTGTTAGACCAATACTAATAAAACAATTAATATCGGTTCCATACATATTTTCACAATAGAAAAGTCATAGCATTATAGCAATCCTCGTCGTCAAGTAGTTAAGTCAATTATTTACACAGTCAAAGTCACGATTCAGTGAAGTGGTGGATGCTTTACTTAAAACTTCCTGGGAGTTATGGAAAAAAATCGAAATTACACGTTATTAGGGTTTATATGGATTTATTGCCCTAATTTATTTACCTTAAAACAATTAATAATTAATATTCGACCAATGTAACACATGAACACTCGAAGTAACACAAGTTTGAGAAAATAATAGAAAAGCAACAATGTCTCTTTTTTGGATTCCCACCAAAACTCTTCCATACTCTTCTGTCTCAATACATAAAGTTTTTTATTATTTGGCCCTTTTCTGCCTTGCTCCTACGCTAGACCTTTTACTTGATATTCTAGATTTAGATGTGAGCAACTAGCTGTGTTTTAAGAGCAGTAGTTGTAGGAGAGCCTCATACAGACAATGTAAGCATAAAGTTTTAAAATGCCATCTTTGCGCGCGGCAGTTAAGACTAAGAACTCCTTAAATCAAAGCAAAAATATGGTAAGTAAAACTTTTTCAAATCCAAAGGCTTACCAAAGTAGAATACGTATAATTACTTGGCAAGAATCCTGCAGCTGGTCCTCTAACTTTCTTATGCTCGTTGCGGCTTTGAAAGGAAAAACTTTGGTGTTCAGATGAGACTCACGATATAACGAGTTCTGCTATTTTCGAGTGTGCAACTTGTTCCGACGTTAATTTGTGTCTCAGTACTGCAGTGTACTGTTGTCTACACTGTCTCTGAGCAGTGGTGGTGGAGTGGTAATATAACGCTTTGTTAGAAGCTCGTTCGTTTTTTTCTACCTAACATAACCCGCACCCATAAGATAATTTTCATAAGCTATGTGCGGATTCTCTTTTCTGTGCATCGGATGTCAGTTTAAATCTTATGATTGCTGGCACATAATTATATGCTACATTTTTAATGAGGAATAATAATTTTAAATGCTAAGATAAATAAAAAACTGGTGGCATATTAGCTGGTACTCTTAAATGGCATAGTGAGAACTTCTCGTAATCTATTTAATTTTAAACTGGTAATGTTTTTATTTGACAATTGCCACATTCGTACTGTCACAAATCTACATTAAAAACCGAAAAAGATTACATAATTGCGAGAAAAAGCTAACTTTCTGGAAAACGCAATAACATAAAATGGCAACATTACTTCCGTGCCGTCGGATTATAAGCTGTTCATAAAACACGAACTTTTACGTTGAGGAAATCATCCAATAGAGATGTAAAGTCCACCCACTGGATTTAAACAAAATATCAATGACACGTCACTTATATAAAAGTGGTAATGGATTCAGATAAACGTGCGTTTATTTATAGTGTCAAATCTGAAGAATAACTGAATATATTTTTGTTTATTTTGTTGTATGATGTAGTGCTAGCCTCGTTAGGGCGCCGTAAGACTTCTGACATGGCTTAACGATTTCTATAAATATGCAAAAAAATAACAACCGGGATGTACCCACCGAAGCACAGAATGAAGATAATTCGCAAATAACTTACGAGAAGTCATTAGCACGGCCGAGGATCGATACCGGTACATTTTCTGAATCTTTTCCCCGGTCTATTTTTAAAACACATTTTTGTTATACCTACTAAACCTACCTCAGTTTCTCTTACTCGTATTGTGCACTTCCCATACTTTGCCCGCTAATCCTCGTTTGATCAATGTTTCAAAACAACAGTCGAATAACCAACAAACGGTGAACGTTTATTTTTACGCCATTACGTAAGATTTATAACCTGAACGCCCATTATCTTTGGGAACTACCGACTTCGGTTGCAACGGAAAAAGTAAAAAGCATTTCGCCCATTTGTGAATTCAGATCCTGGCATGCCACTAATGCCGGGCTTGCATGGGGGTACCCTACGCGAGATTCAATATACCGGGGCTTGCAAAAACAATACTTATTGCAATGAACAATGAACATAGATATGGCTTAGGTCTTTACTTCTTTCTCGCTCACTGACACTAGTATCAGAGAGCAAAAAAATAAAAGACGATCGAGATAGGTAGGTAGGTAGAAAAACAACAAACAAACAAAACTGTACTCTGTATTTATATGATTTTATCCCATTTTATTTTGTATAATGTGTGCGCTGATTTTTTTTTAAGAAGCGTTAGTAGTATTCGTAGTACCTTTTGTATGTTTTTTTTCTCATTAAAACGATGCCCCACACTAGGATTGCTCGTGTATCGTAGGTACCGCTTACAGACATATAATTTCATATACACATTACACCCATCCCAGAAACAAATATCTGTGGATCGCACAAATATTTGTTCCGGGCGGGAATCGAACCCGCGATACCAAGCGCAGCTGTCTGGTTGCTCAGCCAGTACGCCAAACGTGCCGTTTTTTTCACTTTAATTATTCACAAATTAGGTTATAATTTTAACGGATTTAAAGACAAAGTTCCTTTGCAAACCGTGTTACTGAATGAAAAGCTCGTAACCGGCAAAGTGATGAACACTTGACGTTGTGAAAAAAATATTAAATCATATCAACGAAGCAACGTAATCATCACTTCAGAGCCTAAAACCATACAGTAAAATAGGAAAAAAGGACGCACTACAAAATAAATGGGAAATACTAACCTACCAAACTTTCGGGTAGTTTTTTTGCAGCTAGCAACTGTTCAAGTTATTTTTTTCGTCGATGTATAAGCTGCACAGCTCGAAATCCCAGTTGCGAGGCAAGGTTTTAGGCGACTGTTTTCGCCATTATTTGGTGCAATTGGTGGGATTATTGAAGTAGTTAGCTGAGAGCTTTAATTTACTGAATTGAACAATACAGTGGGGTTTATTCGATTTTGAGGGTAATGTCGTGGTCCTTTTACCACAGAACATACAAAACCTCAACTTAAGCACCGATTGATAAACATTTATACTGATACGGCTAAGTACTTGCGGATAAACTTCACTGATACAAAACCTTGGTTATACCTACGAGTAAAGGACATCACGTTTAAAAGTGACCCCAGTAACACTCGCCCGTCACATGCTTTTCTTTTACATTTTTTCTTCGTGTAAATTATTGATGAAGTATACTCAAAACACATGTCGCATTATTCAAACAAAAAAAATGTCATTTAGTGTTCTCTTCAAACACGCATAAAAGTAACATAATATACCAACTCATGATCTAAATGCCAAAATAGTGCGAAGTCAAAAAATTAAGGTAACACGCGGATTACCAAACTAGATGCGCTATCTAGCTACCTATCAACTACACAATAAGCGATCAAGCGTTATGTCACAACAAACGTCCAAACAGGTGTACTCCCCAGTACTCCTACACAAAGGATTTAATTCCCGCTCTTAGGTCCAGCTTGTAATTAAGGCACTGCCACCCGCACACGGTTACAGGCTACTGCCCTAAACTTTTGCTTTTGGGCCAGCGCCTGAATGAAAATTCCACTGGCCAGAGCAGATTAACCCCCAGTTTCTGAAACGTCAGTCAACGTTGACAACAGATTAATTCTATTGCCATCCTTGTCATTTGTTTAGTGTTAGATAGAGACAACGATAGTTTTAATCTACTGTCAAAGCCAACTAGCGTTCTAGAAACCGGGGGTTACTCGAATTTCCTCTCCAAAGCTCTCGCCGTCCCTGTTGTCACTGTACGTTTTTTTACAAGCTTCAATTGAACTCAATTGCGTTAGTTAGTATAGGCTGATATTTAAGATTGTTTCAGTTCCTGATACCATTTTAGCTGTATAGACAGTATGATGTTATAACCTCTACGAGCTGATCTGAGATAAGGGTTTAGGGTAGATAACGAAACGCCTCAGAGTGAACTATTGCAGCCTAATTTATATCTGATTTCAGTACATAATAAGTACTTAATTTGAAAATTGTGTGGAAAACGATTTTTTGTCAAAGAAAAGTTCTGTATTTTCAAAATAGACAGAGGTAGAGCGTATGAATGCACAACGTTTTAGAATGTGGACTGGACTGGACAATGGCGGCACACGTGCAGTGGGAATGATTTGCTTGTGAAGCAAATTTGTTTCTGTATTTCCTGTGTGTTTCTTTTACTACACGTGGTGTGGATTTTATTTACAATTCGTACGACAAAACATACAATAATATATAACATTTTAAGTTGATTAAGATTTATGTCAAAATTTACGAATCTGACCACAATAATGCTGAAACAAAAAAAATCTTATCTCGCTGAAACGACGCGCTTCAAGATGAAACATTCCAAATAGAGATATCTCAGTACCTCGTTTTGCAGCAAAACTCAAATTCAGCTTTTTCCGGCTTAAGAAACGACGGACAAGCAACCATCCATCTCAAAAAAAGATTCACTTTTGCCGAGTTGACAGACTCGGGCTTAATTTCCTACAATGAAGACGAGAAACTTTTAATGCACTTATAAATGTCTTTATAATTAATTCATCACTCACCCGAGGCGAGCAATGAGCCGTGTCAGCCACTTGTAAAACTTTCATCAGGTCAGTAGCACCCGGGCAAAGTTCACACAGTATCTATGATCTGACGCAGCAATACATTATTACTTATCTCTGTTTTGTATAATATTTGCATCAGTGAACCTCCTTATCCCTAAACCTTATTACCATTATACAATTCTTCTCATAAATTCTTAGAATGAAAAATGGATTCTCGTAGGCCCACAGCTACGCCGTAGACGTTAGACTTGTAATCGTTAACGTAGCGTAGGCAGATAGTTTTACTACAGACTAAGCCCAAAACACAAGTATAATATAATAAATGTACATAATGTACATGGTGACGAAGATGGTGTAATTGGAAGTGATATTGTAATTATAAAAGTATGCAAATGATAGGGAAATGTATTCACGGCCACGGTTTACTTTTGATGTTCCTTACTGGAATACAGCGTATTGCCTCAATATCTCTAAAAATGCTGATTATGGTGACAAAGTTGTCCTACCGTGGCATAACCATCACACCACAAAAGTTTAAATCAGAGTTAAACTTAAGTTTCTAAAATTTCATTCCACACAATCCTTGCATTCCTAATTATTTTTATTGTGCATTTGTTTTATTGAAAAGGCGAGGGTTAGATATCGATTTATGGAGAAAATAATTAGACTCATCTGTTCAACTCTGGTTTTAATTTTTTGTGGTAAGACGGTTACTGTTGGTGCACTGTTTCAAAGTTCAGCGAAGCTGTGAGAAAAAAAAGGAAAAAGTTGAAAGTTCACTTTTTCCGTACTGACCCAGATTGTAAGTTCGCTAATTAGCACTCGTATCTTCAGTTGGCAGCTCGACTCCCGGTCATAGAAAATAGACGCAAACTACAAGTTGAACTATAAGTGCACCGTCGTCAAATAAATAGGTTCTCCAGTAGCAATTGTGCTCGTTCAATTCAGTTCAGTTCATTCAGTTGCCGCGTACTCAACATTTCCTTTAAAGAACGTGGAACCAATTACGGGAAGAGTCAAAGGCGAGCTTCGTCTACATCATATGTCGGCTAGATGATAAGTTGATGTATATAAAAAAATATCCACACGACATTCATTACATACACTGGTGTACCTCATGAAGGTATACTTATTAGGGTGGAGCGATTTTATTTTTTTGAGAAATCTGAAAAGCCTGGGTATGGAATAGTTGCTATGTAAGTAGCCATTACGGAATAAAATAATTAAAAAATAATTACAGTATTGTAAGTACTGCCCCAAGGGGGTCAAAGTTTCAAAATTATTGCAAAAACATGGAGTGCGTTAAACTGACCTAAAAAAATATAAGTGTGGATATTTCTAAGTTTTATTAATTATAAGTAGTATTTAGATAACATTATAACAATATATGCGATAAATTAGGACGAAATCATTAAAACAAGGTGTCAAAATAATTATCACAAAAACGACACATAACAAAAAAATACTCACTATTTATTCAGCGTTTATATTTTATTGTTATTGAATTTGGGCATAATTTTGAGAGATTTCAGACAGTTTTTATAAGTTCATCTCGTCTAAAGGCAACACAAACAGCAACTGATGCTTTTGTCATAATTTTGATACATCTCTGCGTTGATTGTGTGTGGCAAGGATACTTGACATATATTTCTAATATTTCAGTTCCAATTAGTAAATTTGGTTCTTTAATTGCTTGCATAATAGATAATACACTACACTGTGGTAATAGTCTGTGTGTCTTATTGTTTGTGTTAGGGGTAGATTAGTTGCTGTGGTCCAGCTTATCATATAGTAAAACTCTGATTCTTCAAAATTGAATCCTTTCATTTTGAAAACACGATCCGACGTTCTCTCTGTTCAGATTTTCTCGTTTCTAGTGTTATTCTATAATGTTGTTGTCTTTCGTCTCTTAAGATTGCAATTAATAATGTTTTCCACGTGTCCAAACTAACAAATTCAATGAATAAACATACACGACAGCTTTCTGTCTAGCGCCATGAAAACTCGATGGTTCAGTCTGAATTTGACCCCAGATTGGAGCCTGTACTTTCAAGATGAAAGTATGCTGGTATCCTTTAATCTGTGATGAAAGTTGCGAGTGTCACAAGTCTCTCATGTAGTGATTCAGATACGACATGAAGCTGGACAAAATACCATTAATTGATGTCATAAGCCATCATAAGTGCGAAAATTTAGGCGGTGTTTCTTGTTGTCAAATGTTTATTACTTTCTCCCGAATTTATGGCATCACACGTCTCTTTTAAAATACAATTGACCTGTATTTAAGTCTTGCTTAGTATTCGTGATCAGTGGCAGGGTTTTACCAATATGTTGGAAGTTAGCGACCGGGACATCTTCACAATTATTCTGAGCTTTACTGCATGCGGCCAAGATTTTTTTTTACGACCGAACATCATACCGTTTCATCTAGATAACAAAAATCGAGACGCATAAGTTCATGGGCACGTAACTGCTAAATCAGGTACTGCAATGGCCTTCGCAAACTGTAGCTCCAACATGTGAAAGACTTCCACCTTTTCTTCCATCGCAACCAACAGCGAATAGATTTATATGATCGATTGATAGACTTTTGGAGTAAAACAGGAATATAATCTTTTGGCATATTGTATGCGACTGCACTTATGGCGATATGTTTAAAGTATTCTGAACCTTCTTCTTTAACCAAACTTATCAAAACAATGCAGCAAGACCTTACGGTGGTGTCGATATTTGGACTGTCGTTTTCGTAGCACGCGCCACTCTTTTATTTTAAGGGTGAGGGGAGAGGATGCATCGAAAAATACTGAGAAAAATAGCTAGGTGACAGCATGTTCTTTAGTTTAAGCTATGATGTGATTTTATTTCATTGTAAATCATTTTAAATGGTAAAAGTGATAAGTGAAAAAATCTTCAAATTTGCAAATATTTACAAAACTTTAAGGGCTTTGGGGCAGTACTAAACCTTGATATTTTTTAACTATATTTAAAAATCATAATAAGCATATAATAGAGCAACTATTTCACACCCAGGGTAAACGAAATTACTAAAATAAAAAATCTCCATACATGACCGCTCCACCCTAATACTTATCCTACTAATAACATAAAGGCGAAAGGTTGTGAGTGTGTTTGTATGTTTGTCACTTTTTCACGTTTCAACGGCTGGTCAATTTTTAGTATTTGGTATGGAGGTAGCTGGTAGCCGTGGATTAACACATACTTTTTATTCCGATAAACAGCGTGGGTTACAATGCGGGCCGTTGCTGGTTACAAAGAATTGTGTCATCATCAAAAATACTCAAAGCTTCGTGTAGCCAAAAATGATGACAAATTGTCAATTAGTCTAACTTTCAACTGTTATCTCACAAAAATAAAGCCTGTATATTTAAACTAATATTGCAAACAGATTTACCCTCCGTCACAAATCCTCTTTCAATTATTTCTAATCGATCCGATTTCTGATAACCCTCCCAGTTATTACTAATCCAATATACAGAACACGATTTTCTCATCACAAACCTAGATACAGCTTCTTGAACGATTACACTTCAGTGCACAGAACTTGGTAAGCCCTGGATGTTTAAATACTCAAATACTCAAATATGTTTATTCTTCAATTGTCGGCAATATAACGTTAGGCATAATTGAAACATCTTCATTATAAAATTATACCTATTAAAATGATGTAGGACATTATACAAGCAATGTGCCAATTATTATTTGTTGTAGTAATCGTTCCTGTATAATAATATTATGCAATTTTGAGCAAATCACAGTTAAAATAGCTCACTTTTAGAGTATACAAGGCTAGTGTGTGCTGTTAGACGCGTATAATATACTGCCTATAAATAGAGAATATTATGATAAAACAAAATACTCAAAATAAAATTCCTAAAGTAACGAATAAAATAAGAACAACAGTGTTTTATTAAAAAAACTGTCTACTACTTGTACACGTATAAAATATTCTCAACATATTTCCCCCACAAAAACACAAATTATGTAACTTACATAACATTACATACTTACGAGAATACCGTCATATCAATGTAAGACAACATCTTAGCAAGTTAAATAAAAACTTGATAAAAACATACGATTGTCCATTTATTATGCACTGTACTTTAGGTTTGCGGGCCTCTGTTGTTTCTGAATTGAAACTAGTTTGACAGCTAAATGTAGCAACTACAGTTGAAAGCCTCAACGTCCAACAAGTTGGAAATATGACGGAGGTACAAGCCACGAGGCAGCTTGGATACTTCGACCTCTGTAAGTTTAACTTGAGTAATTTTCTCAGAGAAACATGGTGGTTTAGTGCAAGTGCCTAATGGGACTCAAAATTAAGTTGACATGGTCCACTATATATTATATACTTAATAGTTTTATATTATATAATACTAGATGCGCGTAATGGCTTTCCCTGAGCACGAAAAGTATTTGGTATATAATTATATCAAAATTGCATTAAAATCTGATAAGTCTTTACGTTAACTGAGTACGAACAAAAACACTTGCATAGTTAATACGTATCAATAGAGGAAATAATGTTGTTTTCAAGTATAAACTATAAAACATTGAAGTACTTGTATTGTATACAGTAAAAAAAAATTAACGAGAAACCGAACGGTTCTATGTGCTATTTCCTATATTGACACAAAGCGCTCCAGGCCGCATTTAGTTACGCTGCTTTAGAGTCAAACTTTCGGTAAAAATAAACGACATGTAGGTTGCCAGTAAATGATAACGGACAGTGGCTTAAATCAGCATAAATCATGTTAGTACAAATATAAACTACACGAGATGTGTTTTAGGTTGAAGCGCTTTTGGAATTGCTACCGATGCTTTCTGATAGTGAAACTATTACCTCTAATACAATTACTTTTTATCTATAGGTACTATTAAAAACTGTGACTGAGCCATGTGACATTGGAACACTGAAGATATTTCTGTAAAACTTAGTGGGATTGACTTGGGACACTATGCCCATAAATCTGGTTTTAGAATCTCTATCCGTGTTTGTTTGTTGCCTTACTTACTCAAAATCTACTCGACGGATTTTGATGAAAGTTTCTATAGACGTTGATGTAGGCGTCAACGCTAACGATGCTGATGCTGAGTACGCTTACGACGCTGACGCTGATGTAGATACTAACGCTGACACTGTCGTTACGCTATCGAGTACGCTGACGACGCCAATGCTGACGAAACCGACGTTAACCACGCCGACGCTGATGTTAAACTTGAAATCATACAAGTAAAATAATGTAGAAATAGCACTTAATTAGAAAAAGAAAAGCCAGATGCCGAATACTATAAACATCTCCTAAACAACTCGCGAGTCACATACTAAGCACTAAGCAGCCAGTTGTTGCAACTGCGGCTTAAACACAGATTAACAGTTACCCGGTATTGGTAGAACTGCACACGAGTTTAATTTACAGCCTGGTACATGTAAACTTACGACTCGGTACATTTTCGTTTACAACTTGATACAATTTAGATACAACTTCGCACATTTTCGTTACAACTGGAAAGACGTTTGGTACATGTTGGGGCTAAGCTTACCATGGATTATTTATACGAGTTTCATATAATCAAGACATCGCTTCGGTGTTTCATCTTGATCTGGAGTATATACGTAATGAGAGACTTGTTATACTTGAGTTTCGTGTCATATTGGGTAACATTGTAAATTAGGTAACATTGTAACGCAAACTGATGTTATATAATTTCATGTTTTCATGTGCTATTTAAGTTTGGAAAAATATGTCACGTGTTTGCCATAGATGACCAAGACGTTAGCTTTCTCGAGTTGCATTTGTGAGAAGTTTCTGGTGCAGGCGTGAAGATCGAAACCATTGACGTAGGATTGCAAAGCGCACATCTCATCACGCCAGCACTGCTCACATAGTAAATAATATCCGGTCACTTATTTGATAATTACAATTACTTGTACCAGACTCAGGACCGAAGACGGAGTATAGTTTATTTTTTTATAGGGAAAAACATTATATTAATTATGTATACATATAAACATACAAACGAAATTATCAGTAGCTTTTCAGTGAAGGAAAACATCGTGAGGAAGCCCACATACGCCTCAGAATTACTTCTGAGGTGCTTATCCACCAATCCGGACGGATCCGACCCTGTGGTGGATTATAGCCTAACTCCTGTAGGGACTCCTGTGATGAATGAAAGAGAAAAATATTTGTCACATATGATAATGTTATTATCTAAACGCAAGTAATATTTATTTCGTAGGTACCTACAGTTAAATTTAACTACGTTTGATATGTTATGTTTATCACAAATTTCTTCCCTAGTTATTACACGCATTAGATCTCCTCTCTGATCTTACCCTTACTCTTTACCCCGTAAATCCATTCATTCCTTTTTTAATATGTTTCTTTTTCAGTTCTTATTAACTAAAGTAGGTACCTATTATAATATTTCGTGAGCAAGATTCAGAGCTAAAAATCGTACTAGTTGATCGTTAAATCTCAGAAAATCCTCAGAAAATATGGCACAACTGAACGAACGTATTATTTTGATGACGTTTGTAAGCCTATACGTCGCTCGCATAAACCCCCTATACATGTAACTTCGAACATATTTTTATTCCGCAGGTCTCGAGCTCTGTTTTACGTCTTCACGATTCTGCAATCTTTTTTAGTGGCCATAATCATAACCGTTATTATGTTTCGTCTCGTACCATGTTGTTTGTTTTTACGCAACCCTTTTGTAGCATAACTTAGTTTTCCCTTGCCGTTATGTCCACGTGGACTCTAAAATACTGGATTTTATCCTGTGTCGGACCTATGTCGTAAATCGCACGATCGGTCCTCTTTAGAAATACGAGGATGGTATAATAATATCACGCTAGCAGCAGATCCCTACAGGAAGTTACCCTAGTCATCAATTTGTGCCATCAGTAAGTAGGTACACTTTAAAAGAAACACACGTTGGCACAACGTAAAAAGTGCAAACTTCATTGTTGACGGAAACAAACTGTCCCGAGAGTGTTTTGTTGAAGTTTCTATTCACCTTCTTTTGTCTTTATAACTTTTAAAACAGGGAGCGGTAGCGCTCGGTGCGTCGCTTGATGAATTCCCATATCGCGGGAAACTTTTACAAAATGTGCTATCGTCTAAAGTAGACGAGGGAGCTTAGTAGGGTTGGCGTCAGGTAGAAAAGTGATTAGTAAAATATAGGTGCCAAATCGCGAGGGTAAAAAAACAGGGGCAAGTAAAAAGACGATTTGGTAATGAATATAATAAAAATCCGCTATATTTGAATAATTAATATATAGCGTCACAGTTTTGTTGTGGCAGTGCCTTAATTCACGCCTAAACTAAATTTAACAGCAAATAAATTATGAAATACTTAAGCCCATCTCCATTGATATTTAAATAGCTAATTGTACATTATATGAACACAAAAGATGCCGCTAAATGTGCCTTAACACAAGTACATAAAAGGCATTGTTCGACCTACCTTGCATACCTTATCCGGCATCCTCATCAAACGGCTTGAACTGAACATAATATAATTACAATAGGAACAAAACATCCCCCGTATTTCGTAGTAATTTATCCCGGGCCATCCCTTCAACCCTTAGGGCGTTAATTTTAATATATGCGTCTTACACGGCATCATTTCCGTCATTGTATCGTTATTGCTCTATAAATTTTGCGAGCAGTAATTGTGGAGGTTAATGTTGTAGAAGAAAACTGAAAATACGCGGAATTTAGAGGTTACGGAATACCATGTCTAGTTCGAAGAGAAGTCAGGGTTCACTATAGATAAATAAATCCTTAAGAACATCTCGGTGTCATCATTATTTTTTAGTTGTCGTTCCATGAATTCGTTCTAAATTCTTTGATATTCTAACTTCAAAGAGAAGGTGGAGGGCTTAGCTGAGCTGTTTGAGATAAACGAAAGTTATTTTAAAGAACCTATTAAATTATTTTTGGATTGTGAGTGCAGTTCTTTAACGTTTTGTTTAACTATTAATTTGGTAATTAAGAAACAAATCTATGATTCTATGCTTGCTACCAGCAACACTTCATTAAAAATATTTTTGTAAAATTTTCATATAATATTGTTTCAGTTAAAAAAATAATGTAGATAAGTCAATTCACACATTCCGTGACCTACATTCAATAAAGCACCCACAGTCGACGAACCCCGTCAGTTTTATGAACCCTAATATATATTTTATTTTATCTTCACCCCATTCATCTTTTTCGAGTCAAGTAACGATATTAATGGGAATTTTTGGCGGAAAAATAATGTCGGGTCATTAAATCCTACGATGAGGCATTTTTCTTTGGAAACTTCCCCAAGTTTTAACGTCTGACATCCTAAGTCTAAAGTAGAGACGCCTAGGTCTCGGAAACAGCTTTAAACTCTAGAGACCATGTTTTCAATTTTAAATTGCCAGATAAGTGTTTTACAGCCGTTATAACTGCTCCTGAAAAGCTAACATTCCCCTGAAAGCGCGTTCGCTGGAAGTCTTCAAAGTTTTTTCGCGGATCCCGAGAGACTGTATACCGATATAAGTGACATTTTCACTTTGTTCGTCTCAATGCATCAATCATTGTCGAGCTATCGGGCGGTTGACAAGTCCTTTAAAAGTTCCAAAAAGCCTATCTGTCGGGGATTTTCCCTTCAATTATTATGGAGCCTCCCTACAGCTCTGTTGATGTTATGATTGATTTCTTTTGGAGTATCTGTGGAAATAAATCGCTGGAACATTGCGGATAAAGAGCGTAAGGAACGTGTAATGCTAGCGTTTTAAGGATAAGAGAATGGAGCGAGCCGATAATGCGAACCGAGGAGACTTTGGAAACCGAGAGAGTTAAAAGCGTAATATTTTGCAACTTCAATTTTGGTTCCCACGGACTATAATTATTGTCCGAAGCAAATTATTTGCTACGGTTTGGTTTCAACAGTTCACTATCAACTGACCACTATATTGTACAAATTTTACAGTACTGCAAATTTTTTATTTGTTTGTGAACTTGACCGGTACCTACATCCAATACTATTGAAAAACTAAAGCGTGGTCGGCGTGGTAAGCGTGATCGATTGAATATATCTAAATAATTACTGTTGAAAGTTGTACAATAAAAAGTTGTTCATATAACTGATACAAAATAGGAAGGTAAAAGTACTAGCCCACCGATGACGTGCCAATCATCCAAGACTGCAAAATTGGTACCTCCTCCTTATTTTATCGGAAGACGAATAAATTAAAATTTCATTATTCAAGCGAAGATTATAACTTCCTTTGAGTCATTTGCATATTTAACTGAAATATTTAAAGAAATCCCGTCTAAGAGCGGTCTTATTAAATTTGTTATAAGCGTTCGAGTTCCGAATTCGACCCCGAACTTGTGTTTCTTTTCTTCAGTTCAGTATCAAATTTCAGGCGAAACTTTTTCGGGCAGAAATGAATTTTAAGTGGTTTAGGGCAACTGCTTAATTTTGTGTTTTTTTTTATATCTGCCCGTTCATAATAAATGTTGTTGAATATTAGAGTGCTTCATTTCTGCGCAAATTTTTTATTCATAAGGATCTACGTTGATTGTTTCCGACAGTCATATACGATCCTATTTCGTGATTTAGTATTCCAGTAAATTAGGTAGGACTCATGGCCTACATAAACTTTGGCAGATAATTTAGATGCCGTATTCCGTAGTTATGTATTCGGATGGTTGTTAGCGCTCCTTTGACAGCCAGACTGCATATACTCACAGTATAATTGTATAACGCGTCACGACTATTTGCCTGTATCTAAGGATTCAACAAATAAGACCAACCACATAAAGAGCTAACCTATGGGTCTCACACATCTTCCCCTGTCGGAAATCGAACTTGTAACCACTGACATCGGCTTCATAGTCAGCTTATTACCCACTTTGCCTCAACACACAAAACACGAGAGGAATTACACTGGAACAGCTACCACTAAATGGTAATTTTATCTATTGCTGAAACGTAACCCTAAATCGAACAGCCGATTTCACCAGATATAATAGGTACCTAAAGTATTTAGCAAGCCGCCCTTATTTGACGTTAATTGCAAAGGGATTCCCGCCGGGATTATTAGAACGAAGTATCAGCCTTATATAAATTTAATAATTATTAAAATTAATAGGCGTTTCTTTGGCGATAATTAAGATGAATTTTGTAGCTACGTTTTAATTACCAGATATTGGTTATGTGAATATTTTTTTTAAATAAGGGTTAAGAGATTATGTTATATACTTTTACTATCTTGTCAAATTATTCTATCTGCTGATCTGAAAAGTTACACCACATTTTTCTAATCCATAACATGAATGAAAACAAATATTGAATCCATTATTATAATAAATTATGCTGAAGATATAAATATATTCTAAATAGAATAAAAAATATTAAACGTACGTCTAGTCATTTACATCACAATATTTAGATATAGATGGGAAATTTCGTGATGCACCAACATGTCCAATATCTATACTAATATTATAAATATCATAATATTATATAAGATTTCATCGTTTGTTTGTTTGCATTGAATAGGCTCCAAAACTACTGTACCGATTTGAAAATTTCTTGCTCTGTTGGGAAGCTACACTATCCCCGGGTGATATAGGCTACTTTATATCCCGTAAAAAATATAATTTCCCGCGGGATAGTAGTTAATGCAGGTGAAACCGCGTGGCGCTTCTAGTAAAGCCATAAAGTAAAAAATTAGCGCTAGGCGGTGCATTTATCAGTGGTATTTATATAAATATCGCACGGCGCATTTTATGAAGCTTTTCTCTGGAACTATCAAATAGGTATTCATCTTAATTTCATTAAGAACGTGTTAATAAGATTTTCGTCACACGAATGAAACAATGAACGACTAGTTTCATCGAACTAACTTAATTATTCATGGGATCAAAGAGAGAGCGTAATTGGTCGCTGTGTGCGGTCGCACTTAATTCTTCATCGCTGAATGAAAAACTCAATGGCGCGATTGAGTTGTTAAATGAAATTGCTGTTTTCTCTTGTTTGAAAAAGCACTGCTAAATGTGTATGTATTGTCATACAACCACTACCAAATATTTTACGCAATATTATCGGTCGCTATAATCGCTGCAGTGCTATAGCTAAAAACTCGACTGGCAAAACAAAATAAAGTACTTACCCACGAAAAAGGTTGAATAATTATGCATCCTTAATACTTCTTCGATACCCCGTCCAATAACAACAGATTCTATCCATATATTTACTTAACATAGAAAATCTGTTATTCTCCCGCACAAGTTAATAAAGCACAAAAATTCGGCAACCGAAAGAAATACATTGTTATTTTTGGGGTCTAATATTTACGATATTAAATTCTGTCTCTCGGGAATGAAAGGATATTCGACAACTCTTCCCGGCAGAGACCCTTCCCTAGATTGAAACTATTGTATATCACTTCACAACTTCCCGTTTCTATTGTGACCGACCAATTGTAACATGAAATGGTTTTAGAATGAAACAAGTGAAAACATTATTTGTGACGATAAATGATATGAAACGATTAGTATTTTTTAAGACTGAGACAATATAATGTGAACTGTATGGTTAGTATTCTTTTAGACAGAGGCACGCAAATGCTTGTTTAAAGACCTAACGAAGAGATCTCGTACTGAAAATAGTTATGAACCTCCTCAGTTCTATTTCACTTTTGAAAGTTTCAAGTGACAATGTTTTCGATGTTATTATCACTGCAAAGTTGCGTAACTCTCTGCAATAGAGAAGAAGATGAAACTGGGATGTCAGTTTAGGCTCTGTAACTGGAAACGGCTCTGAATGGAACAGAATTTAGCGTTGATTGAGCCATGTAATTACGTATTACGTATTTATTAAACATTCCTTTAGCATCATTTTGTATGTTTAGAGGAAAGCAATCTCATATTTTTTATTCATTCCTATCTTAAATTAATATATCATTCCCCTTAAACAAATCATTTATTTCAATCACTTCACACATTCTATTCATTCACTTCATTCATTTCATTCATTCGCACGGTATCCATATAAAACATTACCAGTTTATCTCCGTCTGCAGCAAGTGCCCCTGTAAAATGTGTTATAATTTCCTTAGTTTCACCGAAGTGTAGTGAAGATGGCCTTGTTCGGATAAAACGGTTGTTCATAGCAGAAATCCGGTGCCGGGGCGGACTTTAACGTTCGTAATACTAGACCCACACTTTTGGAAGGTTCGTTTAATGAGTTCTCGCCTTTACATTGTTAATGTTGCAATGTTAAGATTTCCTGTTCCGGAACAAGTTTGCCCCAGGTTTCTTTATTTGTTTACTGCGTTTGAGCGAGATTGGATTCCTCTGTTGTGTAATGTGCGTTTTATCTCTGTACTGAATATACTGACTGCATGTATAATGTACATACATACATTAGCAGGTATCTATTTATATAATATTTAGATATCTCCTCATGCATTTTTTGTGTTTTTTAGTTAGTTCATTCTATTTTTTTTATATTTTAATGTTTTAAGTAGTTTGCAGCGCTTGGATTCTTATTACTTTTGGAATAAAATGACAATAACAAAATTAATATTTCATAGTACAACGATAAACATAAATCTATTTTGGTATTATAAAACCAGATAAAAAGATGACTGTACCAATGTAACCAACACACGTCAACCATAACTTCTTACGTAGTATTATTTCCATTAATACTGATATATCATCAAAATCGACTATAGACAACAAATTTATAGTTGCAACGTTTCATTCAACGCAGGAACTGCGTGTTCCCAAATGGTAATTTAACACTACTGGTGCTAATGTAAGTATTTTAGTTTCATGCCACACGTAATCTACATTTTACTATCCGAACACAGACCTCCGCCAAAATAAATTGCAAATCCATTTACTCCCCGAGTCTTACGGGGACCAATTTAAAGTTACCCGAAACCGGTCCACTAAAAATAGCGAATGGTAAACCATTTGCAACACTCCATCCAACTCGCTATAGCAAATTTAAGAACGGTTGAAAGTTTGATGCAGTCGCATCGTATTTAGCGGCGATCCAGTAATTGTTTTGAGAAACAAATACCACAGAAGAACAGAAGAAATTTCAGTCTTCCAAACTTCTTGCTACTGTGGTTATTTTACTTCCAACTAGCTGTGCCCCGCGGATTTTAACGCAAATTCTGGGATTCTGGGAGTAATTATGTGCCCAGTGCTTCATCCATCTACCTACCCAGTTTAATCCAAATTCATTTTGGCGTGAAGTAGAAAACATCAAAAAATCTAAACATCCAAGTATATACAAACTATTACATTTTTAAGTATAGTACTGATGATATATTCATACATATTGCAGAGCCTCTCAGAATTGAAATGGAAGTACGAACGCTTGGGCCTAATGGTGACTCCTAGTTTTAATCAATGTTTTCAACATTCATACACACAAACAGCCGACCGTGTGACGACAAATTTGATTCTCGCGCCCGGCAAATACATATCCTGTACAAGTATTTTATACTTGTGTTTTATTTCGCTCTGAGTCTGAGTGTGTTGCAGCAAATAGCCTTCGTACAAAAATACACTCACAAATTTCAGGATCAATTGGCAGAAATTATTATTTCAAAAATGTAACTTTATGTTATATTCAAAAGCTTGTGCCTATAAATACACTATGTGCCTACCTCACATATTATTTAAGAAAATATATTATTATGCTAAGTCAAGGAAGTACCCGGAGCACTCGTAGAAATAAATGTTTCATTTTAGGAAACCCTAATATTTCGGTTCACTTGTTCTGAAGAATAAACTTCCACCAAATCATCATTAACCTAACTGGATCTGTCTCCATAAACCTGATTGAAAGGTCTGCTATAAATCTTTCTGGTCTTTTTGGATTTGTATTCAACTTTTTGTGATCATACTTCGAAACTTAGCTCCGACTACGGACGGACCTTTTTCCATCTTATCTTTTTATAGAAGGTAGTAAAACTTCAGAGTTTGTTCAGCGCGAAGTTTTTGGAAGGCTGAAATTTATATTATGTTCTTTTAATTCGAACGAAACCTATTAGATTTTCAAAAGTATGGCGCTCAAAGTTTGACGGAAGACGGAAGACGGAAGTTGTCACTAAATTTCTGTGACCAGTTTATTCAGAAGGAAGAGAAGGAATGGAAATTCATCACGCTTTAAACTTCGTTTCGTTGCGTCGAGTTACCAAATACAGAACTGTATCTACAGTTGTTACATAAACACATAATTGTATAAAAAATTAAAAAAATTACATACATAATATACATTATACAATCTACATATCATAACGTATTTATTTTATACTTATTTGCAGTTCATTCGGTTGATGTCAACCGAATTAACATGAATAGAGTATGTTATCTAGTATTATCGCGTAAGTAACGTCTGTTTGGTAATAAACTTAATTTCGAGGATTTATAATATTTTTTTACTCATGATATACTAAGAGTTACACCTGTCTAAGAATTCTAAAACGTGGGTTTAACAAGCAGGTTCACACTTTATAATTATGATACCTAAAGTTAGCTTAACAAGAACAATATCAACATAATATTAGTCAAAATAAGTTTTAGCGTTTCAAAGCAAATCTATTCACAGAAAGTGTCTGTTGCTATTTTACAAGTAATCTGTGCTCTTTTGTCCCGTTTAATTAATTCATAAATTAAAATTAATAAGATTTGACTGCCATAATTTATTTCTGAGAAAATATATTTTCAGTAAAGGTCCTCCGTTGACAAAAACATCGCACCTCGAAGAAAGTTTAATTTTAAATGCCTACTCGGAAACATTACATTATGTTGCAGAATCCTAAATTAATACTTTATTTAGATGTGGAATTCCGCGCTTTGTTTCCTGATAATTATATTATCCTGATAACTATATCTATACTTAGTCAGGTCATAAGTATTGTCACACAGTAAAAACTTTTCTTTCAGAATGCTGGCCACAAAAAAGTTTATTGAATTCGAATTTCGAATTGTTCATGAAAATAAAAATGTATACTTTTTAGAATTTTACTCATTTTTAAATATGGAGTGGACGCTTAAATAAGACCGTGTTGCAGTTATTGCGTTGCATCGTTGCGGTTACGCGCCAATTCAAATTTTTGACATACTGAAAAATTTGAATATAACCAAGAGATTCGTTTATCGTACCATCAAACGATACAATGAAGACTCTAGTGTAGATGACAGGTCAAGAAGTGGTCGCCCTCGGTATGTTAGGACTCCAGCAGTGATAAAAAGCTGTGAAGGCGCGAATTCAAAGAAATCCCAAACGTAAGCAGAAACTGTTGGCCCTTCAGATGGGATTAAGCAGAACCACGGTGAAAAGGGTGTTAAATGAAGACTTAGGGCTTCGGGCATATCGAAGAAAAACAGGACATCATTTGAATGCTCGTCTAATGGACCTGAGACTGAAGAGATGCCGCGCTTTGTTGAAGCGGTACGCGGGAAAAAAATATCGGGAAATTCTTTTTTCGGATGAAAAAATTTTTACCGTAGAAGAGAGCTACAACAAACAAAATGATAAGGTGTACGCACACAGTAGTGAAGAAGCGAGCAACCGTATTCCGCGTGTCCAACGAGGTCATTTTCCATCCTCGCTCATGGTATGGTTGGGAGTGTCTTATTGGGGCTTAACAGAGGTACATTTTTGTGAGAAAGGTGTAAAAACGAATGCAGTTGTGTATCAAAATACAGTCCTGACGAACCTTGTAGAACCTGTTTCTCATACCATGTTTAATAACAGGCACTGGGTATTCCAACAAGATTCGGCGCCAGCTCATAGAGCGAAGAGCACACAAGACTGGCTGGCGGCGCGTGAAATCGACTTCATCCGGCACGAAGACTGGCCCTCCTCCAGTCCAGATTTGAATCCGCTAGATTACAAGATATGGCAACACTTGGAGGAAAAGGCGTGCTCAAAGCCTCATCCCAATTTGGAGTCACTCAAGACATCCTTGATTAAGGCAGCCGCCGATATTGACATGGACCTCGTTCGTGCTGCGATAGACGACTGGCCGCGCAGATTGAAGGCCTGTATTCAAAATCACGGAGGTCATTTTGAATAAACTTTAGTGTCATAAGAATCTATGTTTTGTTAAGTTCATTTTGGTATATAAATGGTTACATAATGAATAAACTTGTTTCAATTATTTTATATAAAACATGTGACAGAATTTATGACCTGACTAGGTATAAGAGCTTTCAAGTCACGAGTATACGTAACTATGGGTAAGCGAGTACCATCGTCGTTGGGAAAGTGGTCAAAAGCAAACCTTTAGGGTGGTATAGATTTGTGAATAATACAAAGTACGCAGTAGAAGTAACAGCCGCAACATTAAAACTTCCCCACATTTCATAATTATGAGTATAAAAAAAAATGCTATTGCGATAAATATCATAAACTTCAGAAAATAAATTAATAAACCATTCCCTTCAACTTTCAATTATTAAGCAACACTAACTATATAGGCACTCATAGCTATTGATTGTAGAATCTGTGCTACCAGTAATAATCCGAACTGTAGAGCGAGGATTGTAGCGCGCCCGCGTAGCCGTAGCCAGTACCACCGCGGCTCCGTAGCGGGTCGGACGCGAGCGCTACGAGTGCTACAAACGCTACGTAATTCGTAGCCTGTCGCAAAACGAAAGCGTACGCGGTTGTGAGCGGCGAGCGAGTTACGCCGATTTATCGCGCGTTTTTACGACTTATCTGTGTGGTGTGTAAAGTGAAAAATAAATACTTATTAATACATTTTCTTTAAAAAGGTAACATTTTATGTGAACGTTAAATGTGTACCTTGATTTCGTTTTATTCAAAGAGCGTAGCTTTAAGCGCTTGTAACTAATGGTCTGTTAAGATAAAGGAAGGTTTTCGCGGAATGCTAGTTATTAGCCGTTTTAAAGTCTCGTTTGATGATCGCAACCATTGAACATTTTGCTCGCTATTTCAATTATGAAGTGAGGAATTCTAGGATTAGGGGACAGTGATGAATTATTCAAACGTTAAAATACTTATGCTGTTAGATTAATTGTGAATTTAAATATTTATTGCTATGTACCATAGGACCTATAATTGTTTACAATGGCCGAATGAATTCTTCAAGACATTCTGAATCCAGTTGTGGTAGAGTCAGTTATTGATAATTAGTGCCTTTTGCCTGAATAAAACACTTCTATTTTGTACACGTAATTATATGTATATCACAATGATTACCTATACAACCGATAATTATAAACAAGTATTACATTATAATTCACAAATTACGAGTGCTTAGGTATATAATATTAGTCAATGACGCGTAGAAAATTCAAATGTAGTGTGAAATGGAAACGACAGTTTTTGAATTCGACTGTTCCATTTAGGAGAAGCTTTTAGAAATTGAATATTTAAATTTCAATACCAAAGCGCGAGGCTACCGGCTTCGGGCGACACAATCTCCCGGTTTTCCGCTCTTGTGCTTCCCGCCCCTACAGTGAGCGTATTTATTCGCGCTCCAGCTTTTATTGTCGTGGCTGTTGTGAATGTTAACATTTTTGTGTTCTCTTGCCTAATACCTTTTATTTTAATGACTTACCCAAACCTGCAAGGTCATATCAAAACTACTTAGGTTAATAAGATCTTCTTACGTTATGGAAACTTACGCAATGACACTGATTTTAATTTCATTCTGATGCCAATTTCAACATGTTTTCAGTTAGCACCTGGTGAGGTATAATGGGCAACTAAAGTATGAAAAAAAAAATTAAAGATAAAATCAATGACAATAACAAATTTTTTGGAGCAAATCAGAAATAGTAATTATCCCTCCAATAGTATTTTTAATAACTATATAGAAATAAAGCTGTTATTGGTCAAAGCGACTTTTTGAAATTTTCGAAATTTTTGGCACTTATGTAATCTGAACGCCACATAGTAACTATATTTTTAAGCCAACGTATTAGATTAGGTTTTAGGGTGTACTGGTTACTGATCTGATGGTTAGTACCAACCTCCATAATTATATTGCAGTGCAAGAATTCTGTATTACTAAATCTTTCGCGATACAGCACTGCGCTCATCGTTTTTCGCGTTTAAGTATCTATTTTACATATTATTATAATTTGTCAATTTATTTTATTATTTAGGTGATGCAAAACTAGCACTAGTCTCATTAAGGCCTACTTGAATAAGGTACCCGCATTAATTAGTTTGTGTGTCATTGAAATACCCAAGTCGTAAGAGTGCAAGTTTGAGTAGTTCTCATTTACTCGCTGGGTTTTATATAATTTAGTTTAGAGGCTAACATAGCATTGGACCTCCATCTCACCTGCAGCGGTTCAATCATGTTAATGGTAAAAATGCTGAGTCTAGAATGCGATTAGCTCTCACGAACCACTGCCGAAACAACTCGATAGGTTTGGATGGATCTTGAAATTATTATATAGGCTTTTTTGCCTTCGTATAATTAATTAGTGTAACAATGTCAATAGCACATAACACGATTTGCTTTAAAGACATACATTTTGTGCATTTTACTAATCATTTTGCTTTTGAAACATTCTAATTGTAAAGGCTATTTTATATAAAGATCCATTCAGTCGTTAAACTGTGAAAATGGCGCAACACCCATAGAGGCAGTCATAAAGACAGATGGGGTGGGGTTACTTTAATAATTTGCAAAGAAATTCAATGACCGTTTTTACTTAAACTAAGACTACAATACACTTTAACTTCAGGAGAATATAAAAAATACACTTAAATCGATGCCAAGGTCTAATGAAAACGGAAGTTATTGCGATGGCAAGATATAATAATTTGATTGACAAATTTAGCGATGTGTGTAGTACCTACGCTTCATTGTGCCAAAACTTTATTACGTTAGGACAGAAGAAAAACATTACACAAAGACACGAGTAATTGTATATCAACGTGGGTTGATTGTTAGAAAACAAATTTCACTGTTATGTAAGAAAATAACATAAATATTGTCTCAGTCGTGCTAACAATGTTTATTCAACGTTAGGCACGATATTTCCATATTTACCGACCTTTATCGCTTAAATTTTTGAAGGAGGTATGTCGGTGCGGATTATAATTCGTTATTTTCTACTACTATTATAAATGCAACGGTTTTTGTGTGTGTTTGTCCTCTCTTCGCGATTTAACGAATGAACGGATTTTAATGAAATTTGGTATACATAATATATACTACAGGTCCTGATATAGAATATAGAATACTTTTTATACCGTAAATTAATATAGTTCCTGTGGAATAATAGCGAAGGCGGGTGAAACCGCGGGGCGCGAGCAGTACCCAATAAATGGATTAGCGGCTAGACACAATCCAGTCAGGCCTGGGGCCTGAATAGGCAGCCTGTCAGTTTTGACTGATTTGACCGGATATGTTGACGCATTGTGCGCCTTTATTCGTTCGATGACAGCCGCCTCCGGCCGCGCCTTTGAACCGGAAGTTAGCTATACATGACGAGATCTGAACCGGACCGAACCGTTCATCGGATCCAGAAGTCGTACCATGCCAACAATTATGAGTAAAGATTCATTATGCTTTGAAGATGTTTGTTTTTATCATTAATTTTTGCAACTTCATAACAAATCAAACGACACGTCGTAACATAAAACGGAAACAAAACAGAAACCACACATAAAACTTTATGCCTGTGGCCTATCGAAAAAACCATCGAATTGCGAACATAAAGCCCAAAGTAACAGATATGGGCGGATTGGACTATTGGGCAAGTGGACACACACTGTACTGACACGATGAATAGACGATAATAGTCGCTCATTCGACAAGGGTCTTAGTTTTCTTAGGTCCAATCGTTTGATTATTTTAGTAACTACTGAAACTGCCCATGCCTATTACTAAGAAAATCATTTTTATAATTCAAATAAACATAATTAAAGGGTCTGTTAGTAATATCAAAATAACAGCTTTTTAATGCATATGAAAGTATAAACGGCACTTACGACACTTACAAAAACACAATTTGTTACATTACTATGTCTGTCTGTCTGTCTTTCTGTTTGTTTGTTACGGTTAATCTCCGGAATGGCTGGGACAATTTTGACGGGACGATCATTGACAGATACTTGATGTTATTAGAAGTAACGTAGACGACTTATATTAAAGATCTAGCTACGCGCCGAGGTTTTACCCGCAGGATGGTGAAACCGCGAATCACAGCTAGTACCAATATATAACGAAAGCCCGGTTGAGACACCACCACTCCCCCATCACGATGAATCGCCGTCAACGGTCGTTTCGGCCAACATTCGGCAATAATTTAGTTTCTTATCGGCCGACCGATCCGCTGACTCGAGATTCGATTCGAACAAGCCATTGGGACCGTTATTTCTATCGAGATGGGATCGATCGATGCAAATGTGCCACTCGAATAGAGAACTTGAAATTTTTGCTTGTATGTGATGATCGCGGTACTTATACAGGTTTTTATAGTAGAATTTGACCACTATCTGACCTGGTCTGGAGTGACGATGTGATGGAAGGTGATAAGTATGCTCAGTATGCTCAGCTTAGAATGGGGAATGTCGTATTTTGTTAGAATAAGCATTCCAATATCTAAGATGGATTTAAAGATGTCACGTTGGTATCAGCTATTGTGTATCGTTAATGTACTCGTAAACGATTGTGGGAAAATGATAGATGCTTCCCAAAAAAAACATACTTTCTTGTTATCTCCAAAACTGAAGACATTTTGAGAATAGTAGGTACTGACCATTTTTCAAATTGATGATGTTGACTGCGACTTGTTAGGACAAAAATTACTGGGATATTTTAATACTTGCTTTGGCTAAATGCACTTATCGTGCGAACTTCAAACTCTAGGTACGATACAGGAGGAGTTTTAGCGGTGAACCGATTACCGTTTTTTTTTTCGCAAACTTGTATTTCTTTAACTCTGATTCGCATCTTGTTTTACAGCCATAGATAATAATACATTATACTGCTGATGACAATCATTTATAAACAACATATCATTTTCATCCCGCTAACACAAAATTCGATTGGAATAAACCAAATTGAACGATATGGTATTTCCATCGAAATGGGATCGTACGATGCAAATGTACCACTCTTGCCACTTCGATAGAGATGTGGTCAAAGTTTGATAGAGTTGCTAAGTTGATTGAAGAGGGAGTTACCGGCAGTTGATTTGAATTTGAAGTGCCTATTCCCAGTTAGTTCACAGCGATTGTGGGTACCGTCATCAACAAAAATAACTAAGTATGTCCGTACGTGCAGTTTAGCTAATGAATAGAAAATAATTTATTGTGAATCAGTTGAAAAAAAAACCATACCTAGTAGTTAAAAACAATATACCTAAAATAGTAAAAAAGTTTGAACATTTTCAGTGATTTTTGTGGCTGACTGTCCGGTGTCCGTATGATAATCAATTTTCCTCGAACAATTGATAACATCTTTTGAAACTGTTGCATAGTAAAATAACTGAGACTAAAAAGTGTAGGTATAATATGGACCAATAATAGCACCCCACAATAATAAAAGGAAAGCGAAATATTCGCACATATCGCAGAGAAAAACTCCATTTCAATTTTAAATCGTTTCCTCGCTAAGTACACTAACTGTCAAAACTGACAAGAACTGTCGCCGACCCACAACACAATGTATGTGAAGAACAAAGTGAAGACGGAAACACGCGGCCTCTGTATCACAACATACGATACATACAGTAAGGATGAACTGAACAGCCAATCGGAGTTAGGAACATAAGAAAATGGGTGTACGGAAATTCCGGGCTGAATAGGGAGAACCAGACATGCCAGTCCAAAAGCGTCTCTTACTGTAAGCAATTGCAAAGATAAAGTATCTATGGTACCCGTTCCGTTAAACTCTGAATTTTAAAACAACACAATTACGTTTTTTTTTTCATAATACGTAAATAGCATTCATCTCTAATCTTTCACAAAATATGATGGACCCGTGGGGCGCAACTAGCATCCAACAAATGGAAATGAACAAGGTACGTGTCCAAACCATTTCAATGTAGTGCTCATACTGGTATACGTCATGTTTGTGCCTCGCAATAAATCGAGGAAAACTTTGGGTATCAGTTGGTTTCATAAAAAAGACGATTGTTTTATTTCTGTATACACTACATACCAGAAGAGAGTGAAATCTGGCCGGGTCGTGTGTATTGTGAAGTTTTTTACTGTCAGGTACAAGGATGTAGAGCATTATTGTTATGCCTGCACCTTTTCTTTAAGAAACGTGTCTAGCAACCGTTAGAGGCCGTCATACTCCGACTTTACTTGCGGTGGATTGCGACATAATATCCTTTCCCGAAAAAGGTCTTAGAAATGCTAATACCTATTCTTCTTTTGTTATTCTTTTTTAATGCGTGACGATTATACATTTCACAGAGTTCAGAGTAGAAACAAATAGTTTCAGAGCCAATACCTGTGTGTCACACAACTTTTGGTTGAAAACAATACGCATCGATTAAAATAAAAGTTGGTCATCTGTTTTACCAAAAACTCGGGTTAATTTTCCCCTTTGAAAAAAAATATAATTAACCCAAATTGGTGATTGCCGACACTTTAAAACTTTTTTTACGATTGCTAATCTCCACATATTTATTTAGCTAACAAAAAGAACTTTCCCCATTTTATAAGCTCAATAAAATTCCACCTATTAACGGTAGCTAATGTTACGATTGTAAAAAAGAAAAGTAATTCCTTGCGCATTTAGCGAAACACGCATTATTTCTACTGGCGCAGATTGGCGTAGTAAAATAAAAGCAGTAGACCATTATCGTATGCTAAGTCTAACGCGACAAAAATTCATCGCAAATAATAATAAAGCCATACAAAAAAAGAATAACTCAAAACCAGAATGAATACATATAAATTTGTAGAATTACAGTAGGTACAATAATTGTAGCGATATTATTAGATGGTTTACGTACGTGTTGATTAATTTATATTACTGAGTAACGAGAATAGCATAATTATTATTCTAATTCGTCTTATGGTAAGTCTTACGGCAACAGATGCTATGCTAGAACTCTGCATTACTGAATCTTGCTTAGCACGGCACTATACTCGCCCAGATACATTAATTCTTAAGTGCTATCAATTCATATGCATCCAGTAACTTTACTGGAAGCAGTTCTTCATTTCCAGGCGGACTTTGCAGAAGAGTCCTACCACTTTAAATTGGTAATAGTTTGATATTATATGAGTAGGTTGATAAAAAAAAACTATTTTAGTTACGTCTGCAGGGTAACGCTTATCACTAAGTTCGCTTGTGTTTCGTTCGCGATTACAATTGTCTTTGAATTCCGCGATTGCATGAAGACAGCATACTACTATTCTTGCACTGTGACCTCCGTAAGTAAAATTGAGGCTGCTAAGCATCAGTATAACAACTTGGTCTAGTTAAACATTCCATTCCATTTAGCGTCTGACACGGCGAACACAATTAACTTGCTGGAAACTTTTCGTTTGGCGTTGAATCTTTTTCTTCGGGATTGTACCTACTGCATTTCAGTGTTTTTTTTAAATCTATTTTTTAATGTGAATAGTTGAACATTTGACCGCTGACTCACCTGACGGTGGATCATGTTTGCCTAGAAGATAACTATTCACTCTCGACTTGATAACCAGATTATAGTTATCGAGAAACGTTGGTAAGGAATTAGTTTCTTCTCTGTGAGGTTAAACTATACTGAAATGGTATCTTCGGAGGTATTAGCGGAGATGACCCATCAATATTATAAATTTTAAAGCTCTAAACTGAGGCAATGTATTTTTGAAAAAAAATTGGCCACAGAGGCCTCAACAAATTATTTAGGCCGTTGTTCGTCGCCACCTTTTAATTTGGAATTTATAATTTGTTATCGCATTCCTCTATCGCATATCGATCTATTGACTCCACGTAAACGATTTTTTATCGGATTCAATCGCTACAGTTATTTGGTGCTTGCGTGTGTTAGTTTCATGAAATTGTGACCTCAGATACACGTCTCATAAGTTCAGGTACAGTTTTTTTTATCACATGTCTTTATTCTTGTACAAACAAGTAAATTAATCGTGGTTTTTGTTTTAAAAAGGGATTCATTCACTGTTTATGATTTTAGTAGTCGTACGAATTGGAAAAAATAAATATTAAAAAACAATATAAATAAGATCCTATACTATTGCAACGTAATCACAATAAAATTTTATGTAACCGAAAACACATACGAGGGCAACTCATATCATTTCCAATTAAATTAAAGTACATTTTTGGTTGTTAAAAACTGCTACTACTATCCACAAAAAATAGTTTACAATTTATTTAATAATTAAGGTTTTGCATCAAATCATAGAATGTTAAATTTTACTCAATATCAATAAAATATGGCATTACAATTCCAAGCACAATGTCGTTAGTTCCATTTTTTCGAACTAGGAACTCACTAGAACTCGTCCATGTACCTATTGTATAAAGCGTTAAATTCACGTGTTCATCATCATCATCGTCATCATCATCATCATCATCATCATCATCATCATCATCATCATCACAACCCATATTATCTGATGTTGAACACGAGTCTCGTCTCACTTTCCAGGATTAGCCCATAATCTCCAACAAGGGCCCGGTCCGACTAGGTGGATCACTGCCTAAATAAAATTCTCGGGCATGGCTTTCCTCATGATGTTTTCCTTGGCCGAAAAGTGAGTGGCAATTACGTAGGTACATATGTTTTATTGTTTTTATATAACGTGTCAGTGTCTTGTGGTAGACTTATAGTAAGACACAATAAACTCGCATAACAAAATGTAATCCTGTTGGTACCGCTGTCATAAATCATTTCTAGATAAAGTTTGGATCTCGGTATTACACAAATGAGACTCCGATCAGATATCTGCCAAGATATATGTGTTCCATATGAAACTGGATATGATAAAACGATATTCACGACGGTGACCTTGCGGTGACTCTGTCGTAATAAATGGGTCATATTTTTTTTAACTGAAACATAGCCCGGGCCTTGGCCTTTTTCATTTATTTAAGGGGCATGAGATTCTTGAAGTAACTATTATGTAATATGTTTTTTAAGCGACCACTTGCTTCCCTTTGCCTAATAATTTGAAAACCATTTTGTATGGTATACATGTCATTGTTGTCTACACTAATATTATAAAGAGGAAAACTTTGTTTCTTTGGTTGTAATGAATAGGCTCCGAAACTACTGAACCGATTTGAAAAATTCTTTCACTGTTGGGAAGCTATGCTATCCCCGGTACACATAGGCTACCTTTTATCCCGTAAAAATTAATGGTTCCCGCGGGATAGTAGTTAACGCGGGTGAAACCGCGAGGTGCTTCTAGTATCTAATAAAAATGCGATTTAGACGACAGTTTGAATATGCTTGTATATAATATATCAGTGTGTGAGTAGAATAGAATACTCCTATTTATTTTATACCAAAAAAAAATTACAGAAAAACAACAAACAATAACTTAGTACAGACGGTCGTATTCCTTGAAGTGATGAAGTTTGGTATTCCTGTCCAATTCCGATGACTATGCCGATGACAATACAATATCACTGTGACAAGTGTTTTTAGTAACGTACCTGATGAGTCCTTCAAACTATAATAATTATTGCACAGTACTGCTTATGTACCTACTCGTAGTATTTCCCCAAACCTTATTTTCAATATTGTACTATTTAGGCAAGTTTAAACTTAGTATACATTGTAAGTATCCGGCATCACTTATTCATTTGAGAAGGATTTTCCAAATTCAATGGTGATACAATATTCCAAAGGGCGTACGCTACGGTTCAAAATACAGCTTATTACGCGCATACATTCAACAGTACAAACACATTACGCTTGAGTACGCACCGTATACCTGAGCAGGCATATCACATTAATAATTCAATGTCACGCTTCCTTTCCCATCTACAAACAAAGCCGTACTTCGCACGCACTTCGCACCCAGTATTGTACATCAGAAAAAATATTATTTCTCTATGCTTTTGAGAGTGCTAAAGTGCCCTAGGCTCAACCCTAATGTCAACGCGCTCGAGAGTACTCCAATGTTTACGCCTTTACACCTCTTTATACCGATCTATTCGTGGCTGTGATTCGTGACTCTTGCCCTTGCTTCGCCTCTTCACCTCCCCTATGCTGTGGCAATCTATCAAATGTCTAGACACGATTAAGTGACGGTAAAAGTCTAACTTTGCATGCAACTCGATAAAATACGCATTCTATAAATCGCGCGGTCTTGATTTCGCTACATAAAAGCGGGTAACTCTAAAATTGTAGATGCTTATATTTTATGTGGTTGAACTTACGATGTGTTTTAACATTCCATTTTATGGTTTTGTTATTCTATGACAATGAATGATGTTGCCTAGAAAGCAAGCGATGCCACTCGCACTAGAAATCGTCAAAATTTGTATAGGCGCAAAACCCCAGACTTTTATTAAGATAATGACCTCGAAACATATCACTATCGCAGCTTCAACTAGCATCATTCTAATTGAAATGCAAAGAACGTTCACCGCCAACGTAATTACAAGCGTGCCGTGAGAACTGACGCACGCTTTGACAAACTGTTACGCAATTAGCAGCCGTTGCGCGTTATGTAATAAGAGCGCCTTTTCTGGGGCGGGCTTAGGCGGAATTACATGCGGTCGCGGCCTTAACAAAATATTACGTACGAGGGGAAAGCTACTCAAAAATAGTAACTTTATACTAACTTAGTCAAGGTTTCTAATTCTATCGCGGCCACCGTGAACTGCACATTACGACACATTGGTACGTAATTAGCAGCATTTGCGCGTTACGTAATATGCGTTCCATTCCTTAGGGCAGAATTATTTACGGTCACGACCAAAAATTAACTTTTGGAATACATCTACCTACATACATTTATGTAATACTCGTAATATGCATGCTATATAATATTTAAGTAGGTGTCAATTTTCATCGAATCTTTAGAAATGTTTTGCGACGAGATTTTCTTTAAAGTCGCATGTTACTTGACATAAGGTTTTCCAAATTGATAGTGGATAAAAAAGCACCCTACCTACAGCCACTGTGTATAAAGCTCCTTATGATCACTTAGGCAGAGTTAGAGCATATAGAACGCACAGATTTCTAGTAGCACCATAAACTTTAGGTAAATTGGCGCACTTACGGAATAATATAAACGGGTTGCGTCAGGAGAAGGTCTACCTGCAAGCTACATAATTCCTCAGGGTGTACTTAATAGGCATCCTTAATATGGAAATGTAAATAGTAGCTTAACTAATTGTGCAATGTAATTGAGACGTGAATATTACGCTGTAACAAGTGTCACGATAATCAGTAATTAGTCTCACAAAATAGCTCCATATAATAATTCTAAATCTCATAATATAATATTTACCAAAAAAAATTTCAAAAACTTAATTCTGAAATTTCCATACTGTCAAATCTAATTATATTGTGCCATTAGCGTACCTACGTTTGTGCGTAATTGTACGGGTTGTCAAGTGCCAACTCCTGAAATATGTTTGTAAATTATGGTTTAAGCACATGGTATAAAAAAAACGTTTATTGTTTTACCAAATAGAAAATAAAGTTAATTGGAAAGGCGGTTATATTCGTAAGTAGGACAGGCGACGGTTATGGGGTAATAGCCATTAGGCTATGGTGATTTTAAGGAAGTCTCATTCGCTAAAGGGTTTTATAAAGCAATTCAAGAAAGTCGCCAGAGCGGAACGTTACAGTGACTTTGTTTACTCGCAGTACATTTATTTTCAGCAGGCACAACCAAATAATTAAGCTTTTTGTAGTTTAGTTAAGATTTTCCTTACTTTTGACCGACTTCAAAAATGAGGAGGTTCTTAATTCAGTTGTGTTACTATAATATTTAAACGTTACTTTTCGGTGTTATTTGGACAAAGTCAAAGTCAAATCATTTATTGTACCTATAAATAGGCATCTCGTAATATTGCAATTTTACAAGCCAAAACATTAAATCTTATTAATAAGGAGAACCTAAAATAAAATACATAACATTAAAGAGTTACATATTGACTAAGGTTTGACAAACCATGTTTCCTTTTCAAGCAATAACGTTACTGATGCTTCACCAAAAATTTGTAAATATTTGTTACTGAAATAATGATTTGAGCTATACAGCAGTGCTTAGACTGCTTAGCTCATGTTTAGCATAAACATGTGGTTTGAAAGACATTTATGTGAGTTTAATATGAATCTTAGTTTTTTTTCTTTATAAGTAACAGGTGCATTGCAAGATCTTTATTTTGAGTCTCTAGTTAAATAAAAGCATGGAAGTGCTTTTCCTCATAAGCCTTTTAAAGTTGAAATTGCAGTGCTTCTCAGAGGCAAACGCGATGTAAAATATTCGTTTGATGAAACACTCGTACTCGTATCTAGGTTGGAAGTGTTTTCTATTTAGTATATAATATAATTGTCATGTACTAAATCTCATGCGCTGTTTCTCTACTCTTGGTACTAAAACAAGACATCTAACAAAATTAAACCAGTTACGGTTACAGTGTAACATTAAAATATGGTATACTTACATAATTATAGTCTATGGAATATGAGTAACTCTTAGCGTTTGATCACGGTAACTCGCGGGCGAGAGCGCGGGCGCGGGCGCGGGAGCAGGCGCGGACGCGGACGCGGGCGCGTTAGACGTGGCTTAGACCGTACGTGCAATTTTTACGTGAACACTTGTACAATTATATATATTACTTACGCCATATGTTAGATATTTCGCGCCTTCGAGTTACTGTGATCGAGCACTTACTATACTCTCATCCCCGAGTCAGATAGTCAGATCTGCATAATAAATATTATATCTGTATATACTAGTTTGTTTCTACGACTTCGTCTACACGGACTAAAGTTTGACGCGACAAACATTGCCTACTTTCTTTTATATGCAAGCGTTTGACTATTGCCCATCTCATCTAGCCGTAAGCGACTATGTAGTCAAAGGTAACGATGCTAAGCCGGGAAGCAAACAGACTGACAGATTAACTTTATTTGTACAGTCTTTAAAGAGAAGGTTATTTGCCTATCCTACTTCCTACAAATATTATAAACGCCAAGGTTGTGAGTTTGTATGTATGTATGTTTGTTGCTCTTTCACGCAAAAACTACTTAATGGATTTTGATGAAACTTCATAATAATATAGCTTACATATCAGAATAACTCATAGGCTACAATTCATAAAGATATATCGTATATTATCCAATCGCGGGTGAAACTACAGGGCGCAGCTAGTCGGACGAATAGTATAAATGCGAAAAAGTGTGAGTGTTTGTATGTTTGTTGCTCTCAAACGGCTGAACCGAATATGATGAAATTATTGTGAATTGTGAATTTAGTGTGGAGGTAGCTAACAGACTAATACACATTAGCTTTTTATTTTAATATAGTTTTTTATTTTAAAAAAACAGCGGTTTAAACCGCGGGGTGCAGCTAGTATAAAATATCTGTGTATTTAATAGAGTAAACGTACAAAGGCGTCGGAAAGACTGGGACGGACTGACGGCTCATTGTAAGGGGCTTGATAACCCAGATCCCGTGACAATGCCTTCTGTGTAGGCAATTGTGAGCGTTGCATGCGGAGTGGGGGTGTGACCGGGTGTGCTTTTGTTGTGGCGCGAACAATATTTTCAAACTATTTGTGCAGACCTTTATGGCTTTCGGTCATGCGAGGAATTTAAGTTATTTATTGCGATGATTATGAGGGGAAATGTAAGATATAAAAACACCAGGTATCACAACCTATTTAATTAGATCTCCGACGCGCCTGTCTGTATGTTCGCGATGATCTCAGACACCACTGTAGGGGGTTTCAATAGATTTACACGAATGGACAAACTAACTCACAAAGAAGGTTTTAGTATGTACCAGATGATTATAATTTCGAGTTTTATTTTATGATTTGATATAATTGGCAACCTATGGGTAAATTAACTGTTTATTACGAGGAATAGGTAGATATTTACAATAAAATAACCTGTGGAGTAATGACCAGGTTTACCTTTCGATCACAGTGGGCATTGTAGGCAAAAATGCTTAGTACGTAACTCAGATGTAGCATCTAGGGGTGGAAGTAGCATAACATTATGTGCAATTTACATCAGTACCTATTGCAATAGATACAATACTGGTAGGTAATTGGATTTTAACCTAAGTCAAGTTCGTTTGCGATTCTGTGTCATTGTTGATGTTTGTAATAAGTTCCTTTGTTCAAAATATTATTGCCGCACAAAAATGTCTTCTTGCTAGTCGTTTTGCTTTTTTTTTTTTCGTCACAGAATTGGCTAGACTTAGCGGTAGAAATAGTATTAATAAAATCACAAATCTGATAATACCGTCACTTTCATTAATTAAAATAATAACAAAGCAAACAAACAAATCAATAACATTCTATATTGAAAAAGAGATCAGAGTTACAGCAAAAGTACTCAACAGTAACATACTCGTACGTATAAGCTTCTGTAAGTAAATCAATGTGTCAAAAGAAAGAAGGACGTACCTGTCAACCATAAAAGCTGACAAAACATGACCTGTCGTAATAATTGTACTATGAAAATCTATGGGACGCCACTCAACGTTACTTTTAATAATATTTGAAGGTAGGGTCTCGCAACAAAGGAAAAGAGCTGTAACTAGTGGCTAGGACAAGAATTGGGGCTTAGAATTATAAGCAAGGTAGTAAAAGTATAAGTGACACAAAATCGCTTTAAAGTTTTTTATTGTTAACATTTTTATCAACTCGCTTTCTTATCTTTGTATTTGTTTATCATATCAATGTGTTTAGGTAAAAATTACCGGTGAAATGGAGACTGAAACAATAATTTTTCACATTCAATAATGTTCATGATGTTATTTCAATACCAGATTTTTAAGAGCATCTTCCGAAATGTTTAAACTTTTAACATGTGGCAAAATATGTGTAATAAATTATCTTAGACTATATTATTTTGTGTATAACGTTTTTACAAAGTTTAAACAATACATTTTTAGGGACACTCCCGAGTAAAGAAAAGCTCCTTGTATATTTTCATTCAAAGGGAAATTGAAAACTGGCAAATCCCTTCTTTTATGTAGCGCGGAAGCCTTCCTATCTAAACTTTACCTTTAATAATCTGCAGAAGAGAACGTAGAAAATATTCTGAAAGTTAAAACCCGAATTCAATTTCCACGTGATGTAACACCTAAATCTATTTTTGTGATATAGAATCACTAAAAAATTATCTATACCCTTCACAATGTCAATAAAATATATTAATAATAATAATAGAATATCTGGGGGCTTACCATGACGTCTTATTACGATCCAGTTGAGGACTTAAAAACATAATTGTTTTACTACTTATTCGAACCATAACGTCTTGTTGTGATATCTTGACGCTCAAGTTAGGTTGATTTTGAATCTAAAGGTCTACCTCAAGGATATCGAAAGCCATGTATTACTATTGTTTAAAGTAAAACTATTCAGTTCATATCCTCAATTGGATCGCAAAAAAACGTCATGGTAAGCCCCCAGGGGGCTTGAGTTTTCTCGAATTTGAACTTGAGTCTAAAGATCTTCCCCAGTATTGTTTCTTAATAGTTTATTATTCTTTAGAAATTCCAATCAAAATACAGTATTTAATAATGTTTTAGCTTCCCGTGAAAACTAACCACCAACTTATGTAGGTATCTCTCGATAACATTTACCGTAATTGTAAAGAAATAAAAATGAGTGTGCAAAAGTGTTAAAATGTGCTCCAAGTGCAACCCTAACCGGACTCAGTGAGGTGGAAGATGAGGTGCTAGTGACCGTTCAAGATGGCTATGGTGATATCTCAGACAACGAAGGCTGCGATCGGTGGAATCTTGGCCCTGATGATCCTCGGAGCTGTGCTGGTGTCGGGAGCCGCATTCGGGTGGTTCGACCCGAGGAGGGAAGATGAAGATACGCCAGCCAAAGTCAGCGCCCGGCTGCAAGGCCGGACGTCATTTGTTACGCATCGAGCGGTGAGTTCAACTAATATTCCTTTAACTCGTTTCAACTTTATTCCTTTAACATTCAATGACAACGTAACGTGATGCGCCACGTAATTCACGGAATAAAACTACAATGCGATGTGCTTTTGTTTAGCTATAAATTATTGTAGATTGTAAACTTATTTACAAACGACTCAGTTTCTGTTGCATTTGAGATACCTACAGATAAATATTTGTAGCTTTTGAAAAACCTTAAATCTAAATTTTGTTAATTCGAGCCTGAGTACAAAATTGGAGAGTCAGTAATAATGTGGCGTTTGTTTAAATAAAGATTAGCAGTAAATATGTATTTATCATAATCAAAGCATGGGTTAAATAAGATCGATTCTAGAATCATTGAGCTTCTGCAAGCCGCCCTTAGAGTAAACTTTGTTAAAATAAAACAAACAAGGAAATTGTGATACTTTAGCAAAAATTTAATTGGATAACCTTTTCTACGCGAGCTCGAGTGTAGGTCACATAGAAGAATATGCCACAGATTATAAAATCAGATAACTTTAATGGAAACAAGAGTCCCGTCCCTGGTTCACACTTAAAAAGTTAAAATTTTGTATGCTGACCGCACTCGGCGCGGCACGGTTTCGAATAAAAGCAAATTTTTAATTAACATAAAACATAAAGGTATTAAAAAAGTTTTTCAGCAAAAACTCGCGGTACGTTTTAAGGTTATTAAAAATGGCGGGCGAATTTATTAATCGGTTTTCGCATTCTTCTGCTGGATGGTACAAAAATAACTAAAACTTTTTTTTACTAGTATATGGGTACCTACGCATTGTAAGAACATAAAATAGGTTAACAGACCAAGTAATTCACACACAAAAGAACAATCCACTCCATTTCAAAAGTCTTGATGAACTGTACGAACCAAACAAAAAAAGAACAAAACAACTCGTTCCGTAAATGAGTCCGAGTGGGATACTAAACTACAATAGTCAAAACGTAAACAATTAAAAAAAACAACATCAATACAATAATGTAAGATTAAAATCGAAGACTTCCTCCTCTTTATTTGCTAGCTGCCCCATCCAGAGGCATCGAGAGACTTAAGTAAACAGGATCTTCAAATATTAAATAATAACCACGACTGGGGACAAATAGTATCCCTCCAGTCAGAAATCATTCGACCAAGTCCCTGGTTAAAATTAAAAGAAACCAAAATTCATAAAATGTAACCTATGTAACACATACAACTGAACAATGTTTTAGAGCCTTCACATAATATGGGGGCATACCAGTGCCAGGCCACGTCTAGTAAACAAAGGCACAGCCGCATCCTTTACTCAAATCGAATTGACTAACTCCACCTTCTAAAGTATGGCCATCAACAACGATTGACCATCCATTTGTATCAAGCGCAGACTCCGTTAAGGACGCACGTATCCCTTTGTACTGATGATGGGAAAATCATTTCCTGATAGTCAAGCGGTATTGCAAAAAATCTATCTCTACATCTATATAGGGAGCAAATAAGAGATATTTCCCCGAGAACAAATAGAGATGCTTCTTTGCACCTTTCATTTCGCTTCGAGTCGAGTCACGCCCTGAAGCAGACCGACCGTAGATTCCTCGGAGCCTCCACGATACAAATAAATAATTCATGCGGTCGAACACGTTTCAGCCGATATTGAAACAATCAGCTTTGTATCCTTTTTTACTGAGTTTGCTAGTCAAAGGGATGCGTGAACGCGTAATTTTATTAATACAAACAAAACGTGTTCAAATGAAACTTGAAATTAGTAAAGAGGTTGGAAATGAAACAGGTCTTAACATAATGTCTGTCCGTAATATTGGGCTATACTTAGAAATCATCCCATACTTCAGGTATAGAAGTGTTCCGGACAAATTGAAAAATTAGGTAAGTTTGTGATGCCGCTCTCTGTCTAGTTTAGCCTCTATAATGCACTGGTATGTATGGTGGTTAATGCAATGATGACTTCAGAACATTTACAGTTCACTTTGTTTGAAAATAATTATCTAGAATTAGAGTTAGGTTAAAAAAAAGGTCGAGTAGCATAACAATTCTGCCACTTAGTACCAGGTAGAGCAGATACCTAATATAATAATACAGGTATTAATAATTTGAATGCCAGCCACGGTAGAGTACCATGAGCTACATTTTAACGAACGAATGTATTTTTTCTGTGTTGCATGCAAATAAATTGATACATTTCATTTCTAAAATTCGAAGGGTGTAGGTACGGCTCGTAAAAAATATGTGCTACAAATTCTACTTATTTAGTTAAGCATTCTTCCCAGAAAACTTAGCTTTTAACTTTACAACGTCGAGGAAGCCATAAAAAAGAACCCTTATGTTAACAGTCAGTTAATAACTTTCATAAATTTAAGCTTTTTGTTAAAGTGCCTAATCCAAAAAGTAATGTTAATCGCTCACTTGAAAGAAACACTATTAATTCGATGAGAATAATTAAAACTAATTTCCTATGTGCCTTTAACACGCAATTCGGCAATTAAGACAGTGTTACGAATGTAAACATGTTATTTCTTATTTAAAGTTTTTCTCTGAATTGCCACCTATTATTTGGTATGGCGCAATATTAAGGTCGACACGGTATTTCCGTTTCTAATTTGAGAACCATAAATGATTCGTCTTAGGCCGATATTTTATTCAACCAATTAACATATCTTTGGTTTATGGTGAACTGAATTAGATATTTAAAGCAATATTTTTATCATAAACTCGAAAGTAACAGTACAATTACTCTACAGTAACAGCTTCTGTTAGTTTCTTACTTTTTACCCCTAAGGGGCTGAACAGATCTTAATGAAATTTGGCAAGGAGATAGAGTGGACCTAAGAGAAAGACATGAGTAATTTTAATCGCCAAATATTATAGTTTGTACTAAAGGTGCAAAGGTGGTGTCGCGAGCAACAGCCAGTTACCTAACCCGTAATCTAGAATTCGCTTCTAAAAGTACAATTATCTTTATATCGTGAGGGCATTGTTGGTTTTTACATTAACCGTCTAGAATGCCTCTGGATTTAACCGACACACTCCTCAGCCGCTTCACACTGAATTTCATTATCATGTTCTGCTTTGTTTCGTTCGCAACCTTTCCTAACCGTATAGACGGGGAGATGATGTCTGTATTTCTTACTTTTGTATCAAGCATTTGTGGTGTCATAATATGAAATCAAACAATTTTGCGATAAAAAAAATTGATTAGCAGTCATAAATATGCGTCAAATGAATGCGCATGTTTGTCTTCTAATAGTTGTGTCATAAGTATGCAGCCTAATCATAAAGCCTTGAATAATGCTTAAGTTACACTTTATTGTTTAAATAATCTCATAGGTAATATCTTTCGTTATTAGATACTCTCCACATTCTTCTGAAACACCAAAAGTTAGTCTCTTGTAATTGTCACTTGTGGTTTGAATGAAGTGCTTTATGTATCAATATTATAGGTTTTAAAGTCACAAACCGTGAGTAATTCGGCTTATTCCGGATATTCCCTGGCAGTATCCCCTGTGCATGCGAAAACTGTACGCGCAGGGGATACTGACAGGGGATTTCTGGAATAAGCCAGTAATTCAATCTGTCAATGGCCACCTATCTAAAGCCACACTCACATAATAATATTATGTACTTACTCGGTTTCGCCCCAAGGCTTTGGAAGTTTAATAGTCTTTTTTTGGATATTATTATAAGAGCATTGAAGACTGCATAATTACGTTCGACTAACATAACTCATTAATTTGTTTTTCTGACTAAACATAATGTTACAACCCAAAAAGTACACAAGCATTACAGAATCTGGTTATTTCATGGCATTATTATTTGTTCCTTTTATTTTGTTGGTTAGTTATCAAAAACTGGTAACACTTTTATGAGTACGCGGTATTGCCAGCCTAAGTAAGAGTTTGTATGGCAGCCCTAGGGATCCATGCCTTCCGAAACATGAAGAGAAGGAATTATTCATTATGGTGCGGGGACAAGGTTTCGAACCCCTTAACGTTGGGTTGCAAAGCGTTCAGACTAATAAAGTAATTAATCCAAACGATGTAATTAATAACCTAACGAATTGTTATCAGGGGAGTGATTTTTGAAAATCATCTTTGTATTCGAAATCATATAATATGTCATAATCATTATTATCACCGTAAAAAGGTTTTGGAGTCTCATACTCTGTCATCCAATACAAAAATATTTCACATTTGCCACAGACAAGCGCGGTTATATTTCATTAGATGCAGTGACTAAATAACTGGCCATTTTGGGACGTCAAATCACCGATGACTTTCAAAAACTTCCCAGACCGCGGATTATCATATTAATGAGCAGTTTAGTGCAGTTTGTTTCGATAATTGAACAGGTAATTTGGTGGAAACAGGCTTGTTATCATGACGTATTTTAATTCAACTCAATTTGGTGCCTCAATAATTTAACAGCTTTGGTAATAATACAATTATATTAAAGAACAGTACCATATCTATATTAATAAAAGATAGTCGTGTTAGTTACACTTTTTATAACTCAAGAACGGCTGAACCGATTTGGCTGAAAATTGGTAGGAAGGTAGCTGAGAACCAGGAGAAGGATACTATTTATCCCGTTATCACGGGAGAAATTTTGAAACTGGGAAAAATATATCTGATAAAATCGGGTTGTACAGTTGACTACTGTCAATCATTTTGACTCGTAGAGATAATGACAGAACAACAGGTGGATGTAAATGGCGAATTGTCATTCGGTGTGGCGGTCTAAGGGGGAGGCCTATGTTCAGCAGTGGACGCCTCAAGGCTCATGATGATGATGATGATAAGTATGTTATGTATGGGGTTTCCTCGATTATTTATAATTAGAACAGGTTTAAAAAAACCAGCCAAGTGCGTCTTGGACTCGCGCACGAAAGGTTCCGTACCATTATCTATAAAAACGGCAAAATAATAACGTAGGTTCTATGGGAGCCCCCTTTAATATTTATTATATTCTGTTTTTGAGTATTTTTTGTTATAGCGGCAACAGAAATACATCATCTGTGACAATTTCAAATGTCTAACTATCACGGTTCATGAGATACAGCTAGACAGGCGGACATAGGGACGGACGGAAGAATAGCGGAGCCTTAATCATAAGGTCCCATTGTACCATTCGGGCACGGAACCCTAAAACAGTACCCATACAATATTCATAGTAAAAGTACTATACTAGTCAAATTAATAATATAATAAATAATGTAATATGACACAACCAAGTTTCCTATTGTCATATAAAAATACATAATTTAGTTTTTCCATCCACGTCGTAGTTCGTAGCAACTGAATAATTTAATTACTAATGCGTAGGTGGAGCAACAAACTTCAACTGATTTAAATATATTATTTATTAAGCTATAATTTGTATCCTTATTTGACCAATTGTTACCAGTTTTACTTTCTGATTTTATTGTCTTTTGGAGAATAGTAACTTACGGCCTTCCAATGCAATAGTGCCATATCTAGTGTTAGAGTTTTCCGTCCGTGTAAAGACCACTAACCTAAAGACTACTATCAAATGATAACAACTGAAACCTTCCGAAGCTTAGCCTAACTGAAACCAACACTGATTATGTAACCGAGTGTTACGTAGGTAACAGTGAAACCCATATTGAAACCGATTCAGTAATTTTTAAGCGTCAGCACAGTCTATAAATTAATTAAACTATCGCGAAATTAATACATGTTAACATGTAAGCTAAGCGGTGGTAGCCTAGTGGGCGAACGTCCGCCTTCGAAAACGGAGGTGGCGAGTTCAAATCCCAGTGCGGGCACGTACCAATGTGTTTCTCGTTAAAACATATGTACGTAATTATCACTCGCTTATCGGTGAAGGAAAACATCGTGAGGAAACCAACATGCCCGAGAATTATTTCGGAGGCATGTTATCCACCAACCCGGACTAGGCCCCCGTGGTGGATTATGGCCTAACCCTCCTCACGAGTGAGGGGAGGCCTTTGCCCAGCAGTGGGACAGTTACAGGCTGAATTATTATTATTATTATATTAAGCTAATATCATTATACAATATTGACATACCTCGACGTTTCGGCCGAGTAACATCGACCGTGGTCACAAGACGAGTCATGCCAACTCGTGTCAAATTGTATTTGGTCATGTTGTATAGTTGGATATTAGTTTATGCGTAAATTAAGCCCGTTTAGCTCGTTATTATACCTATTATTTACTGTGTTCGCAATGTCGCCTCATACCGTTTATACCTTACTGTCTAAACGGTACTTGTGCCTTCTCATTAAGTCTATAGGTAATATTTAAGCCCAATTTCAAATGTAACATGAAAATAATTGAACATAAAATGTAAAATTATTTGGATCGATCTAGGTTGAAGCAAATGTCAAAGATATACCTGGTGGAATTTGAGTTAACCCGAGCTTAGTACTGAATCTTGAATTTGGTTTACGAATTTTGGCGCAAATGGCACTTATTACAACATTCCTATACGATATTACTATACTCGTAGAATGTCAAGTACTTAGCTAACACAAAAAACACTAAATTGATTATAGTTACTTTTACTTATGTATCAGCGTAAAATAAAACCTAGGATGCCGAAAAGAATGAAAAAGATAATTTATTTATATTTGTATAAATAAATAGCTACGTAATAGTGTAATAAATTATTGGTTTGATGGAAAAAAGATTTACATCCAACAAAGTGCGCCTTTAACAAACTACAACCATACCAATATTTTATGGACAACCGTGAAAAATGACTATCAATCCAATAACTCAATACAGAGTCGTAATAAGGAACTTTAGTGCCGCTTGGGTACCTTTCTATGGACAATCTACTTACGTACCTAATAGTCGTATTCACTATTCAATGATATGAAATAAAATTCCAGTAAAGTTACATTCTACTTGCAGATAGAAAGAAGAATTTTCTATAATTATACAATAATATACCTAGTAATAAATGTTATCATAGTTAACTCCTTATCTTGAACAAAAATAATGAACTGATGTGAAGCCAAAGTAATATTGACGGCTTAGTTTATCTTTATGCAAAAAATAGGACTCTAACATAAAGGACAACATACGGTTTTGCTATTGGAGTTATTTTTGATTATTCGTTGCTTAGGTCGCGGATTCAAAACCATTTTCGGCACAAAAACGTCTAGTGCCCCATTCGAAACGCGCCACAATCTACAGACCTCATCCGTCACTGTGTTTCCGGTAAAATACTAACAGCTATACTGAATGCTTCTAGTCACGTTAACTCCTCATTAACGCTGTCGAATAGTACGACACAATTCCAATCGTTCCAGAGACACTTTCACTATGATTTATGTATTATTAAATGGAAATAAGGCTCTTACGTCAACTGAGCCCACTACAAACTGAGTCCGCGGGATCAGTTGACCTAATCAATATTTGAATGGGTCAACTGAGCAAATCAACAAAATTTTCAATAACATACAGTCACGCTAAAAGTTTTTTAAATTAAAATAATTGATCTTTTGTTTCGTTTTTGATACAAATACACCAAAGCGATAGCAGTGGCGGGGCATGCAAAAAAAGACATGAAAGATACCTACATTCATTAATCAAACTATTTAGAAAAAATATATAAATCCGTTCAAAGCGCGTACTTTGTACAGTTAGCAACGGAACTTCCCGAAGAAGTCTTAAACTTTTTACGATTTTACTCTACGCTCTCAAAACACGTAACATTTACGTTGTATTTATAAATCAAAGATTTCTTCATGCTCAGGTAGCCGTTGTTGCTGACTGTACCCAAAGAAGTAAAGCCATGTTATCTTAAAATTTATTACGCCGTAAAACACAAAACGATTCTCATGAAAGCCGCCTTCAAATGAACATCGTAAAATCTGCTAATAATTCACGATCAGAACCCTGAACAAATATAAAGTAATTAATAAATAGGAATAATTTTATGAAAAATGATGAACGATTTATTTAAACGTGAAAATATATCTTTGAAATTTTCATAATGAGTACCGCGATTTTTTGGAGCAAAGATAATTCGAGTCTGGAGGAAAAGCTACACAAATGATAAAGCAACTTTACTCTAGAAGAAAAATGATACGCAGTAATTGGCGACAATAATGACTAATAAATTCTTATCTATATGATGTTTCAATTCTGTTGAACTATATAATTATGCTCGAATTTTGGCGGTAAACTGAAACCGTGACGTTGGAGTTTTTAGTATTATTTTTTGGGCTTGTAATCTTTGTGTGTATAGTAATTATATTAAGTACATACCATTAACTGTTCGTAAGCGTGAAAAAGTGTGAAATATGCAAGCCCAAAAACGTGCCATTTCATGTTCTTTCCAAACCTCCCAATAAGTTTCAGTAAAGCGTCCACCAACACTGAACTGTGACTTTGACTGCGACTATACTACTGATTCCAGCCCAACTGGTACTAGTTTTTTAACAGTAGCTTGAACTAGAATTTGGCAGTGGCTAAACGCACAAATCGTGTGAAGCCAGAATTCAACGAAAAATAACTTCGAACACAATCCTTACGCCGGCTCCTCATTCACACGTTGTCTTCCGCGAACTTGTGAAGTTGCGAGAATATTGTTTTCGGCAAACTTTTGACGTATATGTGGAAGGTGTTTCAGTAAAGATACATTTTGTCTCATCTCCCCTATAATATATACTCTTCAGTATTACCAGCCATAAGCAGCTGACAGAATATTGACAACAAGCGATTACTTTAAGCCAGTGGTTTTGGTCTCACTATTAGATGGGCTTTTAGTAACTCAAATCTATGGTATCCATTTAATCATGTTCCCATGGTTATTGAGTTAAGTTTTCGCCGTCATTATGACCGTGAAATTATCTTATTGTCATAGATTTTTATCTTCAATCTTACTACAATAAATTCAACCACTGGTTAGCAACGTCAATTAAACCACACCATAGTTATTTTCTTCCCACGTCCAAAATCCTATTAATATTATAATCGCGAAAGTTTGTAAGTATGGATGTTTATTACTTTTTCACGTAAAAACTACTGAACGAACGAACTGAACTGAATTTTAATGAAGCTTTAAAATAATTATATAACACATAGGCTACAATTCATAAAGATATATAGTATATTATCCAAACGCGGGTGAAACCGCGGGGCGCAGCTAGTAGTAAATAGTCTTATGTAACTCTTTGGATAATAATATGTTCCTACTTATTATTACAAAGAATCGATAGCCAACTTTCGACAACCCACACAACTGTAATTTACCCATATTATTAGTGTATTTTCTAAATACTGTTACATTGCAGCCTTCTATAGGCGTATCTAATAAGGCAACTAACGACCAAAATTGGCTAAAATTATTTTAAAATGTATAATTAATTTTCTTCTGAAATTTTGACAGTTAACTTAACAATGGTTCAGCTAATCCGGCCCTTAAAATCATAATTTTCAAGTTGCTTCGTGTCCTAGAAAAACAAACTAGAGGTAATAATAAAGTAGCTGAGAGAAGGAAACTTCCAAAGGTCAAACTCGTTAAATTCCCTTGAGTACCTAAGTACAAGGAATCGGAATATTTCAGTCTATTATTTAAGAATACCGAAAGGTCAAAATTCAATAGGTGACACATTTATTTTAAAATTTCATTTATAGGTAAGAAATGTATTGCACGATCAGAGCTTGTTTTTCGCATTTGTTAGTAATTTTGTTATTGCAGTTGGGCTTTGACTATATAATGAAATGTAAAGTAAAGTTTTGCAAAACTTTTACTGGAAAAAAAAAACTGATTTTAACACTGCAATCTAAACAAATTGAGCACACACACCATTACTCTACTGTTAACACTGTGAAGTCCCACTGTATGCCTTCCGTCTTCATCATCAGCCTTTGAATCTTGACAAGCATGTACATTGTACAAGTAAGAAAATTGTACAAGTAAGAGTAATTTATTTTTGCTACCATGTTTGAAATTTACTTACAAGCTTTCACCTAAACAACCTTATTACAGAAGCTTCTAAAAATTAATTACTTTTTATTATGATACCATAATATAATATACCTACCTACTTTATGGTATAATTATTCATGTAATTAAGTATGAGTAATATCTTCCATTTTGAATAAGGCCCGTTTAAAAGTGTGCCGTTATTCCAATGTTCCACTTTTCATACGGAAAATTTTATAATAACACCCTTACACACAGCCAGAATTATTTACAATCATACTTAGTATTTTGGATATAATCCATTTTCTAGATTATTTTTAAAACACTTTTATTTTCCACACTTTTTGAACTTTTTCTTCCTTATTTTTAGGTAAATCCCGAAGAAAACAGGCTGCCAGTCGTGTCACATTCGTCGCCTTGTGAGTACATTACAATACATCCATCACTCTCGTCACATTCCACTACCAGTGGAAGAAAGGCGTAAGTTTCATGTCCAAGTAGTGAGTTATGCCCTTTTTCCAACGCGCGGTACTAATGGAAGAAAGACGCAAGCTTTATTATAAAAACAGTGGGTTTACGCCCTTTTTCACGAAACGTTTTTTCCTCAGCTTTCCTAGTGCTTATAACGGGTCGGTTTAGGGAAATAATGGTAAAGCGAGTATTTTATTTACTGAAATAATTATAGAGTTGACTAGTAATTTGATAGATATTAAAAGACAGTAAAATATAGATAGGTATTATATTGGACGTCCTTGACCTTTTCAACTTCAAAAACTTAGTATGTATTATGGATCGTGCCGGTATCTAACTAGAAGGTATAGTTTGATGAAAACCGAATATCAATGTGTAGGGTAAGCCTAACTTAGGGTAATCTAATGGTAAAGCTAATCTTACCCGACGCCGCCGACCGCGCAGAACAGCCGCGATGCCACCACCGCCGCTGGCATTGTTGTCATATTATAAGATATGCCATAGCTCGATTTGTACAGCAATTGATCCATCTGCTGAACACATTATTAACTTTAATATGCTATTGGCAATACTCTTCCAGCTTCTATCAATTCGAGATCCAAAAAATTAGCAGAGGAATTACAATTTGAGCCCTAATACTTTGGCGTCAATCTGTCGAATCAAATGAGTTAATCAACCTTCAGATATTTTTATTTGAACGCTGTTGAATGCTATGTATAAATAAAAAGTAATTTTTGAGTAACTCAATTAGGTATACGAAAATAGGATATCTAATTAGACCACGAGTTTGAATAGAAAATTACCTCTAAGCTTTTGATTTACAGTTTACATCGGAGATAAAGGAGACGGTGTAAGTACCCAATCTTATTACATATTCTGTTTTTATCGTACGATTTTAATTAAGTATATATGTTTTATTTTTTAATTTTCGACCACAAACATAGCATTATTTTTACACCACACACAGGTAGGTACTGCTAAACTATAAAGCACTTATACCTACTTGTATACAAAACGAACGTTATTACATCATTGAACTTTATTGCATAGTGGTGCATCATAGAACCATTAAAGCGAAGAGAAAACTGCTTGCGATTTTCATGGTCATCATCGTCATCATTCTCTTGCCCTTATCCCACACTAGGTAGGGTTGGCACAACATGTTTTATTCTTCCACTCACCTGTCAACCGTCAAATCTGCACTCACCCCTTTCTTGCACAATGACATGTCAACCTTCACACAACCCATCCGTCTCTTGTTCGGTCTCGCGCGACTCTTACATACATCCACTTGCATACTCATCGTCCGTCTTGTCTCATGGTTTTCGTCCCTTCTCATCACGTGGCCATACCGAACATGGTAAGCCTTATAAGAAGAACTGTAAGCATTGTGTAAGAGCACCCTAAACCTAACCTAATTCTTAAACTCGTATCCAAATTGTTTTGTTAACTGTAAGCTCCCGAAAAAGTTATAATAAATTTAAAATCTTCAAAATCCTTTCAACCAACGCAAGTAGCTTTCATCTCTGAAATATCTCACATGTTCACTGAAGAAGCACCTCGAGCCTACATTAGCCCAGCATTATAAGCACCTATAGTAGGACCAACATAATCCCGTTCTTACAACAACAAATTACCTCAAAGTTGGATTACCAAGTTTCCGGTACAATCCCGGCGCCTTAGTATTGTGGACGTGTTGAATTGGCCGCTGGTCTACGTGGAGACATAAAGCTCGGCAAGGCTATAGAGATACTTTTGATACTCAAGTAAGGAAAATTAATAATAATAGCATGAAAGTGAAAAAAATAGCTTTGCTTAAACATTTTCCGATAAATCATATTATATAAAACTCTTTTATTGAAAAACTTATCTTTCTCCACGTTACTGAATAATAAACGCATTTGTAGTGTAAGCTAGACCAATCAATAATATATACTAGATTTTTTTAATAAAATGGTTCATTTTGAAAGTGGCAAACACCTACCTATTTAATTTTGCAAGCACACGCTTGCTGAAAATAAAATTGATTTTAATTTAAATTAATAAATAGTAATTTTTATTTGTACCAAAATTCTTGCCATTTCAGAATTGCTACACAGCTTCTCATTTCGTTGTGCGTCGTAGGACAGTACTTGACTCCAAACTAGGTCAAGATTTCAGTGATCCACCGGATAACACCGTATATGACTTACTTGGTCTCAACTCACTATGTACTAGTAATGCAGTATCCTAGTTCCGAACTTATAACTGGAACTTATACCTGTGTCTAATTAAAACCCTTTGCTAAACTTAAATAAGACCCAGCCACTTGTTTCTCTAGTGCAAAGTATGAAATCTCGGTGAACGCTAATCAGAAGTACGTTTAATTTTTTAACAGCTATGTTTCTTTTGTTTATTTTTAAGACTGTTAATATAAAAAAAAAATAGTTAAAATTTGTACCCGTCGCAGCATAAACAACTGTTATTTAAATATCGCGTAGATATCACGAAAAATATATATTTATTTTTGCTTAAAATGACATGAAACATCCTGACAGCAGACGTAGTAGGATCTCGTAGGACTATAATCAAAACACATCCCTGTCACCATATTCAAATCAAAATAGAAGGGCAATAATAAACAAAATGCCCAATTGACAGTACTATATTATTAAATAAATAAATAAATAAAATGTACAAATTAATGTACCTCTACAAAATTGGTATCGTATCTTTATTATAAATTATCGTCTTACCAAGGAAATACCTACTTAACATCATGAATTGTCATTTGTTTATTTTATGTTCTGCGTATAAATTATACTGTGCCGTATACGGCTTACTTCCAAGTTGTCACCCTCGTCACGTACACATACGCACTCGATATGTGCGCCGGTAAATTCTTCCCGACTCTTACCTGAATTACGCCACTGAATTTATCGGTTCCGATTCTTCGGCAAAGTTTGAAAAGTTGACTTTGACTTGACTGGGATAGCGGAATCATAAACAGCGTTTTATGAGGCATTCGATTGAACTCAATTATATTACTTCAAAAACTGCTAACACACTTCTTGTAGAATCCAGGAGGTGATTATTTCCATGGGATGATCTAACTAACATAACCAAACAGAATATGTTAGGTTGGTTAGACCAATTTTAGATTGTTTAGATTACATTCAGTGCAGTGCGACATGCGATCTACTCGATAGTGCAGTTGGAGTCGTGTGAGATCCACTTTAGTACAATAAACGCAGTCAATTTTATAATAAGAAAACAATTCATAATATTATCTAGCTTTAAACAGGTCTAATTCACGCAAATACTATCTATTTTCAGTTCGCGAAAGTTAACGCAGTTCTAACAATAACAGTACCTATATGGTACCTACCTACGCACCTACCTACTAAAATTAATCACAAGCGAATGAATGTATTGTATAGGGGGGTACCTACTCTTATAACACACTATACATTCATAGCCTTACCGTATCAGTTGGCACGTGAATAATATATTTCTGTATCCATCAGATCTACATGAGGCCAGTTCCATAATTAATCAGAGTCAAACGAATTTCGACCGGAACTGGCGTCGGAAGTGTAGACCACGGTACATATTCCGCTGTTGATAAGTCTTCAGTGTGCCTAGTGCGAGTTTTGACAATTTATTTACGCGCTCGGTCCGTTTCGCGTAAACTTGAAATTGTATGGAATAATAGCAGCGCCATCTAGTGACTGATTCACTGACGCTAGATGGCGCTGCTTTTATTCCATACAATTTCAAGTTTACGCCAAACGGACCGAGCGCGTAAATAAATTGTCAAAACTCGCACTAGGCACACAGGTCAATTTGATGTTCAATCAACCGTGTCGGTTGCGTTTGACGTGAACTCGTGCGTTAAACTAACCTACGTCGCGTCGGTAAATTGATTAGACGGTCGTGCTTAGCAACTGAGCTCCAATCGACTCTGTGTCAAATGTCGACTGGTAGACACGGTAACTAGATTTAAACAGGTCCCGCACGAACTAATATCAAAATATATACCTAATTTTGACATACCTCGACGTCTCGGCCGAGTTACATCGACCGTGGTCACGAGAAGACTGGAGAGTGGAGTTATCACCGTCCGGAGCGGCAGGTGTTGTTTCCAACTACCCGCGTTTGGACTTGCAAAATATAACCTTCACAACATGCAACAGAAACAGTATCCGAAGTCCCACTCGACCATAAATCGCGTCGTACACAGTTGCTAATAACCGGATTCCATGAACCAGACAACCTAAACCCATCTTCCCGATTGCGAAAGTACAAGAACTTCAATAAACACCTCGCAGTGATTTTGACTTTTACGCTTACTCCACACAATCAATTATAATATTACAAGTACCTACTTTATCATAAGCTTTCGAAAGGATAAAAATTGATTGATTTACTGATCTATTATTTTATTGTATCTTCTTGCTTATTTGATAATATTATAGCTGTGCAGCAGTGAAGGAATAAAATCTGCACATTGCGCATACAAAATAAGAGTCGAATGCAATCAATGTAATACTTACAACTTGTATTAAACCTATCGGTTGTTAATTGATAACGTCATTTTCTCTAACAAGATTACGTAAATAATTCTCACATTTTACTCCATATCTGACTCAATCTCGGATTAGTATCCACCCTTTCCAAACAGATTTCAATATTCATAATGAAATTCTCATACAGTTAGCTAGAAAATTGGGCCAACCTAAGGAAGGGATTCCATTATTTTGCATTAAAATATCCATTTCTAAACATGGCTCGCTGTATGGCGTGAATGAGACGCTCTTCCGGTACTGAGGAGCCAGGGGCCACGGGTCCATGTGCTACTCAGTAGATTATCCGCTTACATTTAGGCGCTTTGGGAATATTTTTCAAAGGCACTTTGTATAGATATACGTAGGGGATCTTGTGAAATGCCCCTTTCGGCGGCAGATAAAGATTGCAAACGAGGTAATGAGTTCACATTTGTCGTGGGTAATGATCTCGGCTTCAAGATTTAGGCGCAACCGTTTGAAAGACTTGCTGACATAATGATAGCTAGATTTATCTGTAGATTTCTCAAATTTAAACAAAATGTACGTAGACATTGAATTTTATTAACTGATACTGTACTTCACTTATTATCTTAGAAATTGTCGAAAACCAGTATCTAGTATCAAAACATTTCGCTATAAGGGTGGCATATTCTTTTAAGAAAACCCCTGTATTAAATAAATGAAAAAAAAAACTATCAAAAAATAATATAGCTTTGGAACAAAATTATCAAGATTATTTTATAAGCGTTGATCAAAAGCAACCTTGTCTGTATCAGTGTTTTTTAACAGGTCCAAGGTCAATGCAGATGCAGTCTGAACGATATATCTCAAATACTAGAAGTGATGCCAGAACTCAAGGGCTTGCCTGGGCCCCAAGGCCCGACGGGCGCGGACGGTACCACGGGAGCTCCTGGAAAAACGGTGAGATTAATACAATTCCGTGACAAACACAATAACTAATAGAAAGGCTGGTAGGCCCTGCCACGGTGTCAGGGGAAATCATAAGCCGGCGAGCCTGGCAACTAATTTTCTGCTCAAAGTGAGTCAAATAAAAAGCCCACGTTAACGGCCTATAAATATTTTATGAGCCTAATAGGTTTTTCATTCAAAGGGTATAGTTGCGCAGAATAATAAAATGTACTTACTTATAATAATTGGTTGGGCATTTACTATCCTCAATTCTCAGTAGTCATTAGGGCCCTTTGTGGATCAAAGGAGGTTTATCACGCTGCCTTAAATATATTTTCTTGGAAATTCATTACAATTCAAATCCCTTCCTGTAAATTTCACGTTGATGCCTGATATATTATTATGTTTGGGTTCAATGTTAGTTCCTGCCATTTTGAGGGATATTGGTTTAATTCAAGTTCAATAAGTATAGTATAGGTGCCTAATTTAAAATAATATCCGACTTGAATAAATATTTATTACAAGAAAACAAAAGTTAAATTTAATCAAATGAAAATGACAAAGATCTTTTTTAATACTCTGCTTAGAAGGCCTATATCATTTTCATGTAAGCTAATAATCATCAGATTCCGTTGTGGCATCTTGGAACTGAGCACAAAAAATTCAGTCTCATTAAAGTCTCTCTCCTTTACATTGGTTAGTTAAAAATAATACCTACTCATTAAACTTGTCTCTAATAATTTTAGTCTACCTGTTACCTACCTATACTTATATTTTTTGAAGTCTCATATCGTTCATCACCAGCTACTTTTTTATGTACTTCAAGACTGTAACATTCCATTGTTCGGCAAGGTTCCTATTCTTTATCTATTTCCAATCCAATTTTTTTCTATTATTCCTATACCTATTAACAATCTATTTTTCCTCAGGGTCAAATGGGGGAACCGGGCCCGCTCGGCCCACCAGGCTTGAAAGGGGATCGCGGTGAAAGAGGGGAAGTGGGCACTCCTGGACCCGAAGGCCAGCCAGGACCTAAGGGAGAGCCGGGTTTGGATGGGGCCACTGGTCTGCAAGGGCCACAGGGCCCTCCCGGCCCACCTGGGCCAGTCACATCGGGGCTTGTGGTAAGCGATTGTTTGGAATCATTTGGAATATTGCAAGGTTATTTTAATTTAGCCAAGAACGGGTCTAACTCGCGCACAATGTAATATCGAAATACGAGTAATACATAATTTTTACAGTTATTTAATTTGAGAGTAGCGTTATTTTAGCTTGTACTTTACGCACCTACATTTAAATACATTTGAAGAAGCTTATAAGCACCATAAGAAATACCTTATTTTCATTAAAGTCAAAATTTTCAGTGAAATAATTCTCAAGTCCACAATAAAATATATTTACAAAAATATATACAGAACAATCTTAACGTTAAACGCTTATTAGTTTAGGTTTACAGCAGTAAATGCCCAAAAAGACCAAAATATACAACAAATAAAACGTTTCAGAGAAATTGAAATGCTAACTTCAACATTTTCATGAATATTTTCTAAAGGATATCACATAAAAGCTTTGTAATAAGCTACTCATTCTAGACAAAAGGTACTTACGTATCTCTAATCCAATTCAAACTATATTCATTTTTCTTACATGAATTGCTCATAAAGACAAAAACCCTACATACCTTTTTCAAACTTAGAAAAGACTTGGTAAAGATTATAGAGTCGGCAATTTTGTATTCGAGTTCCTTTGATAATTCTAGCTCCTGATAAGTACCAGAAAATCAATATTATGCCTTGTATACACGATACAATACGCTTACAGCTTAGTAGGTTGGTTTCTTCACTTTTTGTTATTTATTTATCTTAATAAAAATAAATTAGGCGTCACGTTGTTTGTCCGCGATGGGCTCCTAAACTACCGAACCGATTATAATCAAATTTGCACAGAGTGTGCAGTTTGATCTAACTTAAAGGATAGGGTAGCTTACATCTGGATGTAGGTATAGTAACAATAACAACAACCATATCCACAGCAACGCGTGGCCGTGTCTACTAGTATTATATAGGAATAAGGTACCCACACTAACCCCCAGTTTCTGAAACGTCAGTCAACGTTGACAACAGATTAATTCTATTGCCATCCTTGTCATTTGTTTAGTGTTAGATAGAGACAACGATAGTTTTAATCTACTGTCAAAGCCAACTAGCGTTCTAGAAACCGGGGGTAAGCCACGTAGTTTTTAGGGTGTTGTTAGTAAACATTGCAATCTTTTATAATAGTAAAAAAATCTAATACTCAATCACCACATAGGGCTGTTTTTTTTTCTCTTGAAACACGACCAGTATTTTGTTATTCCGCTCACATTAATTATTATTATACTTAGCCATTTATTTTAGTAGATTACCAATGAACTAGTACCTACCAAAAAATTGGTATGGATGTAGATGTGAATCTAAAATGTGATGATCAATACTTTATTGTAAGATTACAACGGTTAACGCGGAAGTAATTGAACATTGAAGACAATTGATTGCAACCTGTTGATCGCGATCGATGGTTTTTGATTGGGCAATAAATACTAAATTACTTACATTATAGAACAAGTACTATATTTCCCTACAAACCGAATAGGTATACTATTATTGTATAACAAAATTAAGAGTTGGTCTAGTATGACATTTAACAAGTCTCGAGTTTAGTCGTACAATAATTTAATAGCATACTTACGCTTCGAAATCAATATAATGTTTTGAAATACTAGTACAGTCAATACGTAATATACGTATGTACAATACGTAGTAAGTACTATTACAATACATGCCATTGTTTTATGAAAGCTGATTGAATTTAACATTATTTATCTACCACCATCTATTTCAACTCAGAAGAAAAATAAACATTAAATCCGCTCAGTGTGAACACTGAACAACACATTAAGTCAAGTCGCTATTAATACTATTTTCTATTTATATTAGCTATGGCTTTAGGGTTCAACGTAACGAATATGTGCGTAGGATACGCTCCAAAATAAATATCTCACGCTATTATATTATTTGTCCAGAGTAATGTTGAGTTTTGAAAAGCCTTTTCAGTTATAGTATTGAGGTGTTTGTTAAATAAATATTGAAGCTATCTTGGGAGGTTTGTTCAGTAGGTATTTGTTGATATAGGTGCTTATTTTCAATTCAATAGTGTCTAGTGCTAAAGTCTTGATACAGAAATCTAAAGAAGAAAGAAATAAAATTGGAAAAATGCGATTGCCGCAATGCAGTACCAACACCCTGTCAGTGACAAATCTGAACATGCCCAAATTTATATATAGGTACTCATGATTGAGGCAATAATTTTAATACAACAATATTATTAGCTTTAAGCTTTTTGAGTGAGTAAAGCTAAATTGGATGACAATCGTAGTATACGTGACAAATCATCAGATAAATGTTGGCAGTTTTAATAAAACATTCTGGAAGTTGTATCATCCTACACTTTTATATGAACACTTACGATGATTAACCACCAATAACAGACGTCCGAGAAAAGAAAAACTCAACCTACTGCATACGCTCTGTTCCCAATAAGCTAGACAGAGTACCTTCAGAATCGGCTAGATTTATTTACATCAATTCATATAATGCCAAAAACTGGCAAAGTTTAGCCAACTTTTGGCAGGAGTACGACAGGTGAAGCAGGTATCATCTATTTAGCCGAGAATTACATCAACGTCTGGTTAGCGTGCGAAGTTAGGTCATTAATACGGGCCAAGATAGTTACCTAGATTGATTTCAGCTAGCACTTGCACGGTATCTGATAACGGTGGCACGATAATGAATTCACGTTTTTCGGCTTTAACGTGAGGTTTCTAGAATGGAGTAGAAAAAAATTGCCAATTATATATTATTCCGTCTGTACCATCCACCATTACGGTCATTAAATCGTATACGCATGTTATTGTTCCATAGTAGTCTCTGATAGATACATAATATTTGTTCCACGCACATCATAGATAAGTACTTAGATAATTATTTAGTCGCAATTCTGCTAATTTATCTTTAAAGTATTCCGAAACCACATTGAGATCGAAAACCATTGAGATCGGGTTTAAGCGTTCTTAAATAGGCAGAATTGACCCAAATTACTGTTGTCATTCTTCTGTGGCTATAACACTAGCTAAGTATGCTACGCTATGCTAGCTATATACTGACTGCCGCAGTCGGTATATACAGCCTAAATATATATTTCAAAACCATGCACAGAAAGCTTCTAGCTTACTTCCATTTTAGGGCTCTATTAAAGAATAGCTTTCAGTATAATGTGGTAAGTAGCCATAGCAATTCCATCACGTGATTTTTGTCATTTACTTGGCATTTAGTTTTACGTTCACTCAAGTGCTGTAAAGGTATAAAACGTAATAAAGTAGGTAACCTGGTGAAATATCAAAGGCTTTAATAAGCTTTCGGATTTTTTGCACGAAACATCTAGAAGCAAATTAAGTTTGCAAAGTTCTGGGTGGGACTCCAACTTTTATATGCAGCCACACTACCTTTATAGGTTAGTGTGGCCAGGACCCTGATAACGTAACTTCTGTTGCAAGTATTGCAACTGATGTAATCGAAAAGCATTCATTTATAATCCAACAAATCTCAAAAACGATGTAAATGTCTATTGCATTGATTTCGACCGATGCATGTTGATTTTAATCAAATGCTACCTACTACTAAAATTACGAGTATAAATTAACTATTTAACTCTACTAACATTCTGGACCTAATACAATAATCGATAAAAAAATTACGTTCAGAACTCTTTCCCCGTTCAGACCTAAGTAGAATCGTTGTATAAATGCTATTCGTTATTCTGTGGTAGAGCCATGTCGTTACCATCCATTGCCAGTACCAACAAGTCACGCAAGGGTCTGCCGGGCCATTTGTATCTCCTTCCATGCTACTAAGTAGGTACATTGACCGATCAAATTGTGCGGACTCCTATGCGGCACGCAATTATAGCGCTTCCATTTTCGCATCTATTTTTGATACTGAAATCTTGATTGAATTTGGTCAAAGGAAGTTTAGTTGGTCAAACAGTTTCGTAATGAAAGCGTTTGAAGGACACTTTGAATTTAGGTTTTGGAAATAGATAGCATTGTTTCCTTTGCGGATGGGTCATTATGGAAAAGTCAGATTTCAACATTGTTATCTTATAGGTATTACACTATACACACAGAAATGTTGAAGTATTCAGTAATCATTTCTGATCTTTTAGCTGAAAGTAGTTTAACGTAGGGTTAAATCCAATATTGTCATGGTACTATGTTCTATTGATCCACTTATTTTTTTATTGCCCTCGTATAGTTTCTGTTGTCGCCACAAGGTCACATTTAAGCCGAAAAATCCTCAAATCTGTAGTCAACCAATATTTGATTACTAACCAACCTACAATCCCACACAGTAAATATTCACTTCCAACGCGATACTAAGTATCAGTTACATTTCCTTACGAATACTTCATCATAGTTACTTTACAGGAATCATCCGGATTATACGGGTCCACTAATCCCGGGATACAGGGGCCCCCGGGCGAGAGGGGCCCAATGGGACTACCTGGACCCCAAGGCGAGAGGGGGTACCAAGGTAGCAAGGGTGAAAGAGGCTTACACGGGCCTAAAGGCGACAAAGGCGAAAGGGTAAGTTTAACCCAACATGATTATAGCAAAATTGTTTGTGAAGCCTGGGTAAGTGTTTGTGTATGAAATGTTATAGATTTCGATAGTATTTGGTATTGATAATCACAAATATATGGAAGCTACATTAGGTGGTCGTATTTATAAGCCTAGTTAGAGATTCGTCACATAATAATCTGCCTTCGGAGTGATATTTACGTAAACGTAAACAATTTTTTTTAATGTAACGCTAGATAATGATATAAAATACTAAAGGCATACATAATGTTACACTAATGAGTTGTAACTCCATGTTCAATGATAAAGATATACCTACACCTGATAATTATCTACCTGCAATAAACTATGCAAACCAGCAGATCTAACTCTCGTTAATTAGTTACTGACAGATAGTACTTCTGCTACACAATCAATAAGGTTCAAATTGTCGTTAATTGTTTTCTCATAAATTCCAACTAAACATGTATGTGCCACAAGAACCATCATGAAATCAACTAAATAGTAGTATATAAAAGCCGTCAAAATTAATAAAATCAATATAACACAAACATGGACACAAGTGTAGATACCTACGCCGTAATACGTTACGCTTTATGTAAAAAAAAATTGTATTATTATGAAGCTCGAATCTAAGTTTAATTATGTATAATCATGTACAAAGTATAGCTGAGTTACCCACACTTTATATAACATCAGGTCGTTTGCCTTTAATATGTTACTGATTTCAATAGCATATAGGTTAGATTTTGATGTTTGATATGGTGGCGTGTTTAAGTTACTGCATAGTTGAAGTCGTGTTATGAATAAGTAAGGATTGACCTTCGATTTTGGGGTGGGCCTATTTGCTCCGAGTGTTGGGCCAAGGTTTGTTCGCAGAGCGGTCAATTTAGTGACTGCCTGTAACTACCCCACAATAATTATTGTGCGTCAAATACACAAGATTATAAGAAATGAAGAATTTAAGCGGTGGTAGCGTAGCGGGCGAACGTCCGCCTTCGAAAACGGAGGTGGCGAGTTCAAATCCCAGTGCGGGCGTACCGATGTATGTCTTGTTAAACATATGATGTTTATCACTCGCTTTTCGGTGAAGGAAAACATTGTGAGGAAACCAACATGCCCGAGGATTATCGGAGGCATGTTATCCACCAACATGGACTAGGTCTCCGTGGTGGATTATAGCCTAATAATCCTCTTAAGAAAGTGATGGGAGGCTTTTGTCCAGCAGTGAGACAGTTACAACTGGATTATTATTATTTTTATTATTTTAGAAATGAAATCTTTCCACGGGTTTTAAAGGAAATCTTGGTAAAATAGGTAATAACCAGTTCGGGGATCTTGGAGGCTTTAAGGTTGCAATATTGTGAAGTTATTTATAAAGGTGCCTACCCACTTTGTCTTCGCTATAAAGACCCAATACCGCCTCGTAACATTTTTATTCCACCTTTACCTTTACTTTTTATGTCACACTTACAAAGGTATAACCGTTACCGTAAAAATAGTCACACTTTTATGACAACGCCTTTCTAAATCAAAACAAACTCTTTCGCCCGTCACAAAATTAGCGGGCCCGTAACAAAGTCGGTCCTGATGCAATAACCGATGGTCCGACCCTCGCAGGGTTACCTTTGACCCCTGTAATAGTAACTATGTTACAGGGTTACGTGGGTCTGAGAGGCCCACATGGCGCTAAAGGGGAAAGAGGCCCAGCAGGCCGCGACGCCGCCCCCGGCCTGCCGGGCGCGCACGGCCGACCTGCCGAGAAGGGCGAGAAAGGTAAAACTTACTCAGCCATCAAATTTTATGTAACACTATGACCTATATTTATGCTCGCGGAACACGTTTGCAAGATTTTTAGGGTTCCGTAGCAACGATTTGGAAAATCTTTATGTCGGCGTCGGGCCCTTAGATTGGTTCTGTATTCGCGCTCAGCTTATTTATTAACGCTCTTTCTTTTTATGATCGACTTGGGTGTTTTTTTTATTTCTGTATTAACAGCGGGGTTTGTTCGGTATCTTAATTAAATCCCTATAGTGGTTTTTGTAAACCGAGTTATGTCATTGAGTTGTAAGAGGCGAAGAGTTAGGATTGTTCTCAGCGTTGGGCATTATAAACGGCACACCTCCAGAAGCGTGAGCGCAGATGACTGACAATGTCAAACTTTGTCATAAAGCACCTACATAGGCTTTAGTCATAACAATAAATATCAATTGGGAGTTTTGGCGGGAATCCGATAGTGAGACGTTGTTGGTTTTGTATTGTTTTCTCAAACTTGTGTTTCTTCGAGTGTTCATGTGTAATATTGGTGAAATATTAATCATTAAGTGTTCGTTAACGTACATGAGTGTGGGCGAATGATATAAACTCAAAAAACGTGTCATTATGCATTTTTTCCAAAACTCCCAGGAAGTTTCAGTAAAACATCCACCACTTTACTGAATCGCGACTTTGACTATGTAAATAATTGACTTGACTACTTGACCACGAGGATTGCTGTAATACTATGACTCTCTTATTGTGATATACTTTAATAATAAAATACTTGACACTGGATAAATGCACCAACCATGCGAAGCCATAACTAAAAAAAAAATTGATATAAAACCTTCACCTGGACATTAATCTTAGCCATACGGATCTTCCTCCCGAGTGAGCTGAGACCTATACCCAGCTGTTCTGATTATGATGGTGATACTGATATCAGTTTTTTCATAGGTACTCGAGGCTTGCCCGGCCTTCCAGGAGTTCCAGCGCCAGTGGCATCAGAAAACTCCGTCCTTAGTGACGTCACACAGACTGGTAAGATAATAATATAATCACATACTCTGACGGTCCACAGTTTTATATGTTTTTAGAGCATCAAATTCAAGGTAGTTGGGTGCAATGATAGTTACTGATAAACTTTTGACGGGCTTTACCACGACATAGTAAAGAGTACTTCAATGTAACATTAAGCATATTATATTTATTAACTAGCAGACACAGCCACGCCTTGCTGTAGCTAAGTTTTTTGTTATTGCGACTATAAATTATTAAGATGTAAGCCATCTTATCTTTCTAATTAGATCTAACTGCAGCAAATTTGATTAAAATCGGTGTAGTTTAGGAGTCAATCGCGGACAAACAACGTGACACGTAATTTATATCTATTAATAATATGACAAAAGAATAATCACATAATGAGGAAAGATCACAGCGAACACTGAGATCGCAAAAGAAGACAGAAATAGACCACACAATTTAGCTCACATCACAACAATAACTACTCGATGCTCCCAAAATCAAACCAATTATCTTCGACATCGATTATCACATAATACCCTTGATTAATTTCGATGAAGCCCAATAATTACACGATAATTTAGCGAGCAATCGGTTGTCGTTCACATGTAGCCCTCTAATTAGTTCAACGCTTGATGAATAGCTAATCAAGCTCGGAGCGTATTCAAAGGGATGTGCTACCTTTACTTCTTATAAACTGGATTGCTGCTTGGAAGTGACAGTATCCTATTAAGAAGACCCTGGGCATAGGAAACCCCTTGAAATTTCCCAAAACTCGTTCATGGGCTTCAGTTTACAAATCTTTATTTTATGTTTAAATGGCATCAGCGTTATTCATTTTAGCAATTTTGTTATTGAGCTCATGCTTGCTTATTATTTACCTAACGCCCGATTGCTGAAACCCTAGTTAACTTTGACCACCGCTAAGTGTATCGTTGTCACTCAAGTTGTCTATAGGGTCAATTCTGCTAATTTATGAACGCTTCAATCGGATCTCAATGGAGTGGCTTCGGAATAGTTTGTGACATAATATATGGAAGTCTGCAATTTTTTTTTTATTTGTTTGCAAGTTAAATGAGAATATTTTAAATTAATATCACAATCTATTCCGAAGCCATTCTATTGAGATTCGGTTGGAGCGATCGTAAATTATCAGAATTGACGCCTTGTAAACAAATGACAAGCCACTATACACTTATCGGTTCAACAAAGTTTCAGTTAAAGTTTCAGATATGTCTGGCATAGGGTTTAACCAATCAGCGTAAAGTCCCCAGCGGTAAGGATGGGTGACCGACGTGACCGTTAGTAGCAGAACGTCTGAATGCCGCCATTCTTCAGATAGCTAACTCAGTTGATATCTATAGCTTTTATGGTTGAACATGCAGAATATTCAACATTACCGTCTATTTTCTCTGTAAGTATCAAGTTTTTAAGCAAACACAGTATAACACAAGAAATATCAATCTATCAATTCTGGTTACGCCCGCGGATCAAGCAAACTATTATTACATGATATTCAGTAAATAATATTATGGTATATTATATTATCGCTATAATAGTTACCTTTGATTGATGATGTGGATAATTAGTACGTTGTTTGGATTCATTTACGTCTGATTGGATGAAAATGCTGTGGTTTAAATGTCCAGATGAATGGATTGGTGTTACTATTGATGACTTGGATTAATCAGGGTAGTTGCGCCCGTTAGTATACCTAGTAATAATCAGGCTAGTGTTTCAGCCGTGTAATCACCGCTTTACGGCACAAACTCAACATTTACTTATACTATTATAGTAGAGTTCAATAGTAATGTATGTATAGTTGAGTCAACGTACTGACAAAAAAACTTTACTTCAACTCAAAAATTTAATTGAAATAGGCCTTACAGCTCGCAAAACTCTAGAACGCTAACATTGTCAGCGTATTCGTAAAACATCAATTCGAAAAGAGCCGGACTATCATAACTTTAGTACCGTGGTATGTTGTTGCCAATGCTATAATTTTAACGTTCTCGTTATTTATTTATTTATCGCCAACATAATGTGTATCTTACCATTAAAAAATAACAGACATGCAGAATTAACGTTTCATGCTTAAGGACCTGTAGGCAGCGAGCTTCCGTAAAATGGGCGGTTTTTTGTCAAAAAGTTAAGCCGTAATTACAAATATTTATAAGCCAGAAAAAATACAGTGTATAGCCAAGTGTTTCAGTTAGCTAATAAATCAATAATATTGGACTAAAGTTGTCTAGTATCTTGAGAAAAAAATTCACGAGAAAAGACCCGAAAAAAATCTTTCGTCACATAATGCTCAACATTTTCAGCGACAACTATCATATTTTTTTGAACCATAAAAAAGGCAATTTTATTTTCCAATGAAATTTGAATTTTCCAATGAACTGAATCGATTCCGTTCTTCTAAATTAATAAAAACGACGAGAATATGATAAGTTTGAGCGCGTACTAGGCGGCTCAGTACCCGCTACGGCGTTTCAGAGAGAGGACGTATGTCGCTGTTCCTCAAAATTTTTTCGTCGAATTTACTGTTTGTTCTCCAAAAAAATAATGCAAACAGAATCTCTACATGGTATACAACTGGTTTATTTACTTAGTTGCCGTAAATGACTTCCTTCGACGATTACTAAACTTTTATTATAACCTATAATACTTTGTATTTATTCTCCATTGTGTGTAAAGAATAATGGCTAATATGACTATTCTTGCACCACCTGTAACTGAAATTAGCAGCAAAAACGCGTTTTTAGATTGTTCACTTAAATAAAACTGGGATTTCTTATGATAGTTTGGAGTTAATCAAAGGAGCAGATTATGATTGTATATTAAAATGAAGATGTAGTGAACTTCCGTTTTCCATAATGGCGGATCTGGCGGATGCATATTCTGACGTTTTATTTTTAGCACACTTCCAGTAATCTTTCTGCTCAGAGTTTTATCAATGTTTTTGCTTCGCACGATTTGTGCATTTAGTCATTGTCAAATATTATACTGTAAATTCGAAAGTAACTCTGTTTCTCTGTTTGTCTGTTTATTTGTATGTTTGTTTGTTTGTTACTTTTTATGGCTAAACGGCTGGACCGATTTCGATGAAATTAGGTATAGAGAGACAACAAAAATGAAAATGAAATTTGGTAGGTATATGGGAGAAGGAAAGATGAGGACCTGGGGAGATGGGGAGATGGAGAGCAGCAGCTGGAGAGATGAGGAGATGGGAGATCGGAGATTGATGAGGGATGGAAGATGAAATATTGGGAGTTGGGGAAAAAAGCGATGAGGAAATAGGAAGATAGAGATGTTTTAGAGATATTGACAGAGACGTGACGTGCCCGATTGATTTACAATAGCATACAAAGTTCACGCATATTGTATTCTTACTAGCTGGATTCGATTTAAATGCAGACGAAGTCGCGGGTAACAGCTAGTATTCCATATTTCCACAACCTCGTGGTAAAGTAAATTTACAGTCATAGCCACGATTCAGTAAACTTTACTGAAACTAGCTTTTACACGCGACTTCATCCGTATATGAAAAAGCAACTGTTTAGAAAATAAATATTGAAGTCTTTGTATCTCTATCCCTATCCCTGTCCCTTTCCTTGTCCCTATCCTTAGTCTTAACCTTTATATTTTATCAAGAGCCTAAAATAATGAAGTGTCAGATCACCTACTTGAGAAATTATGAATTGCCCATATAAATTTTCAACTCCTATTTATTTGGATTCTAAGATCCCTATTTTTTCTGACGAAAAATAGCCTATACCCATCTCATTGGTCCAATCTTGATCAAGATCGATTCAGCCGTTTAGACGTGAAAGGATGGCAAAAAGTAAAAAAAAAAACCAACAAACACACACACAGTTTCGCATTTATATGATCTTAGTACGGATGCCTGACACTGGCTAAATGCACAAATTTTTTACTCCGTCATTGTCATTGTCAAAATATATATCAAAAAGAAAATTATGGAAGTGGACTAAAGAGGATGTATCAAATGGACTTGACAAACGCGCATACCAGAAAGGACCAACACTAAATAAATTTAATACAACTTATTTAGGTGTGACTCCAATAATTCGTGCGGCATTCTAAATTTGATAGGATTATAGTCAAGGAGGTAATAATTTATGTAATGCTGGCGGTAATGTTGGTGCTTGGTGCGTACGCCAACAAATATAAAACATTTAATTAATACATTATTTACCTACTATAGATTGTGTTTATTTTTCATTGTAACAAACTACTTATATACATACACCAAAACAAAAATCATACACAAAAAGTTTCCCGGCAGCAGGTTTCGAAACTTCGAAACTACGTCTTTAGGAACGGAACGTAGCATCTCAGACCGCTCGGCCAATCTGACATGTCAATACAGTGTCGAAATAATTGAATGCTTCAGACTAAAGCCTACGTAGTAACTATCTAGTAATCTGTGCTAAGGCCACGTGATGCCGTTAGTAAGAGTATAATAATTATGAATTAGCGTTTTCGACTTGCCGTGAGCGCGGAGCCAGCGTGGCGCGCGGCCTGGCCAGGTAACTTTCATCTTCTAAAATACATGAATCGCTCCTATATTAGCGCCTTAATGCCATTATAATTATAAGCGATGACAACATGTTAAGAATAAAAAGTAACATCTGCAGTAGGTTAATTAAACTGGCTTAGCTACAACATTAAATAGGAATACGTAACTTAAATGCTGAGTTCTATTTTGGGCATTAAAACCATAATAACGTTGCAGTAGTGATCTAGTTGAATGCTATTCAAATTGTTGATTAATTTGTTCACTATGTTACCATAGGGATCATTTCGCTTATTCGTGTCTATTTGGAAACGCTAGGCTTAGTTTACGGGAGATAGAGCGTTTCGCACCGCGATGCGAGTCAACACACTACCTTTTTCATTGGGCGATTTGCACCGCAAAACAAATGAAAAGAAATGGCACAGTTAAAAAAAGACTGGGTCGAGTCGCACCAAACTCAAAGAAAATTAATATCTGGACGTTACTGAGCTGTTCGTCAACTGAGCCCACTCCAAACTGAGTCCGCGAGATCAGTTGATCTATTCGTAAATTTTATTATACTCGTATATCTTTGGTAGACTGAGCCCGCTCTTAAATTGAGTAATACTGATGGAAAAAAGTGGCATTATCATATATGAGTATTTACAGTACCAACGTGTTTCGTTATAAGAAGCATGTAGATTGCAGACTTTACTACCGCATGTTACCTTCAAAAAATGTTCAATGTAATTAAAACAACATCAAACAGCTCTACGTCTGGCGTATAAAAAACAAAAACAACTGTTATTTCAACGTCAAAGCGAAAGAACAATATTTCCTTGTCACAACAACTTCGCGTAGACCGCGAAAAATTACAGTTGAAAACTCAGACTACACGCCCTCATTCTTACACGGTAATTACGTTAAAATTATCCTTTCGTAACTAACCCCCGGTTTCTAGAACGTCTGTTGGCTTTGACAGTAGATTAAAACTATCGTTGCCTCTATCTGACTATAAACAAATGACAAGGATAGCAATAGAATTCATCTGTTGTCAACGTTGACTGACGTTTCAGAAACTGGGTGTCACTGACGTCACTTAAACTTGTAGGTACTATTTTGTTTTGGTAAAGCAATGTCACAGATTAAATAGATGGGTGCTATAAAAGGTGAAATACTTTACGCAAACAATATTACGAAGAATGTAAATTAAAAAGAAGACATTTGTAAAGGTGGTTTGGTTGCTTTATTTTATAATAATACGTTTATTTTTAATTTTCGGCCTTGCACAGTAGCAAGTTTCCTTAGACAATGGCAATGAGTGTTCATTTTAGGGTTTCTATCATTGGACCCATGGGTGTACCTTTCGTACCGGGGTAGATGGAGCAAATAGTGCGTTTATTCTGGTGGCCAGGGCTGATAGCAGATCAAGACTCTATTACATATTATGTAATATTCAAAATTTGAGTTCCAAACAGTCAGGTAGTCAGCAGTCTAGTCAATCTCAGTCGATGACGTCAAGATTCAGTAATGTGATTCAGTAAGATTCACATTACTGAATCTTGCTTTAACCTTAAAATGTACTCTGTACTTTATTATAATTATAAGTTACCGACAGATATTTGGGTAACAAATTGTTTTATTAAATTGATAAAGCTAAGCAGGTCTTCGGCCTGATGGTAAGTATCACATCTTGGTGTCCCTACCTAATTACGTAACTGATCCTAGCGATAGTGTTTATTACTCACTCCATCGCGAAGTGTCTGAATTGGGAGAATGTAAAATGTATTGTTGTTTCAGAGGCCGCCATACTCATGGGGGGCAAAGGAGAACAGGGAGAAAGGGGTGAAAAGGTACAACTTATATTTAAAAAAATAAAAAATATATATCTACTTGAATCCAGTCTGTCCTTAAATTGAAAATCTTATAAATAAAACAAGACTAAATCTGTGGTAAGCTAATCTTGTTAGCGTAATAATTTATTTATAATACAGTTAAACATTTTTGGGACAAGAAATAATTTATAATGTAATATTACGCGGTTTTTTGTAATGATATTGAAGTTTAAAATCTTTTAAGGAGTTAAGGGGTGAACACAAAGTTGAAAAATGGCGAAGCAATCGCTTTTCCAACTATTCAATTATACTTAAGACGGGTATCGGTTGATTTATTGCCTTCCAGTTCGTTACCAACTTGGCCAAAATAAATAGACCTAACCTTGGACTGTCTACTAGTTAAGGCAAATACACACGACCAAATCTCAACAAGAATCAATTGCAAAGTATGCGTATAAATAGGCCACATTAAATTTAAAACTGGTGCTAGGTTACGAAAATTTTGAGGGCATGAAAATTTTTCGCTTGATAATTTGAGTCTTACTGTTGTGGAAATATGGTCTTTGAAGAGCGAAGCTTTGAATATTCGAGGCCGTGGTACTTGACCAGTTATTTTATTAGTTATTAGCTCGCGTTTCACCATAACTTCACCTGTTGAAGGCGGTAAATACGCTAGGCCCCAAGAGGGGCTTACTGTACCGGCTGTTACACCCTGAAAGGGGCTTGGTACATATCTTTGAGTTGGACGCCAAACCCCTATTGGGGGAATATTATCCTCTTAGGTAAATGTTATTATGTTCATAATCTTATAGCCGCTGTCGCTTACACGTCAGCTTTCCCCGATTTTTGAAATGTAGGGTACAATAAGAATTAATTTATTGACGAGCATTGCAGATGAAATAGAAAACATGGGCTAACCCCCAGTTTCTGAAACGTCAGTCAACGTTGACAACAGATTAATTCTATTGCCATCCTTGTCATTTGTTTAGTGTTAGATAGAGACAACGATAGTTTTAATCTACTGTCAAAGCCAACTAGCATTCTAGAAACCGGGGGTTAGTGGCGTGTTGGAGAGACCTATAATTATATCCAATGACAGATATTGTGTTAGCTACAATTTTTTCAAATAAAAAATTGCTTTTCGGGAATCTTTCTTTTATTGCTCCCAAATCGATACAATGAAGTGTATGTGGGAAGATTCTATGATTGAATAAAATCATTTAACTTATTTATTTAATATCGTGTGTATGCGCCTTAACTTCAGCTGCCTATTTATATGTTATTCTATGCTCTGTTCTACTTGTTAGAATTTACTTGTCAGCCTGCCAGTCAATATGGGGTTGATTGATCACGACTCCACCGTGGAATAACTAAGATTATATCTTTGCCATGTAGAGGTCGTCTGTAAATAGTTTGCTATATTCGTCGGTCCAAATCAGTACTGGAACATTTCAAAAATCGTAGTTTGGAGAAAATCAGGTTTAAAGATTTTAGAAGTTTTCAAATGTCATTTTAACTATTATGAAATTAAGTATGTTTAATTACTTTTAGTTCATAATATGCAGATTTAACACGGTTTTATTGTGTGGTTGCTAAGGTTTAAGTATTATTTGTAGTTATTGAGTAATAGTTATATTTGTGAGATGTTCCAATAATGAACTAAAAATTTCTTGTATAAATTAGAATAAAATGGAATATTTCCAAATGAGCTGGTAATCTAACTAATATTATTAAGTCGTAAGTTTGTGAGTGTGCGTGTGTGCATGTGTGTATGTTTGTTAGGTCGTCACGCTCAAAAAGCTGGACAGATTTGCATGAAATTTCGTGCGCAGTTAGGTTATCCCCCAACTTAGGACATAAGCATCATCATCCCCGTTTTCCATCAGTGCGATTTAAACTGTGAAAATCTACCAATAATCATCATCATCATCATCACCCTGAAGACGTCCACTGCTGAACATAAGCCTCCCCCTTAGAGCGCCACACTGAACGACAACTTCCCACTTGCATCCACCGGTTGCCTGCGACTCTTTTGATGTCATCGGCCCATCTAGTGGGAGGCCTTCCTACACTACGTCTTCCAGTCCGTGGTCGCCTTTCTAGAACCTTTCTTCCCCATCGGTTATCAGTTCTACGAGCGATGTGGCCTACCCTTGTCACTTCAGCTTGCAAACCTTGAGAGCTATGTCGTAAACTTTAGTTCTTTGACGAATATCCTCGGTCCGGATTTTATCGCGCAAAGAAGCTTCGAGCATACTAGCTCTTTCCCTTGCCCGCTGTGTGACTCTGAGCTTTTTCACAACGCCAGCAGTTAAGGACCACGTCTCAGTTCCATAAGTCATTACTGGTAACACACACTGGTGGAAGACCTTTGTCTCCAGGCACTGTGAAATTATGGACGAGAAAATGTCACGTAACTTCCCGAACACTGGCATCCGAGTTAGATTCTTCGGGTTACCTCTTTGTTGAAGTTGGACCTGCCTAACTGAATAATCTGCCCAAGGTATCCGTTCCAGTCCAAGAGCTTTAAAACCTCCAATGCGTTCCTGAACAGTTTCGGAGAAATAACATCTCTCTCTCACGCCTTTCTGCAATAGAATAGGTTTCGTGCTCTTGTCCTGCAGTCGGATTGGCACGGTGGGCGGTGTATACAAGCACTTCATTACTTAGATATACCTATATTCGATATGGCATCGCTGAAGAGGCTGCATTACTGCCCACTTGCCCAGGTCTCGATTGAATCGAAGGCTTTTTCATAGTTCACAAATATAATGGCCAATTATACTCCAGAGTCTTCTATATAATCAGCCGGAGCGTGTGTATGTGGTCTATGGTGCCAAAACCTTTCCGGAAACAGGCTTGTTCGGGAGGCTGGAAGTAATCAAACCTGCGTTCGAGGTGGTTCGAAAGGACTCTCGAGAACAGCTTATACCTACAAATTACTCGGGATTAAGTTGGGTCTATAATTCTTCAATAAGATAGTTACACCTTTTTTGAAGAAGAGCACCACCACACTCCTGTTCCATGCTTCTGGCGTGATAACCTCGAGAATTAAATAACTTCTGGAGGACTAAATGTATCGTTTATGAATCCACCCGCTCCGCAATTCCGCACGCAGATAGTTTATCCCGGAACTTAGGACATAGGCTATAAGTTATCATCATCATCAGCATCATCATCAACACTGTTTTCCATCAGTGCGACAAAACTGTAAAAACTGCCCAATTTTCATGAAATTTAGTATGCAGGAAGCTTACACCTCAATTTCACATAGATTACAAGTCATCATTATCATCATCATCGTTTTTCATAAGTGTGATAGTGAATTTATAGCAAAATCAAGCTGCATCAAAGTAATTCACGCGGCGTCCAGAGCACCAACGGAGTAAAACGCACAAAAACAATATTCAACTTCTAATTAATTCAAAGTCATATTGGAACATTTCAAAAAATACTGTTAATGAACTCGTGATAGACTATGGATATCGAAGTTTGAGTGGGACATTTCGAAATAAGCTAATAATGAACACGAAAATAATAGTATTATTGTAAATAGTTATATCGGAATAAATGGTTTCCTGACAACTAGAACTAAAGTTTGAGTTGTACCGTTAGTGATTTAGAAAGATTTTACGATTCCCTACCGTTTCTCATACTTATCTCAAAACACGTAAATTCGGATTTGTTCCGGTAATGAATCCGACCGATTTGTTAGGTGTAAAAGACTGAATACTTTATATCTACGACTCTTGAAAATTTCTTGGAAATGTGATTTCGTATATTATTATAAAACCCATTGGAAATAACTGCATTAATCATAAATATTCGTGATATTAATATATGAATTATTTTTCAGGGTGAGAAAGGAACAAGGGGGATGGAAGGCCCACAAGGATTTCCTGGCAACGATGGGAAACCTGGCGAGCGAGGGGACATCGGGCCATCCGGGGTGCCTGGAACCCAAGGATCGCTTGGACCATCTGGCCCTAAAGGCGACAGGGGAGAACCGGGTCCGCCCGGACCAGTAGCTATATCTAGGGATGAAGCTTTGTTGTTGACAAAGGTAATTATGTCGTGTAAGTAAGTGTTGTCATGGGTCCACTTTCAGGAACCATGACATCACGTTTAGTACTTACCTACTATTAAATACTGTTGTTTTTCGACGTAATAATCGACTTTACATAAGATGTTATATCACGATAACTTTTAACGAAACATTTTGAGGTGTAATTATTATTGTTACCATCATGTAACTGTATATGGGCATTATTTTAGGGTTCGTAAGCTCGGAATACTATGTCAGTGACGATATCCTTTACACGTTATTACAATTACATTAAGTCTACGGTCATTGGATTTCAATATTCTTATCGGATTTATTCTTCTGGTTTATCACAATTCTGTACTCGACCTCAAGCAACTTATGCATAACGGCAAAGCTCCGCCGAATTCTCATCAAGATTTCCTCTCTCGAAACATCTTTGATTCCCCTTTCTTTATCCACTCAAATATCAACCTTTCCGATCATGAATACCTACCAACCAAAATTACGTACCTACGAACCGTAATAAAATTTCGTTGCCTTATTTAGATTCCGTTTTTATAAACAGGGCGATAAGGGAGAATCAGGGCCGAGGGGCAAGCGGGGCCACCCGGGCCCACCTGGCCCAAGGGGCCCGCCAGGCCTGCCGGGGCCTCCAGGGACGCCCGGCACGAACGGACCTTCCGGCGATATCGGATTACCAGGATGGACGGTATGATAAACAATCTTCTTTAGGGATTTGCGGAAACAATTGCTTTTTTTCTTGCTGACATGACGGATTTTTTGAAGCCTCAAGGTTGTGTTTTTTGTATTTGAATTAAAAGAATCTTACCACGAAAGATTTAATCGAGAGTTGAACAGATGTGTCTAAGATTTCGTTCCACAATTGGCGTCTATCACGCGCGTTGTCTAACTCAGCAAATTAACAATTAAAATTATCAGAAATGACAGGAGTATGTTAGACAACGCATGTATATTAGACACAGTTCAACTCTTGTTTAAACTTTTCTGGTAAGACGGGGTGTGTCTAGACTGTCTAGGTGTGATCATCCTACTTCCTACTAATATTATAAACGCGAAAGTTTGTCTGTATGGATGGATGGATGTTTGTTACTCTTTCACGTAAAAACTACAGAATGGATTTTGACAAAACTTCACAACAATATAGCTTACATATCAGAATAACACATAGGCTACAATTCATAAAGATATATTATCGTATATTATCCAAACGCGGGTGAAACCGCGGGGCGCAGCTAGTTATTGAATATACTTAGGTACCTTGGTTCGGGTGCTTAGGTACACACCCACTTAGGTAAAGTATCGTGTGATTCCCGTAACTGTGACTGGTTTCAACTTTGGCAGCATCCAAATTAAGTGAAACTGGGAAAAATTGGGATTACGAATTTTTCTATATTCATATTCACAACTATGTTACAGTAGTGGCACATAGGGTTTGATTTATCAGAGAAAACTGCAATAATTTGTATGATTACAATGCTACGGTATGAAAAAGCTTCAGACTCACAAAGGTAAAAACTTATTCTGCATACCCAAAGAATTTAGAGCAACCAAAGTATCAGCCAAAACAAATTCTGGCCCCCTCAGTCAGTATAATGTATAGGAAATAAGACGTCCAAAATAAAGCTCACTATTTCCGTACCATAAAAACCCAGGGTCCATAAACTTTGCAAACGACTTTTCAAGCTTATCGTAACATAAAAATGACGGCAGAAATATTATAACACTGAGAAATTTTCTCAGGGACCGCCGGGAGCTTCGGGCCAGCCAGGCACTCCAGGTCAGAAAGGTGAAAAAGGGGACCCCGGACTCGGCCCTCTCAACCTGGATAAGGTAATTCCTAATACTTCATTTACACAGCAGGTTAATTAAGCGCCCTAATAACTAAGTCGGTTGAATAAACACTAGATGAATACGTAGAGACGGTACCAGACTCCGGCATGATTGCCGCATCCGGCGTAAACTGCGATCTTACCGTCCAGCATTGAATAAACGAGTCCGTTGTTGACTGTCTTTCCATTGTCCATTGTCCATTTAATAAAGTATTGATGAAATTTAATTTAATGTCAAAACTCTGTTTTACGGAAAGTTTTATTATCTTATATATTATTATTTACTAATCGATAGATTTATTTCTGTTCAAAGAGAAAAATTATCTTTAAAAGTCAAAATTTCAGCTTCTGTTCGTTATTGATGCCTTGAAATGTTATTGAATCCGGAATTCCGGCTTCTAACTACATCTCTAGATAGGGATAACGGGCTCACCGCAGCCTAGAACAAACCTATATACCAAGTCGAGGGGCGTTGCGGTTTGTTCATTAACTTCTTTTGTTTTTCAACTTTCTTTAGAAACCGCAGCTAAATGAGCTATTTTCATGCAATTTTATTTATGAGCATACCTAAAATAAACCACATAGTTCAAGAATAGGGTGTTTCTGATGCTTAGTTAAGTTATTTTAGTGAGCGTTCTAATTTTTTATGGTGCGTTTAGGACAAATGGCAACTTTATTTTGTAAGGATTTTAGTTAGTGTAATAATTATATCAGTTATTTATTGCTGAAGATAAATACTGATAAGACGGGAAAAAATTGGGTCATCATTATAACTTTACCGGATTTTGGAAGGAAGGACTTCACATTATTTTCCTTTAGCCATTTTAGAACCGATAACTGGCCATATTGAAACCCCAATTAATTTTGATTCAGGTGAAAGGCGAGAAAGGGGACCGGGGTCACGATGGCACGGATGGTATCCCGGGCAAAGACGGTCCGAGAGGCCCCCCTGGGCCTGCTGGGGCCCCGTCAAACACGATCCAATACATCTCTGTACCCGGCCCGCCGGGGCCACCAGGGCCCCCGGGCCCACCCATACTCTACCCTAACGACGTGACAGCTGACACATTGACCGATAGCCCCGGAGTGAGGCGCGAAGGCACAGGTGGGATAATACACACAGTGGTCTGCAGTGATTTTTGATGTGGACAATATTAATGGATTTTTGTGGTCGGCTGGTATTGACGGGGCGGTTGGAGGTAGACGTATTTTAAACTAGTTACCATTAATTTTGTGTGCAATGAGGTTTAAAGCGGAGTGTGGTGTTACTTTGTGCTACAAATTAAAGTTCAGTTGGGCGTGAAAACATTTTACGAGTTAAAGCTCGATATATTTAAATAAACTTTAATTTATTTTTGTTTTTGATTTTAGGTAAACAGCGAGATCCACTTCAAATTCTAAGAAACTTGAATCAACTTGTACAATATAGACAAGATTTATACGGTAAATATTATTTTTATTACAGGATAATAATTGCTTGTCATAAAGCACACTCTAAAAGCGATTTAAATGTTGTTTTAGGATATAGAGACCCGTTGGATCCGCTTGGTGAGACAACAGATTTTGAAGATGACGAAGATGGCAGAGCAATCATTGGCACCATTCTGTTCAAAACGACCGACTCGTTACTACGAGTAAGTACATCAAATCAATAAATTATAATAATGAAATATGGCATTTAAGTCCTTTAAACTAGAACTCAAACTGCAATTTCATATCGCACACACAATGTTGCATGCAAATTGTCACTGCACAGTGCACGGCAAATGTTGCACATATTCCTAGCACTTCGCACACATGCGCGACCGTTTCAATCCACTTTATAGTTTCTCATGTCATTTAGTGGGCATTGTTCACCATAATTACGTGTCAATTATGTCCACAGCTCGGCACCAACAGCCCACTGGGCACGTTAGCGTACGTCATTCAAGAACAAGCGCTGTTAGTCCGCGTCAACAACGGGTGGCAATACGTGGCGGTGAGTGAAATATGTTTTTAATTTCAGTAATACACCCGAGTGGCTCGTAATATTGTGGCGTTACGTGTTACGCAAAAACAGGGTCTTGGTTTTGTACAAGTGGGTTTTGAGATTAACAAATGGGTATAATAAGTACCTACCTATACCAAGTACAAAAGATTTTCACAACCATCCACTAAATTTAAGGAATAATGGATTGTCAATTATGTTTTCTATGATATAAAAGAGCCTGCGTATACCATTATATCTACTTTGAATTGTTGTAGTTGTTGTATTTTAAGTGTTTTATTTATTTATTCATAATAATTGATACGCTACACTACACATATTATAATTTATCCAAGATTTATTAACGCTGAAAATTTGATTGAAAGTCTCATTGAATATTATTGAATGCTGTTTAAAGTAAGGTTGGAGATAACTAGAAGACACTGTTGGAAAATCTACAATTATGCTGTGAAAGTCAAGGAGATAGAAGCCAATTAGTGATTTGAATGTAACATTTAACTTCCAATTTCACGCGAACACGACTACTGTCATAAAACATTACCTACTCTGTTTCCAGTGGCATGCGAAGTTGCGGTAAGATAATTGAACCTCCCGATTTGAAACACGTATTTATTAACGTTGCTTTCAACAAAATTAACACGGATTAAGGCTTTGAATTTTTAATCAACGGCTAAAATTATCGCTAAACAGGCCCCGGTTACAAAGAGAGGGGCTTATTCTCAAGCCGTATCGGGAATAGCCGCTTTTATTGCGCCCGAGTTATTTAAATGAAACTTATTGCCCTCCCTCGGGTATAACTGGGAGAAGTTGAATTTTTTACGTACTTTATGCAAATAAAAATTTAGTACTGAACCCCTATCCTGACCCAAAAGTTGTAAAGTCGACGTTCCTTTATGAAACTAACAAGGTTTTTTTTTTAACTTAACAGGAGTCTACCAGAGAATATGAAATAAGAGTTGAATAGATGTGTCTAAAATTTTGTTCACCTCTAATCGACGTCTAACATTCGCGTTGTCTAACTCACTAACAAATTCACACGTAGCATCATCAGAAATGACAATGAAGGATTGCTTAAAGTTATGTTATAAGACAACAGACAATTCTAAATAATCATAATAATTATGTACTTACCACCGTTCCATGGTGTCGTAAATATTAGAATCCTCTGTAATCTGAAATGGGATTTACTTTGTCGTGAATAATTTAGGGGCAACATTTTCCTTTGTCGTACAGATGGGGTCTTTGTTGGCGATACACACCGTGCCTTCCAGTGGCCCTACAAGGTCGCCTGTGCAGAATGTTCTAGAAACTTCTAGTTTAGTTCATCATAAAAATCCTGCGGTAGAAGGACCAGTGGTATGTTGCTTTGATAATAATAATGTTTCTTACTTTACAACTGTTAAATTCTTAACCTAGTAAAATACTTTTGGAGTCTAAATCATCTGAAATCAGTTCTACCCTTTTCAAAGAGGTATCGAAGCAAAATACGTGGCGAAGCGTTATGCGGGTGCTTCGTTTACACTTTGCGCCCTTAGTACAAAAGCATCCCGTACGGCCCAAGGGTATCTGACGCAGCAAAGCGACTGTTATCAATCGATAACCACCAGAACCCAAGTCTTAACGTGCCATCCGAAGCACGGAATTATTTAAATTCGAAAACAACTTATAAAAGTAATTAGTACGCTGCCAAAGATTGAACCTGGGCCTTTATTCGCTATGACCATTCAAACACGTAACGCAGCTCATTACGGTATCTTCGTGGTATCGGTATCTTCGTATTCAGTATACCACATTTAAATCTGAAGATTGCGTGAAGGCGCGTCACGTGCATGTTTTAAACGGTCAAAACAACGTGCGTCAATCAATTGTGTTAATAGCACGCTGTGACGTCAAACGTATTTTGCAAGGAATTGTATGTGGCATAACATATAGGGACCCTAGTATTTATATAGGTTGCAAAACGGACAAGTTACGCCTTGGCTACCCCCGCTCATCAATATGTCCAGTGACCAAGTATTCACTTTAGATGTCAAAGAATCTCCTGAAGGTATTCTGCAAACAGCATCATAGTTCTATAAAATATTACACATAGGTAAATACTCCATTATTTCTCCAGCTTCGCCTAGCCGCTCTAAACGAGCCGCATACAGGGGATATGCACGGCGTCAGCAGCTCGAATTACGAGTGCCGTCGGCAAGCTCAAAGGGCTAATTTAGACGGCACTTTCAGAGCTTTCATATCCTCCAGGTAAGCGGATTATTATACTATTTTTAGATGGTCTGGGAGAGGTAACATCTAAAAATAATTCTAATATAAATATGATTGGCTCCGTCGCGTCTTTACGTCTACTTATAGAATATTAAGTTGTATATCATTTGTAATCTGGTATCATTCCCAAAATTATATTTCTATGCCATTATGCGATAACTTAATTGAAATGAATCTACGTAGGTTCATTTTACATTCCTTTTATGAAACCAGTTTTATTGATATCAGAATTTTTAATGTTAAGTTAACCACAAAAATATCTTTAGGGTTCAAACGATAGACTCAATCGTCAGCTGGGTAGACAGAGAGATACCTGTGGTCAATACTCGAGGAGACGTGCTCTTCAACTCCTGGGGTGAGATGTTCGACGGCTCTGGAGCCTTGTTTGCACACGCACCAAGAATCTACAGCTTCAGCGGCCAAAATGTCCTCATGGATCCAGGATGGTAAGCTCTTGGACTAACTTTCCTTTTTTTAACAATAAAATGTCTGGATTTTGATAAAGATTCTGATTAAGATTTCCGGTATAATAGGATGAGAATAATCAAGAGATACGAGGACCAATGGTTCCACAAACACCCAGATTGAGTACCTACATCAAATATTTTTCATTTGAAACTCGCAACTCCACACCTTGCCGACAACTGAACAACGACTTACAAAACCAATAAACAACAATAATTGAATTGTACTAAAAACTACTGGAATCTATTTAAGTTTGTATTATTCTACGATCCTGATATACGATTACTCTTTCGTTTCTTTAACTTTCGTGAGTTTTTCCTCCGTACATGCTCACCGAACGTAATCATATATTATGTAAATTTATTTTCTACAAATATTTTTATCGCGATGTTTAAAAGTTCCTTCCTTTCATTTAACTCGGTAAACGTCGTCACGAACAATTTATCAACAGTATCAACTCTTTGCTCCATCACCGCAAAAATTAAAAGGTAGATTACAAAAACCAGACCCGCTTTGATCCCGCTGACAGCTTTTTACAGCCAACATTTCGGCTATAAAGGGTAATTCACCAAAATATTTCTAACGTCTCAGAATAATTACCAAACTCGCGATAAACTTTGTGCATAAACAGAACAAAGAGTATAATAACTAGATTAAACTTTATTAATTGTCCCTCGGGATCTTAAGGCTTTTGTTGTTAGACTTGGTTTAATCATTTAGATGCTGTTATAGTCTCGAAACCTTGTTTCGGTATAAAGGCTATACCCGACTGGTGCGCTTTTACAGGCCGATAAAATCGCAGCGTCATATTTTGTATCACGCACGCGTTGAGCTACATGCTGGTGCGTTTTGCGTTTGTGCTATACAGTCATGACAGGGTGTAAAACAAAACACGGCGCGTTGCGTACTTGGGATAAACACGGTTATTCCCATGAAAGAGAGAGACAAGTGGAAGTGAGTAGTTGTCGGAGCGCGCTTGCCAAACCAAACATGCGACTCGTAGGTCAAAAATAACGCAAGTTTTGCCATACATACTTCAGCTTGTTTATCGCACTTTGCAGTTGGGTTTTTTAATTTTTTTACGACAGTGGTTGATACAGATATCAAGTGCGAGTGTCAAGCACTTCAACTCTTGTCTCCGTCTTCCGTGGTTATTCCGCTTTGGGTTTTATCGGCCGATAAAAACGCGCCTGTGTGTAGATGTCGAGGGACGCAAAAACGCACGTGTGAGGGTGTAGGCTTAAACGTTAAATATGAAGGGATTTCATGCTCCCGCTTCTCTGATATGATCTTGTGAAAACGGGGCCGCAGTGAAATGATTAATGTGCTCGTTAAACAACATTTTTGACTGTTGTTGATTTGGTAATTAAACTTTCTTTAGATTATACGATTAGGTTAGCTTTCTATTGAAATAATAATATAAAAGCACAAATGTTACGATACGGGAACGAGTTATTTTCTAGTCTTATTTTTTTATATAATGTAATCTAGTCAAAAAGCGGTGGTAGCCTAGTGGGCGAACGTCCGCCTTCGAAAACGGAGGTGGCGAGTTCAAATCCCAGTGCGGGCACGTACCAATGTGTTTCTTGTTAAACATATGTACGTAATTATCACTCGCTTTTCGGTGAAGGAAAACATCGTGAGGAAACCAACATGCCCGAGAATTATTTCGGAGGCAAGTTATCCACCAATCCGGACTAGGCCCCCGTGGTGGATTATGGCCTAACCCTCCTCACGATAGTGAGGGGAGGCCTTTGCCCAGCAGTGGGACAGTTACAGGCTGAATTATATATTATTATATATAATCTAGTCAAATTACAGTCAACGTTTTTGGTTTTGATGAAAATACGATCAATTTTGAAACAGAGCTTTTGGGCCCATTTTCCGTCAAAACTGATATTTTACCTATTATTACTAACATTGTTTATTTTACCTATTATTACTAACACCTTTGTTTACAATAAAAAAATCTGTTCCATTCTAATGGTAGCTACCAGCTCGTGCATCACAAACATTTTCGTTAAAAAAAGTCCTATAATAGTTAAGTTTTACGAGTATTTGCCGCAGTTAGCTAACCCAGCAATTTCATCAGGCCAACGAAGGCAGTTTGGCACGGAGCGAACCCCAACGGAGAGCCTGCGATGGACGCGTACTGTGACGCATGGCATAGCAGTACTCCGGACAAATTCGGGCTAGCTTCCTCGCTGCGCTCCAACAAACTTTTAGACCAAGAAACGTGAGTATTATGAGAAGGTAATTAGAACGCGCGGTGGCGTTCACTAGGAGAGTCCGGTGCCAAACGTTCGATGAATCTGCGGTTGGGATTCGTTGGTCTTTTCGATATATATTTAAAAATATCTTAGATCGAAACGTTCTACCTTGTGTAACCACCAGTATTATTATTATTGCCCTTAGAATAATAACGCAGAGAAGGATAGTTCCATGCGTAGTTTCACTCAAAAGTGAAGCCACTTTTTTATCAATGTGTGCGTGAGTGCCATGTAATTATCTCCTCCAAAACGCGCACAATGGCAATGAAAATGTCGCACGCGTCTTGGTATTTAGTCCAAGAGCAGGGAAAATGAATGCATAAATATTTACCATAAAAGCCTTGATTTCGAGCAATAGCGTGTCAAAGCCCGTACTAGGCCTAAAAAGTCTCAGTAAAAATGGCTACACGGCGCTAGTGGGTACTTGATTTCTATGTGTTATTTTTCTAAGATAATGGCCCCGCTAAATTGGCTGAATTCACTAAATGCAATGCTATGTAGATCAAGTGTATTGTGACCAAAAGCGTGCGCGCATCGTACTACTTACAGCCTGGCCATAAGTCGTCATCTATGAAACTTATGTTATAGGGTTGCGCATTGCATTGCTCAATTAGCTCATTCAATTTCTCATTTTGTTACAGATACTCGTGCAGTAGTAAACTCATAGTTTTATGCGTGGAAGCGACGCCTGTAGACACAGTCAGAAGAAAAAAACGATCCAAGTAAGTATTGCATTTCCTGATAAAATCAACTAGAGCAAGGGTTAGGGAACTTTACATTAAAAATGCTAAAAATGTTTTCGTGCATAGTCTTGTAGCCTTTAATTCTGTAATGTATGGCCATTACACACTGCGAGGGAAAGTAGGCCACAGATTGTATCTAGCATTCTGTGCAAGCCTTTGAAAACATTTTGCATTACCGAAAACTTTTGGTACAGGCTGGTTTTAATGAAGGCCCTGATTAGACTTCCACTAGAGTAACGTGTAGCGTAAAATAAAAAAAATATTTTTAAAATTTTACGAATTAATTAAATATGAAATTCGAGGTTTTTACGCGTATTTAACTGTATACTTGCGTTTTGTTCTAATTTATTTTAGTAAGCATTTATTATTATTTTCTTACATCTCTTTTTTATTTTGTATACTAGCTGCGCCCCGCGGTTTCACCCGCGTTTCACATTATAAAACCTATAGGGCGGTGGCTGTTAGATACGACTTGTAACATTGTGTCAGAGAAAATACAGAGGTTAGGTAGTTTTTCACAGTTATTATCGCACTGATGGACAAATAAACAGTGATGATGATGGTGATGATGATGATTTGTAGCCTATATTGTGTCTCTAAACTATCTGTATAATACATTTTATGCGGGTATAAGGTAATATAATATAAGCTATAAAAATACCAAATTTCATGCCAATGGGGTAGTTTGTCACAGTTTTTATTGCACTGATGCAAAATGGTGGTGATGATGATGATGAATTAAAGCCTAAGTCGTAAGTTGCGGGATAACCTATCTACGTACGAAATTTTACGCACATTGAGTAATTTTTCACAGTTTTTATCGCATTGATAGAAAACGGCGATGATTATGATGATGACTTAATAATATGTTCGTAACCTATGTCCTAAGTTAGAAGATAACCTGCGAAGAAAATCTGCGAACCAAATTCTTTCCCCCCACGTTCTTCTCTTCCTATCCCCCCATTTTCCCCCCACTCTCCCCTCTTCCCCTATTTCCCCCACTCTCCCCTCCTTCTACCCCCACTCTCCCCCTCTTTCTCCCCCACTCTCCACTCTTTCTCCCCCCACACTACCTTCTTTCTCCCCCACTCTCCCTCTTTCTCCCCTCTCTCTCCCCACTCTACTCTCTTTATCACCCCACTCTCACCTCATTCTCACCCCCTGTCCTCTGTCTCCCCCCGCTCTCCCCTCTCTTTCTCCCCACTCTCACCTCTTTTTCCCCACTCCCCTCTCTTTCTCCCCACTCCCCCTCTTTCTCCCCACTCCCCCTCTTTCTCCCCACTCCCCCTCTTTCTCCCTCCACTCTCCCCTCTTTGTCTCCCACTCTGCCCTCTTTCTCCCTGCTCTCCCCTCTCTTTCTCCCCACTCTCCCCTCTTTCTCCCCCAACTCTCCCCTCTTTCTCCCCCACTCTCCTCTCTTTCTCCTCCCACTCTCCCCTCTTTATCCCCCACTCTATCCCCTCTTTCTTCCCGCTCTCCCCACTCTACCCTCTTCTCCCTCCCACTCTCCCCTTTCCCCCACTCTCCTCCTTTCTCCTTCTCCCCTCCCCGCACTCTCCCCCCTTTCCTCCCATCGCACTCTCCCTCTTTAAATAACGATCCGTTCAGCCGTTTATTGTGGTCCGTTGGGGGTGCATCTAAAGAATACCTAATAATTTCAACCCCCTTTTGCTTTTCCCCCTAGGGATGATTTTGCAAAAAATCTGAGACCCGTATTTATTTATTTATTACCAAAATCCTAAATAAGAATTTTGAAATCCCTAACTTGAAGAATTATGGATTCCCCATACAAACTTTCAACCCCTATTTCATCCCCTTCGAGATTATTTTTTGAGACAAAAGATAGCCTATGTCCGTCTCATAGGTCCAATCTACCCCTATACCAAATTTCATCGAAATCGGTTCAGCCGTTTGAGCGTGAAGAGGTAACAAACATACACACATACACACACACTCACAAACTTTCGGCTTTATAATATTAGTAAGATTATAGTTATAAATAAGATAAAGTAGTAGTAAAGTAGCAAATATAAAGCGAGTTGTTTTTTGTGAACCACAGTTGTATCGTTTCAAGTGATAAAACATAATGTTGTCTTGTCAGGATTTAAAATAAAAAAAAAACACAAAGCAACACAAATAGCCAGTCTGCAATAAACTAATATAATTTTAACATGAACCAAAATAATCTTGTTTACAGGTATCGGCCGTCTGAAAAATTCTTAAAAGACATCGAAGAGAAACGAAATGATACTAGGCAAACTGTATAGACATTGTATTGTAGTTATTTCTACTATATCAAATAAGAAAGTGAAGACTGTAAATAACTGTATGTAGATAAATGTTTTCTTAAAGCAATTATTCCGGTGGAACATATCGACAATATATCATAACCAGCATAACGCTAAGTAAGCAGGCAGCTGTTAGGGTTTTCCAACTGAATAAAACTAATTAAAAAATATATTCATTTGTTTAATAATAGTATAATTATAATTAAGTATATAAGTATAATTAAAAAACAATTTAAGTGTGCCGATAAATAAAGAAAATAATTTTTTGTTATTATTATTTTAAATAGTCACACAAAAGACTAGATTAGCATCAGTAGTCTAATTCTACGAAAGAATATAGGAAAAAAATTGTATGGTAGGCACATAATATCTAAAATTATAATTAATATTTATTTTGTATATGCTCCGTTTTACTCATTTATTTGAATAAAACACAATTGACTTGACAAGGCTACTTGAAAATGTTATTTAATTTCGTAAGTGTTTAAATATTCATTCTGTTCAATTGGAAAACACCAACAGCCTTGTGGATGGATTTTCTGTAGTTTTGTAAATATGATAATCGGCTTTAACGTAATCGTCGTTTCGTAAAATTGTAAATATTTAATGTTATTACAGCGTATTATACTTTAATGGTATTAAATTGTGACTATAAATAATTTCAATTCATTTCCAGTAGGAAAATCATGGGTTAAATTAATTTATATTCAGTTTCATACAATTTATATGTCATTGTAAATATTTTATTATTACTTGGCTTCGTTAGCGGCCTAAAATAAAACAGTATTTTTAAAATTCAGTTGCAGATGACAAGATTACATTAATAGTAAAATATATTATGATAATTAAAACTGCAGTCTGACTGACTGCAATTTTCGTTTTAACGAAAATAATATAAAGGATTTTAACTCAATGATGCAATTAATTACATAATATTTTATTTTAAAGAAATATAATATACAAGTCACGAGGTCGAGAGTAAAATTACGAAGCTGTATGTGAGCATTTGGATATGAACAATATTGGTTGATTTGAGATTCCATTTTCAGCACAAATTACTCCAAATGGGTACAACGGCGTCAAATGGATTATAACATACCTACCTATCGCAGCCAACTAGTTTAATCAGCCGTTTAATTAACAGCCTATCCTTTTAGTTAAACGGCGCCGGCTAACTAGTTTTCTGAACAGTATTCAGCCATATCGTCAAATAACAACATTTTTGTAATCTAAATGTAAATAAACTATTGTAAGATAGAGTTCTTAAACTTTCGCGAACAGGAAACACATTAACTAGCTAACAACGGGTCTAATTCGCGCACAAACAAACATCAAAATATATAATTTTGATTGTGCGCGAATTAGACCCGTTTTTAGCTGGTTAATATATTGTAAAATAGATTTCCATATAAATTGTACGTTATGTTTGAAACCTTTTACCGATAAATTTTATTGGGTTGTTCACATTTGATGGTAGATAAATAGCTTACAAGTTGACGTCAATCTTTACTAATATTATAAAGAGGAAAGATTTGTTTGTTTGTTTGCATTGAATAGGCTCCGAAACTACTGAATCGAATTGAAAAATTATTTCACTGTTGGGAAGCTACACTATCCCCAGGTGACAAAGGCTACCTTTTATCGCGTAAAAAATAGCAGTTCCCGCGGGATAGTAGTTAACGCGGGTAAAACCGCGAGGCGCTTCTAGTCACAACAGTACAAGCACCGAACTTAATTGAATCATCAATAACTTTAACTGAATTCACAGTTTTATCTTTAATTGTATTTATTATTTCATTATTACAATTTGAGTAACAAAGTTTTAATTTCATATAAAATACACTTATCTTGTTTAATAATGTAGGGTAGTCTATATTATTATCTGTTAGGTATGTCATCCAGATTTTTTATATGTGATTGTTTAGGATATTAATTATTTCTAATACAAATTATGCTTTTATTTGAACTTTACCATGTATGTAATTTTATGTATTTTAATTTGAGTGGACAATTTATAATCTTTACTCATAATATAGGTGTCAAGTCAATAAATGATTGTATTGTAATTTTTCATTGTTATAACGAAACGCTAGGTAAATTTTATTGTACTTGCAAAAGTACAGATTGTTTTGAAAATAAAGATTTTTTGATATTATTATGTAATTTTATTTCATACACTAAAAGTTGTAAGAAACTTTTTTGCCCCGAATTTTTCCATATTTTCTTATTGCTTCTACATTTTTGTAAATAAATACTTAGCTATTATAAAAGATAGATGAAATACAATATTGGTACGAATATATTTTTTTAAAGTGTCTCGTTAGATTTCGCATCTTATACAGCCACTGGACAGATGACAATGAAGATTTCACTGTTTGGCTACTAAAATATATATACACGGCACAATACAACAACTGTATATAGGCGTCGCGCTAGTATTTTCGCCGGATCTTCGTGGAAACGTGTATCAACAGCTTCTTTTGGTTATAACACCAATGTAAATGAACGTAAAGAAATTAGGAACAATTTTTATTTCTCACTCAATACCATGCCTACTAGGCCATCCATCATAAAATTGCGAATTGCGTCATGGTACATTTTTATTATGACACAGTTTTTGTATTTAAAAAATAAAAGGGGAATCGTCAAGTCACTGCCCGGCAATTTATTAAAATGGGGTCGGCATAGTTGTCGTTGAGGTATTGTGTAAAAATGTTTTAACCGAGTCATTCGTGTTCCCTACTCCATTTACCATGCTATTTTTACATTTATAGAAATTTTTGCTTTTCCATAAACAAAAACATTGTGCAATATTGTGCATCGTGAAAAACCTGACCGATAATTGTTTCGCAGGTTCACCATTCTGGACCGGCTTCCGGCTTACCATGACGTCTTATTGCGATCTGATTGAGGACCTAAACAGAATCGTTTCACTTTAAATAATAGTAATACATGGCTTTCGATATCATTTAGGTAGTCGTCAATCCCTTTAGATTTAAAATCACCTAAATTGAGCGTCACGATGTCACAACAAGACGTCAATGTACGAATAAGTAGTAAAACAATTCTGTTTAGGTCCTCAATTGGATCGCAATAAGACGTCATGGTAAGCCCCCAGGTCAATGACAGTTTCTAAGAGGGAAAACTAGTTTAGACTAGGAAAACGCTCGCTGTCTGTCGAGAGCGTTAAGCCCACTTCTTGGCCCACACTCCACACAAAAGCAAAGGGCAATATCCAATTAGTATTACAAACATACCACGCAAACAAAATAGCCGGGCGCATAAACAGAATAGCCGGGCGTATTATAATGACAAGAATGTAGTCCCAGTTTTGGCTCATTAAATCATTGTCCAAGTTGTCACTTTTCGGGCCTCGCCATGTGTTAAAATAATCCGCATAATAAAACACGGGTCATGGAAATGGTAAAGGGAACGTGCCGTTCGTAAAATTAAAAGGGATTCAGAGTAAATTAAAGGTGTTAGGTTTACGTACAGACCGAAGGACGCACGGTTTTGCTACGTGTTAGGCTATAATGGAAAATCGGAATTAATAACGCCCAAGTTTGTTTCGGAGCTGTGGTCTGTGGACTTTGCGCTTTAGAAGGTCGGGGGTAATGAACGTGGTTGTGTATACCGAACCCACCCTTGATTTAATTTTTAGGGTTCCGTCTACAAATGGCGAGAACAGAACCCCTATAAACATTACTGTAGTTAATGAAACATGACGTAACCAGCTCCTGATTCTCAAACCTACACATCCGTTCACTTACCACCAACAGAGGAAAAAATGAGACATTTTAGGCATGTTTGTTCTAAAATGATATGTAGTACGAAAGTCGAGAACGAAGGGAAACTGAAGTGGGGATGGCAGGACATTTGATCAGACGTGAAGAAGGCAGATGGACTGGGGTAGTGACCAAGAGAAGATCGAAGACTAGAGGCAGATCACCAGGCTGATGATCAAATAGAGGTAGAACTGGTAAGAGCGATGTAGATATAATACTACCAGTGAGTTGATGTATCTGAAACTAGACCTAAAACCTTGATAGAATGAATATAAAATCAAATATCACACTTTTGGTGTTTACCTTATAAACCCCTAGTAGTTTTTCAAATGTAAACAAGCACTAAATTAAAATAAGCAGTGCACTTTTAAACTACGTGTCTTAGCCCGCACACGAGCCGCAGCCGCACCGCACTCGGATAATTATTCGTGTTGAAATTTTGCAGCGGGTAAATTAAATTCCTTTTGCACTTTCAGTATGTTATTTTTTTTTATTGTAATACCTACTTCTAATGTATATAGGCAATGAACTTTTAAGCTTTAAGTAGAGGCACTGAACTGACGATCTGGAAATATATAATTAGTTGGTAAAAATTGTGTTGTAAATTGACGTCGGGTTTCTAGAACGCTAGATAACTAGATAACTTTCAAGCAGATTAATGTTTATTGCTGTCCTTGTCGTGTATTCTGTCTTGAATCTGAGATAAAAGTAATTTTAAGTCATTTTTGTAATTTTTTTTTACCGAACTTTAGTTAACTTTGCCAGTGAATTAGATACTTTTATCGCAGGTTAAAGTGAGACTACCAAAAACTTATTTATTTAAAACTTACTACGTAGGTACGTAATTATTTATGCAATAAAATTTATGAACAGGGACATTTTAAGGTAGGGTAAATGGAATGGAGTCCGTTTTATTTATCGCGTGCATTCCTAATGGCTTAGATAATGCAATTTTTACGATGAAAAATATGACATCATAAACTTTGAATGTATGAAAATGAAAAAGCCTTGTTCAACGGTAATTCAAACTTGATTAATGTTTTTATGGGTTTATTATCTTTTATATTTTCAAATCATATCACGATTTAAATAAACAATCACCCCAGTTTACTAGGGTTATGTATGTGACCATTGTAAAAGTGACAAGCTCAAAACTTTAAGCCTCAAAGCAAGACTCCGCAGTGCAGTGCCGCAGAAGACTTGGAAAGTTCTCAGAGACCAATGTGAACCGCACTTCGTCGCGTAAAAAAAAAATCAAAGCAATGAATTATTGCTTGCCAACATAGTGCCATAGTTGCCAGCCTATAAAATACGAGTGCTTGATGCATGCCAACTTTATTGGCCAGAATTTACGATGCCGCCACATTTAGGTAAAACCATAATAATATTTCACTGGGCCGAAACGCTGCACGGTAGACGTACTAGTCGTAAAGTGACATTGCTGGTATGAATGTCACATTTTTAATGGCTTGGCCCAAGCCGAAACACTGTGTGTGCTAATACTATGCGGAGGCATATATTATAACATTTTTCATTGTGTGAGAGCTAAAAGCCGCGTCATAATCAACTAGGTACTTAATTCATTCGGTTACTTTGCGTTTCCAGATTAGAATTACCAAAGTATATGCCATCAATTTGTTCACTGCCCGAAAGTACAGTCAAGATACAAACCAAATGGGTGAAAACGAGATCTTTGATTTTTGTTTTATTTTTTATTATTTTGTAAGATATCAACTGTTATACAATAGCAAAGTGTTATACGAGAAGCACGAATCGTCTTGCAGTAAATACCTGAGTAGCTCAAAGGCATTGCGATCACGAGTCGTTCCGTTGGGTCGTGATGAAGCCGCGCGAGGAATGCCGCGGCATCTGCACTGTGTAGAGGTAAGAAGGTTTATAAATACATACGTATTATTATAATATTGTTATTATATGAAAGCACTGAAATCTGTACGTTTAAAATGTGTTTTATTTAAAATAAAAGAAAGTAAGAAAGTGTTTTTTTTTGGTTGAAGTGGTTCAACCGAAAATTATGAAACTGGAACGTTTTGTTCTTGATATTGTTATCGTACTTGTTGTTATGGTGCATGCAAAGATACCTACCGGTTGTATTAAAATAAAACTTCAAACTGATTTTCAAAAGGAAAATTCGTGGAAAAGGTTCATGAAAAACTGAAAGGCCCAATAGTATTCGCAACTGCATTTATTCCGGTTTTACACTGAACACCGCGACGTTCTAAAAGCGTTTTTCGCTCTAAACTACGAAATCAAATCAAACAGGCCGTCCGACCAAACGACGTGTAAGGGCTGCCTTGGTACGATCCAGTGACTAGATTCGATTCATTGCCTTGGTTCAATCCAGTGACTTGATTTTATTTAGTAACTTTGTCAATCTACGGCCATTCGAATCGCTAATCATGATTTAAGGATTTGATTTGCCCCAACTGCTCGGTCTATTATTATTTATGATCTGTTTTATTATAATGTAATAGGTGATTTGCTACTGATGATTTTATTAGTCAAGTAATGACTCTAATGACATCTCTTCTTAGCCACAATATTTAATGCTATAATGATAATCCTCTAGGTTCATCAATATTATGAATTTTAAAATTTACTTGGAATTGACTTTATTAACGTATTATTTTGAAATACTAAATACATAGGTAATAATATTTATATTATAAACCTCTTACCTAGGAGTCCGTGTATTGGAATCAAGAACTACAAGAACCTCTGTTACACAATTCAAAACAAATATATTTGTAATACTCAAAAAAAATATGGCCTCCGCGGGATTCGAACCTGCAACATTACACTCAGCAGTCGAGCTATCACCAACATACGCTAGGAAGACAGGTTCATAATCACACTAACCAACCAAATGTAAACCGCGTATGTAAGAGAAATGCGGCGGACTTACGATTAGTTTTAGTTTAAGAACCCTTAATTTTAAGTGGAAATGTGACAGCGAGTAAATAAATCTTAAAGAGAATAAAAAATGTAAAAATTTACAAAAAAATGGCATTGACGCTTCACGGCGATGTTATATAATAAAAAAAAACAAAAAAAAAACACTAACCAACCATAATAACCAATCCAGTACCATAAACGAGCTGCTAAGCCAATGGTAAACGCAACAAATCGAGCATAGTTTGAGTTAGACGCGGCTCACGGGTGCACGGGCGTACGTAAATTGGTTTATAACGGTCCGTTGAAAAAGACCAATGTCAGCTAACGAATTCTTTGTGACAAGGTTAATAAAGAGGATTGCAACGGCACTTTGACCAAGATAAATAGACGTCTATTTATTCAAAGCACTGGCGAGATAAAGATACTATTTTTATTACCAGTGCGATAGTTAATGTGGTTTGACTACAAATATGTTATACTAGACAAGTTACCTATCTGTTTTAGTACCGTTTTATTACATTTGTCATTATTTATTTATTTCCATTAGAAAAAAAGAAAGAAAGAAATAACAAGCACACACAATGCTCCATAATATACTGTCTCTAAAATATAATGTGAAGCAATTTATCATACCTACCCTCGCCTTTCTGTAAGCCATTTTGGATAGCTAATCTATTTCGTTCCGGTCTAAAGTTATTTACAATCAATTATGTAGCTTTTGCATGCATCTAAGTTAAACTGCTTGCACTACTCATTAATCTGTGGTTGAAGCCAGAAATACACTCAAGGTTAAGTTTATTTTTGAACGAATTATCTGAAACTTCTGATAGCCTTTGTAACAGGCTGATTGGTTGCCTTTGTAATATAATTGGATTGCTTTTAACTTTTGTTTATAGTATGCTTACATATAGGTACATACATACCTAAGGTATTACTGTATAATTACTGTCCGCAGTGCTACCTGCGAGTCACTATTCAATGGTTTAGGTCAGCGATGGTTTTTAATTGCATACCTTTTTGGACCCTATCTCACTTTATATTCCGTCTCTAACGGTTCTATTTCAGTCTTGAAATAATTTTGAAATAATTTATTACCGCAATTTCACCTCATAAGGGTTCATTTTCCAATAACGCGGAAATCGACGTTCGTTTTTACGATTCCGTAACTACCCAAAAGGTAAAACGGGATCCTTTTACTAAGACTCCGCTGTCCGTCTGTCTGTCTGCCTGTCTGTCACTAAGCTGATCATGAACCGGGATAGTTAGACACTTGAAATTTTCACAGTAGAAGTATTTTTGGTGCCGCTGTAACAACGGAAGCGGAGCCATAATTGGGCCCCGTTTTACCCTTTGCGTACGAAACCCTAAAAACTAGGTATAAGTAATAATATTGTTGAAGACATAAACCAGAACTTTGTGTTCTAGTCCCACAGAACATGTATTACTCACGTGCGCACATAAGCACTAAGCGAGCAATGTAAACGATTTAGTTTGCAGCTGTGGCAAACAACCTCGTCGATGGCAGGTGACGCTAGGTAGTTTGCTGAGACAATATATTACACTGAACAACAGGCCGAGTAGTGCGACGCGATCACGTCTGTAAGTGCTCGTTCACGGTAACTTGCGGGCGCGGGCGCGGGCGCGGTAGATGTGGCTTAGATCGCAAGTGCGATTTGTACGTGAAAACTTGTATAGTACGCTAATGTTTCCTATTACGCGCCGGTGCCCGCGCCCGCGCCCGCGCTCGCGCCCGCGCCCTCGCGCGTGAGTAAGAATGATGGGACACTAACGGCAGTCGATCTGGGTTACTATTACATCATATCGTTTGTCTAAGGAATAACGGTGAATTATTTACAGTTTCTCGGCAGCTTTCACATAACATTGTCACTTTGTTTGTTCTAACACGTTTATGTAACTCAATTTTTCTTCCTTTATCTGCTTCTTGAATAAATATAATCATTTTGTATTCAGACATTTTCTAATTAATACTTTCGAATAGTTGAATAGATATTGGAATAACTAAATTCAATGTTTTTAATCTCTATGCAAAATGTAATTTGTTTAACCATGAGGATCGCTTATCTGTTCTTAATCATTGAAGAAAAGAATACTTTAGGTACATACATGATGATGATGAGGCACCTTCTTACATATTCATTAACATTAAATAATATGGAAGAAGGTGCCTCATCATCATCATCAGCCTGAAGACGTCCACTGCTGAACATAAGCTTCTCCCTAAGACCACCTCACCGAACGACAATTATTTGCCAATTGCATCCAGGCAACTGGTGGATGCCAGAATGTGCCTGCAAGGCATCAGCGAAGGTTTATATATTTCACTCAAGAAAGTATTTTAGTCTCTTTCGTCAATCTACCTTCATCCATCCTCTACCATTTTGTCACTATATTATCTTCTTGTATTATAAAAATATTTCTAGCATTACTTAAATAATTTATTTATATAGGAGTTAACACGTTTAAAAACATTGGCCGTAAGCGTAACCCGTGTAGAGTGTACCTCCAGGATCATAAACAAGACCAAAGCTCGGCAACGCAGCGTTTCTGTGTAACACGGCTCTTGTAATCTCTCTTCGGAGATTAACGTTAAGTAATTTTAATTAGCTGTAAGGCTTGGAACAAAACTTTTAAATTAGCTGTTATCTGCTGCCACAAAGGAGGTTTATTATTTTTCACCGGTGGTGCTGTCCCTTAATTCCTTGGTGTTAATCTAAGCAACTCTTAACGTGAATTTACTTCAAGAATTTTCTTGTTGTTTTCTGACATCGCATAATAATATGTTAATTAGAATTTAAACGGGTTTTATTTACGCACAAACTAATATTATCAAAATAAAACATTTTGTCATAAATCGACGTTTAATAAATTATATATTTTGATATTAGTTAATGCGTGAATTAGACCCGCTTAAATTCCAATTATCATGACATGTATTCAGTTTAAAAACTTCTATCGCATACTATAACAACGATTTTACTATTGGTTTTCTACTGGTTTAGTACTGATTTGCTGACTGTTAACCCCATCATTCGTTGGTCGTTTCTATGGCACAGAGTTCGAACCCGAATAACGGCATAATTATTTCAACTTCACTTTTTGCACTTTATTTTTATGTACTGATTCTATCAATTATTAGTACTTCGAAGTGTACATACACATCATCGTCAAGTCACCATAAAGGTTAAAAAAAAAAAAAAATAAAGAAAAAAAAGGCGTAATTTACACCACACCACAGGCCACAGCAAAGAAGAAGTAATTATATCAACAACGATTTGAGTGTTGCCAGTGTTGAAAATCATTCTATCGTTTTACGATTACATTTCGTTTCACATAAAATTAATAAAAATGGAGACACAATTCCAACTTTTATTTGATAAAATGAAACTAGAAATGCAAAAACAATCTGAGGAAATTACGGAATCCATCACAAATAATATAATGTCTAGAATGGATGATAAATTAATCCCGATTATAGAAGAAAACAAAAGCTTAAAATTAAAATTAGAAACTCAGGAGAAAGAGATAGAGTACTTGAAAAAAGAAAAAAGGAATAACAATATAATTATATTTGGCGTGGATGAAAAAGAGAAAACAACATTAGAATTAATGGATACGATAAGTAAAACTTTCAAAAGTGACATGAATATTGTTATCGAAGAAAATGCAATAAACAATTTATACCGATTAGGGAAAAGAAGTGTAGAAGGTAACAAACCAAGGCCAGTCTTCTGTTCTTTCGTAAACGGATGGAAAAAGAATGAGATAATGAAACATAAAAAAGGTCTTAAGGAGATATATGTCACTGAAGACTATCCAAAGGAAGTACTGGCAAAAAGGAAGGCGTTACAGGCGGAGTTGATTGAAGAAAGGAAAAAGGGGAAAATAGCGTTTCTGAAATATGATAAGCTTGTAGTGAAGGAAAACGAAACAGCCAACGAAAAAAGAAAACGGGAAACCTCTTCTTCACCGCATTCTTCAGACTTTCAACCTAAAAAACAGCAAGCCACCGTACCCTTTAAAGCCAATAGAATCAATGCGTTTGACGCAATGAGAATGAGATCTAACTCTCTTACTAACGTCCCTTCAAGCAAACAACAATAGCAACTAATTCCCGGCAATCGTAAAACACAACAAAACAAAGAAACAAAAATACAATTAATAGGAAAATTACACCCTCCCCCAAGCCGACTGGTCATCGTGGGGGAAAAAGACCAACACCCTCTAAGGATAGATAAACAAAAAAGAAATAATAATAAAAGAAATAATAATTGTGACATACACATAGCGACACTTAATACACGATCGCTAAGATCCCCAGAGAAACTCATTGAACTTGAAACAGCAATAGACGAAATTAATTGGGATATTATTGGAATGAGCGAAGTGAGAAGACTAGGAGAAGGCATAGAAGACCACGGAAAGTATATACTGCACTACAAAGGAGAAACACCGGGGCAATACGGTGTTGGTTTTTTGATAAAAAGGAAACATACCGGCCGAATCGAGGAACTGAAAGGCATATCTGAAAGAATAGCAATACTCAACATCAAACTCCCAGTACAAAATAGCACAGATGAATTATGGTCAATTATTCAGGTTTACTCGCCAACTGAAGCAGATAAAAAACAAGATATTAACAAAATAGAAGAATTCTACCAAAAATTACAAATTACTATTGATACTGCTCACAAAAATGTAATAATAATGGGTGATTTTAATGGACGAATTGGAGAATGTCAAAGTGGCGAGGAGTATACTGTAGGCAGACACGGTAATGGCAACAGGAGCAAAAACGGACAAAGATTGGTTGACTTCGGTTTAGAAAATAAACTAAGTATCCTGAACAGTTTCTTCAAAAAGAAAATGAATAAGAAATGGACGTGGACTTCGCCAAATGGACTTTTTAAAAATGAAATAGATTACATTATGACTAATAAACCAAAAGCTTTTAAAAATCTGTCAATTTTAAATAATCTTAATTTCAACTCAGACCATAAAATGATTCGTGCTACGTTACGAGGGACACAAACAAAGAAAAGTCGAAGGCTGTTCACTGAGCCGGTTCCCTATGTGAACATTAAAAATAACGTAGAGATAATAATCAGCTTGAAAGAAATTCTAGAGAGAAGAGAAAGAAAAGAATGCAAGAAACCAATTGAGGCGACATACTGCGATTTTATAAATACTCTTAAAACTGAAGCTCGAAAAGGGTCTAAAAATAATAAATCCATACTGTCTACCGAAACAATTATATTACTTAAAGAAAGAAAATTGCTTTTACAAGGCAATAAAAACAAAGAAACGCGGAAAGAGATCGCAGAAATAAGTAAACGTATCAACAGAAATATTAGGAAAGACAGAAAGCAAAAAAGGGCAAATACTATCCAATATCATATTGAGAAAACAGGCGGAGTAAAGAAAGCGTTCAAAAAATTAGAAACGAAAAAGAATTGGATGCCAAATGTGAAGGACAAACAAGGGAGAAGTATTACAAAAAGATCAGATATATTAAATATTGCTACAGAATATTATAAGGAGCTGTACACAAGCAAATATATATAATAAACTTGATACGTCTACGACAGACGACACGCAAGTTACCGAACCTATACCACCAGTACCACCTATTCTAAAAGAAGAAACAGAAAGAGCTATTTCTACGCAGAAGTTAGGAAAAGCACCCGGTCCCGATCAAATCACTAATGAACTTCTTAAGATATCCATGCCGGCAATTGCCCCTACATTGACCAATTTGTTTAACGAAATGATAACATCAGAAATTATCCCAGAAGATTGGACGAAATCAATGATAGTTTTGTTACACAAAAAAGGAGACAAAGGAGATATAAACAATTACAGGCCAATAAGCTTAATGTCAAATATATACAAGGTCTTTTCTAAAATTCTGTTGTTTAGACTAACTAACAACCTTGATGAAAACCAGCCAAGGGAGCAAGCTGGATTTAGGAGCAACTTTTCGACCATTGACCATATACACGTGCTACGCCAGATACTTCAGAAATATAGAGAATACAACAAAAGTTACTATTTGGGTTTCGTAGACTTCAACAAGGCGTTTGATTCTCTGGAACACCACTACATATGGGAATCATTAGAACAACAAGGGGTACATAAAAAGTACATACGGCTATTAAAAATCATTTATGGGAAAAGCACAGCACAAATAAAACTGGAAAAGCCAGGCGAAGAGTTCCCGTTAGGAAGAGGCGTCCGTCAAGGTGACCCTATTTCGCCGAAGATATTCTCAGCTGTGTTGGAGTCGATCTTTAGGAGATTGGGGTGGGATAATTTCGGACTTAACGTGAACGGAGACAAACTGAGTCATTTGAGATTCGCTGATGATTTAATACTTTTCTCCGAATGCCCGATGACCTTGGAAAAAATGCTACAGCAACTATCAGATGAAAGTGCAAATGCAGGGCTCACAATGAATATAACAAAGACAAAAGTAATGAGCAATTCCTCACAAAAAAATGCTATTACAGTTAATAAACAACAGTTAGAATATGTAAGCGAATATGTTTATTTGGGCCAATTAGTATCACCGACAGAGAGCATGCAGAAAGAAATAGAAAGAAGAATAGCAAACACTTGGAAGAGATTCTGGTCGTTGAGCGAAGTAATGAAAAACAAAGAAATACCTATGGCAGAGAAACGAAAAGTCTTCAATGCTTGCATATTGCCATGTCTTACTTACGGATGTCAAACTTGGGCCTTAACTGAACAACAACAAAGTAAATTAAATATATGTCAGAATGGGATAGAGAGAAGCGTATTGGGAGTAAGAAGAAGGGATAAAATACAATTAAAAATTATCAAAGGAAAGACTAAGTTTGGAAAAGTTCAATCATTATGCAGAAAATTGAAATGGCGTTGGACTGGACATATACTGAGAGAAAAGAATGAGAAATGGACCAGAATAATAACGGAATGGTACCCTAGAGAAAGCAGAAGAAGTAGAGGACGTCAGCCAATACGATGGGAAGACGACTTGAAGCAAGTAGCTGGGCCAGAATGGTTACGTTCAGCAAAGGACAGAAACAAATGGAAATCCTTAGAGGAGGCCTTTGTCGAAAGACAAGCTGATAAGAGGAGAGACAAGACGATTGCGGAGAATTTGTTTTAGTTATTAATACATAGTTTTCTTACCTCTAGTGTTATAATTTTTATTTTATTTTAAAAAGTAATGTATAGTTAAGTATAAGTTAAAATCTTACAGCAATAAAGGCTTATTTTATTTTATTTATTTTTATTTATTTATTTTATTAACCCCATCATTATCAAGGTAGGTACCTATACAAAGAAACTCTCATCGTGGATTCACTTTATAATAAGAGTAGGAATATTACGTAAGTTTCTTTTTGTAGTTGACGTATCGCGTATTTTTATTGTTTGCTGACTGTTAAGTTAATATCACTATTATGAAAGTATACAAAATGGTATAAGTATTAAGTAAGCCAAACTATTACTAAAGCATCGTACTAATAAAATATATTATTAAAGTTTCCTCGCAAAAGTGTGATAATGTCCTCAAACGTATAAAAACTTCAGTTTCTATTTCCAACAACTTTCATAATAAAATATTTGCTATTTTGTCGTCGTGCGTCTAGACAGCCCTTCGCCCTTGACACTGAAACATTTTAACAAGTAAATAAGTGACTCCAAATCATTTAATATTCTCGACTGACATTCAGTGTCCCATTAAGTACCTACTGTCTATTTTAATATTAATCTTAATGTACCTGGAGAGTATGAAATACGTAATTTTGGAACTCCCATTTAAGGGTTATGAAACTTAGCGGTGATTGAAGAACTATTTTTGTTTATGTTACTGAGTAACGAGCTGGTCCTTCACTTGCTTGAAAGTTACAACGTAGAAAGTAGTAAGTTAGTAACTAACAGTAACAGTAATGGTGTCATCCAGAACTTAAAATACAGTGAGACTTATGGAATTTCATCCCCAAATTATTTAAGCAAGTGCCTCGAGTAAGGGTTTTTTTCAAATCATGCATCAATTTAGAAAATTAACTGTCTAGTCTAATGTCAAGTGGTGATAGACGCATCGTCAAAACAGATATAACGTTTGCAAAACTATACTTTTCTTCTGCTCTCTAACTCATAGTCGACATCTTCAATTACGCATTAAGTAACATACCTACTGATTGATGTCGAGACGGTAAATGATTACATCAGACCGTGTGGAGGTTTTTAGTCCTTAACGTACCAAAGAGATCCTTCTTTTGCTGAGCAATACATTCCCAGTATATGTTAAGTGGGCGCTGATTTTAAGATAAAACTCACAAGATTATTAAAGAGTGATTAACACAATGTTAGTAGGTACGTAATTACATAAAAAAATACAACTACACCTATGACCAATTAACATGTATTCAGTTCGCGAAAGTTTAAGAACTTCTACACCTATGACATTCACAAATATAATTTCCACAAATCGAGAAAAGAAAAAACCCTGGCATCAGATACAATAATATCCTGCTCTGTTCTTTCCCCATCTAATAAAGGTTGACATAGACAGCCCAGCGTAAAGGCAAAATGTCACTTAGCACAAGCAACTCATAACATGATATGCAGTGAGGATATTCACAAACAACGCTTGTAAGTGACAAGAGGAAACGTGCAAGATTACAATTACAACCCTGTCGCATTATAAGGGTATGTGCTTTTAGAATTCGAACGACGGTTTTATCGGTAGGTACAGTTGTAGAAATATTTATTTGGTGATTTTACAGTTGGCAGTAAGTAAGTTTATCATAACATCAATAAAATAATCATAAAATAATTATCATAAAATCTAGGCTGACCCTGAGGTAGCGCAAAAGAAGTGTATTGAGCAGCTGTCATACTGTTGGATTAGCCAAACTGGGCCCACATCGTTTAAAAAAACATCATCAAATTAGCATTGCAATAGAATTGCAATGCCAATTTCATGAGCCCATAGCTTGCACTCATCAGCTCATAGCTTGTAGGTTATCCAATTGTTATTACGTAACATAGTTTGTACTTTATACTATACACTTTATACTATACTTTACACTATAATATTAAAGAGGTAAAGTTTGATCTAGTCTGTATGTTTAGGTAAAGTTTGAGTAGTCTGGATGTAGTCTGGATCATCATCAACAGCCTGAAGACGTCCACTGCTGAACATAGGCCTCCCCCTATGTCTGTAGTCCCCGGTAGTTTGTAGTACTGTGAATGCAGTCTGGATATAGCCTGTATGTAGTCTGGATGTAGGTAAGACGTAATCTTCAGAACTACTGATCTGATTCTGTTAAATGTTCCACGTGGAAGCTACATCATTCTTGAGTGCTATAAAGTATGCCAGAGTTCTTGCCGGGTCTGGCGCGGATGATACTGCAAGCACAGCCCAGCTATAGCTTACAAAGACACAGTTATTTGCACTGAGAAAAACTGTACCTTCAAAGCCTTTGTCACAGTAAGGTAACAACAAAGGCAGTATATTACCGTGAGCAATAGTTGATTTGACCCGCCATTCAACCCGCCATTCAACCCGCCGGATTGAAATGAGCGTGTCAGTTTGTGGTCACAATTGCCGCGGTCACCGGTCACTATTGCGTTTGTCAGGAATATTGCGCTGCATTTGGATGATGATTTAATTTCAATGCATCTAGGTACTTAAAATAGATTAACTCAGTATTGAAACACTGCAGAACTAGGTGTTAAAGTATTGAGTCGTATGCAACTTTGTATTTGCTTATTGTTAGTTAATAAAATCGGACTAAACACAAACAAAGCTATTGATTGCTTATTGTTAATAAAATTAATAATCGGACTAAATACAAGAGGGAAGCAAAGCTATTGATAAAGAAACGTTTTAAAGCCTTTGATCGGAAATTAGTGTCCTCTAGTAAATTGTTGTTAAAAACATGAGTGTGTGAACGTATAAGAACTATACGATATATTAATTTATAATTATTATCTTCATTAAGATCATCATCACCATCTGTCTTCGTCCACTATTTAGATGTAGGGCTCTCTCTCTCTCTCTCTCTCTCTGTCTCTTACATTAAACGCCACTGAGTCCAGACTTCGGCTCTCATGATCTAGCATTTGCAAGCCCTTTCACTCATTTCCTCACTTTTGAGCTCCTGAGGTATTCACTTTTAAAACAGCTACTCTACAGTGATTAGGTACAGCGGGGACGTGTGTACTTATGAGTGTGGTTACTTACTCGTATTAGTAGAACGGAACGATACACACAATTCCAATAGACTCCACTAATAATATTCTGCAGCATCGTTTGTCACTGGCAGGCAACACAATAAAGGCGGTACTCCACTGTGGCTTGGCAATAGTTGATTTTGAGCGGCATTCAAACGGCCGCTGCGCCTCCGGATTGAAATGAACGTGGCGCTATGTGGTCGCACTGTAATGTATTTGTGTGGGTTTATAGCGGACTAATTTATGTTGATGAAAACTTTTGGATTATTATTCCAATATTTGTTGCTGTTTATTTGGTACACTAGCTGATAGCTGCTGCTTTAGCTGCTCATGAAAGTGGTCGAAGCGAAAGTGGTCAGTCAGGATTGTAATTAGTAGCCTGTGTAAAGATTAGGATTTCTAAATGACAGTTTTGGTTTGTCGTTTGTGTTTTAAATTCATTTGTCATTTAATTTTGGTTATCGAATTGCATTACATTCAGTTGGACAAAGAAGGTCTCTACCATGACATGGTACATTGTGCTCATGATTAATAGTTTTGAAGTTGCATTCAAATGTGACGTTCCAAATAACGTTACATTAAAACTAAAACAAAAGAGCACAACTCATAAACAAACAGAAGTCCATGGCATCAGCTTCGTTGGCAGGTTGCTGAACCCGACGTCAACGTCGTTTCAAAGTCGAGTGACGTGACTCCGGTCTCGTGTCGTTTGACTGTTGGATCTAGTGTTGTTAAAGAGACTTTCGTCAATATGAATACGGATATTAATTCTCAACATCCGAAAATGCCGGATTTTGTTATTTTTTATAGTTTATAGGCTAGCATTAGACCACTATCTCAGTTGGTATAAGTGACTTACCCCCAGTTTCTGAAACGTCAGTCAAATTTGACTACAGATTAATTCTATTGCCATCCTTGTCATTTGTTTATAGTCAGATAGAGGCAACGATAGTTTTAATCTACTGTCAAAGCCAACAAACGTTCTAGAAACCGGGGGTAAGTATATGGTTGAAAGTGGTAAACATGTTCAACATAAAATGGGGCCCGCTATCAAGGACCACTCCGAGAACGAACAAATGATAGTGATTCGGCACGTAAAAAACATTATTAAGTAAACATTACGTTCAGCCTAGAACGGGATTGGCTTTCTGGGTACCTACTGGGCCCTATGTTAATACTATTTGTATTAAAAACACGTTTTCGTGTGCGTCGCGCCAGCCAAGTGCACTATAAATAGTCGATCGAACTGTAGGGTGGTGAGCAGGAACCTCTATCGAGACAGTATTCGATACGTTAACTGTCAAATTTGATTTAGATTTGAGCAGCGCCTTGCAATATCGACAATATGCGTACACGAACGGCTACCTTGATCGATACGTTAACGATGCAAACCGTTCGAATTTTCGTGCTTGCCCTATTGTAGGAGTAGGTACTGATCAAATCTACAACAAATTTGGCAGTCAACGAATCGAATACTTTCTCGATAGAGGGTCCTGCTCACCCTACAGGTGTTAGAAATTAAACACATGTACATAATTACAGTCACGCTTTTTTCCCATTAGGGTAGGTAGAGACTAAATCTTTCCACATGCTACGATCCCGACACACCTCTTTCGCTTCTTCTACGTTCATGATTTACTTCACACATGCTCTCCGGTTATAGGTAGGTACTACTCTTGACTTGGCCTTTCTTTAAGACTTAAATTAAACACAAGCATTACGATATCCGAAACTCATCCGAAACGTGTACAATGCTTATCTAGAACGTCCCTAGTTGACGCCACCAACGACAGTTTAAGTTTCGTCTCGTCAACTCGTCATACGAATTCGCGTGAGTTGAGTCACAACTGACTCAATCGTGACTCGTCAATGGTTCAAAGCGACGCGACGACGCGACTGAAGATTAGACGGCAAGTTTTAAACTGTTAGCAAAGTTTAACAAGCGCTATGAACTGAGTTAGCTGTCTGCAATTTATAGAAAGTGATAGACATCGTCAAAGAATTTATTATGATGAATGATTGGGTGTTTTAGTACATACATCTAACACGTATTTATAATATGAAGACGAAGGTGACTCTTCGACTATATCTATTGCATCATAGCCTTTTATCATTTTTTGTATAGACATCATTGGTAACAATTGTGCACATTAGAGACAACTAGCATGAGAAAACAACGCTAAATCAACTACATCACATATTCGGGTTTCTCCCACGCAGATGACATTTTAAACCTTGCTAAGAAAAACAGCATATAAAGATAGCTGTGTAGGTCTTATTACAAAATTTTAGACCAGAGTTAGACGGATGTTTCTAAAATTTCGTTACAAAACCGACGTCTATCACTCGGGTTTTCTTACTCAATCGTCGTATTCCTAATTATTTTACTTGTGAATTTGTTATAAAGTTCAAAAAAAAAGCGAGAATTAGACGTCGATTTGTGGAGAAAATATTTAGACTTATCTGTTCAACTCTGGTTTAAATCTTTTGTGGTAACACCGTGTGAGGTTTTTCTAAGTCCAACTAACACAACTCATCAAACACGTGCCCTCTAAAACATGTTCACCGATTCCGTTTAATTAAGACACTCGCGCGCCCATAAAAAACCTACACGCTGCAAGCACACCTGAACGCTTTTCATTGTTTATTTTTATTGCCGGGACCAAATTCACGCCAAAATAAATGTGAAGTAAGCCCGCTGGGACGTTAATTAAGTTCTTGGCTTTTACGAGTCAGTCTTTGCCGGTGTAGCCAGTAATGAGTATTGGGGGCTTAGAAAAATCTAGCATCGGGGTAGGCACCTATTTGTAACTGGTCGAGGGAATTGATCTTGAGTGGGGCGGGGAATTGAAAGTTTGTTATACAAGAGTGCGCTATTGAATAGGTACGTACTCGTATACCGTTGGGAATAAAGGTGTTTCTTCTTTGATTGCCATCAGGGTAAATGTTTGTAGGAAAAGTTAAACCTTATTATTTCTCACCTACAGAATATTATATTCGCTTCCTGTAATAATTAACAAATACCTATTTAATTTTATATAGAAAATAAAACACCATACGTTCAGTCTACGATACTTCCTTGTCTATGTCTACATGAATAATTATGTAATGGATACCATACATTAATTTACCTGACCTTTGCTCTGCCGACTTAACCACGGTAATGCAGCAGGTACTTGCCTTAATCAAAGGCCCGCCAGGCATTGTTTGTGCCCCCTAAAATATTTTGTTCAGTTGACCCTTGAAAGTGAAGTTATCTCTGCATTCTCTGAATGTTTTTCTTATATAGAGAGTTTTCAACTGCCAGTCTTTCAAAGTGTGCTTCTGAAATGTTATCATAGTGTATTGTGATTTCAATTTTGAGTTATTTCATTTGCTACACGTTTACATGTTTTTCAGCTTCTAAAAATATTAGAGAACAAGCAATAATTTCTTCAACTTTACTGGTTAGTCAGACTGTAAAAATCTGGTTACTTTTTGACACAATTTATCCATTGTTAAATTGAGTAAAACTTTAACATAATCTATAAAAGTTCAGTTTTGATATAATTATCACAGCGAGCTATTAATAAATTTATATTAAAGGTAGACACTAGAATTATTTATTTAGTGACGGTGGTTGGGTTCATTTTAATACGTACAGTACCAAATACGTATTTTACTAAAATTAACCTGAACAATAAAGTATATATAGCAACAAAACACCTCACTCTGGTTTAAATGACTAATATCTGGATGACCGAGCTTTGCTCGGTATTTTTCTTTTTTTTATAAATTGTGTTTTTTGGAAATTATATTTAAGTACGAATTACTAATAAAATGATGAAATATGAATAATATTTCTCGATCTTACCAATAGAATAATAAAAAAATATGAACTGGTTATTTAAGAAAAAAATCATAAAAAAACACGAATAAAATGACATTTTCTAAAAATGATTCCTAGCTAGATCGATTTATCGCCCCCGGAACCCCCTATATACTGAATTTCATGAAAATTGTTGGAGCCGATTCCGAGATTCCAATTATATATATATAAATGATATAAGATAGAATGACACAGAGATTAACACTGTTTCAGAGGCGATCCGTAATAATGTAAGAAAATATAAGTAAAATGTTGGTACCATATTTTTGATGCATGATTTTAATTGCACATAAGCCGCATTTTCAAATTTGCATGCATCTGAAGCGGTAGCCCAACATCCAACTGAACCGCGATCACTTGTCGCGCGGCCCATTCGCCGCTAATTACAGTTCACGGCTCAATGAACCGCTCGCTGTTAATTGGTTACGTTTATTCTCGGATATTATGTTTCGGTTGTACAACTTTTTTCGATTGTTGTTTAGTAAATAGATAGTTGATAGAGTCAGGTGTCACTTTACGGACATCTATTATGTTACAATGTTTACTTCAATATTCTAAGTTGTATGGCGCATTCTAACTAGATATTTATATTTATTGCAAAAACGTCATAATTTTTGGAACAAAAAAATTAAGGCTTGAAGGATTATACGGAATAGACGAACAAAGATGTTTTTTTATATGGTTTAGAATGTGTAGTTTTTCTATTGTTCATGTCAAAACTTCCTAATTCACAAGGGGTAAACTAAGGAGTTTAAGGGTTAATTGCATATTGGGAATTAAATGGTAAATATTTTATATTAAAACCCCAAATTATATCGTTACAGACAACTTAGGTTAGGTTTCAATATCATTTCTTCAGCCACTTTGGTGGTGATTGCGTAGATAACAAACAACTCATCCAAACTTTCAAATTTATTATAGTACTTCAGGATTAGGATAATTCAAATCGTATGTTATCCAATAAATATTTTTTTGCCTGTAGTACAAAATAATGTGGTTGCAAACTTACATCAATAAAAATATGAAGTCAATACGGATAACCATATTATTATGAATACATATTCTTATTTTGATACATTTCAACTTCTGACGTTCCCAAATAAGTTATTATAATATATAGAGTGGGTTAGTATAATTTGGCTACACACAAACACCAGTATAAATCGGTCATATCGGTATTTTAGTTATTATTTAGATGGATAATGAATTTGGTCACACGTCAACTTATTTTCAACTTTTCAGTGCATTTCGGTCACACCTTATAACCTAGAGTAGGTATGACTTATGCCTGCTCTGACTATAAATAAATATGCTTTATTTTCATCGCTCGTCAATAAGAGCAGAACTTAATGGCGTTTCCACTTTCCATGTCTGGTAGAGTCAGCATACGGTTCAGTATTTTTAACTTATAGAAAATCTAAAAATCCTTGAGGATTGCTTAATTTTTTTGAGTTAGGACTTATTGAATAAAGAGTGCTTTCTATTAATGTATGAGAGCGGAATTATGTACTGTAGTATAAGGGTTTATTTAGATTGGTTATAAAAATGAAATTTGCCGGAGCTCTTGGATCAATTGGAAAATATTGAAAATGACCACCAAGCCTCTCATGCTGAGCGTACTGAAACTGAATACAAAATTAAAAATAGGTTTGCTATATTAAACAATAACAATAAATGTTACAAAAGCTTATAATCTGCTATTGAAACAATGTATTTTTCAATGTAAAAACGATTATTTTTTTACAAAAGCAGCTAGCCGGGAAATTCACGGAATATATCAAATTTTAATAGCCTACATTGTTAAACAGTTTCATGTACATTTTTGAAAGAGCAAACTTTACCTTAAAAATACCTTACGCAATTATGAGTTTATCTTATTGAATTTAAATCGATATCTACGATCTTAGAATAATAACGCAAAGAAAGATAGTTCCATGCGTAGTTTCATTCAAAAATAAACTCACTTTTTTATCAATGTGTGCGTGAGTGCCATGTAATTATCTTCTCCAAAACGCACACAAGCGCAATGAAAATGTCACATTCATGTTAGTATTGAGTCCAAAAGCATGGAAAATTAATACATATTTACTATAAAAGCTTTGATTTCGAGCAATAGAGAGTCAAAATCCGAACTGGGCCCAAAAAGTCTCAGTAAAAATGACTACACGGGGTTAGCGAGTACTTGATTTCTAGGTCCGTATTAATAAATCAAACTTAGCTCTGAGAGCTATCTTCAGTGTGCACTTGCTCTTTAGTTCTAATTAATATATACATCTTAAGTTGTAGATTAGGAACAGAAACTTACATGATCTCTGGCAAATTAATAAATGACACTCAGCGGGTAAGTGCTATCCGATTATGACACATACAAGACAGTATCTAGTGGCCAGCGCTACATCTCAATATCCATTTATTAAATAGCAACGATTTCAAGATGTAGATTACATTTTGAGTATGGATCAGCTGGTAGCACACTTGGTAGTACTATTGAGTTTCATTTATTAATACGGTCCTATGTGTTATTCTTCTAAGCCTACGTTTATGAACGACATGGACTGTTTTGCCGCACTCGTCAAAACTATCAAGTGTTGTCTAAAACTGCCAGTGAATCATCTAACCCCTAAGCTCACACTCTGCACCCCGACGGTCGCATGTCTAAAAACATTCTGTGTTTAATTCGTGACTATTCTGACAGGTATGTTGGCAAAACACGCTTCAAAACATTTCGAAACAAACATTTCAAAGTTTGATTGTAACGGGTTACGGGCATTATTGAAACGTGGATGTAAAATGTTCAATTTCCCATCGGTAGGTTTTTAACTTGATATTTCAATCTTTGACTTTCTAGTCAATTAGTCGGGCAGAGCTGTTTTGATTGAATCATCGAACACGTCTACCTAACTAGACTGCGATGACGCGGTCATCATTAGTGTACACATAAAATATTTATTTATACTTTTCATCTTTAAAACTACCGACGTTAACGGCTAATCATGAGGTAATCGCATCCGTAAACCATTTCTACAACAAAAGACATACTTATTAAATGACAATATTTCGACCTTTGTGACGTAAATTGTAATCTCTTAGTTTTGTAAAGTAATAAGAATGGGGCTAGCTACTATTCGTGAAATGCATGTAATAGTTTAACATTATAGTTCACATAAAACGTGAAATATTGAAACACAAAGCTGACTGTAACAACACGAATAGGTCCGTTAGATATTAAACTGCACTATTGCTGCAATGTCGCCGACTCTAACAGTTATTTTTGTTTCTGATGCCAAATCCCTATCATTGTGTTCTAGCTGTGGCCTATGAGAGCTAGTTGAATTATTTTCTGAGTATGTTTACTAAATTCGAGCACATCACCACAGACCAAGTGCGATAAGTGATCGAACTCTAGAAAATAAGGTAAAAAAAGGAATTTCAATAAAATCGGTGAATATGATAACCATTTGCTGCAAATACCTTAACAAGCTCAAGGCCCTGGATCAGCTACGAATTACTGTACAAAATTTGGTAGCAGTATCACGTCATGTCTTTCATATTGACAAGGCCATCGGTTTACTGTCAGTTCACAGATCTAATACAGAGAGAACGGGTTGTTAATCTTAGGCATCGCTTCGATTCGCTTCTATGTAAATGTAATTAATCATCACGTATCGTGTATCCAGTAGCCCGGTTCTACACCAACGTCATCAATACACTGACGTACCTCTTTGTTCCTTTCACAAAAGGTGGATTACGCGGTGTTTCCGTCTGGTCCTATCATCGGGGTCACCGGTTAATATGGCCGACCTATGACACGGTATGAATAAAAAATGTGGAGTCTGGCTCGTTCGGGAAGCTGCTTGGCGTCCTGAAAAAGGCATTTAAGTATGCTCCTAACAAGAGTAGATTCTTCAAGTTTGAACCTAAAGCCATAGGTCAAGTTTCTTTTGCAAACTGACATGTTTTCTGTTATAGCACAGGGTAAAGACGGCTAGCTTCTTTTGTTCAGAGAAAAGGATGGGATGTAATCCATTGTGTACAGAAGGATTTCCTCTTAGATTCTTCTTTGTTACAAAGTCCGTTTGACTGTGTTTTAGTGTGCGTAAGCCCGGATTTTCTCATTCGGACACAAGTTTGCACGCAATTCACACGCAAGTTTTTCTAATAAGCCAATAGTAAGTATAGCCATAGCAACGGTCATATAACGGCCTTTTATGTAAAAATATCTTTAAATTACTTACGCTAAGCCCAGTTGAACCAGTCAAAACGATGCCAGGTCAAGACCCTCAAAACCCAGTGTATTTTTAACACAACCCTTAACATTTGTTAGAACGAAGTTATGATGCTTTTGACGAAATTATTATGCTAACAAGGCGTGCCCCTTCAATATAATAGATGGCCCTTTGTAGCCCGGGGTCCCCTACCTGTCTACTCAAAGTGAGAACATTGGAATTCCTGAGCATTAATAAGCCCTTTAGTCGAGAGAGGATTTCGGAATATTTACCACAGGAATACTTAGAAACTTGGCTGCGCTTAATCTGAGAAACTTGGGTACGGCAAGGCGAAGGTTTTTATGAGTGTTGACTTAGAGATATGGGGTTGTAAAGTGCAGTGTGTGTTGGACTGAATAAAAAGTGGACATTGTGGACAAGTGCTTATTGGGTGATTCATAAGGTAGCAATGTTGCCGGTAGCATGCCGTAGCAATGTAAAATTTTGACGTACGTAATAACTAGATTGTTTTTAAAGTTGGTTTTAGTATCTCGCCACACAATTTTCCCCTGAGATAACGCGGTTCCAACTGGTCGGTCATAAAATGGTTATACTCGTAATTTGATTTTTTTTTTTAATTTTCTAACATTTTAATAATCAACTCAGAGTAAAATGATTTTGATATTTGAGAGTGAGAAGTATTAAAACAATAACAGTTTTTGTACAGCGGAACTCGAAAACGATAAGAAGGACCAAATATTTGCGATATTATTTTCTTGTTCATGCTTAATATTTAGACAGTACATCATTATTAAAACTGAAGCAAGTTTTCAAAACTAAGCTACATCTAATTTTCTGTTTTATGCTGTTCAAAAACTAATTAAACATTATTCAAAAAACCATTCCAAGTATTTACAAAACATGGCTTACAAAGGGCGCTTCGGCTATTTATCTAGAGCCATCGAATCGTCCAACGTTTAATTAAATACTTTTTCGTTTTCTTTTCAGTAGCTTTCAAAATTGATTGCTTTTAATCTCCTTTAGCGCAGTTAAGCTAAACCAATAATTCGATGTTTCAATAAATAAAGCAGTGGACAGCTTGAAAAATGTTTCCGTTAGGTGAAATGGTAAGGTAAATAAACGAAAAACTAATAAAGTTATTTTAATGTTGCGGTATATTGACGTCATAGATCCTAGGATCCATAGGATAGAGATAGGATTTTGAACTCTATCCTGTATCCATAGGATACAGGATAGAGTTCAAAATTCTCTAGGTTCACGAAATCCATGACTAGGATTTCGTGAACCTAGAGAATTTTGAACTACAAGGATCTTTTATAGTCTCACAATACTATTACAGTATTACAGAACTATTTACTAATTTATTATTATGTAGCATGTATTCATAATTTGACACTGATGTCAACCGACCCAACTCCATTTCTGCTGTATATCTTGTCCATTGTCCATGCCAAAGGTTGTGTGGTAGGGATCACCCACTGTACCTATTATTAAGTTTGTCCTTTCTGTGCTCTATACATTTTGGTGTCAATAAAGAGTTATCTATCTATCAATCTAAATTATCTACGTATACTTAGAGCAAATATACAAATACTTTCACAAATCTTTGTCAAGTAATTGGAACTGAACTTGTAACTTTTATTTTATAAGCGTGACCAAGATCCTTGTTGTGTAACTGTAATAAAAATTAAACTGAACATCTTTTTTGATAGAAGTTCTTAAACTTTCGCGAAATGAATACATTGTTAATTAGTATTTTACGTCGAGGTATGTCGAAATTATATATTTTGATATTAGTTTGTGCGCGAATTAGGCCCGCTTAAATACTAATTAACATCTTTTTTGATGTTTTAATTAAGTATGGCCTAAATATGACAAGTGAGGTACAGGTCCATTTTCATTACAGTAACAATAATGCCAGCGCTTTGGCAGTCGGTTTATCATACAAATTGCTACGAGTATATAGAGGCCGACAAAAATATTTACAAAAGAAAGGTAACCATTTTATCATCAAACCTTAGTTTGTTTTCGTTTTAAACCAAAAAATTCAATGAAGTTTTCAGACTACCATAATTCACCTCAAAAGTTTTAATGGCGGACAATTAAAATATTTGTATTAAAACGATCTTGTTTTCTTTGATCCTATTAAAAACTAGATAACTTGTTTTTAGTAAATAATTAAAAAGTTAAAAAGCTTCTTTTCAAGTATTTATCGAGCAATTTAAATACTGCGAAATATGTAATTATTTCAACTTTTCTAATCTACATTGAATGTTGAAAATTATTAACATTTTAAATTACAGCAATTACTGTGCAAATTACCAATGAATGTAAAGAGATGAAAGTTAAAAGGACTGGAGGGAACTTTTAATGAGAACTTCTAATTAGATTTTAATTGGATGCATCAATCACTGCGTAAGTCACGAGGACTTCCATTATCTAACTTCTGTCTATATCATCAGATTTATCGGAACTTTATAGCAGTTTAACTGAACAACGGAAACTGGATCAAAATTGACTGAGTAATAAGACGAGCCAATAGTCCACCTGATGGTAAGCGCGTGCCTATAAATAGAGGCACCGGCGTTCAGAACTTGGCGTTGTAAAATCTTGCGTGGCACTACACTGCGTTGTTCACCCTGAGAGATTGATTCTAAATCCTTACATGCCCATTTTTGCTGGAAACAGGATAGTGCCCTCAAACTGGTACAGAATAATTTTTGCACTACTGGGCATGTAATTATCTGCCAAAGGTATGGTACTCTTACAGAAGAGCTTGTATTCATCGTCATCATCAGCCTGAAGGCGTCCACTGCTGAAGACAGGCCTCCCCTTTAGACCGCCACACCGAACGACAATGTGCTACTTGCATCCACCGGTTGCTTGCGACTCTTTTGATGTCGTCTGCCCATTTAGTGGAAAGCCTACCTAGACTGCGTCTTCCAGTCCATGGTCACCACTCTAGAACCTTTCTTCCCCATCGGTTCTCAGTTCTACGGGCGATTTGGCCTTCCCATTGCCACTTCAGCTTGAAAACCTTAAGTGCTATGTCGTAAATTTTTAGCCTATTTTGCCAGCAGCATACTAAAGACTTTTTTTTAAATATATCAATCCTGATCAATATATAACAAAACATGACGCGCTTCATTAATTCCAACGGCTAACGAAAACAATTTCCTGAACAGCATTGTGTACAACAAAATTGCCTATTCATTTGCGGTGTGGGACACAAAACGTGAAATTATGCATTGTAATCACATTTATGCACGAGCAAATCGTAGTACTTTACCTGTTCACTAGTTTCTGCTTGTGGCTTCAGTCAGAGCTTATACAAGTTTTAAAACAAAGCAATAAATATTATACGAATTTTGTAATGAATTCGGGTAAAATTCCAACTCGTATGAAAACATACAGTAATCTATTGGATCGGATAAGTACTAAACTGAAACTAGTAGGACCGTTAAATTTTCACCAACTGTATTGGCGTTCCCAGCCGCTGTCGTACAGTCGGTGAATAAAGCAGACAAAAGTGACAGCCCAACTCACCGCCGCGCAGTTCCATAGATATCTGTAATGTCTAATTCTATGGGGAAAACGGGTACCCGATTAAGTTAAATAGCCGCATTGTTCGTGGAGATGGCGGAGGTCCGTCACTGGGAGGGAGTGATTAAAGAAGTGGCCAGAAAAGCCAGTGATAAGGGCTTTTTTAATGTCTGCAGTTGGGAGTTGGAGGTGAATAAACGGTGGTATTTAAGACCGAAATAATGGTACATCGTCTTTTAAAATGCCTTCAGTTCTATTTGATTGTAAGGTCTATTTGCAATGTGTTGTTGGAGTTTTTAAATGCGTAGTTTTTTAATTAGTTGGATTTTTAAGGGCAAGAAGAAGCTGAAAGGGTTACAAACTCATTTTCTGCTTCAAAGAACCTATTAGCGATGTAGATTTAAGAATTATTTATGGTTTATATGTAGGTTACTTACCGACTAATTATTAACACATTTTTGACTGTGTGACTTTGAATTGATCGTCAGAGTCATGAAGTGTGACCAATGGTATTTGGTCACACTTCAACCTTAAGAAAACAAAAAAGATGGCTTTAACTTTAGAGCAGTCAAATTAAGATTTAGGTTAGTTTGTAACAACAGAATTTAGGAATAGGCACCATTATCTACGAATTAGGTTCAGTATTATAATATCTCACACAAAAAAGTGATTTGAATTAAAACCTCCTGTGGAAATATATTTTTTTCTTTAATTTTGAAACCTGAAATGAATAACAAGAAATAAATAACGGCATACTTTTCACTCCAAACTCACACCTAAGGCGAAAATGATAAAAGTGTCCGGAACAATCATAGATAAATTACACCATAAAAACGCAGCTGTGGATGAAACTCTGAAGCTTAGGAAAGAGACGGAAAAGTCTGACTGAAAGCCGGCATTATAACAGTAAGGTAACTTTCAACTGTGTTTTTTTATGAATAAATATTTATATTTGTATTGTATTTGTAATATGGTAGAATTTAGCGCCAAAGCTCCAGTGATTTGAAAAAAACATTATGATGTCATCGAGTCGGACAATGGTTTCAACACAGCCATACGGCATATTAATACCAAAACAGAAGGGCCACTCTTTCTATTTAAAAATTAGAGCGAAATGGCAGATTGGGTGTTTGTTTGACATTTTGAACGAGGAGTAGGTATATTTTGAGTACACACGCAGTTCAAGGCGGACGACGCTACAGCTTGGCTTGTATTTTGTTCCATTCAGCCGTTTGTAGGTAGCGTCCACCGTCCACACAGCGTCCAGTTAGAGAATAGAACGAATATTATTGTATTGATTTGCTTGACTTGGACACCGTGTCAACGACCGACCGAAATAGGAATAGCCCAAATATATTTTCGTTAATGTATTCTAGCAAAGAAGTGGAAGCTATTGCTGTGGTTTTTGTTAAGCAAATTACTCATTTCATCAGATAATAAAGGTGCAAAGATTTATACAAAGATTTTGGACGCGTTAAAATCAACAGTAATAGGGGCTCGGTGCTACAGTTTTGTCTGCATCGTCACTTTAATTCAAAACAGATTGAGCCTATGCTATACATTACTGAATAAAAAATATATATAATTATTTGAGTGCGTGAACCTAATTTAGATGAAAATTAAAATCGATAACGAGAACGTAGTAAGGATCCGGTCACTTTAATTGCTGACTGTACAACCGTTGATAGCTGATCACGCACACGTAGTTAGCTTGACACATAGTAAATCAAACTGTACAATATATAATTATTATAATAGTAGGTCCAGCACACTGGCAGATTTAGTATGACACAAAAATTACCCTTTAATGCTATTTTGCTCGGAGCTCTTTCGCATCAAAATTTTAAATATTTAAAAGAAATCCGTAAAATACGCAATTTAAACGTCTGTGACAGTACCCCCAATGAGTAACATTATAGACATAACCAAAATAAAAAGTTGGTAACAAAAAATACAAAAAAAAAACATACAAATTACAGTAGGTGAACAATGAAATATGCCAAAGGTAGGCCAAGTAGGTCCGAGTATCTAGATACTCATTGGGGAATAACTAACTATTATTGATTCTGTGACTAAAGGGAGATGTGAACTTTTCCTAAGTTGACCTACTGCTTGTACGTGGACAGTGTGACTCTACCCCACATTTATCATTAGAGTAACAATGCTTTTTGCGGGATTTCCTTCAAGAATCCGCGAGATTAATGAACGTGGCAATATCTTCGGGCCGCCCGATAAATAACAAAATAACGCACGATTTTATTAACGACTTAGATTAATAATATACATTAGACACGGTAAAATGCGAGAAACATTTCCATTGTAGTAGAATAAATCTTTGAAAATAAGAGGTTTCTTTTTGTCACGCACTTTTGCTAATTCGAGGTCAAGGTCGAGGTCTATGTGTCAATGTGTTAATGATAATCTGGATTTGACAATGTCAATGCCAATGTCAAAATATCAATATTATGTTTATATGTCAAGAAACTAAGAAATCAAGATGTCACCATGTCAATATTTTGTCTGGATGTGGAAATGTCGAAATGTTGAGATGTGGAGATGTAGAGATTTCGAGATTTCAAGATTTCAAAATGTCAATAAGCAGGAAGGGGTTCAATCTGTCTTAGACAAAACGGGCTTTATTCTTGAGGTGCATACTGCATACTCTACTTTTCGTACATATTTTTATGTTCCTAATTCAAATCACATTGTTGCCCATGGGAATTCCATTCAACACTCCTGCCCCGGGGATGGAATCACTTGGTTTACAGTGGAGAACGCATGATATGATATGAGACATTATCGGGTAGGTTGTATGAAATAGAAGATTATGGACTTAGGAGGTAAAGCACTATCTTACCATCACGGACGGCATACTGAACCCAGAGTGTAACGAAGGGCTCTAGTGTCAACGCCTGAGCGTAGCGAGGTCATTTAGAGTCCTGAAAAAGCGAGCGAAGTAATTTTCTAAATCATTTGATTCTTTATTCGTGGCATAGATCAGTTTGAAAAACTTTTCATAAAATGAGCTGTACCTTTTCAGGAACCCCAAGTAAATAAATGTGAATTTAAGCAAAGATAATACTTGTACACGTCCTGAAATAACAACGGCTTAACCCACGTTTAAACTCAAATTTGTTTTGATTAATTTGAAAATGGTATGCTTGCTTTATAAACTTACAGTCGGGTATTCGAACATCTTCCTATTTTGTAAAGAACAATAATTATTGATGTTGATTAAAACGTACGTATGTTATTTCTTACTTGGAAACTGGAGACTACGTATACCTAATACGTAGGTATACCTACCATAATTATACGTCTTACAACAAAAGTTTAAACCAGAGTTAAACAGATGTTTCTCAATTTTCTTTCCACAAAATCGACGTCTATCACTCGCTTTTTCTTACTCAATCCTGGCATTCCTAATTATGTAACCTGTGGATTTGTTAAAAAGCGAGAGTTGACTCTGAGTTTAATACGGTTAAAAGGTTTCCACCGAACATAATAACTTTAAGCCAATAAATGACGCTACAGCAAACTTCCAAGGAAGCAAGGAATTCTTACAGTTAATTTTTTTCCATTTTGCCTCCCAGTAAGCGAACCAGTAAATTCCAGTGACTTTTCAGAAGGTAAATTCCATGGAGTCGAGCGCATCAGGCGTGTAATATGCATGACTCGGCGCTGAGCCAGCCACCGGTAAAGTGAGGTCGGCCTCGGATGCGCTGTAAAAGCAGACTAGTCCCACTGGGTTAGATAGTTAGGTAGATTAACTGTTTACATGCACATCTAAGCGCATACTCATATTTGCCCATTAACATGGTAGGTGTGACCTAATAGCACTTACAAAAAGGTGACGTGTACCGAATTGCACTCACCAATTTACTAAAAAAACTAATTACGGTGTGACCAAATTACACTGTACGTGACAATACTAGTTAGAATATTCTGTGGCAGACAGCTCATCAACAACTACGCCTCTGAGGCTACCGAATAGAACGAGAAAAGGTGCCGAACATTAGAGTCAAAACATATTTAACCTTACAGGAACATAATAACTATTATTATGTATTTCATGGTTGAAGCAATTAAGTGTGAACGAGAGAACTGTTCCTTACTAAAACAGGTCAGCCAAATGTAAACCGATCGTATATACGGACCTTAATTCTTGGCGGGCCCAAAAGCAATCAATCAAAAGTACACCTACATTATATGATTTATGACTAACAACAGCTGCATGGCTGAAGCCGGAACAACCCTTTTCTTTGGGAACTCTTTGAATGAGTCAGGTTTTGTTCAAGAAAATTTCCTTTTGCTTCCGTTTCCTTCCGATGACAAAGTGAGAATGATCGGAGATTGCGATTTTATGAAAAGTGAGTTTTATTCGTGTGTCGATATATTTAATTCAATTAAAATTTACATGGACTGGAAGAGCTGTTGTTCTCCATCGTGAAGAAACGATGCTTTTTTCATTAAAAAAAACTCGAGCCATTCTATTGACTACTACGTAATATTTTAAACCGATTAAACCACAGATAAACCATCATGTATGTAATACTAGCTGATACCCGCAACTTCGTTCGCATTTTTATATAAAATGTAAACTGTTTAGAAAATCAATTGATGTCGCGGGAAACAGTTATAGGTAAGACTATATCTGTCTCTTTCTCTCTCCCTTTTCCTCTATCTTTCTCCCTCTCTAGCTCTTTTTCTACCTTTCTCCCTCTTTCGCTCTTTCTATCTCTCTTCCTCTACCTCCATCTCTTTCCCTCTCCCTATATATCTATATCTTTCCCTATCTTTCTATCATTAATATCCTTCTCCACTCTCAATCTCTTGCATTCCCTCTCCCTGTCCATCTCATCCATTATATTTATTTCCCTCACCCTCTCCATCTATATCTCTTCCTTTCCCTCCTTCGCTCACTCCCTCTCCCTCTATTTCTATATATTTCGCACTCAATCTCTCTCACCTATTTCCCCCCACTCTCCCCTCCTTCTAGCCCCACTCTCACCGCTTTCACTCCCACTCTCTACTCGTTCTCCCCCCACTCTACCCTCTTTCTCCCCCACTCTACCCTCTTTCTCCCACCACTCTCCCCTCTTCCCCCCACTCTTCCCTCTTTCTCCCCCCACTCTCCCCTCTTTCTCACCCACTCTCCCCTCTCTTTCTCCCCACTCTACTCTCTTTCCCACCCCACTCTCCCTTCTTTCTCCCCCCACTCTCCCCTCTTCCCCCCACTCTTCCCTCTTTCTCCCCCCACTCTCCCCTCTACCCTCATACCCCACTCTCCCCTCTCTATCTCCCCACTCTACCCTTTTTCTCACCCCACTCTCCCCTCTTTCTCACCCCACTCACCCCTCTTTATCCCCCCACTCTCCCCTCTTTCTCACCCCACTCTCCCCTCTTTCTCACCCCACTCTCCCCTCTTTCTCCCCCCACTCACCCCTCTTTATCCCCCCACTCTCCCCTCTCTTTCTCCCCACTCTACTCTCTTTCTCACCCCACTCTCCCCTCTTTCTCAACCCACTCTCCCCTCTTTCTCCCCCCCTCTAACCTTTTTCTCACCCCACTCTCCCCTCTTTCTCCCCCCCACTCTCCCTTCCTTTTCCCCCCACTCTGTCCGCTTTCTCCCCCCACTCTCCCCTCTTTCTCCCCCCACTCTAACCTTTTTTGCACCCCACTCTCCCCTCTTTTTCCCCCCACTCTCCCCTCTATTTCCCCCCACTCTTCCCCCCACTCTACCATCTACTCCCCCTTTCCCCCCACTATCCCCTTTCCCCCACTTTCCCCCCACTCTCCCCTTTCCCCCTTTCTCCCCCTCCTCCCATCGCACTCTCCCCCCTTAATTACTTTCCAATTTAAATTACGATCCGTTTAGCTGTTTATTGTGGTCCGTAGGGGGTGCATCTAAAGAATACCTCATAATTTCAACCCCCTTGCTTTTCCCCCTTTAGGGATGATTTTGCAAAAAAGCTGAAACCCGTATTTATTTATTTCTTACCAAAAGCCTAAATAAGAATTTTCAGATCCGTAACTTGAGGAATTATGGATTCCCCATACAAACTTTCAACCCCTATTTCATCCCCTTCGAGATTATTTTTTGAGACAAAAGATAGCCTATGTCCGTCTCATAGGTCCAATCTACCCCTATACCAAATTTCATCGAAATCGGTTCAGCCGTTTAGCCGTGAAAAGGTAACAAACAAACAGACAAACAGACAGATAAACAGAGTTACTTTCAGATTTATAATATTAGTATGGATATTACTTATTATAGGATTATGACAATGAAACCTGCTGATGCAATTCTCTTTAAAACTTTTATGATTACATTTTGTAAATTCAATGATACCATTAAAGGTTGTTTATTGAATTTATAATACCTGCCATATTAAATGGCAACACTTGGTATCCTATAACCGTAAACAAAAGCATATAACCGTAACATTCTCCATCGTACCGTAAAACTCGGTTTCTTAGAGGCAAGGGAAATTAATAATATTATTATCATGTTTTAAAGCTACTAAGTAAATTTTAACTGAGGGATTTCAAACATAAAGTTGATAAAGCACGTCTAAACATTAATGAAATGCTTATACGCCGTATTTACCCACATGATTATTGTGATTTTATTATCTGCCAATTTTTTTTATATGTAGTTTAAAATATTCCTTTGTACCAAGTCTGGTTCATATTTATAATAGCTAAATAGCTATTAGAGCAATTCGGCGTGGAAATGCAGCCAGTGTTCTTGGCACCATAGATACCCGATGGACACTAACTTATTTGTTAGTAAGGTTTCTGTTTTTAATTTGTTTGTTGTTGTTCTAACGAGCGTGCCCCTATTTAAATAATAATAACTATAGGAAGGTAGTCAAAATGTTTTTATTGCAAAAATATTTATCGCTTTGATTACTTTTATCGGCATTGGGTATTCGTAGAATGTTTCGTATCGAAATGGAGTTTGATTTCGGAGTAAACGATTAATAATTAGGAACTGACTGACTATTCGACTTTCATTTGTTCGAAACAAAATCTATTATTACTTTTGTATTCACTTGATTGCGAATAGTAAGTATACTGTTTCAAAAAAAGATTTACCTTAATTTACGTAATTTCTTTTTTTTTTTGGTTGAAACTAGAGCAAAATAAAGAAAATAACATAATGATTTTGTACATAACATTATAGTGCTACATAGTATAGATGTATCTATGCATGAGGTGTGTGTGTGTAATGTGTATGTGTGGGGCACACCATACTGCTACGTCGCTGTAGGATCCACGCCTTCTGTTGATTTTTGGCTATTGTTGATGGTTGCACCTAATATCCACCCACTGCTAAGTACGCATCTCTCCTCACTTCCGTGAGGAGGATTAGGCCGTAATTCACCACGGGGCATCTCCGGATTTGTGGATTTACCTCCGAAGTAATTCCTCTATTATGCTTGACCAAAATTAACCGTCACTCCGTGGACGTATCCACTCAACCAACTTAGATGGGCACTCGTTATCAAATCAGCTATGGTACGACATTACCATTTTTGATAAATGCGTTGAATACTTGCGTTGAGCGCACAAGTTGCCGCTTTGCCATATATTACTACAGATATACACAACTGCAACATAGTAAATTGAAGATGTTTCTTTTTAAAACTGGTAATGATGACAAATAGCGCACATGTGCCCAGTTTCATTACTCATGCCGCCGCAAACTCAAAGTTTTCGATCCCAAAACATTTGGTATGCAGAACTTAGGCCAAGTTATCTTTGGTGTCAGTACATTTAGTTAGCAGTAAGGAATGTGAATTGGTTTTAGGGAAGGCATTATACGGCTCGTTGGTAGTACTTTTTTCAACGGGGTCTTTTTCTAGCTTAAAAGTATGTGCTATTTGTTGCCGCTTAACTTGATAACTACTCAGCTAGATAACAACATTATCAGAACATTTGGTATCCTGTATGTTATAATTATTAAAGTCTTAAGTGGGTAGGTAGGTATATACATCAAAATCTATACAGCAAATTCTGAATGGTAATCAATATAAACAGATATAATTTGGTACATCCATTTTAAGCTACCATTCTAATTCATGTTTGTGAGTCAGATGAGTCATTTGAACAGAGATCCAAAGAGTCCTTACTGATTCATTAGTGACATATAATTGAGTAGATCATATATCTACCAGCCAGCATACCTAGTAAGACTGCCAGAGCTGGTTTCAGAAACTATGAATTTAGACCTTGAATAAGTAAATAGGCCTTTTACTTAATTCATTTTAACGTACTCTTCTGCAGATGAGTAAATGTGGATCATTTAGAGCAATTTATTTTACATTTCGTAAGAATTTTATTTATTTTATTAATTTCATAAAAATTATCCGGTTACGCCACGCGGCTTTACCCGCATTGAGTATCACGAGGAGTGGTCATGAAAAGTGTCCGAAGTATTCTTAAAAGTAACCCTGTTCACTTGTGACTTAAAAGTCCCAGGTCATAACAATGGAGAAGCACAGAATCCGGCAAGGAGTTCCACTCCATAGCGGTGCGCATTAATGTAAATCGCTCCAGGGTGAAAGGAAAACCTTTTGAAGTTCAACTCAATTCATCAGCAATCGAACTAAACGCTCAATAGCGTCCTTCAGAAATGGTCACGGCCCAAAACCCCGATTAATTAGTAGCCCGCATGTCTGACAGCGAAATCGCCAAATGAGGCGAGCAGCCAAAATGTCGCTCATATACGTTCAAATGAACGCGATAACGTCCAGTAATGGTGTTGATGATTAGGCAATTGTTTAATCGAGAGTTTGTCATTGTTTAATCGAGTCCTATCATAAGGGAATTTTAGAAATGCAGTGGGTTGTAGTACCTATCTGGTTACCTGAAGCGGAAAGTCGGCCGTCAAACCTTGTCAGGATATTCTAGCATCAGATCAAGCCAGCCCCATTTTAGACTTATTTTTTACTGTTTTCGATCACATATTATGTTCGTCACTTAGCGCCAAGTGGATAATCCTCGTATTAAATAGGGGCAAATGTCTTGCGACTCGTTTTGCAGACATTTCGAATTGTCCCAGACATTACAACTATAACCGGCAAGGTTTGTCTTGTTGACAAACGGATCAAACCTTAACTTCCATCGTTTAGCGTAAATAGCCTTCAAACCTTTACCATAGTGAAATAGAATCCTGCCTGTCTGTGTTCCATTTTTTACGCTAGGTACAAAAGAACGAAACGATCCGTAGGTCACTTGTTGTGGTAAGCGCTATTAGTTGCAGTGCCTGGGTGGCACTGCAACTAACTGGGTCCTCTGTATTGCCAAATCTTCCAAGGCACGGCACTGCGCTCGTTACCTTAAGACTGTTCTTCTTAAGTTTCATACGCCCTATAAACCCTATCTGTCTGTCTATGCTCTGATGTGTCATCATTGTTTATCAATAATTTATGTGTATTTAATAATATCTGTCAATAATGGGGCTGAAACGAAAATGGGATTTAATCCCATCTACGGAGACAAGCTAGAGAGAAACTTGTATCGTCAATTCAATTTGTGCTTAAACACATCACAATGAGTTCTCTCGAACGTTCCATATACTCGTATAACCTGAATTTCAATGGAGCAAGATTCAGAAGTTAGATTTTGCACGGTAACAACTTCATCCCCCCAGTTTCTAAATAGGCATGAATAATGGATTTCAATACAAGACTTTGATTTCATAGACGAAACTCGATGTTGGTTTGCGGTTTACGGTTTGTTAACCGGAATCTAATTTTACCGTTGGCTTTTGGAGTTAGTGGTAGCTGAGGAATGAGTGGTGGTGTGGTTACCTGTGTGCTTGGCAACTCAACGACACAGGGTTCAAAGCCTCGCATCAAGGCCTTACTTTCATAAATTTAGTGAGGATTTTTGACCGTTGTGCGTTTCTTAGGAAGCACCTTGAACCACGTTCCCGGCTGTTATAGTTTGATAGAAATAATGAAATGCACCATGATAAACAAAAAATAATTAATACATGTGTGATCAATTCACCACTGGTTTTTGCGTGTGACTAAATTACACTTACCCAATAATTATTATGTGCAAACCAAAAGGCAGCACTACCTCATTCTATCAAACTAAAAATATTATAGATATAAAGTTATGTTCAGTGCGATAAATAAAATGTATTTACGCTCGCTCATGGTCCAATATTCTACTTATGGCCGCCCTACACAAATACCGACGTCTATAATAGCTAATATTATGATACAATATTCGAAAAAATAATATCGATCCGATCTAACAAAATTGTTTTCCAACTAAATTATACAAAAGTTAAGCCGGAATGTGGAGCTGCTGAAAAGTGGGACGAAATAAGAATTTTAAAACAAAATATAATTAGGGACGAACATGTCACACAAAGTGGGTCGAAAGCAGATTTTTTCACGTGACACGAACTTCCGTGAGACGAATGTGGCATAGATAATAACATTATCGTTCTATGGTAACTACAGTACAGTCACAATTATTATGAGAGTAAGCCGCATACGATTTCGCGTTTTTGTAATAAATCAGTGCCTAGTCTAGACCTTATGTAAGTTGCTTGATTGATAAGTAGGTACATACCTACTCTGTTTTCTATATTTGTGAATAATTTTACGTGAATACTCGTATAATAAAATTATACCTACCATAAGATTTGTCCAATTGTCCATCTAGCTGACGCTATTACAACGAGAGCAATAAATGATATAAAAAATTGCGTTATCGCTTCCGCTATAATGCTCACCGCACGTGCAAAATTTCCGTGAAAAGGGTAAAGTCCACAAACACTCAAGAAAACTCCAGTCTACATCACGCTTCGTTGAATTTCCGCACGGTTCTCGACCTAAGAAGGGAAGGATAAATTTCATCCACCTAATGTGTATCAACAAGGCATATTTATATTACTGGAATCCTTCGATAGGACGGAGGAAGAAGCTTTGAAAAAAAATTTGGCAGTGTTTTTATTCAACTATAAAGATTATAATTGTAATCAATTGTGTGTTGCAGTGTTGTTTCTGTTGTAACATTATGACCAAAGATACTGTAGTATTTTTGTGTTCAACTGCCTGCGTACCATTTGACCATGTTGCCACCAATGTTAGTAGCACATTATGAATAACGATGCCCTGCCTAAGACGAGCTTTTAGAGCTTAGAGCATTGAGACAGACTTGCCAGCCTATCGGTTCTTTATCGGATATGCGAGTGTTCCATGGAATTATATAATTTAATTCCGTCAAGCCGTCATCGAACTACGAACATCTTTACGTATAAAGCGATTTGCTCCTTCATTTGTTATGCGTATACTGCAAAGGAGTGGGACCTTGCTCGAGCCTTTGTTTCCCGATAGTTACAACTTGGAGTCTTCAGGGTACGAGCGAATTATGTTACTTCTGGGTAAGCATACTCCATCTAAAACCGCATCGTGAGTTTATAGTGTTGAAACGCGAAGCTCACAGTCAAAGTTTTCCGTAATAAAATAGCAAATATTGTATTGGAAAATCACCTGTAAATCTACTGAAATAGCGGTATTTATAAGGTCATGTACCGTCTACTTTTTGATCGAAGCCAAGCGAGGAAAACTTTCCATCGCACTAACTTCCCCGCCTGGGGTTATTGTAAACCTCTCTAAAGGTCCGTTAGGGCCCTGTTCACACAGTGATAAACCAATATGACGTATTTTATGTTTGGCACGCAGATATTTTCCAGCTTCGGCAGTATTTCTCTGTAAGTTGCCTTATTTCATTGCAAAGATTCACGACAATCGCTCGAGTTCGGTAGTATTTGTGACTACAGTTTGTTTTCTTTGGTTTTTGGGGTCAGACGTCGTGGTGTTTGCGTCGCAAATCTTTTTATCCTCTTTTGTTGTTACAGGCGAGACTGAATACATAACGTCAGATATAGATTTAAGTCGTCAGTGATTCCATTATTTTTTTCTAAAATTTGCATGTAGACCCTAATAAAATAAGCTGTATAAAAACTTTTGGAAAATGTCTGTCGTTACATTCCATTTCAATATTAATCAGTTTCACTGGCCATGAAAGTTGAACAATTTTAATTCAAAACGGGCGCAACATAGCTCGATCAACAATGAGAGTTTCAAACTCAGCTGATATGATTAAAAATTCCTCCATATCGGAGTCTACGGAGATGAATGGTATTGAAATGATTATTTTAAATATTTGGAGTGATAGCTTTTGTAATCACAGTTTTTACCTAGAATTACTTTAAACATAATGCATCCCATAATTTTGCAAATTATTTAAAATATTTGATTATACATTGCACTCTGTGTCATCATGGCACCACTCCGATTTTTCTTTAACTGAAATAAATGCCCTGAAAAACTTTAACCACGTGAGCGCACTCACACAGCCGCACAAACTACGTCAAACACGGAAGGTCGTGTCATTTATGATTCACAAAGAACTGTTGCTTTTCAGGAAGGTGTTTCAGCTGTATTATTCACTATGGTGTACTATTTACATAAGCAAATTGGTGGCAATGGCGTCGGTACGGTGTAGGGAGCGTTCCTTATTTCTGGCATAGTTTAATTTATTTAGAAGGCTCTTGTAATGTTTTCAAACACAAGGAAGTATCTAGGAATTTCAGGTTAAACTTGTATATTATTAAAATACCTACATCAAGTTTTTATGGGACACCGAAGTGTGATGTTATTTTATTTTGGGGTTAGTGTAATTTGGACATACATTTTCAGCTCCATACATTGAGTGCAATTTGGTCACATACCAAGTTTAATATACTATTATCAAACTTTTGTTTTTTCTTATAGTGCACATCTTGCAATAGATAATTATATTATGACAGACATAATAACACATGTGTTTTTGTGTTCATTTCAAAACTACCCTGAAAGCAAATGTTACGAGTTGGTTGTCAACTCGACGGCAATAAAATTCGCCCGTGTGGTCGAGTCGCCACCTTTTATTTTTCGATGCATTTAGACATCGAACCGAATTGCTTCGAATACAAATGTAAACCACCCAACACCGTGCACCGTGATATACTACACGTATGTTTGTAAACTAAACCACGACAGTGGCTAAATGTTAAAAGGACGCAAAGCCAAAACCTACAAATTTTAATGAATGTTTCGGAGTGAAAACTGAGTGTCTTTTTTGTAACTAGTACCTAAAAAATAAAGTGTATTAATTTCCATTTTCAGCGCCGTCATTCTGTCCCAACCAACGTTGTTTAACATTAGGTATTTAGTTCTTCTATAAAGCTATTACTCAAACAACACAGTTTGAGTACTAGGCTAGGTACCTAAACTAGGATTAACTCTTCTATGAATAATTTACCCCTTTCGTACCATGGAATAGAGGTTTAGCATGCGACTCCATTTCGCTCCATGAAATTACTGTATTAAGTTCCCTAGCAAAGCCTCGTTTAGATTAGTTAATCTAGAAGTTGGATAGGTTTTTAGGCTCTTTTGTTGGATTAACGTATAGTGTTAAGTAGATATAATCTTAATATATATAAATTACGTGTCACGTTGTTTGTCCGCGATGGACTCCTAAACTACATAACCGATTTTAATCATATCTGCACACCGTTTACAGTTTAGTCTAACTTAAAAGATAGGCACAAAGATAGCTTGCATCTCAATTTATAGTCGCCATATTATTTCAATGCAAATTATTAGAAAATCTAAGAAAACTGAACGGCCATATTGATTTTCTAATTTTACCTTCTTGACAGGACAAATGACAATTTCTTGACTTTAAAGACAGGACAACGTCTGTCGGGTCAGCTAGTAATATGTAAATGTTATAGTGTTATGGAAAGATGGATTCCTAAAGAATATTATGACCATGAATGTCCTAATTGATCAGAAAATGATAATATCCTAGTAAGCATCTGCTGGACATATTCCGTCTTACCACAAAAGAGAGACCAGAGTACCAGAGTTAACAGTACCAGATATAAACAGATGTTTCTAAAATTTCGTTCGATAAAATCGACTTCTATTAATCGCGTTTTTCTACCAATCCAGGTATTCCTAAATATTTTACTTGTGAATTTGTTATTGAGTAAGAAAATGCGAGGGTTAGACGTCGATTTGTGGAGACAATATTTAGACTCATCAGTTCAACTCTGGTTTAAATCTTGTGTGGTAAGACCGGTTATGTGTAAAGTATCAAGTTTTTTTTAAATAGCGGCGTCGACCTTTTCTCCGGTGTTCTCGGATGTATTCTGAATTTGATAGTCAATCCCACAAATTTTCACGAGTCTTGGGCGCATAAAAAATACTTTCGTTAGACGAAATAACGTTCCTCTGTGGTGTCCCATTGCAATATTGCGGCAGCAGGTAGTGCAATTTTATCGATATTATGTGTTGTACTTATACAGAAATACCTACTAGTATTTACAGAAACTAGCAACACTTTATCTGAACAAGTGAACATAGTACAGTAAATGATTTACCATTTCCCCTGCGAGGACTCCGGGCCCGCGTTAGTTAATTATCAACCGTAAACACAAACATAATTACGGTCCAAGCATTTGCCACTTAATTCAATTCCACGGACTTCCCAATGTTAGAGATCGGAACTTAGCTTTGTTAAAAGTTTCGAACTATCGCTATAGCTGAGCTCTATTTGTAGCGAATTTCTGGTTTTTTTTTATTTTTTTGGTATTGTGTTTCGTTTGAATCCTAATGCCCTAAATGACTTGGCACGCGTCCGACTCAAGATATCGAAAGTATATGGATAAAATTACATGCCCTGAATTCATAATAGCAGGCTGCCATACCAGGCAAGTTTCTTTTTCTACCAGCTATCTGTGGAAACAATGGAAAAGAGCATGAATTTTTAGTTATATTTTTTGTGAGCAGGAAACTCTTCGATATGAATTCAATTTCAGTGTAATATAGCACGATCTCTCTGGAATTTTATTGCTGTTAGCAAAAACAAGATAAGGCGACAAAACTACACCTATCTCAAAACGTGAGAACAATATAGAAAGTATAGAAGCTTCAATCAAAACTGTAGTACCATCAAAACTTACTTCGTCGCCGAATACGGCGAACAAAGCACTGGCTGCAATTTTATTATACTACTAAAACACCTGAACAGACCGTATAAAATACGAGCATTTTATTTAAGGGGTCCAATTTAGGGAAGATACCTGTATTGGCCCCGTCTGGGGATATTACAGAGGCGCAAGCTACGATTTTATTTCGCTCAAGCCCCTTGGCTCGCATCGTATCGCATCGCCGTATAGCCGTTTCCCCTAAGGGTATAGTCTACGTGATGCCAATATTCAAAACGAATGATGTTGGGAATCTGTTTCGCTGCCAATTTAAACGGTCGTTTCCGCGGAAAGTTCGCGTGTAAAGCTTTAATATGGTATGTAAATTTGGCCGGTGGATTTCAATTTAGGACGCAACTGTTCCTAATAGAATTTGTTTGTCGTTATTGCTCGTTTGTAGTGCGGCTACAGCGTTAACTTCATGGCGACATGTTAATAGGCAGGGAGGTAGCGAGGGCTCTTTTTAGAGCAAGCAAAGCTACCCGATGCACTGAAAAAAAATACCTACGCAAGATAAACTAACGATTCTTTTTTTTTTTGTATCTAATTATATTTGAGTAACTAGTGTGAAATACGATGATTGTGATAACAAACGCCACGTCTCCTCTTAACAGGTGATGATGTGGCATTAACATTTTGTTTTTTAAGCGGCATCCTGAGATATTGGGCTTCATATAGGATTACTATAAGTGACTTCTTTCATAAAACTAGCAATTGTGAAAGAGAAGTGGAACTTTCTGATTTGATAAAAGAAGTAGCCCCCAATTGGGACAAGCGTTCCACAATGTCCCACTACGAGTACACAAGTACACACCATACCTACATACATGTGACATGGACCATGTCAGTACATGATTTAACTACTAACGGAAAACAATGAGATTGTGTGGATGCGTTTTAATTAGGTGATTGAGTGTTGTTGGCCGGTGCGTTTGGACCATAAAACGTATATTATGCCAATATTTCGCTTACAATGTGCGTGTTTACGAATCGTGATTCGATATTGAATGCAAACAAAATGCGTAATTATAATGTACGTGAACTTACTTACAAATTACCTGTACATTTTCTTTATCAATATTTTTAAAGATTGTATTGTCTTGCCATTGCAATTAAAACAAATAAAAGATATGCCAGATTACCAGATTTGAATTTTCTTATTGGTATCTCCAAGCCATATATTTAGTAAAGCATACCTACACAATGGCAAAATTTAAAACTAATTTAATTAAAACCAACTTTTCTCAGGTCAATATTTTAACGAAAGATTAATGCCACATTAAACTTTAGGGTCGCCATTTATTAATTCAAGTGCCATAAAATTATTAACCGACGACAAACAAAACTCCAATTTCTAAATTTAAATTACAAGATAAACACAAAAGCGGCAGGAATGGTCGCGCCTCCATGAGCCACCTACGGCTTGGTTGGGTACACACGGTTTGTCGAACATTATTTTGCACGGTACAATATTATAAATGGGGGGGAAAAATATGCCGATTCTTTTTACGAAAACAAAAAGAATAATGTTCTAGATTTAAAATGTGTCATATCCACATTGGAAGCTTTAATTTTCGCTTCTGCATGCTTTTACCTGCACTTTTTTAGTATAGCTTGTAGCATTAGCTAGTGTGTACTTTTCTAGAGATACCAGTCCGTGTGAGTACGAAAAATTCAACACCCAACAAACTTACATGACATACCAGGACGTGTATCCAACGCGATTCAACTTAAACTTTCATAATTTTCACTCCACCGCTTCGATCAAGGTTATATTTGATCGAAGCTCCACCGTATTTGTATAGATTCTGATGATGTAGCCCATTTTGTGTTGATTTTCAAAACTGGGAGTCAAACGTTCGCCGACCAATGAATTATTCAGGTCAAAACGGAAACTGCGTATTTACATAAGCAAATTGGGTGCGACGCGACGACTGGAGCGGAGTCGCGACGACAACGGACCGGTGACGCTGCGACGCGTTCGCAATACAACGAATCGAATTCTATTTATTCTATGGACTCAATGATGAGGTGAAACAACATTTATTTTTATACTATTCGACGTGTTTTGAGTGTTTAATTGGAAAATGTGAATATGGGTGGAAAGCGAACACTAATTAATGGAGAAGAAGTGAAATTGAGACACTTTTTAAAGCTACAACTCGAACTAACCTGTAAGTAAATCCTGGTACTATTTGGCTCATCGTATTAGCATTGCAATTCAACGTGGCAATGCCGTCAGCATGATGGGACGCTGCCAACTGGTAGTAAGGTCAGAATTAGAATCCTTGAACTATGATACCCATTGGCAAAACCTTGCTTCAAAGAACTATTTTTATGCCAAAACAATATGACGTTATTTGTAATGCATAAGAAAATTTAACTGACGTAGAACTTACAGTCAATTCCAGTTTATCTTGAGGGGTAACATTGACCTTCTAACCAGCCCAAGTTTACCTACAAAATGTTCTCAGAGCCTATCGATCTTCCAGAAGCCGTTGCGTGACTACCCCTCACTAGTGGCAGCCCCTTAAAACTGTCATTGTTAATGTTCCTCTTAACAAATGACGAGGTAGGAAACCTTGTTTTAAAGACGCTTAGGTTTCAAGTCCTATCTTTTATTATGTTTTGGCTTCGCACGATTTGTGCATTCCGTCAATCACTGATTTTGGCTTGTACTGCGATCGAGGACAAGCGTGGTAATTGCAATCAGACGAGCGAAAGATTCGTCTAGGATCCGTTTTGTGACGACTATTAAAAATGTGTGTGTTGAATAAGTTAGGATCGACTTCTAGTGTGAAAATTTCGCATAACAGTAGCCTCCGATCGATAACAACCAATGCAGAAGCAAGAACCTATAGGAATTAAAGCTTTTAGACCACATGTCGTTGGGTTGTAACCATACAGAATACGGTTCGGGCACAACTGCTCTCAAAAAATATATAGCACACACACTGGCAAACCTTCATTGCTATGCCTATTAGCAATAGTGGATAGAGGTAGCGAGGTAGATATAAGTACAATCAGAAGTAACGGATACGTATCCACTCGCCACTAATGACGATGCCTGCGAGTAATGATACTCCTTTTTTCTTTTTCACGTCGTTTGCGTGCAGTCGGCTACCAAAAGTTGTTTATGTTTTTGTTTACAATAAATATTTGTAGTTAGTAACATGCTCGTTTACAAGTCTTTATTAGACGAGCTGACAAACTGTCAAAGTCCCAGACAAGCAGACGAACAAACAAACAACGCCGGAACTACGTTACATACCACAAGGTTGTGTTCTGTGTTTGCCGGTTGCCACAACCATTTAGTAAACGTAGCACGCTACAACTCCCTACAGTGGCGTAGAAGGATGCTACGCAAGCTAGAAAGCTAGAAAGGTGCTACGAAAGGTGCTACGGTACCACGTCATTATGAATCCTATATAGATATTAGAGTGGTATGCAACTGCTAAGTTTGTTAAACTCCTTTAGACGCTCGCATTTTCGATTATTACTATAATAGCAAGTCAATACTTACTCGACAGTATTAATCTCAAATTTTGGCATTCAACTGTACGCGAACAAGTATCTATCGCCTCATCAATCATGTATACATGACTGAAACAAATGACCATTCATGTATTCAACCCGTTTGAGTGAGAAACAAAACAAATTTGTGTAATCATTTGGAGTAAGTATATTATGGTTTGGTAAATTGTGATCATGGAAGTGGAACGTTTTGGATAAAAAACTACGCTTCGACTGAACTGTGTTTGTAAGGCAAACTACATCTCAGCAACGCAGAATTGACTGTTAACATAAGTATAATATTGCAATCGCTATGCAGCTTTCCAGTCTTGTATCGGTTTTTAGAGTGCGTTCTTAACTTCTTACACACTTGCTGGGACAATATTATCGGCAAAAAACATAACACGGTGCGTGCGTTACGACAGTGCCGCGTCTATGGGCCGTATTAATAAATCAAACTTAGCTCTGAGAGCTATCTTCAGTGTGCACTTACTCTTTCGTTCTATTTAATATATACATTTTAACTTGTAGATTAGGAACAGAAACTTACATGATATCTGACATTTAATAAATGACACTCAGCGGTTAAGTGCTATCCGATTATAACACAATTGACACATACAAGACAGTATCTACTAGCCAGTGCTGCATCTCAATATCCATTTATTAAATAGCAACGATTTCAAGATGCAGATTACATTTTGAGTGTGGATCAGCTGATAGCGCACTTGGTAGCGCTATTGAGGTTAATTTATTACCTAACACGGCCCTATGGACTAGACGCAAAACAAAACACAACGCGGCGCGTTTTTGCGTAACATATCGATCGACAGAGGTAACAATGAAAGTTAAAACTACATAATGAAACTTCACGACATGAGAACCACCCTTCCTTTTTACTCGACTGCCAAAGCAGGGTTATGTTTGTTACGGATACGAGTTATTATACAATAAATCAAGTTATGAACACATAATTCATGCGTAATCTTCACAACAAACAACTTACCATAAAAAACCGCATCTATTTACAAAGCTCGCGACATACCAGTGATGCCATCGTCGTTCACAAAGGCTTTCAAGTGTTTGCGAGGCTTCCCCAAATCAATACGACAAAGTCAAAGCCTTCTTTACAAACAAAATGGACCGTAATACTGTTATTGAGGCGAACAACGGACGGAGAATGAAATATTCAAATTTTTACGCGGATGTACTGAAACGGGATACGAGCTGGATTGGATCTGTGGGTGTGGCTTGAATCGTAATGTTGTGGACTTTTTTATGTGAAAAATGAAATTGGTAGTGAGCAAGTGGCCTTTTTAGTGAGCTATATTTACTATTATCAACCGCCCACTGCTGAACAGGACTAGGCCATAAACATCCATATACAGACATGGCATGATCATGATAGGTGCCATTAATATAGTAGAAAACGCATTGAAGAAAACAGCAAATAATATGTTTTCATAAAATTAATCCATGAGCTACAATGAAATACGTATACCTAGTAGTATGTAAACATGGTGAATTTATAATTTAACAATACACAAGAGCGTACATCTTACTCGTGATCTTACGTAAAAAGCAAGATTTAAAATTCTATTTCGACTCCATAACGTAAACGTTTTGACCAAGTTGCATTGACAGTGATCACGCAAATACTATGTAAAAGTGCGAGTAATATTTTGGTTTAAAGAGGTCAGTACTTTTCGTATTACACTGACTAAATTTAATTAAAATAAAACAATCGACACTCAAAATGTCAAAGACTTCAGAGGCCAAGCAATTGACCTCAACAGCAGCCTCGGAGCCTCTCAGTATAACAAGACCATTTAATCAATACATAATCCCATCACTTCATCCCGCCGGAGTGGTTAAAGGTCGCGAAAGACCTTCGTTACTGCGGGTCAGGCGTGGTCAACCTTTTTTATAATATCCTCGTACTGAGTGGGGGTCGCATTGTGCGTGATTTCATTTTTTTTTTACAATTTAAGTGATCCCACCGTTTGGCAAACGTCTACATATTTTTTTCCATAATAATATAAATATAATCATACTAAGTATTTATTTAACTTGCTGTGCTAGTATGTAACTTAAATGTTCTAAGTCAACCTAGACCCACTTCTGGTTGTTCAGGTCTCTTAGAGTCAGGTTAATTCATAAAATATATAATCATACATAGGTATTAAGGTATGTAGTATAAAAATAAATGTAAACATAAAGTTCAAAGTTCAAAGTAAGATGATATTTTTAATATTATGTCCGCCTCACTGTATTGCTTATATATTTAGTGTGCAAGTATTAAATAAATAAATAATGAAATTATACATTGTTAATTATGTAAGATTTCAATTGTGCATACAACTTAGAAACAAAAAAAAATATTGTACCGAAAATAATGTAACACTTTTTATTACATTTTATTTTTCGTGAATGATTGTTAAAATAGATCACAAAACCTACGTAAAACATTGCGCCCACACGTTGACTATCCCTGCCGAAGCTATATAATCCCGGCAGTCTGAGGACCTTAATATGAAGGGACAGCCCTATTGTAGAAGGTGCTAGGTACATCACCCTTCGCAAGATTATGCCCGAGAGTTTAACATTAATTTGGGAATTTCGTCTTAAACTTAGTTGAGAATTTTGATATGAGACGTCAATTTCGGAACATGATACGGCCCCTGCCTGTGATTGATTGATGATTCGTGTGTATTATAAGGATGATTTTTGGATTTTTATTTGATAGAAAAGGTACGAACGAGACAGTTCAAAGAGCAGGTTAAGAGTAACTGAGGATCACACGATCGGTTATAAAACAGTCCACGTAATGAGTGAGTGATTACCATAATTATTTACCTACATGAAATCTCGCAAGTGGCACAATAAATAAAGTATTAATTGAAAATTCTAAGCTAACTTTTCCTAAAAACCATCGAATTACTTTGGCTTTAAATTGAGAAACGCAGCTTCTTCAGTATACTATATTATGAGTATATTTTAGGTATACTGTAGTCAGGTAGAAGTGCCGTAAAAGGCCACTTGGAAAGCCTTTTGGTTGAATTACCGCAGACACTCACCTTGTAATGTTTTCACCAAAATTGACGCAATCCGACACTTTCCCAAACCCCCGACGGGTCAGCCATCGCCACCCTTTGAATTTATCGCGCGCGCTTTGTCAACCGAGGTTTAAATGCAAAAAAAAATGCACGATAAATTTCGCAAGTCACCTTTAACTCGTTTGTCAAATAATGACGGACCACGTTAACTTTGCTCACTTGTTAGCCCTAAACTCGAGGAGGTAAGTGCCGATTTGCAGTGGACGCGCAACATTGATGTTGGTAAAACAAGAGCCTTGTGTCACTGTGGCCTGAAAATACGACATTCAATGCATGCACGGAAATATAGTGTTTGGAATAATATATGGTCGTGCCATTCCGATTCCTGCGCTGTCAGAGCTCGGATCTCCTGACAGTTTAATAGATGATAGCCTGTACTCTACGCTCTCTCTACGGTTATGTCCCGTCTAGAACGGATTTTAGTTAAACATTTTTGAAAATGTACTCTAGTTACAGTGTTTACTAACTCGACATAGTACGCGTCAACTAGCGCTTTGTATGAAGATTTTTCGTTCATAAACGCGTTGTACAGAATCCTCATACAAAAGCGCTAGTTGATGCGTACTATGTCGAGCTAGTAAAAACTCATAATAGGGGTAATATGTCTGATGTATGAATATCTCCCTGAATATAATTATTTTTATGTATAATTTTCTGACTTGCATGAAAATTCCGCATTACATACTTGTAGATTTCTTACTGACTGAATATTTACTTGATGTAGGTAGGAACGAGTAGAATTTCTTTTCAGAAGGACATACTATTTAAAGGGGGAAATCCTTCTTAAGATTTTTGGCTTCTACGTCTTATCTTCATCTTATTAATTATTATCTTCCACTTATTTGTATCTTCTTTTACTTTTCCTCGTTATTCTATACCGCTGTTCTTCTTTAATACTCGCTAAAATAATATTTACACATAAATTAGATTATAATTGAAACACCAACGACCTTCCTGTTTGTCCCATGAAGTACCACCAACTCTTCAATGTCCAATAAATCTGAAATCAGCTAAGCTAAGAGCTGTATAAAATTACAATAAATCAGTGGAACGAGCACCAACAGAAGATATTACTGGTTCTTGTGAGACGACGCCTAAATTTCAATAGAAATGGGCATAATAACCTAAGTTCGACTACAAGGTAAGAAACAAAATAACTACTTTTCAATAATACAATTCCGTATTTGATACAAATTAACGAAATGACTTTAATGCTAAAGCTTAACATACATTTTTATTTGTCTATTATAATGAATTTAACGCTATCCTGCTTAGAACTAGATCGTAACACTAAAACCATCGTCTGTTTCACCTTCATGTGTTGCGTCCACACATTTGGTCACACCCAAGGGGCAACATTACCCCAAATACCTGGTAAAAAGAGAATGCCATAAAGATAGCAGTAACATGAATTATTACCAGTGACTTTCAAAAGTCGAGAGCACGCTGCGAGAGCAAATTTAAATCGGCCAGAGTTCACATTTTATGAAGTGTTCCTCTTTTATTATGAACAGCTAGATGGTTTTTTGATGATTCGTTCGGGGCTAGAAAGTCTGATTTCAGTTCTGAACTTTTTTAAAACGTTTTTGAACACTTACATAATTTGTATAAAGTGTGATGTTTTTTGTCTCTCGACATCCATCTTGGTGTTGACTTTTGAACCTAAACTAATATATAATATCAATTCAGTAGGTACACTTTATCTTTTTCACTATAACTTTTTATTAGGTACTAAAACAACAGACAAGAAATGTTGGCTGCCCGTATTCATTTTACATAATTACATTAACGGATCGGGTAGGTACATGACCTAGCCATGAAACCCTAATTTACTTGAAAGTACTGTATCAAGCCCTACTTTTATTTTCCATTCAACCCTTTATTTCAGCAGTGACGAGCGTATTTTTGGAAAATAAAAAAGGCGCGGACATTTTCGTATATAAAACAGGTAGGTATGTACTTGGAGTCCGTACTCATAAATTACTCCGCCCTAAAGCCGCCGTAGATATAAGTTACTTAGAGACAGTGTCTCAACTCCACTGTTTTGTTTCACGTTACAGTGGTACGAACATTGAAACATTTTGGTACAAACATAACTAACACAAAATGCTTTGACATTCGATGTTAGTCATTTTTTTATCACATCATATAGATATATTTTTATTACATATCAAATAATGATATCTTTTTATATTGTGAAGAATTATTTTATACACAAACTGCACACCGTTTAAGTGAAGTAAAATCAGATTACAATTTAGTATAGGTATGCCTATATTTTACAAACGATCAATGAACATGAAGTAACATACATGCAGTCACGCAATTTTTCCCGTTGGGGTAGGCATAGACTAATGTCATTTTTCCACATGCTACGATACTAACACACCAAAAAAATCTAGAAATAAAATAATTCAAAACCGAGTTAAGCAACTATGCAATCTAAGTACAAATATAGCAAAAATGATATAAATTAAGTAATAATCTCGGGTGTGCGGGCGTTTCACACCACGGTGCGAACACCTTATTTACTTTTACCCGACTGCCAAAATTGTGTTTCTTTTTTTAATAGGTCCTTTCGCATTGAAACGTATTGAAACGCCTGTATTATTTTGAACAGCTAGGAGCCGAAAGTTCAAAAATCTAGTGTTTAACTATGTGCCTACCTAAGCATATACCTAAGTATGATAAAAAAGACGTTATTATGAATATCGTGTACTGTCTGTAGCTATACTGTACCCACAATGTGGCCAACATTTAAAAATCCATCACGGTAGTGGCAAGTCACCACCGACTCATTTATATGACGCCAAGAAATGACAGTTACGTTACGCGAACTCGAAATAAAATTACTCATACGGATTATCATGTCATTTGTTCAATTTATCATTATTGTAAATTACAGGTTAATGCTTTGTAAAAATATGTAACCTAATTTTTTATTCCTTTCAGTCGGCATTACATACGCGATTTTTTTTTCAAAGTTCACCTGATTTTATAATAATATATAGTGACGAGTTAATTATGACTGCCTTATAATGACAATTCATATCTAGCCCACTGCTGAAGGTGGATTTCGCCTCACTTTCGTGAGAATGATTGGACCATAATCACCCACGGGGAGAGTCCGATCCGAATTGGTAGATGTCGTATCTCCAGATTAATTCACCACCATGTGGGGTTCTCCACGATGTCTTCCTTTACAGGTAAGCGAGAGAAATTTACTTGCATAGAAACAGCATCAGTTCGTACCCGCACTGGGATTTGAGCACGTCCCTCAACCCTCTTCTAAGAAGGTGAACGATCTCACTCCAAGCTATTACCTCTTACGATTACAATTAATTATTTCAACTGCCATAAGAAAATCCCATTTTCAGTTTTCAATAAAAACTCATATAACCCTGTCATTGTTAAAATTTGATCAACACTTTTAATACATCATCAATTATTCATCGCAAGCGATCCAAACCGTGGCAAACTTTGAGGAAAACTCTTATTAAAATTTGGAACCTCTTTTGTTTGATCTAAGTACTAATTATTTTGAATAATTTATTTCACTTGACAAGTAATTAAGAAGTTTGTTTTGGATTTCGTTTATGTTAATTTCTTGGAAATTGTGCCGGTGTAAGTACGTGATCGGGCGAAAGTTTTAATACATTAATGTTCCGTCTGAATATGTATAGAAGTTCGGGTGGACTGTAATCTACATCCTCGCTTTGTTTGGCTTGGGTAATGAGGTAGAACTTTCAAGGGGGTGTAAATATTAAGTGCGTCAAAGGTTTTGTGGTCCTTCCTTTCCGTAGTGTGTGTTTGCGTTGTTAAACTTTCTGGCTAGGTGTTAGAGTCCTTGTGGGCTTTAGTGCTTAGTAGAGAAATCGCGATAAATCGCCGGTTAATTATTCATCTTCAATATTCATTAAAAATTAAAATTAATGTCTTCCAAATTCTGATGTTTTTTTTTGCGCGACGATTAACTTACAACCATAATATGGAAAAAAAAACATAGATATTTCAAAGTTCATCCAATAAGTTTATTAATAAATTCCCCTTTCCCTTACTATAGAGTTAACAATATATAGAAAATCAAGAATTACAAGGAGCTTACGGATCGATCGAGATTGATTACACACGAACAACAACATAGAACTTTGAACTCTGCTATATTTTGAAACTGCACCGCCCCAAGCAAAATCTTAGAGCCCAACTTTTTCAATACTGTGTAGCACCAGTAACAAGATACTAGCAACGGAAACACCGAAGCCAAGCATGTATCGAAGCGAGCTCGCGAACTAACGAGAAAACTTCGCTTATAAAATCTTCGTATTGAATATTAACATGTTCTTTATTGGCCATGGAAAGCTGTTAAAGTATTATGGGTGTAATAATCGAGTTTCTGAACTGTCCTCGCTTCGGATGGAGTTATGGACCCAAGGGTTTTACCTTGATTAGCTGGTGAAGGGTGTAGTTAGGTTAACGGCGTATGTCATATCGTGTTCAAGTTGCCTTAGTCGAGAGTAGAGGAACCATTGGATTTTATTAGGCTATGGTTAAGGTAGTTTGCAGTTCCAAATCGCAGGTGTGGGTTATTAACGAGCAGTATCAGAATATTAAAGGCTTGGAAACTTGTACGTAGTTGTTGTTAGACGCGGGATTCTTATCACAAATTTTAGTCTATGAACGTGTAGGTGTTTTAGATCTTTGTATAATTTCCGATAATAACAGAGAATTAAACTCATTTCAAATTGACGAGTGATCATGACCAAATGACGCATCATCCATCTAAATAAATAAAATGATAACAGTGTGACCAGTTTCCACTGTTTATTTGCGTGTGACCAAAACAAACTATGACCAATACCAGTAAATAGCCGTCCGAATATAACTCCATACACATCTAAAAGCTACCCCTGTCAAAGTATTTTTCATAGGCATAAAATGCTTTCACAAAAAGTTGAATATACGAAAAAGCTTTTAAATAAAACAAACCATTTTTCCAGGCCCATGGCAAACACACTGCCAATTTTTTTGGCCAGTATATGCGTGAATGCTACTAAGCCTCGCTAAGCCCACACGTTATCGCGCAACAAGATCTGCACAATGCACTGTTTCCGTGTGTCGTTCATAAGACTTTGTGTATTGTGTCAAAAATGGTACACCTCTTTACTCTACGTTACCGTTCATTATTTAGAGTTTTTTTACTTCTTTCTAGGAATAGATTTGCTTGTGATGTTGTTCTAAAAAAGTAACGAAGTAGGAGGAAATAAAGAAATACTAACCTGCTTAGTTTCTCAAAAAATTACATTCTATCGAAACATAATGCAAGCAAGGAAACGTATACATTGTAAATGTAATTATCCGGCTGGTTGTTAAACTCTAACGTGAGATAATCAAGTGATCGATTAGTAATGAAATTCATGTTATTACACCTCCCAATTACGGAACCAAATCTAATTATATAGGATCATTCGCTCCTAAAATAATTATAGACTACATAATTAGTCGAGGTTAGATGGTAATGATCTAATTGTGAATCATGACGTTGCGAGGTTGGTGCCCGTACAGGGGAAAAAATAACAGGTAGTCGAGCCTTCCAAGTTATTATGTCAAAAACCAACAAAAAAAAGTACTAATTTTCTTTCACAAAAATCCTGTAAATGAAACGTAGCACCCACGTAATGAGACAATAAATAACTATTCACGACAACCTCATTATGTTATAATTGAGCGAACGAGCACGCCCCAACTTTAGCAATGAATTAATTAACCCAAAATGTGGACATCGGCATAAATTTCCGCGGGGCAACTTTATTAAAATTTCGAAAACTTACGCGAGTTCATCGAGTTCATTATGATTGGTTGTCGAAGCGCCCGCAAATTTTCGGGAAATTTCTAATTTGGCTTGTCATTTCGGCTTGATGTCGCCATTACGGAAACCTCGGGAACACTGTCCATCGGACTTATTGAAAAACTTCGGCCATGATGACAAACTTATTCCAATACCCGTTCCGTAAACAGAAAAGGCTATTAATTAATAAAGTTATGTAGTTCATTTTACTTATTAAGCAGCAAACTAAGTTATAGGGCAATAAGGAACAAATTTATAAATGAATAGATTATCTATACGGGAAACAAAAAGTTACCTCTCCCTTGGGATAGATTATGGCATTGAATATTCAATATCCTATGTGTACCCTAACCCTACTCTAACGATCTTTTGTGTCCCCGTAACTTGCGTGTATGGCAAAATGTGTTTTTGTTTGTGACATTTTACTCCCTCCCGAGGTGAGAAGTGAAATTGTGTTGTGTATTAGGTACTTTTACAAATTGCCCGCAAATAGGATTTTGGTAATAGGAAAATGCGTGCGAGAAAGGTGTGTTCGCGCGTTGTGTAAGAATGTTTAGTATAACGTAATGCGGTTGCGGCCGCGGTTGTTGTTGGCAATTTTATTATTGACAACTGACTTAAAAACCGGCCAAGTGGGAGTCGGACTAGTGCACGAAGGGTTCCCATTATCTATGAAAACGGCAAAAAAACAACGTTTGTTTTATGGGAGCCCCCTTCAATATTTATTTTGTTCTGTTTTTTAGTATTTGGTGTTATAGCGGCCACAGAAATACATCATCTGTGAAAATTTGAACTGTCTTAGGTACTATAACGGTTCATGAGATACAGCCTGGTGACGGAAGGACGGACGGACAGCGGAGCCTTATTAATAGGGTTCCCGTTTTACCCTTTGGATACGGCACCCTAAAAATAACGTTTTTATCTTATTCCTATATTTTCACTCTACATCGCTAATAATTACCTTCCCTATTTATTACAATAGACACATGAGTATTAACACATGAAACAAAGCGAAATATTAGTTGGAAGTTGGAGTATTACCTAATTCGTTCTTTATATTAAATTGTAATGACGCCAGCCACTGTTTGAATCAATCAATTAACGGTAATTGAACTATTTATGGGGTCTGTAATTGGCATCAATATCTTGCAATTGTCATCCTCTGATTGGCAATGCCAAACCATATCACTCAACATTAGCAAAGCAATTTAACTTTTAGACAAAAAAATCCATGATTTCTCAAAATGTAGCAATCTTTTTATTAATTAGTTATGAAATGGTAACGGTTCTTAAACTAAACAACAATTTTCTACACATTCCGATCCGTGTCCTAGTACAATCTATCAACAACTAACTCCAATCAACAAGTCATAATCGCATAAATCGTCGCCACCGACGCGAACAATAAACTTTACTGCCAACATTTTCTACAAGGAAGTAACAAAACGTTTACACAGTCTAAGTAGGTGTAGCAGAAGAGTAACTGCTGATAATTGATTGCATTTGGTTCAATTATTGATTGGTTCCAAACATTTAAGACCCGTTCTTAGAGTTATTGTGATAGATCCAATAGATCGGCTTTGATTTGCTAATCGTAGAAAAATAAAAAGATGTGGACAGCCTGCAGCTCTTATTATGACCTCAATCTTTTATAGCGCGGGGAAGACCCGAACAGCGATTAGATAGAAGACTGATTGAATGGTATAGGAAGGAGTGAGTAGTATAAGTAGATTACTTAACAACTAAACATAGGTAGTTTCGAATTAAGAACGAAATATCTCAGGTTGACTAGTGCAATGTAGTGCATCGCAATTTTTTGCAATGCAAAGCATTGTTTAGCACTGCAACTGTAATGTTTCGGATAGGCATGGCTTTTACCATAAGATGAAACATGCTCCTGATACCTGATAATTATGTAAGGATTTTAAAACTGAAATGTTCTCATATAGGGTAGACTGGGTACGTTTGTGCCATGGTACGATTGTGACAGTCGTCATATTAGCGAAACTATAACTATGAATTCCGGGGAGGGTGCAAGGGAAGAAAGAAGCGGGATGTCCGTCTGAAGGTGTCTCACTATATTGGGCCAGCCTTTGGGCGACGTTGCCTTTTGCAGATACCTACATTACTTTTTTTCAACGAAAAGTAAGATTTTTTATTAGATTTCATTTGATAATTGCCGTTATATGTGTACCGAAAGATTAATGAGTATATTTTCTCATTAAAAGTTACTAATATGTAGTTAATTAGCAGTGATTACTTTGCATGTAGATTATTTGGTATAGTCATGGCAATTATTTTTTTTGCAAATGAGTGTATAGGTACGTTTGTGCCAAAATTTTTGGGTACGGTTGTGACATAGTAATACGATCAGCTGCGGGTATTCGATAACTTAATCGCAGCAAATCACAAATTTTATTAAAATTTGTTGTCTATTTTGACACAGTTACCGTAATGTAAATATAAATTAGACGTTTAGTCACCTTTTTGACTAATAAATGTGAATACTGTTAAAATATTATAATTAATAAATTGCCTGTTTGTTCTTAGGGATTACAATGTTCCCAGATGCTATTCCGTTTACGTATGTTTCCAGAAATATATGATATTACGTTATCTTACATTATTGCGTGCAATAGTAAATGATTATAGACCATTTTGGTGTATTTTTGAACCTGTCACTTCCGACCCCAAGGACTGTCACAACCGACCCAGGGCCAGGGTCGATTGTGACATTTTTTACTTTATTTTTAATGTGTTCCTATAAGTAAACCGTTGCACTTAGGGGCAAAATTGTTGTGTTTTCACGTAGACAAATGTGCATAGTACTATAAAAACCACATTTCTTCCAGCTAACTGGAATACTAACGAAAATATGGACGATCATCAAATGAAAATTGTCACATTCGTACCCAGTCTCCCCTACTATAACCTAGTTCGTATCAACATTTGCAAAGCAATGCTTCCCATTTCCCTTCTAAGTAATTTTATTTAGCTGTGTGGCAAAGGTGAAGACTGAACCAGTGGTATCGTAAAGATTACGCGCTTAGTTCTCTCGCAGGAAACTTTAGAAATGTGCTCCGCGGGGGCAATCGTTTATTTTAAAGAGAAGTTCCGTTTTGAAAATGTAAGTTTTAGCTAAGGGTTAACTTCAGTGGTTAGAGTTTTGTTTAGGATTAACAGATAAGCACAAGTTTATAGTGGGCATCTTACGAATTAGGTAACTAGAATGGCGCAGTGACTCAAAAGTGAGTATTTGCCTCCGAAAATGCCCTCACTTCGGCATGTCTTGTGCCACCTCCTGCCAGTCCTCGATTTCAAAAGTGCTTTTTAATCATTCACATCTATGGTTATAAAGTATTCGTTAGCATTGATAGCGTTAAAAAATTTAATAGGTATCCTATCTGTCTGTGGCATGGTAGGTCCCCGAAGGCCCGACCGGATGAACTGATTTTAATGGGTACATCATTTATAGTTTCTGTAATCTGTACCTCGGGCAATTGACTATGAAACTACGACAGGGGTTAAACAGTGGCTATAAGCTCTTTGCTAAGCGTATTAGAGCAGGCGCTTTGTGTTTATTATAATGTCTTCGAACTTTTAATTCTGTTCAAACCGTATTAAGATGAAAAAGGATCGTTACATTTCAAGAACATCAATTTAGTGACAGATAGCGATGAAAAGGGAAATAATAAAAGTGGAATTGTTTACACAATTACTGTGTAAAGTAGGTTTCGTAGCACCTTTTTCCTACTGCAAAATAATATGCAAACTTTTGTTGCTACGGAGCTTGAACGAGATCACATTAGCACTGCCCAATATTGATAGACCCGTAGCGTACAATATACTACAAGCAACTGAAACCGCTGAAACAACGTAAAATATAATAAACACACTCATTATACGGAGTATGACGCGCTTTTGGCTCGGCACCGTGTTGTTTTAGTCGAAAACCTCGCATTTGGCAAATAGACTAATGAGGCTCCGACGAATTATGTGACGTTAACCCCAATCAGCTTCCCAAATTTACAGCCAGCCTGGTCGCGGTTCTGAACTGCAGGAAAATGTATTTTTTTGTTTTAGTTTTGGCTTCGCACGGTTTGTGCATGTAACCAGTGAAATGTACAAAAATATTTCAAGTATATTTCATATTTTCACGATAGGAAAGTCATTTCACTACAGCAATTCTCGTGGGCAATATATTATGATAGTCAAGTAAATTTACAGTCAAAGTCGCGATTCAATGAAGTGGTAGCAATTTTATACATTGACACATGAAGAAACATAAGTTTGAGAAAAAAAACATACATAACCAACATCGTCTCTTTTTTGGATTCCCACCAAAATTCGGAAAATGTAATTCTATGTATGAAATTATGAATCATGCCTGTCAAAATTATAAAAAAGAATCTATTATCCACCAGTCAGTGGTTCCAGAATTTAATTTATTTGGGGAAGCTTCATCAACGAGCTCTAGAGAATGAGATTAAAAAATACCAAATTCTGCACAAACATTTTTTATATGTGTCGGAAAATGTGATGAAAATTATAGGTAGTACTCATGCGTCATTTAGGTAACTAAACAGCTAAGCCTAAAATGATGTTGAGTTATATTCCTCAAAGGACACCTAATATACCTAGTCAGGTCATAAATTCTGTCACATGTTTTATATAAAATAATTGAAACAAGTTTATTCATTATGTAACCATTTACTTATATATACCAAAATGAACTTAACAAAACATAGATTCTTATGAAACTAAAGTTTATTCAAAATGACCTCCGTGATTTTGAATACAGGCCTTCAATCTGCGCGGCCAGTCGTCTATCGCAGCACGAACGAGGTCCATGTCAATATCGGCGGCTGCCTTAATCAAGGATGTCTTGAGTGACTCCAAATTGGGATGAGGCTTTGAGCGCGCCTTTTCCTCCAAGTGTTGCCATATCTTGTAATCTAGAGGATTCTAATCTGGACTGGAGGAGGGCCAGTCTTCGTGCCGGATGAAGTCGATTTCACGCGCCGCCAGCCAGTCTTGTGTGCTCTTCGCTCTATGAGCTGGCGCCGAATCTTGTTGGAATACCCAGTGCCTGTTATTAAACATGGTATGAGAAACAGGTTCCACAAGGTTCGTCAGGACTGTATTTTGATACACAACTGCATTCGTTTTTACACCTTTCTCACAAAAATGTACCTCTGTTAAGCCCCAATAAGACACTCCCAACCATACCATGAGCGAGGATGGAAAATGACCTCGTTGGACACGCGGAATACGGTTGCTCGCTTCTTCACTACTGTGTGCGTACACCTTATCATTTTGTTTGTTGTAGCTCTCTTCTACGGTAAAAAATTTTTCATCCGAAAAAAGAATTTCCCGATATTTTTTTCCCGCGTACCGCTTCAACAAAGCGCGGCATCTCTTCAGTCTCAGGTCCATTAGACGAGCATTCAAATGATGTCCTGTTTTTCTTCGATATGCCCGAAGCCCTAAGTCTTCATTTAACACCCTTTTCACCGTGGTTCTGCTTAATCCCATCTGAAGGGCCAACAGTTTCTGCTTACGTTTGGGATTTCTTTGAATTCGCGCCTTCACAGCTTTTATCACTGCTGGAGTCCTAACAGACCGAGGGCGACCACTTCTTGACCTGTCATCTACACTAGAGTCTTCATTGTATCGTTTGATGGTACGATAAACGAATCTCTTGGTTATATTCAAATTTTTCAGTATGTCAAAAATTTGAATTGGCGCGTAACCGCAACGATGCAACGCAATAACTGCAACACGGTCTTCTTTAAGCGTCCACTCCATATTTAAAAATGAGTAAAATTCTAAAAAGTATACATTTTTATTTTCATGAACAATTCGAAATTCGAATTCAATAAACTTTTTTGTGGCCAGCATTCTAAAAGAAAAGTTTTTACTGTGTGACAATACTTATGACCTGACTAAGTATATTGCTAGAATCTACGAATCTAGGTGGTGCTTTTTTCTAAGGGTAAAAAAGTTTTGCTTATGTTTAATGTTATTAATGCTCAGTATCTACCTCGAAATAGTTACTTTTCAAAGTAAAAATCAGGCACTTTACCGCTTCCTAGCCAAACCTTTAAGAACCAATCGTGTATAAAAAAAACTATTATATACTAAACTACCGTCTTTATCACCTTCGACAGCACCGTCACTCAACACTGTCTAATAATACATGTTACATACAATAGTAAAACACAAGACAAACTAATAAAATAACCCCAGTAGGTATGTCATGCCGAATTTCTCCACCTTCACAAAAAAGGCTTAAATTTATGTAGGCAGAATTGTTGTTCCGTTTTTGCTCCTTGTCAAGTAGGAGAGGAACATCTGAGTAAGTAACAAAAACACGAGTAGAAAGGACCTTTTGGCAAAAACTAGGTGTCTGCTTACACAGCTGGGCCGCATTTAATAAATAAAATCTCCAACCTTTTGTATTTTTGTATAGAGGCTGACAAAGGTAAGGACTCCTTTTTATGTTTAAAGGCGAAACTTCCTAATGGTGGAAATAGAACAAGGCAACGGCGAGCGCGAAGTGACGTCACTGGCCATTCTTAGAAAAAAAAAAAAACAGCATTAAAAAGTTAAAAATATATTATTTAGCTTTTTCCGGCTTTAGGTTTCCCTCATCCAGCCACTCGTCTTTCGCAAGTCGTCACTCCACTTTCCGGCGCATACACTGCATTTAATCTAAAACTTGTCTACGGCGATCGGTCGTCAGTTCCATATGCTCATAATTTTTGACTATAACTAACTAGATAAAAACGCGTCCAACTCGCGCACAAACTAGTATTGTATCAAAATATACAATGTTGCCATACCTCGTTAGAACCGTTTTAGCTAGTTAATTATGTTTTCTGTGCACGAAACCGTAAGAACGCGTTTATTGATATTAATCCAAGAGCTCATTACCTATTCCCAATACAAATATTATAGCACATCACAAAGATGCTTTAAGCTCATGGTTAATATGAACAGGGTTTATACCCTACCACAAATGCTTACATTACGGCACCGCTGTATGTTAAATTACTAAGGGATTATTTTATTGATCAAAACAAGCATTGAAATAGAGGCTTATTAATAATGCTGTTAATGATATACTTGTTGGCTAGGAGTGTTTTGATAGAGATCAAGGGTGATCTCATTAATAATAGCATATTATTTTGTTTGAGATCAAATCCCAAAGTAACATAACAATGTGTATTATGCAATAAATCTAATATTTTTTTGATACTTAGCCCGTATCAAATGCTTTCTTGATTATAACACCTGAACTCTTATTAGTCTAATTATTGGTATTTCCAAGTTATTACACAAGCACCTACCTACCTACGTCTACATAATAAATATTGGTTTCATCTTATTTGCCTCTCACAAGTTCCGCCTTAGGGAAACTAAGACTGAAAGAAAATGGAAAATACCCAAAATAACATTATGCGCAAAACGTAAAGCTGTACACCCACTTAGCTACGTCGCATAACGCTGTCCAAATTTAATAATTGTAACTCAGCCTCTATGACTACACGAATTCAGTGCACGCTCCGTGTACCAAACATTTTACATAGGCTATCTAACCCGAACGATTAAATATGATTTATAAGGCATGACGTCACGACCCGTAACTTCTCAACTCTAGAAGGGCTGCTGTGAAAGCAGCCTTTAGTTTTCTAGTTACAAACTTTAGAACTTGTTTTTTATGTAACTAATAGATGCACCTCGAGAACTTAAAGCTCCTTTAATACTGGTGTAATAATTTTCTATAGGTACTTCGTTTTTAGGTAGGTACTGTTTGTTTAGAAGTTTGTCTCCATCGAACTGTATGGAAAAAGTTTTTCGCTACTTCTGACATTTCTAGTACTCAAACCTCAGTCAGTCCAGTACCTAGATACTTTTAATCCTTTTAAGAAACAGGATCGATTGGCATCAAAAAAGTTTTGGTGTGAAATTACCATTATTTGCCGACTGTAATTTTTTTCCAAGATCTGTATATTGGCCTATTGGAACCCACGTTATAGAAGTCGCAAGTGGCTAGTCATAAAACGATATAACAGTCCTTTTACTGAAACATTTCACAGTACCTCCTCTAAGACCAGTCTCCCCATCCCTTCCCAAGGGGGTAACAAAGACCGTGAAATTAGTAATTAAAAGTCACGTGTGGCAGAACTGCGCTCACTTTGAATATCTTTGGTCCCTCGGGAGGAATTCTGCAGAAAAATTGAGTCCCTCAAGGAGGTTACATTTTAAGGATGTAATCGTGTTGTAATATGAATATGGGGCTTTTACGGGATATTAAACTTTAGGAGACGTTTGATATGCAGTTATGGGAAGTGAAAATTGCTTGAGGATGTCGCATTTTGTTTTGTATTTTGGTGGAATCTCTGTTCAAAAAAGATTCTAGTATATAAACAATAAAACTATATACATTTTCTGATGAGTAAAAATTAAAGTATTGTTTTGACGAGATACCTTTATATGGTCCCATGTCACACATAATATAAAAAACCGGTCACGCTCACAAATACAGATCTTGACCTTTAACTAGGATTCCCTGTCCCTATCCCTAGGGTATAAGGAACTACGCACTAGAAACACGCTGACTGGCAAACGCCTGTGGTTCACGCAAATATTTGCCGTGTGCCGGAATCGAACCTGCAACCTCACGATTCACAGTTGGCTCATCACGCACTGACGCCACGGAGGTTTTCATTATGTGGCATCTTTTGTTGATATATTACGCGCGCACAAATTCGATTGCCTAAGATGGGGTAAAAAGTTAGGAAATAAATAAACAAACAGGCAAAAAAGTATGTATTATGATTAAATAATAAAACAGACATTACCTATTATTATCTATACTATGTTACTTAGTCAGGTCATAAGTATTGTCACACAGTAAAAACTTTTCTTTTAGAATGCTGGCCACAAAAAAGTTTATTGAATTCGAATTTCGAATTGTTCATGAAAATAAAAATGTATACTTTTTAAAATTTTACTCATTTTTAAATATGGAGTGGACGCTTAAAGAAGACCGTGTTGCAGTTATTGCGTTGCATCGTTGCGGTTACGCGCCAATTCAAATTTTTGACATACTGAAAAATTTGAATATAACCAAGAGATTCGTTTATCGTACCATCAAACGATACAATGACGACTCTAGTGTAGATGACAGGTCAAGAAGTGGTCGCCCTCGGTCTGTTAGGACTCCAGCAGTGATAAAAGCTGTGAAGGCGCGAATTCAAAGAAATCCCAAACGTAAGCAGAAACTGTTGGCCCTTTAGATGGGATTAAGCAGAACCACGGTGAAAAGGGTGTTAAATGAAGACTTAGGGCTTCGGGCATATCGAAGAAAAACAGGACATCATTTGAATGCTCGTCTAATGGACCTGAGACTGAAGAGATGCCGCGCTTTGTTGAAGCGGTACGCGGGAAAAAAATATCGGGAAATTCTTTTTTCGGATGAAAAAATTTTTACCGTAGAAGAGAGCTACAACAAACAAAATGATAAGGTGTACGCACACAGTAGTGAAGAAGCGAGCAACCGTATTCCGCGTGTCCAACGAGGTCATTTTCCATCCTCGCTCATGGTATGGTTGGGAGTGTCTTATTGGGGCTTAACAGAGGTACATTTTTGTGAGAAAGGTGTAAAAAGGAATGCAGTTGTGTATCAAAATACAGTCCTGACGAACCTTGTGGAACCTGTTTCTCATACCATGTTTAATAACAGGCACTGGGTATTCCAACAAGATTCGGCGCCAGCTCATAGAGCGAAGAGCACACAAGACTGGCTGGCGGCGCGTGAAATCGACTTCATCCGGCACGAAGACTGGCCCTCCTCCAGTCCAGATTTGAATCCGCTAGATTACAAGATATGGCAACACTTGGAGGAAAAGGCGTGCTCAAAGCCTCATCCCAATTTGGAGTCACTCAAGACATCCTTGATTAAGGCAGCCGCCGATATTGACATGGACCTCGTTCGTGCTGCGATAGACGACTGGCCGCGCAGATTGAAGGCCTGTATTCAAAATCACGGAGGTCATTTTGAATAAACTTTAGTGTCATAAGAATCTATGTTTTGTTAAGTTCATTTTGGTATATAAATGGTTACATAATGAATAAACTTGTTTCAATTATTTTATATAAAACATGTGACAGAATTTATGACCTGACTAGGTATATTATATTATAATAATATTGTAAAAAAAGGAAATACTTGTTCGTTTGCAGTGAATAGGCCCCGAAACTACAGAACCGATTTGAAAAAAAATTCACTGTTGGTAAGCTACAGAATCCCCAGGTGGCATAGGCTACTTTTATTCCGTAAAAATTAACGGTTCCCGCGGGATAGCAGTTAACGCCGGTGAAACCGCGAGGCGCTTCTAGTATCTAATATGCCAAATATGTACCACTACATCAGCTAATACACCAAATATTTGCCCATATTACATGGGCAGTTCAACCTCATCCAAACCCAAGCCGAAGATTAATCCGAGGCCAACAGAAAGTGTTAACCTCTTAGAATAATCAACGTTTTGCTGCAGGCAAGTTTTGGAAGCAATTAATTTTAATTTATCTTTGCTTAATTTCCAAAGTTGGGCTATTAACAGTCAATTCCGAATCTTTGATGGGGCGATACTTAGGTAGTGGGCGGTTTTGTTTGACGAGCACTTTGTAAAATTAGTGCTACCTATTGATGTGATCTGCTTTTGGGAAAAACGTACTTCCGTACGGAAAAACGTTGTCTTTTGTCGAATATGTTTTTGAGAAGTTGATCCAAATGAACATAAAAATCATTAAGATACGTTGTCCAACTTCCATATCCATAATCAGATCAGCTTCTTGTCGATATAATATTAATTTTATGCTCATCGTAACTCGACAGGCTTGCTTTCAACTCTATTTTATTATATAGAAAATCCAAATTCCCGATATTTAATTTAGCAGGATCATCATCATCATCATCATCGTCATCATCATAATATCATCAAGCCTTATCAGCCCACTGCTCAGCACGGATTTCCTTGCACATTTGTGAGGAGGATTAGGCCATAATCCACCACGGGGTCCCAATTCGGATTGATAGAAAACATACCTCCGAAATAACTCGGAATGTGGGTTTAGAGGGTTATGAACCACCAATGTAGACTCCATGCTGGGTTATGATGTACGAAAATTAGGCGAGCTGGTGAAACCGTGCTCAACTGGGAGCAGATGTGGGGCGATGATGATGATGATTACCCATTCATTCATAGTACAGTTATTTAAAAAAAAGTTTGAAAAACACCCAACAAATAATAAAATCAGTGCTGCTCAAAACACCCATTTCTGAAACTCAATCGACAGACCTTTTACAAATTCAAACCTCCCATTAATCGGTTGCAACATTCGAACAGCGTACGTCGGACACGCGTAATTCGGGATTAAAGTGTATCACTTCACAAATTGGGGTTCAGTTCTGCAAGCGCGTAATCCGTCTTTGTAATTGGTTTTGGGGTTGGGGTGAACAAAATGGCGTTGCCAGTTGGGTGCTTGACACTTTGGGTGTTAAGGGATGCTTGGAGTTCATTTTATTGCTTCTCTTTAAGTAGATATTGTGTACACCGAACTGTGTGGAGTCATTGCGTTTGCCAATTACTTGATTCCAAGGGGGGAGGGGGGGACGGTGATCATACCCGTAGTTATTATACCCAAAAATTATTTCGCATTTTGGAGTCACAGAAACGCATGATGGTGTTCCGGTATATTATATTATTATGTCTCTAAACGGTAACCACGACACAGGAGAAATCCTAGTGTGGGGCTACGTTGTTCTTAACAACAACAAAAATTACAAATAAACTTTAAATATCGGCTTTATTGACATCTAATCACCCATGACTCAATAATCGCCCCTAGATAATAATGATTGCTGTTGCTGCTTGTCGGCATGTCAGACCCCAAATGGAAATTGCATAACGTCTCCAGCAACCATCAACGCCATCTATGGCGTCATCAGTGAACTACACCGAAACGGTTTTTTTAGTGTTATACTAATTTGTCTCCTAAGTTTGTAGCTGGTGTTTTTAAACATTTTTAACAACTATTTATATACATACCATTATTAAAAATGAAACCGCATATTATATTAATATGAGCTTCAGCTTGATCGTTCATTTCCATGCATTAACGCTGATGACCTCGAACAGTAGACATCCAAGAATAACCACAGATCAGTAAATTACATCAGCGTACTTTTATTTAAGTACCTACTTCAATTTCATCCTTCATCGCAGTAAAGCTAAAATTACAGTCCTCGAGATCACATCGACGCACTAACAAAGTACCTTAACAATTTCGAAGTCGTACGAAAAGTCAACCGACATCAACACTGGACACTTAACTATAGAGCATGTTTTTTTTTACAAAATTCTTTAGCTTCAATAAAATAAAAAGTCGGACTGAACAGCCGCCAGCTGCTCAAAGATGGGATATTTCCTCAGTCGTCAAAAAAATAAGAATAAAATATTTAAGTCCAAGTCTCGTTTTTTTGTCACTTATAAAAAGTACTAGGTACCTAGCTTAAAATTGGCCAACAGCATAAACAACAATTCTTTGGCCTTGTCATGGACAAATAATTGTTTTATCACTGATATTTAACATAAGGTGTTTTACTATTAACCTATTATATTTATGCATTAGTATCCACCCAATACACCGGACATGTAGCCATAAGCTAACAATAATAGGTGTCAATATCGCTACAACGTTTCCATTTAGCGCCAGACTGCATTTGTATGCTATTTGTGAGCAATTTAAGCGATGCACCCATAAATAAACGAGCCTATGTTATTATGAGCGCCTTAATCAAATGATAAGATCGGTACATCGTCGGGGCAACTTAATCGAGTACTGGTTACTAGGTTACTGTGGGTTCTCGAAAGACTTTCGCTGATGGGGCCTAATCACACTATGATTATAATCACACTAAGTATATATTATATACACTAATATTGTCACACCTTTTTAGGGTTCTGTGCCCAAAGGGTAAACGGGATCGGGAATGGAACTCGCACTTGGCGGGTTATTTTGAGGTTGGGAAGGAAAATGTCGCACTAGTTACCCCCCGTGGTCGCGGTTTCATTCGCGATCTTGCCCCAAATAATGTAATAATTATAATTATCACATCTAATATAATTCATGCGAAAGTTTGTTTCTGTGTGTGTCTGTTTGTTGCTTCGTCACGCCACAATAGCTGATCGGATTTGGTGTGTAGATAGTACCTCACATTGAACACATCATATACTTACAAAATATGTAACATAAGATCGTGGGTAAAAACTATGCAGCTTTTGCATACATATAATGGAAGGATTATTTTACTAGGGATTTACTATTTATTAGGGACTAGCTGATACCCGCAACTTCGTTCGCATTTTTATATAAAATGTAAACTGTTTAGAAAATCAATTGATGTCGCGGGAAACAGTTATAGGTAAGAATATATCTGTCTCTTTCTCTCTCCCTTTTCCTCTATCTTTCTCCCTCTCTAGCTCTTTTTCTACCTTTCTCCCTCTTTCGCTCTTTCTATCTCTCTTCCTCTACCTCCATCTCTTTCCCTCTCCCTATATATCTATATCTTTCCCTATCTTTCTATCATTAATATCCTTCTCCACTCTCAATCTCTTGCATTCCCTCTCCCTGTCCATCTCATCCATTATATTTATTTCCCTCACCCTCTCCATCTATATCTCTTCCTTTCCCTCCTTCGCTCACTCCCTCTCCCTCTATTTCTATATATTTCGCACTCAATCTCTCTCACCTATTTCCCCCCACTCTCCCCTCCTTCTAGCCCCACTCTCACCGCTTTCACTCCCACTCTCTACTCTTTCTCCCCCCACTCTACCCTCTTTCTCCCCCCACTCTCCCCTTTTCTTCCCCACTCTCCCCTCTTTCTCCCACCACTCTCCCCTCTTCCCCCCACTCTTCCCTCTTTCTCCCCCCACTCTCCCCTCTTTCTCACCCACTCTCCCCTCTCTTTCTCCCCACTCTACTCTCTTTCCCACCCCACTCTCCCTTCTTTCTCCCCCCACTCTCCCCTCTTCCCCCCACTCTTCCCTCTTTCTCCCCCCACTCTCCCCTCTACCCTCATACCCCACTCTCCCCTCTCTATCTCCCCACTCTACCCTTTTTCTCACCCCACTCTCCCCTCTTTCTCCCCCCACTCACCCCTCTTTATCCCCCCACTCTCCCCTCTTTCTCACCCCACTCTCCCCTCTTTCTCACCCCACTCTCCCCTCTTTCTCCCCCCACTCACCCCTCTTTATCCCCCCACTCTCCCCTCTCTTTCTCCCCACTCTACTCTCTTTCTCACCCCACTCTCCCCTCTTTCTCACCCCACTCTCCCCTCTTTCTCCCCCCCTCTAACCTTTTTCTCACCCCACTCTCCCCTCTTTCTCCCCCCCACTCTCCCTTCCTTTTCCCCCCACTCTGTCCGCTTTCTCCCCCCACTCTCCCCTCTTTCTCCCCCCACTCTAACCTTTTTTGCACCCCACTCTCCCCTCTTTTTCCCCCCACTCTCCCCTCTATTTCCCCCCACTCTACCATCTACTCCCCCTTTCCCCCCACTATCCCCTTTCCCCCACTTTCCCCCCACTCTCCCCTTTCCCCCTTTCTCCCCCTCCTCCCATCGCACTCTCCCCCCTTAATTACTTTCCAATTTAAATTACGATCCGTTTAGCCGTTTATTGTGGTCCGTAGGGGGTGCATCTAAAGAATACCTCATAATTTCAACCCCCTTGCTTTTCCCCCTTTAGGGATGATTTTGCAAAAAAGCTGAAACCCGTATTTATTTATTTCTTACCAAAAGCCTAAATAAGAATTTTCAGATCCGTAACTTGAGGAATTATGGATTCCCCATACAAACTTTCAACCCCTATTTCATCCCCTTCGAGATTATTTTTTGAGACAAAAGATAGCCTATGTCCGTCTCATAGGTCCAATCTACCCCTATACCAAATTTCATCGAAATCGGTTCAGCCGTTTAGCCGTGAAAAGGTAACAAACAAACAGACAAACAGACAGATAAACAGAGTTACTTTCAGATTTATAATATTAGTATGGATTACAGGTATAAACTGTAATTCTATGATAAACGCTGAGATTAAAATGCATGTCAGTGAGTAAGTAGGATATTATTATACTTACGATCGACAACAATGGTTAGGGGCTGGCTCGAGGCAAGCATGATCTCAAAATTATCGGTAGTTCCAATAAGTCACATAAATAATGGTACATCTCCCCTGTTATTTGGTCTTGGATGCAACTTAATTCACTGTACTTTGTACGTGCAGGCAAATCACCCCCACAAAGTATTGAATGGTAACAGCTTGGCCGTTCGGGTGACATTCATTTGGTCGGGTTGACCCCAAAATTTTAACTATTAGGCGAAAAATAATTCTATATTACATGGTTTTTTTTAATAAGTTTAGCAATTAGGTTTTTATTACATAATACCTATTTCGAAATATTTAGTAAAAAAACATAAATTATAACTTTGCTAAATTCCTTTCCAATTACACAAACTGTGACATCACAATATATAAACAATAAATCATTCTGGAATCATTTAACAGAATACTGATCATACTCATTTATGAACACCGTCGTGTTTTTACCATTAATTTGGGACCACTGGCCATCATTTACATAAAATGTGGTCGGTCTGTCGGTCAATCATGACACGTGAAGCGACCAATTAAAGCGGATTACACACTGGTAACTGATCGCCTGGTAGGCCATGCGCGCTGCAGTGGTCAACTTATGTCGTGGATGGCGATTATCCACCTGGACTGCCATGATGCAGTCTAACAGTGTCAAATGTTAGTAGGTACATTGATAGTAATCGTTTTTTTTTCATAGATAGGCATTTGTAGAATTTTTTACCTTCTTCTGTAGCCCTCATAAGCGAGTTTGGATAGATGTTGGTTAGGTACTGTCAAATCTAGATTTTTGAACTTGTTTATAAATTGTAGTTGTGCTTGCTTAAAGATATATAAAAATAAAATTAAAATTCTGAAATAATAACACATTAAAAAAATAAATAAAAAAATATGAAGTTGTAAAATGCCCAAGCCTTTACCTAAGAGAGTAGTTCCTTCTGTCTGTCTGTACGCACACAGTTGTATGTATCGACAGAGTAATTTCGTATGATTTATGATTACCAGCGCCATGTTTTCGATGGGATTGACCCAATTACTCGAGGGTCATTTAGGGTCACTACTCAAATATAATGGGTGCGATGAAATTGATTACACAATACTTACGTGATAAAGTAGTTGAACACGTAACCTATTTCTATTGCAATTAGAAAATGCCAAACAAGTAGGTACTTTAATCTCACCTCACATCAACAATATTTATCAATTTTAGGTGTCAGTATATTATTTTTATCCATAAATTTTTACAGATAGAAAAATCCTGGTAGTGTGATTTTTGTAGTAACGACTGCTTATGAAATCATGTTAATACACTAACATACGGTTACGGCTGAGATTCGAACCTGTGACCGTCAATCCTGCATCTCACCATGCAGCAAAAAAAGTACCTGTAAAGCGAGAAAATCGATTAACTAACACTGACGATCTACCTGAAAATCTGGTTCAAAACTGCCAAAAGAACGAACTAAGATTATGTTTTCAAAGGAATTTAATAAAAAGAAAAAACCGAGGAGAGCGGAATTTCAGACGCTCTATGACAGCATAAAGCTACCGCGGAAGTGATAAAGCTGCTCTACATCGGACTGAATTTTTGTCGGCAGTTCTTCATGATGTTTCATCGCATTTCATTTCGACATGAATTTTAGTAGACTTTGTGTTCAGGTTTGAGTTCAACTCAGTGATTAATTTAAAGGTAACGTCATGTCGGTTATGTTAGTGTAGTGACATACTCTACAAAATCATGCAATTACGCATGCAATGCTTTATAGATATTTGCCTCTAGGCTACAACCTACATACAACGCATCTAAACGGAACTATGCCACCGGGCGTAATTACGCCGCGTAAGTCCGTCATAACCACAATGTGTCCTCATTTCGGCATGCTCTGTCCCTACATCAAATTTGAGAAATACATTCCCATACTTATCATAATCATATAATAAAAACATCTTTAACTTAGTTTATGTTTAAAATTACTTAGGTATTCAAATTTATGTTGTCGTCAGACTCTTAAGGCGAAAGCTAGTGAGTTTATTTTTATGTTTGCTACACTTCGCGCTCACACGGTTGAACCAATTTTGATAAAGTTTTGTATGGAGGTGGCTAACATTTTGGGTTACCACATAAGATAAGTACCTACTTTATATTGCACAAACACCCCGGGGCGCAGCTGGTATTTTTATATATACATAAGTGAAGTCTATCTATTTTGGACAAGTAGTAACTGCGCTCGGTTTAACAATGAATTGTAATGAATAGGTATTTACTAATTTTATTTGCACACTATACTATACATACAGCCAGAAAAAATGAATAAAGTTAAAAAAAAATTGCCACTGACCTGAGCGCCCCTACGGAAGTAATAAAAATACTCTACATTTTTGTCGGTAGTTGTACAAACTATAGTTAAGGCCTTTGGAATGAAACGAATTGGTTAATTTATTAAGGGCGTCCCTTAATAACATAGTGCAGTAAATCATAATTGTAATCACTAAACGTTTGAGGAGGTATTTAGCCGTTTTGGAAGTAAATTGGCCATTTTTTGTGACGGTAGTAGTCCTACGAATGGTAGGTAACGAAATACGTATAAGTATATTTGTTATTCTAAGAGTAATTATAGTGATAAGGTTATGTACGTACTTTGTCGCCAATTTTCTCGCACTTGAACAATTTTGTACCATATGCTTATAATTATCATCATGCAATACTTTGCAAGAGGGCAAAAGAACTGAAGGTATAGGTTGTGAACCTAGAACCCAGATATATTTCGGAACTTCCGTGCTAAGATCAGGGTTTCCTGTAGTTATAACACAATAATTTAATCCTTATTGCCTATTTCCTTTTCCACATTACCACCGATACAAAATCACGGCATTACCTGTCTTAAGTTCAACTACTTCACATATCTACTTCTCGAAAGAAATTCAAAATAATTATTTCTCCATCGTTTCTAAGGAGTCGCAAAAGCTTAATACAAACAGTATGTCCAGTCAACCAAAAATAGACGACGCGATGCACCCGCCAGACCAGTTGGTTCCACGATGATGGATTATTTATTTGCCACTGCAATAAAGTATTTGGTTTGGACGAGTTGAAAAAACAATACAAGCCCTAAAATATGCAACATTCATCATATTTTTTCCGGTGCGCTGGCTCTGAGTCGAACCACTACAAAGCGGGCAGGCTGCAAAATAAATATTGATTGAAATAATTATTCCCTGTATAACCAATCATCCAGTGGGATTTATAACCCGCCAAAGTTTTTTTGGTGCCCTATTTGTTTTGTAGTTTTGGGAAATTGAGTTATTAATTTGAAACTTATATTTGCATTGTTATGAAGCTTTGATTTGTGTTATTTTAATAGCGCTTTCACACTGCGTCTTATACGACGACGCCGAGTAAACACACTTCGAAGTAGCCATAAACTTCTATTTATTTGAGGTTGTGTCTTGTCTGAGTTCGATATTCGGAATTTTCAAAAGAACTTGTCCTCAAATTTCTCTGTCCGTATTTTCTCTGGTTCAGATCGTAAGTAGTGTACAAGCGCTGTAATGCATACTTAAGTGCCTGATTAGACTTCCATCCATTAAACAACATCAGTCAGCACATCCTAGGTATAGTCGGAGTGCTTCCGTCTCTGAATAATAGAGAGTGCGCCATAGACGCATGCATTATGTAAGAACCATAATGTGTTCGAAAGTACTCATAGCTTATTTTACGAAGATTCTAGTTGACAAACTTCGATACCTGAGGCTGGCACAACCTCATTTCAACGAATTTTATAATAGTTCGAAATCATACAGCCTTGTGATCGTCTACTGCTGAGCACCCACCACGGTGGGTCCACCAGCCATCAATCAGCGGATCACCACCACAGAAATAGTTTTCGATTATGATGTGTTTCCTCGCGATGTTTTCTTCCCCTGAAGCGAGTGGCACCTACCCTTTATTCTACATAAAGTTTTAACGTGATACAAATTGGTATTATATCTGTCTATTCATCGTCACACAGTCACAGTCATTGGTATTTGAACTAGCGACCCTCTGCTCTGAACTAATGGTCTCCCACTAGGCTTGCCACTTATACCTAATTTTGACATTACAAAATATTAAATGAAAAGATGTGGTTTTTATCATCACATTACTCGAATGTAAGATGCGACGTAAAACACTACCTAAGCTTAACGCTTTTATAATGTGAAAATTTATTCAAGCGAAATGCCAGCCTCGTCCTATATAGAGAAGGAATTTATTCGCACTGTGTACGAAGATTTATTTAAAAGGAAAATTAAACTCGGTTCTCATTCAACGTATAATGGTGTAGTAAAGTTGCACAGCATCTATTAATATGATGTAAAGTTTAATGATCGTAATAATGTAATGCGACCTCACACCTGTAAAAGTATAGGTAAAATGTGAGCCGTATTTTGCATAATTATGATTATAATAAACAAAAGAAGGTTTTAAAAGTAGGCAGTATTTATGTATCTTATTTTTTGGTCGGCGAAGCGGTGACAAACACCTTCCAAGCAATGAATTGCGAGTTCAAGCCTTCTTATTAACGGGCACTTATTAAATATGTTTATTATAAAACTATATTATTTATTTATGTGCGTACTTACCGCTTGCTTTTTTGTGAAGAAAAACACCATGAGAAAGTCTATTTATGCCGGAGAAATATTTCGCCGGTGTGTGATCAACCGGTCTTACTATAAAAGATTTAAACAAGAATAGTACACGAGTCCAAATATTTTCTCCACAAATCGACGTTTCACCCTCGCTTTTTCTAACTCAATAACAAATTCACAAGGAAAATAAGTAGAAATGCCAGGATTGAGTAAGAAAACGTGAGTGATAGACGTCGATTTTGTGGAACGAAATTATAGAAACATCTGTTTAACTCTGGTTTAAACTTTTGCTTGTGGTAAGACGGTTATAGTTATGGTCTAATTATCCTCATTAAGGTGAGATGAGGTGCTTAAAAGTGGGTAAATATGGGGTATGATGATGATGATGCGAGATCCCGATGTAGCCTATGTAGTGCGTATACGTCATCTCTATGTAGAAAGGACTAAAAATGTTTAAAAGCAACGCTACTTTTAAATGTAACCATAATGCAAACGCCTGGGAGACAAACGGTGCGCGTGCAACGCTTTGCACGCTTGCATAATAATTTGTGAACACACATGTTCTGGGTATTCATGAGGTTGGTAACATTCATTTTGTTTGCAACGTCGTGGTAAATAGAAAATTGTTAAGTCTTTTGCGGACGACAGGACGAATGCTAGTTTGCTTTTTTCTAAAATCTTTTCTAGGAATTAAGATACTTTAATTGAATAAATAATGCGTAACGATGGTATTACGTAAAATTGACCGCTACGGAGAATGATCAACTACGCTGACCATGGTCTCGAAACAGCTAATAACTAAGTAGTTTCATAGCAAATACCAAGTTATATTTTGCATCATGCATGTTTTGAATTAGCACTATAAGTAGGTACCTACATACGCTAAGCAGAGATTTTATAATGTTTTATCCAATGCAACCTAAAGCGTTCATAAATTATGATTTACCACTGACATTACTCGCGACTAAGTTTAGTAATCCCAAACGAATGCACAGTAAGTATGCACACGGATAAAAAACATAAATATTTCCATTGCAAAAGCAAACACTGTGCGGTCATAAAAGGAAATAAATGCATCTGCCGTGTCAGTTAACCATCGTTTAAATAATCCGATGATCGACGATTCGTACCCCGGTCACAAATCAGCGTTCAAATATGACATGATGGTGCATTTTACGCAACGCATTACAATCGAGTTAAAGCGTAAAATCGACGATTAAATTGTGTCTAGAGATGTCGGGGGTTCCCCGCGGCTACCCGGTCATAATCCGTCCTATTTATCCGGCTAATCCTGGATCTGTCATATATTTTTATGCCATTTTGGTAGAATCATAGAGTAGGTGAAGGTGGTTAAATACACACATTTCATTCGTTTGTCATCGAAATAATCGAATTAAATTAGTCGTTGCCTATGAATAACTGAAAGGTGACGGTACAAAATTAAACAATAATTTAAGATTGAACTAACAAACAATTAATGCGTTCTGATTTGTTGAAATAATTACACCGCATGTCAAGAAGAAGCCTGAAGAGTTTTCCAACCAAAGTAGGACAAATTGAGTTAACTGAAGATTCAACCGACAAACTATAATGATTAAGAATTTACAAAGGTGTTCGTTTGTTGCGCTTAGAACCTGACCTCCAGCAATATCCGGCAACCGGCTAAACTAACATCTACCCCATCCTAACCCAAGCCTGAGCGTATAACGGGCGATTAAATCTATCATTCCACCCCTCGCTTACTAATTTAATTGTTCTTTGACTTACGTTGAGCCACGAAAGCACAATGAATATGGAGGCGACATGGCATACATTGTTTTGCAAAATAATTCCGACCTAAATTGCAAATGTAGGTAGGTACTGACCGACAAAATGTTTTATTGAAGAGGTTACCCATATTTTTGAGGCGCAGGTGAATGGTTACGTAATGGATTAAACATGCACATGCGTTAACGGTACGGTGAATGGTAATGCGAGAATTTGTGCATTCAGTCAGACATCAATATCTAGGTAGTTAGATCTACACACAAAATCTATTATACCTAGCAGAAGTAAGTACTCGTTTTAGTGTCATGTTAATAATTAGTAGGATTATAAGTAGTTACAAACGTTGAAGTGCACGTCTCTACTTAACTACAAAAGCATTTTTTATACGTAATATTCACATACCCTTAGATTACGTATCAGTTTGAAACTCAACGCTAATGTTTTTGTGAATTGTCTGTCGCAGTCGCAGAAGAGCTTCGGACACAACCGGTAAGTAATCAGGGTGTAGAAAATAACCTCATGAGTTGCGGTCGTAGGGCGAGCAGGAACCTCTATCGAGAAAGTATTCGATACGTTAACTGTCAAATTTGTTTTAGATTTGATTAGTATACTTCTACAATAGGGCGAGTACAAAAAATTAACGGTTTGTGTCGTTAACGTATCGAACAAGGTAACTGTTCGATATTGCAAGGCGCTGATCAAATCTAAAACAAATTTGACAGTTAACGTATCGAATACTTTCTCGATAGAGGTTCCTGCTCACCCAACTGGGCATAGAGTCTACCTACCTTGTGTCCCATCTCTACGCTTGACACTACTTTTGACAATAAAACAAATTCTGTCACGTCTACGTTTATTCTTATTTAACAGTAACGGTAACTCATTCTTACAGTAATCAATCACATTTTTAACGCTCTAATGTGGTCTCAGCCTATCCTGCTACGAATTAATTTTAATAGCTGGCTACGGTCCTTTAGTAACAGTTCTTTTACGAGTGTATTATGGCGTTCTTGCTGTTTATTCAATTAATATTAATATTTTGAAACATTCAAAGAATGTAAAGCTAACTAGCTATTGTTCCGAGTTAAAAACCAATGTCGTGTTGAGCGCAGTAAAATGGAAAAAACTATACCTACTTACCAATTTTTTTTTTATATTTTGGCTGTTCTCGATTTGTGCAATAAACCAATGTTATTGTCTAGTATTATCGTTAATCCAAGTTTGTATGTTATATTAGCCAAAATGCCAAATCTCATAATTATTAATTATACAGTATACAAGTAAAAGTATTGCTTTACTGAAACTCTTTGGGAATTTTGGTGAGAACAGGAAATTATTCTTTTTTGGGGCTAAGTAGTAAATATATCATATTTGTCTACACTTTTACAATATCACAAAACAAATTAACACAAAAAGAAACAGGTTTGCGAAAAAAAATACAAAATCAACAAATCACAAATTATCGGTTTTCCGCCATAACTCAACAAATGAGTTATACTCACATCGCGAGCTTCGACACAGAAACGATAAGCTCTAAGTATGTTGTTACAGAACAGAATGTTCACCTTTTATTACTCTAGTGTTCGAGTAGCTTTTACTCATTTTTATCCGACTGCCTAAAGAAAGTTGTGTTTTTGGTGCTTATTCTAGTAAGTACCTGCATTATTTTAAAACTCCTAGATTACCACGCAACGCTACAGAATAAACTTAGATGGAAACTTTTTTTTGGAACTCACTCTTCATAATATGATCAACTAAAATTGAACGTTTATTAAGTACATTAATACAATAATGTATAAGCTATGGATCAATCAATTGTAATATGACAGTAACTGTTAAAATAACTAATAGTGAAACGGTATGCCGAAACTAATTTTCAATATATTAATCTAGATGAAAACGGGTCTAATTTGCGCACAAACTAATATCAATTAGACCCGTTTTTAGCTAGTAACTATGTTTACTGTTCGCAAAACTTTAATAACTTCAAATTTTCAATATTTTGTATTTGGTTAATTAATAATACGAGTATTTCGTGCTTGAGATTTTTGCAAGATCGTATTGATGGTATCGATTATCATAATGAAATTATGCTAACTCATGCAACAAGACTAAGTTATCCTACTGAACTCGATACATAGGCAGTCCATTCGATTGTAATTCGAAATGAGCTCAGTACTCGGTGCTTAATGATGGGCCAACCACAATCGATACATCGATATCCAGAGTTCGGCAACCGCATTAGTTTCGAACTAATTACTCGGTGTTCTCTCGCCGTTTATTTTCGTACTGCGCCAGTGGGTACGTTTTGGTCATAATAATCGATGCTTAATTGCGATCGAGTTGATAAACAAGGATGATTTAGGGGTGACTTGTGATACACGACCCTAGTATGCGTGACTTTTGCTATCTCTATTCCAAGGTTATGATTTTTCATAGTCATACGAGGTTGACTTTTTGTGTGGTGGGTCATGAACCATGATTCACTGTGTCTAAACACATTGTATGTGCAGTAACGTCGTCAGTGTCGATAGCATGTAACGCACCTTTTTATTTTTTCAATCATACATCTGATAAATTAATAAACGAAGTAAACTTTGCATGTTAATTTTAAAATTACGTCTCCGAGTAACTATACTTTTAAATGTAGATTGTTTGATTTCTTGACACTTTTCTTTTCGATACACATCAAGGATCATAAAGAATCGTCGCTCTTATCTACTGTTGAAAAAATATTTTCCCTGATTATCCCTGCAGGATAAAATATTTGTGTGAACCACCCCATGAATTAGCTTCAAATTAGTTTTGACAGTCATCCTAGTTTCCAATTCCCAAAATACAGAGATCCCTAATTTATACCTAACATTTAGGGACCAAGATCTATTGGCCGTAAACAGTTTTATCATGATAACCTTTGAATCAGCCAAGCGCAGAACCTCACCGGAACACGGTCACGAAATAGCTATAGATGAAAATAACAAGATATCCAGAAATAACACGTTATGCCAACAATGCCTTACCAGGTAATATCCTGCATCATTTATTACTCCGTATGACAGACTGTAAGAACCGTACGTACGATCCAGGTGATTTATAGTCGTTCACTTGTATGGAGTGTGTTGAGCTCAGGAGTATGAGTACTGTAAAATATTGAGAGACTGTTTCTGTTGTAAAATCGTGGAAAAGAGGAAAATTGAAAAAGTCATATCCCAGACTCTACGACGCGGAGTTACTTGTGGTATCATCTGTAACGGGCGTACCTATTTTTGAATCACTGGTGGAGTAATTGGAATTTCCTTTTCTTGCGAGATTCAACCATGGATCAGCGCGTGGAAAGGAAATTTCTTATTTCATAATCATACCGTAATCTGTTAAGTAGTACTCATTAATTTACTTACTAAACCTGACTCAGTTCATCATGTTTTCATTCTGCTTATACGTTCCTATGTAGTTTACTTGTAAAAGCGCCATATGATTTAACTGCGTACTGATTAACGACTTGAGGTTAAAGTTATTTAGATATTTATTCCTGATTTATGAACAATAAATAATTATTAAAATATAACACATTATAGCTAGGACATCGCACTTTACCAAGGCAATAAGATTCCAGGGTATCACCGGAAATCGTAAAGTGATAGCGCACGCGTAAAACATTAACTAACGGCAGAATATGTTAAGATTTTACGGTTATAAAAATAGGCAACAAACCTAGACATTAATTAAAGCATGTATTGATACAAAACAATTATTAAATTCAAATTCAAAATTTATGCTAACATTCATTTTTCTCCATATTATTATATTCTTATGATAAAATAATAAATATGATGAAATTGTGAAGCAAAATTTCAATCCTAAACACTGAAACAAGTAATCCTGAAATTTCAACCAAAAGAAGTTCTTAAACTTTCGCGAACAGGAAACATATTAACTAGCTAAAAGGTTAATTATCATGTTTATTGTTAGGTAATTATTAGGTTAATTGTTATACGAGTACTAATTATTATCATGATAATCGCGGATTTTCATCTAACATCAATCTAAAATTCTCTATTGTACCTCCTATGGCAGATATTTGCTAAAATCCTTTCTTAGTAAACCCTCAATGCTAACGTTACAAAAGGAATCTTTGTCTAAATTCCACGTAAATTCGCTTCAGCGGTTTTGACTCCACTTTATTATTTAATCAGTCAGTAGATACACTATATAATATAGGCCTTATAGATAGGCAACTCTTGACGGCGCCGCGGGCGAATGACTGTTTTTCTTTGCTCATTACCGAAATGTCTTTTTTATTAAATTGGACCTCTAAGATGTTAAAGGAGCGCTAGTTGACCTGATTTCACTACTCCCATAGTCCATAATATATATCTTGTTAGCAGTACAATATGAATTTTACGACCAGAATTAATCCGATGACGCGACGTCCGCCGGCTGTAATTGTGTCACCATTCGGTTCTCATAATAATTGTGTATTTCGTCATATAACTGTGTGGCAACTGGAGTTTGAAACTGTGAAATTATTGTAGAAGAAATATTTTAACTCGAACACTAAAAATATGATAACGTTATTTATTTAGAGGGCTTTTAATTAGTTAGACATTGCTAAAAACCGTGATAGAGCTTTATACTCCACCTCAAATTCACTAGTATAATTGGTTTACCCCTCAGTATTAATAGTAAACATTATTCATTGTCTCTCTTCCATAAATTCACACTTTTCCGCTCGCAAATCTTAAAACTAATTAAAAGACAAAAGGAGCTCACGTGGCCTCGCGCCAAAATAGAGCGTGCATTTTCTGTGCTTTGCACTGCAATTCCGCCTGTGTGCACTGAACACTGTGTATTATTATCTACGAAGACAACGGACGTAAATTTTCCTTTGAGGGAATTTTCCGCGACACTCCAGGTCCAAAGTTCGTCACTTGTCTGTTTTCTGCTCAGTGAGCAAATAAATTAATTTGTTGAAGCATGATTTCGCTGACAGCTCGGTTGATAATAATTTTGATGTATTTCTCTGCTGAAAATTTTCTTTGAAGTTTTGTACCCTATACATAATATACTTTTAATTGATAAAGTGTGCACTGTACACTCTGATTCTTATGATGATGGTGATGATAGCAATATCCGAACTGATAGAATAGAGACTGAAAAACTGATAAATTACCGCTCTTACTTTATTGTATACCTAAAGATAGTATTTAGCCCCATTTTGATGAGTTTACAGCCCCGAATGCGTAATAATGAAAATTTCACGAAATAAACTGATTACGAAGCTTATCAAATCCATCCAATCCCTTTTAAACTATTAACTTGCAAATAAAATATACCCCAATTTTCAAACGTTGTACAATATTATAACGATTTTTTCATATCAAGTGCGGAATATCCGTGTCGGCCAAATTGACACTGCGATTTTCACTGTCGTGTCGTTGACATATTCACTGTAGTGCACAAAACTGACAGTTCGCACTTTTCGCTCATTATTCGCCGTCATGACGAGCGATGTTGGTAAAAATCAAAGACTGAATAACCTGAAGATTGGTATGATTTGTGAAATGAACAATCTCATATTGTTAACTATAATTATTTTCAACTCACATAATATACAGAAAATCCAAGTGAAGAGTCATGATTTAAAAAACAACATTTTCTTGATCGAAGTTTTCATTGACATAAATGAGAATAGTGACCTTTCGTATTTTGAAGCAAGAGTCACAATCCCAATAACTGCCGAATAAACAATACCAAAGTTACATGTTTTTTTGTGATAAAACTAGTGCGTCTTTCTATAAAAACATTGAAAGAAGTGAAGTACAAACCCGTGACTAATATTTTCGGTATCAAATCGATAACAGTCAATATAAGTTGGACACAATAAATACCGTTAAATATGTAGGTACCCTGTGCGGGGTTCGGTCCCTAAAAAACGATATTTTGGAGATTCATATTCCTTTTGTCATTTTGTGCCGATGGTCGCATTGTTTGTAACGAAATTGCAAGTTGCAAAGGCATGTGTTCAAAAATGCAATTCAGAAGAGTTGGAATATTGCGGACAGAAAAATTGCTTTTTGAGTAAGTAATAAGTAGCAGTGCACTTTGAAATTGAAATCCTATGGCTAAGTTGGAGTAAACCGTCTCAATTATAAATAACTATGAATTTATGTGGTTTTACTTGATTACAAACCAGCATAACAAGTTTTTGCAGTTTTGAGAATAACTATGAAGTATGACACTAAATAAATTTAAATAGATTTTTTGCCAGAACTGTAGTGGATAACCCACAGAAGTTACATAAAAAGAGTTTAAGTAAGTAGAACTTAATAGGTTCATTAACTAACTCAATATTTTAATATTTAACTAAACGGAACTGTCATAGCTAAATATTATCACTAATAGTAATTATAAGGTATTATTCATTTGTAATTGTTTTATTTGCTTAGATGGTTTGGACATCTAGAGAGGATGGATGAAAGTAGATTTACGAAACAGATTTATGGATCTAGTGTGAGTGGACCAGCCGGTAGGGGTCGACGTAGACGGACGTACCACGATCAAATCGAAGACGTCTAAGATCAAGTCAAGAGTACCCATAACCGGAGAGCATGTATGAAGCAAGTCATGAAAGTAGAAGAGTCGAAAGAGGTGTGTCAGGATCGTAGCATGTGGAAAGATGTAGTCTCTGCCTACCCCAACGGGAAAAAGGCGTGACTGTATGTATGTATGTTTTATGACTATTATGTGACCAGAAAATATAATCCTAAAAAAGTCAGAGTTCATAAATTTGGAATTAAAGGAAGTGTACCTACATAACTACTTACTCATACTAGGAATACGTGACTTATTAGACATACTTACTATCATTAAAGTATTACTAAAGCCGGGTCTCCTGCGTTTGTTTTTATGGAACATTTCGCAAAAAACCTCACACATACATTTGATTTCACACACAAGCTGTCTCCTGTATATTAATTGTTTGATAAAACCACAGATAAATTCCCCTCTTCAGCCGAGTCTCCTGCGCGTTTTTACGGAACAATACAAAAAACAGCGCAACAAAACAAAAACACGTATAAAAATACGCAGGAGCGGCTTAAACTACTCTACAGAACACCGCACCATCGCTTCCTCGAACTAAGCTTTAATTTGTTAGTTTTCGCTCCATAGGTTGAAAATCCATAGGAAATTCGTAGCGAAGTTCCTATGAATTTCCAAATGCATTCGACACATTGCTGGTACTCTATATATAAGTACACAGCTTAACAAAGTTGTGTGGAGCGTAAAATCGAGCATCAGGCGTGTTTACTGACGATGCGGTCACATAGCCAGCCGTAAAGCTTCACTTCTCAACACGAGCTACCAACAAACCACTATACGCAGACACACTGTTGGCAACGGTTTCTGCCGCACTTGTGAACTGCTAAAAGGCAGCGAAAGACAACGCAGCTCAATTTATGTTGGACACTGCACCTTGTAACGTTTGGTAACAGCGTGCGAAATAAACTATGATAACCAAGGTATGCTTGTAATGCAACGGGTGTTGGTTTAGCCGGATCGGATGGCCGATGGAATAAATTGACAAGTATCCAATTAATATACAGGCTAAGGACTCACGAAGCGGTTTTCACCCGTGCCCGCCGCGGTGGCGGAATGGAGTTTTATTTTCAAAACTCACGAGACCGGAGTTTTGTGCGGTTACGCAGCCGTCGCGGTTGCGATTATCGCTCGCAAACTTGGCGGTTGATAATCGCAAGACGGGCGGTTAAACGATCAGTTGAGTTCCAGACCGTCATGGACACACACCAGAAAGGAGCTGTTGCGTTAGGCTAAGGACTCACGAAGCGGTTTTCACCCGTGCCCGCCGCGGTGGCGGAATGGAGTTTTATTTTCAAAACTCACGAGACCGGAGTTTTGTGCGGTTACGCAGCCGTCGCGGTTGCGATTATCGCTCGCAAACTTGTCGGTTGATAATCGCAAGACCCCCGCTGTCCACGCGCGATCGCCCGCCAACCGACCGCAGAACGCGTGGGTGCAACCCGCCGGTACAAGATGACCGCCGCTGCAGCGGGACCCGCAAACAATCGCACACGCCGCGGGCGTAAAACGCGTCGTGAAATGTGCTTTAATTTTTTACATAAATATCTGTATTCTACAAAGGCTGCGGGCCCGCAACCGCGGCGGGCACGGGTGAAAACCGCTTCGTGAGTCCTTAGCCTTATACTTCCTTCACAGAAGAACTAAAAAAAGAAGGCCTAGAACCTCCCCCCCCCCCCCCCCCCGCCCCCCCGCTGTCCAGCGCGGTCGCCCGCCAACCGACCGCAGAACGCGCGGGTGCAACCCGCCGCGGCTGCGGGACCGCGACCCGCGCCCGCCGGTACAAGATGACCGCCGGTGCAGCGGGACCCGCAAACAATCGCACACGCCGCGGGCGTAAAACGCGTCGTGAAATGTGCTTTAATTTTTTACATAAATATCTGTACCTATTCTACAAAGGCTTGCGGGCCCGCGCCCGCAACCGCGGCGGGCACGGGTGAAAACCGCTTCGTGAGTCCTTAGCCACAAGCTGGCTTAATAATATAAATAAAACACAAGAATTATTTCTTTTTTAGTTTGGTCTGGTTTTTTTTCGGTTGATTTCTTAGGGTCAAATCTAATATTTTTACCCCCTTCCTGTTGACCGATTGATCAGAAATTTTGTACACACCTTCAATTCTGATAACAAAAGAAGGAGTATTTAGTATTACCTTTCAACTCTCTCAACATCGAAACCTCTTGACACATGATGAGAAATATTATAACTAAATAAAAGACTAAAAGTTTGAACATAAAAAAGTGCATCAAATAATGTCCGGATAACATAGGCCGGATTCCTAGTACATCCCTAAATGTGTGGCGTTTAGCCACAGCTTTTGCTTTAAATGCTAGCACCTTCCCTGGTGTACAAGAATTTTAAAGTGCACTGAACAGGGTTAAGTTGCGTCAGATAAATATTGGAAGAATTTGTTAGAAAAGTTGTAAAAGTTAGAGATAAACCTCGAGGTGTGCTATAAATATTACTTTTTTCTTTTCCATACCGCGAAAGGCTTTTCTTATAGCACTTATACCAATTGCAATGATGCTATGCACACTTATAGAAGTAGCCCATAGTACTTCACATGCTTTTTTACTCTAGTAACTATTCTCTTGAATTAAATACTTCTCGGTTAAGATTATGCTCTTAACCATTAGGATAACCTAGGTTATTAGGTAAACTGATAAAATTAGCAAAACGTTAAAAATAACATTGAATAAGAATACCAGACAAATTTAAAACTGTTTTAGGCAAACTCATCAAACATGTTACAAAGAAACAAGCTCTGCTATTACTCTAGTTCACTCCACAAAGGGTGTTTAACGGAAAGAAATTTCTCATAAAATGCGAGCACTGTTCTTTGATAAAACGATGTGTTACATAAAAAGTGACACAAAATTGCGTTGTTTCGCAAAGAAACTTATGTACGGGCGAGTGCTTCAGACTCTTACTTGTGTGTTGTCGCAGGGTTCTGGCTTGGTTTAAAGTAGAGAATCGAGCGAACTAATAATATCTCGATATTCAAACAATATTAAAATATTATTGTAGATAGAAGTAGAAGCTTTTTTCAATCAAAATGTGAGTCTCCTGATAATGTCGTCAACGCGCTAAGTCAGTACCGCTACGCAGCAACTTCTTTGAGCAACAACATTCATGCATACATGATATTACAATATACTCGTAGTATTAGGTAAATACTATGCTAAGGTAATATTTGAGCCGAGTATACTTCGAGCATAGAATGCTTATTTATACCAAAGCTTCGACTACCTTAGCAAAGGTTTCGCGCTCAGTTACCATTTGACCACAGACTGCGTTCCTATTCTTAGATTTTAATATTGTAGAAGCGTTAAGAGAGACTTACTTTACATATCTTGTGGGTGTTACAATCGCCTATTTTCCTAGGGTTTTGTGCCGAAGTCAATTTCTTGGAAGTGTGTGCGAGTAACTTGTTTTCTTATTTTATATTTGTCTTACAGTTACTATGGTAAAGTTCGTACAATTTAGTGGTTATTTATATTTGTTCTGTTGTGTACATTTGTATTGGCATTACATGGAAATGAGTCACTAAACGACCGATGTCAGGGGTCATTATTCCTATTGAACAGTTTATATTATGTGAAAATAAAACTATGAATTGTGAAAGCTCGGATTTCAGATGAGTATTATTTCAATGGGTCGATGACACAGGCAAGGTATACTATAAAGATCTGACACCAATACCGAAGCTCAGCCGCCGATACCAACACCAATCTTGAAACTAAAACTCAAACCTACACCTGCCAACGCTGACACAGACGCAGCAACCGATAGTGACAAAACTGGTGCTGATGTCGACGCTGACGCTGCCGGCATCAGCATAGAAATAATCACGCTACATTTTGTCACTTGCACCACACGACAGCACTACGCGTTGTTTCCATCACGTTGGGATGTACCACTTCAGATGCGTCTGTATAATAAAAGTGAAATCTCAGTGGGGTGGCAATTTGTCGGCGCTTTGTTACAAAAAGCCTAGGACCCTTTATAGACTTGGCTTATTGACCTAGGGGAATATATCATGTAATATACTCTAGGGTGCTAACAAGTAAAGATTATGAAAAAGTGTTTTTGATCGTGGCAGCGGCGGTGGTAAGAGCCGTGTAAAATACGCTTTAATAACATGAAAAAGTTGTGGTTACCTACCTAACAATTGCCATGCTGTTTTATCCCATTTTTGCTAAAATTGCCGGAGGACCATTTTACTATTTTAATTTTTTTTTTCTAATAGTAGGTAGGTACCAGCCTACTTTAAACAAAATTATCAAAAATAACCTTAGATAATATTAGAGGACGCTTAATTAATATGTATTTTTTTGTAAGCGATTTTTGATAGGAGGGAAAATAGGGGCAAAAAGAGGGGAAGTTTGCCCTAACGTTATTTATTGGCCTAGGGTTATCAAAATTGGTGAAAACCTTCAATACTGAATTCTGAACAAGTTTTTATGAAAAAACGTATTAAAGTTGAGAGCAAACGGGGAAAAAGGGGCGTTGCCTATCAAGATGATATTTTTAAGCTCCCCTCTGATTGCGAGGTCTACCAACTGTTCACAGAACTACTAGTTTTATTTAGGGTAAAATAAAGCATTATATCCTATACTATTCTGTTATAGCCCACCTACGTAGACAGAGTACCTAGATACCTAATAAAAAACTGTTTAAAAATATTTTTATTCTAATCAGCTTGATGCGGTTTACTATTGCTAAAGCCTAGGTAAGGGTCATGTTATTTATTTTATTGACCAACAAGCTTGGCGATATGAGTGCGACATACGGACAAAAATGTTGTCTTGCAATTTTTAACAACTGTAACATGTTGTAGACAGGAACGTTTATCTTGATTAAGAAAAAATAGTCATAGTCAGTCATTAATAAATGGTAAAGTTCAAATATACGGCATTTATATGATGGAGTGAAGCAGATTGTAAGTGAGTCCTCTGAGGTAACGGATAATGCTCGGTTTCTAAACATCTAGTTTACTCTGGCCAACAGATAAATGTATTTTTGTCTCTATCTGGCACTAAATATATATTATGACAAACACAGAAACACATATCGGCTGGTCAAATTAAACTAGTGGCCCAGGGCGGACACTCCGTACTAAAAAGGTACTCAAACCTACGGAAGAGAGAGACAACACGTTCAAATGTCACCTAAGGTAGCGAGGGTTCAGAAACCAGGCATCATTCCTAGTTGTGGAAACATTATTGGCTAAAACAGGACTTCCAATTACGTCATCGAATATTAAACAATTTAAAATTATGACACAACAGTATAGGATTATCAATGAAAGAAAATGTCTTCTGACAATTTAAAAGCGCAATGTTAAATAAACTACATTCAAATAGTGTTTAAGCTCCATAGATAAGCTTATCAAAGAGATAAAACAAATACTTACAGGTAACAAACATACCAGGACGAAACAAACATAGAGATTAGAAACGTTAAAAGCTTACCTACGTCCTTAAGTTCTGTCTTTATTTTAAGAACCACTCAATGATAAGTCTATGTAGAAGTGTGGCTTAACGTTTTAACTCACATAGATAACCCTAATAATGGTATGTAGTACATAAAATAATCATTAAAGCTCCAAATGCTAGGTAATTTAAATTTATTTAAACTGCATTAATCACCGTTCTCATCGAACCTAGGCTTTGACTAAATAGATAAGGTACTTGAACCATTTTTTTATTGTAAACCAAGTATAAAATGTAGATTTCAACATGGACAAATAGGTACGTTAGGCGAACTCCGCGGCATAAAATGGCGATGAATGAAAACACAGTAAAATAATGCTAAGAAAAGTTAATACCAAATAGCGGTCCTTTTCTATTTAAAAACATTGTTTTCTAATGTTAATTGCCGTGTGTAGTCATTTTAATTCCAGATTTTACGTAGCTTCTATTATGGCGCGCAGTCAACAACCATCTTACTTTTTGGTTTATTTTAAAACTCTCTACATTACTCTGGAAATAACTTTTATAACTAGTTTTTTAAGAGCTAAAAACTACTTTGGTCGATGAGCACGTAGCAAATTGTTTTTTTCTCTCTTAGGGCCTTATTGTTTGCATTTATTTTATTGTTATAAATTCTTATTTATTTTCATTGTTCATATTAATATTTTTAAAAGGTACAAGATACTGACAAGGCGAGGTCATTAATCTGATGGGTTGACCACTTTTTTTAGGATTATCGACTATGAAAACACTGGATTGCCAAATTTAGCGCGCATACTGCATTTCGCTATTCATTATAAAACAGTGTTTTCAAACATATTATCTAGTAGGTATACAATGTTGAGAAGACGACTATTTTGTGTACAAAAAAAAATCAATCTTAATTTTTAAGAGTGAATTGTTAATATACCTACACCACATTATTTTAATGTTATTTCTTTGAGCTTCATTTCTTTACTCAAATGTCGTGACAATGGCTATTTATTTATTGATTTCAACTGAAGTTAAATACCTAGGTCACTGACTGAAGAACCATAAGAATTGAATTTGAAACTTTCCGTATTATTTTGAAACTAAGTTTATTACGTGTCAATCCTCTGCGAAGTCATAACATTGTTTAAGGCATCTATCATAGAAGAAATAAATGTATCTATACGTTATGACGTAAGTTGCTGGAATTGCATATACGTGACGTCATCTTCTTTTATTTACAACCGCGTCCATCGACATCTCATAAACACGGCAGTAGAAGTTGTTTATTTTAAGTCAGTAGTAAAACTTGCGACAAATATGAAAGAGAACTACTTCTAAGACAAGATAAGACAAACTACTTTAGTTTGTCATTTTAATTCTAAGAAAAAGTTTGGGACATTGATAATTTCGAGCTATCTTTAGTATTTACAATCTTTGTTTTTTATTTTTCAATCGTTTTTTGAATGTTTTTGTTTGAGTTACAACGTAGTAAATATGAAAATAGGTGTTTCTCAAAAAAAAGCTTTTTTTTCTATGTTTTACAATTTTAATTATTGGCTCAACCAATATTTCAATCCAATCAAATCATAATTTCTCGAGTCTATGTAGGTGTACCCAGGTTTTTTTATTTTTTGATGGAATCTAATCGAATCATGTGTATGAAGGTTTATTACTGGATATTGGAGTAGGTGCAATTCCCAGTACGGACATTGCACGGGTTTAATGAATCAATAAAATTTAATTGCAATCTAAAGATACAGAGGCTCCATGGTTTCCTCCGTTCCATTACCGACTTCAGATCGTTAAAGTTTACAGCTGTGGTGAAAGATTTTTTGCAACAGCTATTAAATCTTAGAAAGCAAATGACGTGTTTTTTGTAAATACCTACTGATAGAAAGATAAGAACGAGAAATCACTTGGAAATACCTTAAAACGAAGCGCACCTTTGCAGCAAAGGAACCGTCAACCGTCTGCGACGTCATCATGAGTAGCGTTGTGCTAAAAGGAGGTGTCTCTTATCACGGCGGATGGATTACCCGTATCACTAGCTACATACATTTATTTTTTCATAATCATCATTGGCAGGCCAATACCTCTTTTTGTAGGTGCTCATTTATACCTTTAGCTTAGAAATGTTGACAAGTTTACTCTCCACATAAGGACTTACACGTAGGTAAATGGCATCGTTCATCGATCCATCGCTGCGCTGGTCGTCCGCAGCTGTGCCTTCCCACACATCGTCACCAATGTGTAATTCTTCCTTACTGACACAACCTTTGACAATAATAATTGTCTGAATACTCGTATTTCTCTGAACCCCTACATTGCTCCACTAGGAAATGTTTTTTTTTTACTGTGGTACCAAATTCCATTCGCACTGGAACAAACAATTCATCGATTCGAACTTCACTATGATAAAATAGACCAATAAAGCCGTAAATGTGAATATGTTTGCAATACTTTCATTCCAATCTGAGACTCCAATCAATTTTAACTCCAATATACCGCAATAAAAAACAAATACCTCGCGCATTTATTCCCAGATATCATCACACAACACCCACCTTTAATGAGATTACTTCTGGCTTTCTACTATCGGTTACCTCACTTCACTTATAAAGCGCGTAATTGCTGCAAAACCTTTCTACTTCTTTTGAGAACTCCTATCGCTTTCAAGGATCTTTGTAACGCGATCGCCGTTTTAAACTTTGGTGTGTTATTAAAAACTAGCGCGTTTCTCGTGACTTTGCACGCGCTTGAATTTTTTAGCTTTGGAAGATATCGGTAAAAGCTTTAGTAGACTACTTTAATAGTAGTCCATTACGGCTATTTTCTACTGTCATTTGTGTCTGTCGTCAAACCCCTATTGAAGTATTTCCGTTTTTACCACCACTTTCTATTGCATCTTCATTTAAGACCAGTACCCCTAGTATGAGCTTTTACAAGCTGGACAGGACATAGTACGCGTCAACTAGCGCTTTTGTATGAAGATCCTGTACAGCGCCTCTACCGACGCGTTTATGAACGAAAAATCTTCATACAAAGAGCTAGTTGACGCGACTATGTCGAGCTAGTAAAAACTCATACTCAGGGCACGGGTCAGCTAGTGGTAAAATACTAGTCTAAGAAGTATGAAAATAAAATTGTAATGGTGGTCTCGGAACTTGTTTCTAAAAACTATTCGAAACCATTTTAAAGCACTTGCAATATTGTAAAAAACACGATATTATAATGTTTTCGAAAAATACCGGTTTACTATTTGGGAAGTACCTACCTGTCAACCTATTAAAATTCTTGAGTACATTCAATCGAAATATCTTGTATCCGAAAATTGAAATTGCATACATTTTATATAGACGGAACAAACAAACCAACCAACAATATTTTTTTACCACAAATTATATCTACGACGGATTTCAAAATCCCACTTCTTAAAAATTGTCTACCATAGACAAACCAGGTTCAAAGTTGGATTAAAGTAAAAAAATAATAACTGGACTATTTTCAAAAGATTTAATACTTTGGAAACCTGAATAAAAGCGCTGTCGCCACGGAAAAACAGGAAGTCTTTGAGTGTTATGAAATTCGAAGCTCGTTTAAGCAGTCCGATGAAGTTTAATTAAATCTGTGATTATGACTATGAGCTTGAGATTAAGAAAAAGGGGAAGATGAGTCCAAACGGGTCAAGTGATTTTATAAATATTGTTGTGAGGTAGTCGAGATCCACTGATCCGGACCGGGCCTCGCTATCGTCTGTTCTTCCTCGAAGTGAGGCGAATTTTCTGCCGATTCAAGGCCCTGACTTAATTAACACCTCTTCAGTTTCACCACTATTTAGTACCATAATAATATAATTATAGTCACATACTTGTGTTGTCATGAACCCTTACTCACTTCTTTATCTCGGTAATACTAAATGAAAGAACTGCTATCTACCTACGTAGCATTCTCTCCGTACACAGTACCATGTAAGTATTTTACGTACAAATCACACAACAGGACGTTCAATTTGCTGTTCGACTGGTTGCTAATTACGTGTTCGAATTGCGCGACTCACGCAAATTAGCGGACTTATTGGATGGTGCTGCATCTGTGGCTCTTTAGGGAGGTAGGCCTTTGTGACTGTCAATGAGGGCATGGACGCTTAGTTAAAGTCGGCAGCCAAAGTCACTGACGCTCAATTTTCCTATGTACGCACGACTTTAAACGCTTGTTGGGTGTTTCGGCTACGATTACTATACTTATATATGTAGTTACTTATTTGGGTTGGAGCTGAGTGAGTCAGTCAGTGACAGACTAACTGACGGACTGACTAGCGGACTGTGATTAGTGACGGACTTACTGGTGGTCTGTGACTAGTTACTGACTGACTGACTGACTGACAGGCTGAGAGGTGGACAGACTGATGGACTGCATGATGTGCTGACTGAAGGATTGACTGACTTACAGACTGACAATCGGACTAAATGAGTAACTGATGAACTGACCGACTGACAGTCTGACTGCCAGACTGACTGCCGGGCTGACGGACGGATTGACTAACATGCTGACTAGCGGACTGACTGATGAATGGACTGACTGACGAACTGGTGAACTGACGTGCTGGCTGGCGGACTGACTGGTGGACGGACTGAATGACTGACGAACTGGCTGACTTACGTACTGACAAACGGAGTGAATCAAAGACTGATGGACTGACTGGCGGGCTGACGGACTGGCTGATGATCTGTCTCACAGTCTGACCGATAGACTAATTGACAGACAGACTGACTTACTGACGTACTGACTGATGAACTAACAGACTGACGGACGGAGGGAGGGGGGACCATTAAGCTGTTAATTATTTTTATTACCATTTTCAACGCACTATCTATTATTTTAAACAGCGAGCTCCTGATGTCTTATTGACTTGTTAAGTTCAATCATAACAAGTGGGTATATTTATTCATAAATCCTGAATTCTTAATTAATTATTAGACGTGTTTCTCTGATTTTAGAATCAATTATGCATGGTTGACTCAAAATATACCATAAAGTAGGTAGGTACCGACTTATTAAATTTGGAATTGGAATCTGATTTTGTAATCAATATTGTGGTTTAAAGACATGTCGGTGTGTTTTTAAGGCTTAATATGTAGTTTAATACGTAAATAATGTAGATATTTTTTGCTTCTATTTATATTATGCTACGACTAGCTCCAAACTACGGTTTTACCTGCATTTTTAATTTATAAGTATAGTATATTTCCGGGTTCCTAGAACCTTAACGAACCCTACTATGTGTTTAACGCTCGATAATAATAAATGACGGAGTTTTGGCGGGAATCCGATAGTGAGACGTTGTTGGTTTTGTATTATTAGCTCAGACTTGTGTTTCTTCGAGTGTTAATGTGTAATATTGGTGGAATATTAACCATTAAGTGTTCGTTAACGTGCACGAGTGTAGGCGAATGATATAAACTCAAAAAAACTCCCAGGAAGTTTCAGTAAAGCATCCACTACTTTACTGAATCGTGACTGACGATGTAAATAATTGACTTGACTACTTGACCACGATTGCTCTAACATTTCTGTGACTTTCTTAATGTGAAATTAAGAAATACTTAAAATAAAATACTTGACACTGGCTATATGCACAAACCGTGCGAAGCCATAACTAAAAAAAAAAAAAATAATAATAATAAATTACAGTAGGTACTATATTAGGTCGTTGTTACGACGATATTATCGCTACAGTGTGGAAGATTGTGTGCGTCCTAAAACAATAATATACTGAAAACTGATATCGTAAAAAGGCTTGCAATATCAGCGATAACGCGTCGAGGGCTTTGTACTTTCTCATGCCCTTCCGGCTTTCTGTGTGTCACAGCCGTTATATCGAACATCGATTTGTTTTAGATAGATTAAAAAAATCAAGGTTACCTATTTTAATATTGCGATAAACGTGGAAGCAATGGAAGGTTATTTGGCCCCCAAAATAATTTCCTTTATCATTGGACCCGCAGTGCGGTCGAGTGGCAATTTGAAATCTAGAATCGAATTTCCCAATTAGGTTTCCATTTTCCACTAGTTCTAGGTACCTACTGGTATGGAGTTTTGTTCCGTGGTCGGTAATTTCACAGTTAATTGAACATTGATCATGAATTGGGCTGTGATTTTAGTCGCTTTAGTGGGATTAGTGAAGTCTACTTGATTAAACATGTGGGAATGACGTGTTTGGCCGGTAGGTATGTCTTTTTCATATTACCTGATATTATTTGTATCGAAAATGTGTGTAGGTATATTTGCAACGGTCGGTAAAAAGCCGATTTACTTATTTATTTATTTCAAATATACCTACCAACTGAAAAGTGATGGTACCTATTAGCTTAACACATAATTTATCCCATTTCAATGGTTTTATTTGTTATGATTATAATGTATTTGTAAATACCCAAGTATTATTAGTTACATTAAAACAATATAACGAAATGAAATAAAATGATAACAAAACTAAACTTTACTTGAACTAAACCTTTAAACCAGATTTTGCCTCAAAATTTAATATTAAGCATTGTGGTAATTTTATTTTAGTTAATTTATTTTGCGATCATATTACCGTGCAATAGCTAGCAAAAATGTAATTGAATTTTCATCAAAAATAATATTAGATTTTGTTTCGAATGTATATACTATATTTTATATCTATTTATATCTACTTATAATTTGCATAAATGTACGATTAGTAGTAGGATAATTAGAAACGGGGCCTATTATGTATTTGTTTTATGTGAACAAATAAATTTTATTATTTTACAATTCCCTGGATATCAGAGTTTTAGCAGGAATCCGATAATGGAATATTGATCATAGGGTGTTCCTTAACGTGCACGAGTGTAGGCGAATGATATTAACTAAAAAAACGCGTAATTTTGCATATTTTTCAAAACTGTCAGGAAGTTTCAGTAAAGCATCCACTTTACTGGACCGTGACTTTGGATATGTAAATAATTGACTTGACTACTTGACCACGAAGATTGATTGAATGCTATGACTTTCCTTTTGTGTAATTAAGAAATACTTAAACATTAAAGTACTTGACACTGGCTAAATTCAAAAACCGTGCGAAGCCATAACTAAAACAATAAAAAACTGGGTATCAGTTTAAGTTAATAACTTCAACGGCATATTAATATTACAAGATGTAGGCAACATAACATTTAATAATAGAATAGATATAGAACCAGCTAAGTTACACGTGTTAATTATTAAATCACCAACTTAATTACAATAATTTATAGGTGTTCGATGAAATAAAACAAGTTAGATAAATAATATTAAAACAATTATTCATCAATTTGATTTAGAAATTCCTATAAGTATACACCAGACAACTGAGTTAGAGCAATGAATATTATGTAAATTTAACACATTGAAGCCCACTTTGCGTTCACTATATCTTGAACTAAATAATTTGTATTGCTATTGAAGCAATTATCTTATTAGTCGAAAGTGCCAGAATAGCTTTACTTTCTATCCGTTGACAGGTAAATACAGCAGCAGATTCTAGTAAAGTGGTAGATTATTGACACCTCGATAAATTGTCGTGAAGCAGATAATTACTTTTGAAGCTGTTAGTAATATAGCTCGAGGCAGTAAAATTACGACTTATAAAACAAACTGGCTTGAAAATATTTAAAAGTAACTATTGGTTTCATAACTCGCTCAATAAAAGACAAAGTTAATTAACGAGAGATTACATTTGCATTGCGTTTACGTTGTAGATTTGTGTTTTACTTTGGACAATTATTTTGAAAAGAAATTAATAAAAGTTTCGATTGAAATATTTATAGTCATTTCATAGTTGAGCAATGAGCAATTCCACAAAAACACAGTAACTAAAAACGATAAGTAATTTCATTCTTATAATATACTCAACTACTCGTATTATTTAGCGCTTCCAAGTCATTGAATCTATACATTAGAGTATTGGCGCTATTACTGTTGGGTGATTGTTCACGCCTCAACTGTGGATAATTAGAATAATCGAATCAATATCTGTGTAATAATTATTATTATGTGTCGGTGGTGTACGCCGTACGGTGTGTCTTAGATGGGGCGTAAATCGTTGTCAGCAAGGATGGGTGTGAGTGGTAGCGAATTTCTAAAGTGTTAGTAGCATTCTTACCACAAATGTTTAGACCAGAATTAAACAGAGGTTTCTTAAATTTCGTTCGTCTAAATCGACGTCTTTCACCCGCGACTTGTTTACTCAATCCTGGCACCTAATTATTTGACTTGCAATTTTGTTATTGAGTTAGAAAAGGCGAGGATTAGACGTCGATTTGTGGAGAAAATATTAAGACTCGCCAGTTCAGCTCTGGTTTAAATATTTTGTGGTAAGACCGTCGATGTTTCCACATCTCTACATTGGCCAATGGGCCATTGTATCATTGGCCCTTCAGCGATCTGACGATCTCTGACACTAAAGCCTGACACTACGTCATTTGACAAACAACAAACAGTGACCTTTTGCAATATTTTGATGCAAGAATCGAGTAAATTGCCTTTTGTAGTCAAAAGTGACTGCCATCAGCTCTATAGCTTGCTGTCATCCTCTAATACTACTCTTAAATGGAGAGTTGGAAATTTGGAACTGAACAAAGGAGTTGATTAAACCGTTTTTTTTGTTGCTACTTTTTTATATGTCGAATTGTCTACTTACGGATACATTTTTTTTACCCTAATTGCGCGGCAATAAATAAAAATGTGTGATAGTCACAAAGTTATCACCACATGTTATTTTAGACCAATTGTTTGCAGTTTTAATTCAATTTGTCAAAGGCAAAGAAAAAACAGCAAAAATGCGAAAGAAAACCTAAAGTTATTGCGAACTATTTCGTAAATCTTAGACAGAATACTAGCCAAGGTACTTTACCAGCAGAAGTGACCCCTGTCAGGTACCTATTGCTATCAGCACTACAATGCTTGGCTTACTAACCTACGGGTCGATCGTTAAAATATGCGCATAGACTAGAGAAGTCCACTGGACGACGCTTAAACTGAGTTTTATTTTTTTACGGATGTCTGGAGTATTGGTGATAATGATTAATAATATTTGAAAGAATTTGCTATTTATTTTACTAACTTTTGTGCATTTTGTAAAAACAATAAAAACATACAATATAAACGCAAAAGATTGTGCGACATACATACTAAAATTTTAATCATCATATTTCCCCTCCAAATTTCTTATTTATTTCAATGAATCCAATTGGGAAAATGTTTAGCAATAACAAATTAAATTGATGGAAATCCAACTGCTTGATTAGGTGTCTAGTATCTAGTTGGTCGATGACTAGTATATGCGTGTTTCCAATACCATTCACACTGACGTGTTACGTCAATATTTACCTTAACTTTTCAATGCACAGAACGAATGAAAGCGAAAAGAATCAACAAATGGTGTTGCCAGAGATATCTTTTTACTCGTACAATTATTCTGAAAGCTCTTGAAAGATCCTTTCAAAATGGTATGCAGGTAAAAATTTGGTTCACAGACTTTTCTGATGTATATTTTGAATAAGGCGTAAAAAAAGATGAAAATAACACTCGAATGAAAGTGATCTATTTTTATTCCATATTTTTTTAGTGTTTAGACTCAATCCTCATCTTCCAAACAAATGCTAATTAAAACAAAAACAAACCCACCTCACTTCAAAGTTTACATCAACATTATGTTTTCCTACTTAAAAATAGCCAATGTTTATAAACATTTTAATCCTGTAATCTGGCAACCATATAAATACCAAACTCACGATAAATATCAAGCCAGTCACTCTCAAACAATAAGGAAAAGATTAAGCTACTACCCACTAAGTTTCACATAATCCTTTGAAAACAAAAACAATACAAAAAGACGACGGCCGCCTCGTTACATCGACTAGAAACTTTTTCAATATCCCAGCCGACAACAATGGGCGCGGTGCTCCTTTTTTTATACGCACAGCGAATTAAATCCCGCATCGAATTTCTCCCAGGATAGCCGTTCCATCTGCCCGCTCAAATTATACAATAGGATAGCCACTCGGAACAAAATGATAACATAATGCACTTTTCGTTCCACTGTACGCAATTACGCATACGCACACTGTTAGCGATAGTACGGAAATACTCCGTAGCGTCCCATATTCGAGCTCATCTTGTCGTTTTTGGGCGAAATGCTGTCGTCGTGCGCTAGGGCGAAAGTCGATATTCGTAGTGTGTGGACGGCTCTTTGGAAGGGCGGCCGTTCGGGTAAGCTACGGCCACGTGCACCTCTACAACTTGCGCTTAGTTCTTCACCAACTGTGTGGGAGGCTAGTCCGCTACATGAGTATAATGCTGCTTCAATGTCATGCGCTAAACGTCCGCGAAAAAGCTGCACGCTCACATCCAGTGGCGTGTGTGTGAGTGAGGTACCACCACGTGATTTTGACAGTACGAAAAGCCGGCTCGTATTTTGCTCGTGTTCTTCACCAACTCGATGTGAGAGTGCTTTTTCTATGAATGAATGTTTTAATGGTGATGTTGTAACTTCAAAGGCGTCAAGGATGACTCGAAAATATAACTTGGCGCAATTCCCGGGGGCGGTGGAGTGTTTTCGGTGAGTAATGAGATTTTTGATTGAGAATTGGAGATCTTTAATTAATTTAATTTCTGTCTTTCGAAGTTGAACGTGTTTGTAAATATTTGTTTCGCTGAACTCGTTAATCAAAGACTTGATCGCGTTGCTCTGTGAGATGTTCAACAATTTATTTGTATTATCGATTTCGATTGCTCGATTATTCAGACCGTTGACTTGTGTTCATCAAATTTAAGTACCTATTTTACTTTGAACCTAATTATTCAAATCACTAAAGTCGAAACTGCTGACACAGCCTAGATCTTTTACAGAAAATGGAGCCTTTGTGTTCACACAAGGGGTTTTTTTTCTTATCCCTTTTTCGCTGAATTTATTGGCTAGTCCTGTAGTCCTTTTTATTTTGCTTCGCTCCTTTATATTTAAATAAGGCTCCGGACGGTCTAGAGACATTTATTACCTAAACTCATTGTTTATGTATGGCAAGGTTTCTCTGCGCATGTCCGTTGCCATGACAACGAACTTTGTAGATATAGGAGCTTGTATATATGTGACGTTTAAGTAAATATGTGTGGGTGTTTACTGTTGTGTGGGTAATGTAGAATGTGAATTTTAATGGCTGTGAAGAACAGAGCCAAGAATAATAGTTCAATGAAACTATAAAATGGGAAACGAGTTATATAGAAGTGATTAATACAATAGTTAATATTAGAAAATCGAGCAGTTTTATTGAAATTACGGGCGATTATTTTTATTTTTGGTTAACTGCCTACCTAACGACTGTTTCCGGCTACGTTTAATCAGTTACTATAAAACTATGACTACTGAATCTTGAAAATATTGATAAAAATATCCAATTGATAAAGAAACATTATAACTCGACTCGACACAATTACCTTCTTAGATGCTGAGGATATTCTGTCTTCATTTCTGTTTCATTTTCTAAATCCTAAATATTATGTACTAAACTTGACGGTTTTTAATCTGATCTTGCATATAGCAAGTAAATAGTATGATTAACACAAAATATTTAATCAATTATGATCTCTTCAACAACGCTCTGGCGGTATTCTGAATAGCTACATAGGTAATATTAAAATATTAATTTATGCATAATCAATATTTAAACTTAATTATAACGAAACTTGTTAATAGAAATCAATAAACATCTTCGAATGTTTACATTTTATACATGACATATTATCGGACGTTTAATTAAAAATCTTGCGTTAGTAACATTGCTGCAGGTACTCTAAACTTTTAACACTTTTTTTTACTTTGTCGGTTTGGGAATTTTATATGGTTATAGCTGAAGTAAGCTACAATATTATTTAATAGTGCTGTATCTTACATTTTTGTCAAAATTGTAATTAGGTTACAACACAATGCGTAAACTGACAAATTAGTACAATTTTGCTTCAATCATCCATTTCGCAGTATCAAACAAAGGCACATAAAAAATAATAACTGTTTTTTTTTATTTGTCTATTTAATAATAATAAGTATGAGTCTAATAAGTGTACTATTAGACTTGTCAGTGATTAGTTAACGTGCTCATAGGTATACTTAACTGCAGTTCAAAGTTTCGTTTAGGACTGCAATTCTTAGGGCGCCTAGGCGTGGCGCTAACCAATATTATAGTGAGATCCCTTCTCTGAGTGTTTCCCGGTAGTTATATAGCCTAGGAGTCTTCAAGTTGCAATACATAGGTTACTTACGTAAACATGCACTATCCTAGACTGCACCAACCCCTAACATCAGGGAACATAACGTTCAAACGCGAACCTCCTAAACAATAATTTTAAAAAATCATCTCGTCTTTTGTAAACAAATAAAAAATAACAAATCGCTGGCAGCTCTGAGCATTCATGGTTCGTGGCTGCTAAATGAGTTTGGGAGTCATTATTAGCGGTCCACCTGTTAGTTCCCACGTACGCTATTTGTTTCCTAGTCATTAGTCATTACACAAGGTAGCTGCAAAAATAATGAAGCGCTATATTTACCTTTTGTGTTGTTTTAAAGCGCTTTTTTGTGTTAGGTGTTAGCATGACATTAATAGATGTAGATACTGTTAGCGCTTTTGTTTGGCTAACTTTAGTCGAGTGAGCTTTTGGAAGGCAGTTACTGAATTGGTTGCGTATTATGTTGGAGGCGTGTATTGAATACATTTGAATGCTCCTACACTAAGCTCTTGTAGGTGTGGCATTCTGGAGAGTGTTGCAGCAGCCGTTTTCGTGCTGCACAAAGCTCCTCCGTTATAACCTTGACAGCATAGTCGCATAGTGTGTAGAACAAAAACCGATACATTTATACTCGATTTCTGAACTCTTTTATTTCTTCCTCACCGCTAAGGAAATTCGCTACAACCAGCGCTAATTAACCAAAACAATTGAATAATTATCAGCTATTTCACAGGCGATAATGAACCTTGACACGTTGCACTCAAAATCGGAATTGGAACACGTGCTTGCCACAGCACGGAACATTATTAAACGTTGCATCACTGCCCTAGGAAGCGAGACACACATTTCATGCTGCTATTTATTAATGAAGCAGAGACTCAGGTTCATACGAATTTACTATCATCTTAGGATAATTAAGGGTGGGGAGTTTGGCTAGACGGGGAACAGCAGGGGGACTAAAGCAGTGACGGAACGGTGACCAAAGGCTAAGAAGCAGACAAGCTGCCTAATGGTGAGACGACGTCCTCATAGTCGTGGGAGGCAGTGGATTCGCTTGGCACAGGACCCGATAGAGTGGCGGGAACATGAGAAAGCCTATACCTAGCAGTATTATTATCGTCAGAAAATGGTATAGTTTAGAACTCAATATTTCGGCACCATTCGGGCGCCATTCCCCATGAACAAACACGAACAATCTGATTCTTGCAGACCACGTCATCCCAGAATCACATTTCCAATATTAAAATTAGTGACCAGCCAGTTAAGTAATTTACAATCTAACATCTAGAACCGACTGCGTCATGTTCAGAACTCAGATAGTTTAAAGAAAGGATTCTTCCCCTGTAGCTATCTTTAAAAGCAGGCAAGCTTCACAACTGTCTACGCATAGGAAGCTTAGCACACATTTCACGGGATAACGCGACCGATTAGACGCGGCAGTAGATTTAATAACCGAGGTATTGGTGTCCCGCAGCGTGTAAGTCGGAGTATGTGCCGTAAAATGGGCTGTGAATTTCCTCAAAATAAGATGTTGACCTATTACATCATGATCGGCAAACGTGGACGCCTTCTGACCAGGTGGAGTGAAGATATACGCAAGGTAGCTGGTGACATCTGGAATGGAAGAGTCGAATACTGCTTTGAGTGGTTTGCTTTAGGAGAGGCTTATGTCCAACAGTTGGCTTACAAGCTGGTCATGATAATGATGATGATGATTGCACTTTAAGGATTTGTGTATTGTCTTATAAAGCACAGCTTGATTATCAGAAGTTCAACTACTATCACCGCTTAAATGTTAACTATTTACCAGCTGACCTCAAAACGATATCAGGTATTACCGTGAATATACGTTCATTTAGCTTCATTAAATTGACATGAAACTGAATGAAAACTTCAATGATATTGCACTTCTTTCTGGTTTACAGTCAAACGTAATTGAACTTAACCTTTAAACGAAGCGTGATTCGATGGAAGATATACGTTTTGAACTCTGCATGTCATCACTTCATTAAGATTGACGTGATATTGATATGGCTTATGTCATGTTGTTAGAATGTAGTAATGAAACTCAACTGTGTACTTGAAATTCTTGAAATCAAACTCAATTGAACTTCTCATTGGCAAGTCAATCTAAGTTATGCTGTATGTGTAGTATCTGCGTGCGTAATTTAATGTCGACTTAGAAAATGTCCGATAAACGTTAGTAAGTACGAAAGAATGCCTATCAGATGAACCTTAATAGAAACTGTTCAGTTTATTCTGAACTAGCTGATGCATATATTATTCATCTTTCAATTCGTGATCATGAGTTATACTACTTTAAAGTACATACAAAATACCAAAAAATAATAATGTACATTTTTTCCTGTTACCCCGCCCTACTTGAGTGATGTCCTATCCAATGAAAAGCATATTTTTTAATATAATTTCGATCTATCTAAGTAAACTTTTTACTATAACGTCTAAAATAGATAAGTTGCGTGTTCTACATATACAATCAAATAACACAACCAATGATACCAACGATCAATGTGTCATTCTAAGTAACGCCCCCAAAAACACCAGCGAATTATTGCAAGACTCGACAAAACCACCGCAAAATTACAAGGGAAAGCCCTTTTCGCCTAATTTGGCGCACGGCTCGTATCAATCCCAGCTCGACTAATGAACCCCTTTCCCATCGTCCGTTTGTTTAGGATCATCTGTAATGTCACATCTAAGTCACTGTACCGTGACACAGTGGAAAGTCTTACACGACCCCAATGTGACATACACGCGCGCGCTTCTAAGATTCCAGAAACAGGATCTCAGCTAACTAATCTAACTATGGCACTTTTCGTGTCAAACATTTAATGCCGGCCAAGTGCGTGTCGGACTCGCTCACGAAGGGTTCCATATCATTATCTATAAAAGCGGCAAAAACACGTTTGTTGTATGGAAGCCCCCTTAAATATTTAATATTTTTTTATGCTTTTTAGTATTTGTTGTTCTAGCGGCTACTGGAATACATCATATTATGGGGAAATTTCAACTGTCTATCACGATTCATGAGATACAACCTGGTGATAGACGGACAGACAGACATACAGACGGACGGACGGACAGCGAAGTCTTAATAATAGGGTCCCGTTTGACCCATTGCGTACGGAACCCTAAAAAAGCCTATTAAATAGCCCTATTAATCGAGATTTTTTACGCTGCATTTTCGGTTATCACTGCTATTACACTTGATAGGCTCATAATATTATCGTTCGATAAGATAACAATGATTATGCAAGTAGATAAAATATCCCAAAAGTGACATTCATTATCACTTAATGACTTCCCGAATATAATTTTATGGCTAAAACCTCCAGATCAGATCATTAGAAATCATTAAATTTAACATTACTTATACAAATATCTTCCATGAGATAATAAACGAATTAATCTTATCAAAACGAGCACAACACGGTCTCTTGAGGAGGACCTACCTGCCATTTCCATCATCAGCATAACTTGCTGACGCTGTGTCTTTCGTCCACTTCGAGGTATTTTTTTTGATACTAAAGATAGCAGTATGTCCGTCTCATATAAGTCCAAACTATCTCTATACCACATTTCAATTGGCATTGATACTTGACATGCATACAATTATATATAACTCAATAATAAAACCAGTAGTGACTAAATTGACCCTCAAGATTAGACTACGAGCAAATAAACACAGCAAAGTAAAAAAAAAACTTGTAAATAGGTCGTTAGTTGCGAATAGAAGCTAATATTCTGCATTTCATATGCAAAAGATTTTCACGCACCAACTAACACAAGCTAATGGCGCATACACAATAAGCGACAACGGCACCATGTGAGCAGAACGGGATTAGAACTGGTCTAATTAAAAATTAAATGCGGCTAACACACTTTTGATGACATCTATAAATGGAAAATGAATTTAATCGGGTCACAACTGACAAATCTTTGAATTGAACAAAGGAAGAAGATGAAAATATGAGAAATGTAATTCTGAAGTTTTGCAACATCTATGATTTACGAGTAATAACCATAGTAACTATAAAGGTATGACAGACATGATAGGGAGACGAACAGATGGACATAACAAAACGATTATATATATTGGTGATAATTCAACTACGGACGGAACCCTAAAAGATATTAAAAGATTATTGACTACAGCTTCGCCGCACATTTCTTTTTGTAAAACTATTATTAAATTATTCTGTGAATTTGCTATTTATTACCCTATATAGGAATAAAAGAATTAATGAAAATTATTACATTCAATGTAAGCAAATCAAATTGATATCTTAAACAAAACATTCCATGAGTAGATTTAGCGATAAAGTTAGACTTATCATAAATGATTTGATTGTCTATTCTATATTAAACGGATTCTAATTAAGCGTTAATTTATAGGATAGATAGTCCACTTTTACATGACATCAACATGCATGAAACACAGAAAACAAACTTGATAAGAGGTACAATAAGTGGCGTCTACTAGACAACCAAAGACAACTTGGGTGGACAAGATAGACAGCATAATATTAATTATCAACTGGTAGAATAGACTTTTCATCGCACATGATAATTACTCTCGCTGAATATCAATTAGAGTGTTGTCATGATCTGCATTCATTAACACTTCATGTGGCCATGCGTTATATCGTGCAACTATTTTTAATGCAATTTGTCATAATCAATTGTTGTCTAGTCTTTCATAGCTTCATATCTCAGTCCTATCATAATCAGCCGTTATCCGTCTACTGTTAGTTATGGACCTCTCCCAAATCCATCTAAGCTTATTTTTCAGCTGTTTTTATCTTGCTTTTGCCGCTCACCTTAGGTGTAGGTCTCCTGCCACCTTAGCCGCTTCCAGCGTTTTGCTAGTAAGTATGGTAAGCATTGTAGCGTGGCTTACGGCGTGGCGCTTTAAGCGGCCGATGGTGTTTATAGTCATCAGCCTTACATAGCAGTATTTATCATGTCGTCGCAAAACTCCCTAACGTTCCTGCGTCATACATAATAATATAAGTCCGTCCCAAGGATTCAGTTGTTCGGTCTCTGCCACTTCATATTGATCATCTCAAGGTATAATTATATTGAAGATAGTTTTCGTTCTCTATTGAATCACCTTGTTTTCTAATCGATCTCTTTATAAAATATTGAGCATATAATTTTTTGTAGCTGCTGTTAGGTTTTCATGCATAAATTACATTAATTATTTGATGTTACTATTTATTTTCATTCTTTGCGTGGTCTTTGCATTTATGTAGACAAAGGCATCTTAATTAAATTGTGATCAATCACATCAGTGCACTTGACCATAAAAGTATTTAACATAAATAACTATGGCATAGTCATGCCGCATAATGAAACAAACAAAATGGTTTTGTACGATGTTGCATTCAAAAGCAATATGGAAAATCTTATAATCAATCAAAATCTTGCATCCGGTGTTTCTTAGGTGTATGCTTTATATTTGACCTCAACTATTCCTCGACGTAATTTTTCGTAATAATAGTTAATCCATACTAATCCATACTAATATTATAAATCTGAAAGTAACTCTGTTTATCTGTTTATCTGTTTATCTGTTTATCTGTATATCTGTTTGTCTGTTTGTTTGTTACCTTTTCACGGCTAAACGGCTGAACCGATTTCGATGAAATTTGGTATAGGGGTAGATTGGACCTATGAGACGGACATAGGCTATCTTTTGTCTCAAAAAATAATCTCGAAGGGGATGAAATAGGGGTTGAAAGTTTGTATGGGGGATCCATAATTCCTCAAGTTAGGGATCTGAAAATTCTTATTTAGGCTTTTGGTAAGAAATAAATAAATACGGGTTTCAGCTTTTTTGCAAAATCATCCCTAAAGGGGGAAAAGCAAGGGGGTTGAAATTATGAGGTATTATTTAGATGCACCCCCTACGGACCACAGTAAACGGCTAAACGGATCGTAATTTAAATTGGAAAGTAATTAAGGGGGGAGAGTGCGATGGGAGGAGGGGGAGAAAGGGGGAAAGTGGGGGAAAGGGGAGAGTGGGGGGAAAGGGGGAGTAGATGGTAGAGTGAGGGGAGAAGAGGGTAGAGTGGGTAGAAAGAGAGGGGAGAGCGGGAAGAAAGAGGGGAGAGTGGGGGGAGAAAGCGGACAGAGTGGGGGGAAAAGAGGGGAGAGTGGGGGGAGAAAGAGGGGAAAGTGGGGTGAGAAAAAGGTTAGAGTGGGGGGAGAAAGAGGGGAGAGTGGGGGGAGAAAGCGGACAGAGTGAGGGGAAAAGAGGGGGGAGTGGGGGGAGAAAGAGGGGAGAGTGGGGTGTGAAAAAGGTTAGAGGGGGGGGGAGAAAGAGGGGAGAGTGGGGTGAGAAAGAGAGGAGAGTGGGGTGAGAAAGAGAGTAGAGTGGGGAGAAAGAGAGGGGAGAGTGGGAGGATAAAGAGGGGTGAGTGGGGGGAGAAAGAGGGGAGAGTGGGGTGAGAAAGAGGGGAGAGTGGGGGAGAAAGCGGGGAGAGTGGGGTGAGAAAAAGGGTAGAGTGGGGAGGTAGAGAGGGGAGAGTGGGGTATGAGGGTAGAGGGGAGAATGAGGATAGAGTGGGGGAGAAAGAGGGGAGAGTGGGGTGAGGAAAAGGGTAGAGTGGGGAGATAGAGAGTATAGTGGGGGGATAAAGAGGGAAGAGTGGGGGGAAGAGGGGAGAGTGGGGGGAGAAAGAGGGGAGAGTGGGTTGAGAAAGAGGGGAGTGGGGTGAGAAAGAGAGTAGAGTGGGGAGAAAGAGAGGGGAGAGTGGGTGAGAAAGAGGGGAGAGTGGGGTGAGAAAGAGAAAGAGTGTAGAGTGAATAGAAAGAGATGAGACAGTGGGGGGAGAAAGAGAGGAGAGTGGGGGGGAGAAAAGAGGAGAGTGAGGGAGAAAGAGGGTAGAGTGGGGGGAGAACGAGGGGAGAGTGGGGTGAGAAAGAGTGTAAAGTGAATAGAAAGAGATGAGACAGTGGGGGGGAATAACAGAGGAGAGTGGGGGGGGGAGAAAAGAGGAGAGTGGGGGGAGAAAGAGGGAAGAGTGGGGGAGAAAGAGGGTAGAGTGGGGGGAGAATGAGTGGAGAGTGGGAGTGAAAGAGGGGAGAGTGGGGCTAGAAGGAGGGGAGAGTGGGGGGAAATAGGTGAGAGAGATTGAGTGCGAAATATATAGAAATAGAGGGAGAGGGAGTGAGCGAAGGAGGGAAAGGAAGAGATATAGACGGAGAGGGTGAGGGAAACAAAAATAATGGATGAGATGGACAGGGAGAGGGAACGCAAGAGATTGAGAGTGAAGAGGGATATTAATGATAGAAAGATAGGGAAAGATATAGAGATATAGGGAGAGGGAAAGAGATGGAGGTTGAGGAAGAGAGATAGAAAGAGCGAAAGAGGGAGAAAGATAGAAAAAGAGCTAGAGAGGGAGAAAGATAAAGGAAAAGGGAGAGAGAAAGAGACAGATATATTTTTACCTATAACTGTTCCCCGCGACATCAATTGATATTCTAAACAGTTTACATTTTATATAAAAATGCAAACGAAGTTGCGGGTATCAGCTAGTCTCTTAATAAAGTCGTTGCTACAAAATGCACCAGATTTTCAGTTAACAAAAAAAATCTAATTTTCTGAGAGCATCATACTTTGTTTCACACAAAGCCCGCTGAAACAGTGAATATTTTCATCAGCAACTAACTTCATCCTACTACTGTCTACGTCATAAACCCTGTCATGCAATGTGACAGAGACATTCCTTTATAAGCCAGCGACTACGTTATCTTGGGAAAATACTATTTTATCTCGAACTGGGTCGCGTCTTATGGTAGATACCAGACTTAACTTTTCTCTTGTAACAAAACAACGAGCGAAACGGGTTCTAAGGTTTTAATTTGTCAAACTGAGCAACGACCACTATACGAGTATAATATAATAATAATTCAGCCTGTAACTGTCCCACTGCTGGACAAAGCCCTCCCGCTACTTTCGTGAGGAGGATTAGGCCATATAAGTCCAGGTTGGTGGATAACATGCCTGCCTACATCGAGCCCTAATGCTAGACAATTTGCAACCACGTTAAAACTAAACGTGGTATGCTAGCTCTGCATTTGCGCTTCATAGACTTCTTACGGATAAAATATAACGAGATCCCAAGATAAAGAATACCGAGTATTATGTATAATAAATATTTACTCAAACACGACCGAACATAATTGTTTGACAAAATGCACATGTTCTCTTGTAACATTCGCGAGAACGCTACGCGACACCAAACTGATTTGTACGCAGCATTTAAAGTAAATCCATGTTCCACATTTTTATTTAGCCATGATTGGGCCGACGCCTGGCAAATAGTAATGAAGCCAGTGCGTATACTACTTCATTTTGGAGAAAATGTCGTCGTAAGAATTCAAATTTATCGTACGTTGGGACCCGGATGAGTCAGACGGTTTGCTTAGAACGTGAGAGGAATGTCTGGGGTTTCTTCTAGTTGTATGACACGGCGTAATGTTTCGTACTTAGTTCATGATTTGACACCCCTGAAAGGCATTCTTTTATAAAGAAATTTTTTAAACGTATTTTAATTAATCTAAGCGCCTCATGACCGAGCTGTTCGACCAAAATAAAGACACATTAACAAAAAAAAATACCATTCAACAAGGTGGTGCTGCCAGCATTACACTGCCAACAGCTGGTAGTGGACTAGAATAATTAGCTTGAGTTAGCTCTCTCCCTCCCTCTCTCTCTCTCTGTCTCTCTCTGTGGTTGTAGGAGATAATAATTGCAAGCACTCTTATAAATGAACTAAAGAAAAGTTAAAGATTTTTGTAAAGTTAAGGTATAAACGAAATAGCTGTAGTATTAATAATTCCTCAAGTCGTATAGTACGCGGAAGGTATTTTTTAATATGAAAGGACTAAGTTATGTGCCCTTTATCGGTTTGGTCAAAGAATGCGTAATAATTTCTTTATGTCAATTCAAAAGTAATTTTACTGTATTTAAGCAAAAACCTTAAAAGAAAATCTTTTTAATAGTAAAATAGGTACATAGGTGCCGAATCATAAAATAAATGAATAATCATTTTACTGTGCTATGTTAACTTAATATTGTTGCGAGTAAAATGAGGATCATTATTATACCTAATGCAACAATAATTCAGTATTGTGTTACAATAATTATGGGCCACAATTTTATTTTACTTACTTAGGTACTAACTTACAATGTTCCTATAATTGAACGAAATATTTGTTTTTTATAAAAGGTAGATTTTTACATTTTTACCGTAGCTTACCATGGGTGTATATTATTCATATTATACAAAAACTGGCTAGATAGGTATGTACTATTTTACGTATAGGTATTATTAAGTAGAGCAACCAGATTTCCTATCAACTAAATAATATTAACTGAACTAAAAAACAGAATTTTAATGGCGTTTCAAATCACAATGCGAAATGAGCTAGACGGGGAGACAAATTCTTTGAATTCACAATAATGCTCCGCTCGCTCAGACGACATCAAGCGTACCTCATGCTTGATTACACGCAATCTTCTCGATAATAACTCACTCAGATATTCATATCAAGTAATCTTCATCCCTTATAGACTGAGAGCTAGCATTGTTTGAAGTAGCGTCGTTTGATTGAGTCAGCCTTTGAATGGCTTCCCGCGTCTTTAATTTTTTTTTCATGGCTGCCAGTGACTTGCACGAGATGTTCGATTATTGAAGATTCTGCATATTTAGTTTTTTTTTAATGAATAGGTATAAAAAATGTATACTAATAATGAGATGAAAAAATAGCTTAATTATTTTGAAGTCCACAAATCAACCCTAACCATTTTGATTCATAAAACAGTGGTACAATTATTAAGCAGTGCAATTTTCAAACTGGCAGTTGAAAAGTTGGAAACACGTATAAATGGTCCATTACTTAACATAGCAAAATGGTATGCTAATGCCTATAAAAAAAGGAATTCAAACTCATAGCTGTGATATTCTGAAAACTAGGAACAATCACTCAATAAATACATAATAATATATCACATTTACAACATAACCATCGCTCATACTTCATTCGGTTTCTGGAACGTTAGTTATCTTTGGACGACATATTAAGTCTATGTCTATCCCTGTCATTTGTACAATGCTAGATAGAGACAACGATAGAATGAAATGCACGTTCCAATAACCAGACTATGAAACTAGCATGACACGGACACTGGCTAAATTGTTACAACCAGCACAATAGCCATAATCAAGAAGCCAGCCGTAACACTAAAATGTAGTCACTTGTCTTATTATCAGGTTAAACTCAGCGTACCCAGCTCTTAGTGTATTAGTAATTCTATTTCAGTTGAGTAATTTAAATTCTGTGCACCCCTGAGACGCATCAAGTTATAACAAGCAAAGTTAACAAGGTATAGCGACTTGTCAACGTGTGCTTGGATGGGGCAGCCCTAGATAGGAAGTTATGAGAATACTAGGGACATTTAAATGGCGTCAGTGAGTTGAAGCCAACTAGATAGGCGCCACGGCTGGCTGAGATTTTAACCCTGTTTGTGGTTTGTTTTTTTGCGCGTGTTTGTATAAAGAAGAGAAATTCTGACTAATGGTTTTTATGATCTTTGTCGTCTTTTGGTTTTTTATGCACTGCCGAGCCTGAGCATAGACTTCTTGTGTCAAGATAAAAAATCCTACGGATATTAGAATAGAATATTGACTATTGACTCTTTGGACCCTTTTCCGAAGGCTGAGCGGGTTTTGATAAAATTTTGTTTGGTGATAGTTTGCATACTGGCAAGGCCGTTATTTGTTTATCGCAAGATATTGTAATTTTTTCGTGGAGACGAAAAATAATATTGTTAAAATATCATGATTTTCTAAGCCCTATTGTGTCGTCTTTATGATGCTCTAGTGCTCAGGATAGAAACGCACTAGTGCCGCGCCGCTGCAAGTGCGGTACTCTTAGCACTTTTACCGGATGTTGTCGTGCCACTCGTGCTGTTCCGCTGAAGTGCAGTTTAACCTAATTACCACAGTGAACGGTTAATATGGTAATTAGTGTGACGTCGCTTCTGAACATGCAGAATATTTTGCTTTGAAGAAAATATTCGCTACTTGAAAAGTGCCGCGTAAAAGTCTTGAAAGTAAGGTAAGAGTACCTACAGTAAATTTTTTATACTTAGTATAATAATATATTATTTTCTTATATGTGTTCACACTCATTTTATTTGTTTTGATTAATTTGGTTAGGTGCTTATAAAAACACACGTTACTAAAAAGTTTTACACACTACGTATACCTACCTACTTAGATTTCGAAAAAAAAAACACGAATCTCCACTTTCCTTTATAATAATAAAGTTTCATAGTGTTTGGGAAACAAATTGCAGTAAGAAAATAAAACTAAGCCACGATAAGGGTTCACATGCAAAAGCTGTTAACGACGGTAACTATTAAATCTTACAAGGTGTTAAACGAGCTATTTTCCATGCCGATAATGGTTATTGCTATTATGGATTTTATGGGGAAAGATAGCCATTAAATATCTAACGTGAATAAATTCTACAAATTATTCAAATAGACGCCTGGAATATATTTTATGTTTATATCAAAAGATTTTATCAAAATTACTTTATCCACTACTAAATAAGACGTTTGAATAAGTATTGCATCTTAATAACCAGTTTTTAGCACATCTGTTTAAGTATTTTTTTTATTTGTGTTACTTTTGTTTTCATGTCTGTTTTCTCAATAATTGTAGGTACAGTTTGCGAAAATATCATTTTGATTTGCACAAGATTCATGCATGAGTAAATAATATTTTCGTATATAGTATATTATATTCTCATAATGTAATAGTGTATTTTTATAAATAGGTTTCGAAACTGTAATCAGAAGAAAATAGAAAAACACGGAACAAGAAGCCGTCTCATTAATCTTTATCTGTATTTTGGGTTGAGTTTTATTAGTCGCGACTTTAACTAAGGTCATGTTTCAAATGCAATAAGAAAGGGACATCAAAGTTGAATCAGATTGAGTTAAAACAGAATGGTTAAAGATGAAGGCGAAAAGGAAATAGTCACATATCTGTTTCTGATATTAAAGAGACTGTGTAGTCATAACTGTTGCGGCTAGAGTTAAAAGAGCAAAATTAACAATTCTGAGAACCAGCTGAGATTATTTCGAAATCTAGTTTCATTGAGGTTACAATATTATAGACTACAATATGTATTGGTCATAACATATTTTCGTCTTTAAGATCTCAAGTCAGCTGCGGTCCGCGCCATACTTGTGTTGTTATATACCCGACAGGGTCGTATGTTTACTGATATTATACATAATGTAAGATTTACATGCAAATGTACAAGAATATGAATGCAATAAGCAATTTAGTATTGAGTATACAAATAATTTAGAATAAAAGCTGTTTGCTGTCAGTCTGACTGACACTAGATGGCGCTGCTCTTATTCCATACAATTTCAAGTTTACGCTAACCGGACCGAGCATGTAAAGAAATTGGCAAAACTCACACTAGGCACACTGTTCGATTGTATATAATATGTCACAGTATGCCAGAAGTTCAACGGTATAAACTAGAGGGTAGAAATTAAGCATGGTTAAAGTTTGACATGGCGCAGTGCGGAGTTTTCAATATGAGTGAAAATAGTTTAGATATTTGGGGTAAGTTTAGGGATAATGATATTGTTTTGCACCTCCTCATGTGAGGTGTCAAATTGAAGCTAATGAATTAATTACTCAAAGAATTATTTCTTATAATGATGTAATAGACAAAGCGAGGTACCTTCTCAATTGTAATAATTATGTGAAAATATTAGAGTTTACGTAGACTCCGTATGTAATATCATATGCCAGTGACATCAATATACAGTTTAGGATTTCATACGAATCAAGAGTCCAGACCCACATAAATTGATCCGCAGTGACGTATAAAATTCCAGGACAGGGAATATCATGTTATATCAGTTTTTTATAGGTGAATCACCTGGTTTTCACGGTTCTCTTAATGTTTTTGCTACTTCGCTAGCATACGCCTGCCACTGAAGTGATCCGTGGATAACCGTGGAAACGAATCCAATGCAGTAAAGCTTTAATATTCAACGGTACCACTTAGCCTACTTGCCATGAATATTGCCGTGGTAATGGACGTAAACTGCATTTCATGGAAGCTTCCTGTTGCTTGATTATTATTTATTCCGAAACTGTTTACGATATCGATTTAAACGACAAAGGCGTTCCAAACTGCCGTGTTTAAATCGTAGATCGTTATGTTTCTATATATCATCAGAAGTGGGATACCTGTTTTTTTATAGTTGGAATTCCAAACGAGACATAAACTTTATGACAACATCACAGCCGATAGTTCCATCTGAAATATCAGTGTTTTTGTTGAAAACAAATCTGAAACGACCACCCGTTCGTTTTTCCAGCGATTTCGGTATGAGCAATCTGTGCGAATAGTTTTATAGCGATCAAAATAACGGCTGTGTACCTGACACATAGTTCGATGGCTTATTAATTACTGGATACGAGTTGGTGGCCTGGAGTTAGATCTGTTTGGAAATATTGACTCATTGCTTTTAGATATTATGTGTAGGACTCATTTTGGGTGTTGTTCGGATGAGTGTATGAGTAAGGTTAGTATTTTCGTTTTGGTGTCTGTAAGGTTCATTTCTACTTCAGCGTCGTGGTAGATTCAAGTGATGCGTAATGTGATATTAGGTGTAGGGAGGTATTTCTTTCACAGCAATTAATAATTATTATGATAAAACTTTACTATAGGTAAATAATGACAATGATTCGTGATCATTGGTTTTGAACATGGTGTCTATAATAATAGGTAAGTGTAAAACGTTGTGGACTTAAAACAAGTTTTGGTCTATAGAGGTATATTTTATATGCTTGCGTTTAATTTGACCAATACATTACCTATTAACAATTTTCCAATTTTAAAAAAACAATTATGTTGTTCTGTAATATAATTAACATTTTACCCTGACATTGAGAATGCATTTCCATATTTCTCATCTCTCAGTCTTGATATTTGTCTTAGGAAAGGTATGTACATCAAAACTCGATATCAAGCTTTACGCAAACCATTTGGAAATAATACATTATTAGTCCCACGCCTCTTATCGTTTCATGTCAAATATGATTGCGAAAATTAATGAATACTTCCAAGCTTTCTGACCGCTTGATTTTTTTTGTGTGGGTGATGGCACAAGGCGGATTTCTTTGTTAAGGCATTTAATGAGTACCTACGTATTCGTAAAAGGTATAAAAGACAGCAATAAGTATATTAAACATTAATAAGAAAATCTAATTATGCTTTTGATGTTTAATACATTATAAAACTTCTAGGAACTTATTTATCCTTATTGGTTAATGTAATATCAAGTACCTACCTGTTTACGAATGAATATTGAGTTCAAAGCTCATTATCTCGTTTAATCTGTGATGACCATTATTACGTGTTCTGTAAATGTAGCGCACTGTTCTCTGTAAATATTATATCGGAGGCACAAAACAGCGTATTGTATAGTCGATTAAGTAAAATTACAACCCCTAAAGCGGGGAAGCATAGCTCGACCAATACCCGTAGATAACATTAATAACAATCTCAAATTACAAGATAACAGATTCGAACTCCTGCAGGATTTGCCTTGCTCTCAAACAATACCATTGTATAAATTGCACTTTAAATATGTAATAGCCCCATTGTAGGGCCAACTAGATTCCCATCGCTTACTTGCTATCTTAATTAGCGTGTGTCAGTGAAAGTGGTGGAGCTATAGGGAATTTATGGCTACTGCAGGTGACACAGTATCTGTAACTTTAGTGGTAGGCCTCATTAGACGGTGCATGTTAAAAAGCGAGCTTTTAAAGCGATGTTGATGAGGTTGAGAACGTTTTCGCTTTCGCTAAGTAATTTGTCTTCGTCAGGTATTCGTCAATCAGAGGCTATAGGATGGTGTGAAAGTATATTTATATCTGTCGGCGCTGTGTTTAGCTATTTAAAATGGGTAGTTTTAATTTCATAATCTTTATGTCGGGAATTTTGTAAAGTTTTTGTACTTAATCTGTATCGAGTTAGAAAGTTAAGATGAAAATTATTTTTTAGAAACGAACCAAAATTTTACTCGATTTCTATTCTAATACATTGCCAGTAAAATTGTAATACAGGCACGTATTATTAATTTGCATTGCCGATATTCGCGGAGTCATAATAATATTTAGCGAAGTTATACATAAAATATTTAAATAAACTAATTACATACAAGCTGGTTTCTGTCAAAACAACTGTGCAAATTAAAATCACGTCATAGCATAACTTAAAACAATAGTAACGAAACATTATGCTAATCGTCGTTAAAACTTGCAAATTGTTCAGCAAACCGAACTCAAAAACCGCATAACGAGCGTAACGAGTGAAACTAAATTAAATTTACGTAGGTACTAAACCAAACTAGGTACTAATCTTTATTTGCTTAGTAGTACTAGTAATTAAATATATCTGTCGTAACACTATGTACATATTAGGGAAGAGTAAGAATAACATTTTAGCATTTAAAACAATGCCATAGGGTTTACATTAACCCTTTTTTTACAATAATGTTTTTTTAACTCCAATTCGGTCGAATACTGTTTACCATCTTCGACCAATCGTCACGCTAGAACAATGCTGTCAAAATGTCATAACATAATAGTACCCAGTATCATAACTCAAACGGTGCCGCAAGAAATAAAAATGTGGAGAAGTGCGGTAAGACTCAATTCATAGGAACTTGGATCAGCAACAACATAGTTACCACAATTTCCAATATCACGAAAACGAACTTGAGAACGGTCAGCAAAAAAACTGTAGAGTAACCGCCTGGATAGTCTATAGTTTTTCGCTGACCTAGAGGTACCGATCGATCTTCGTGTGAGTTCTCAATTCGCATGTAAATAGATGCGCTACTGGTATATATGATATGTATGACTAAACCTAGCGTCATCATGCAACGCGTCTCTGTCAGCGCGCCAAACGGTCTTTTGTTTGATTTAATACCACACTATTTTTAGGACAAGAAAGTTTAACGCCTCCAGATTTGTGCTCATAATTATCCAAGTAGTTAGGTGGTTTATTGAACCATGGTTTTTGGTAAGAAATTACTAAGAGATTTTAGTGATTTGTCGCAGTAAAGTGTCGTTACAAAATATAGCCTCTACTTGACTAGTAAACTGTTCTATATACTTAATGAAATAAATGTTAAGGTGTTTGATTTCTTAAAAATGTTTAGCAAGCTTCCCTGATTTCGACGTTACTCCAGTTGTTAATGATTGGAAGGAGTAACACCTCAAAACCATTATGCTTTATAGTTTCCCTTCATTCTCAGCAAACAGTGGTATAATTACAAATTCAAATTAGTTCCCAAGCGATGACTCGGATGACAAGACAAATCGTCTGCCTCGTTGAGTGATGCTGAAATGAAATTTCGCGACCGTTCCTATTCTGGCCACGTATTGTATTGCTGAATTGCTAATATTACTGGGGACGTTCTCTGTGCAGGTACTGGATCGCTTTATGGAATCACTGGCTAGGTTTAGAATGTTGAATCTTTGTCTGAATCTCTATTGTGGTCGAAAAAGTCACTGTTCAGAATTACGATCGGTTTTTGTATAATATTTAGTTTTTATTCGAAAAGAGATGGAACTTATAATGATTATGAAATAGATCATGAATTATGGAAATTTATATTAAAATTTATATAAACAGTTTATAAATACGTATGCTTTTCTATGTTCTATAGCATTGAAAATTACCCAGTTAAATCTCACGATTGTTTCAGATTTTCAGTATAGTTTCAGGTGAATGCTGACTCCACAAAGCTAGAGTTTAATATAGCACGCAAACCATAGCAGGGGATGCCAGCCGCATGCATAAACAATTGCACCGTCTAAGCCGTTTCAGAAAATGACAATCTCTATCCAAGCTCTTATTTACATGAATAGTGGTCTACTCTTTGTCTTTAGAGTTAATATTAATTATTCCAGTTTATGCAAATGAGGCCGCGGGCGCGTCAGACTCGGACCTCTTTCGCCTTTTTGCGGAAAACGTGTGCGGATAAAACTTAATATTTTATGCTAAGTGTTTGTAAATAAAACATGGGGTCACCGCGTTACGTGGGACTCGCGGTTTGTTTTCTCAAAGTCAGCTCGCATTTGTTTATATTTTTCTTATTTTTATGTTCACTTGATTGACTTTCGATGTTTGAGCTTATTTAGGGCTTCCTAAAATTAGAGTTGACGCATTCAAATTATTATTAGGCAAATTCACCTGCGACGACGCCAATGAAACTCTCATATCTATGTACATAATAATATAGTTGTCATTATTAAATCAAAATGGAAATAGAAGACGATCGAAAGGCATCTTGTACCTAGATATAATATGCAAATAAGGCCGCCGTGGCCATATAGAGCAAAGCAAATAATACAAAAGTAAAAAGAAGCAAACAAAGCTATTAATAAAGCATCGCCAAGTGCCGGTTCAGTCCAGCTATCGACCCGTGCCACTAGCATAACACGAAGGCCAGTGACTCGACCGATAACTCTCCCCAACAAAGTATGACCGAATTATGACCCTAATTACTGCTATCAAGCGATATGAGTAGAAATTACAGCTGACTGCGATTAGCACCAATTGTAACAAATATATTGTTTCGATTTCGTAATGAATTATTCATCGAGTACTTAATGATATCGATTAGGTACACATAGTGTTGACGTTATGTTGGCTTTTAAAGGATTGTTTAGAGATTGATAGCTTGGTTGATTTGTGGAAAGATTCAGAAGATATAACAATGGCGTCACTGCAGATAAGTACTACTATATTATAGTAGATACTTTTCTGTCATCAGCCTAATTCGCCTCACTGCTGGTACTAGTATACAGGCTTTCTGCCAGTCTGTTCTTAAGTTTTAAGATTCTCAGACGTATGGCTGATTTCCTAGTGTTTCTTCATAGTCATTGAGCGATAGCATGGCAAGTGTCACTTCCCATAAGGAATAATTAAGTGGCCATTGTTTATTAGTACTAGTGACTTATATAAAATCCTCGATCTTATTCTTTTCCAACAATATTTCACACGGCTATGTTTGCAATATTATTAGGAATACGAAGATATTATAGATATTTACAATTTAAAAGCCATACAAAAACAAACCTTAAATAAAACGACCGTACAAAAAACCCCTTACAAATCTTAAAGGCCTTTGGTAGAGGTGAAGATGCCCAGAATGCTGACGGCGTTGCCTTGTATTTAATCGTATTTAGGTATACACATAAAATCGTAGCCAAACTTTATATAATAAAGAAAAAATAAACACAGTCTTCATTAAATCTTTATTTTGGATTATCCAGAAACCACACGAACTCGTGGAATCATTTATACAAAAAAGTCTCAAACTGGCTCTAATAGATTGAGAATTCCTAACAAGTTAGAGACCTTGATGTTAACTTAGCAGAATTAGGTTCTACATAGAACTATTTAAAAGACATTAAGCAGACCACCCATGTTATTCCAGTGAAGTTCTTATAAAAACAACAGACACGAGCGGCACTGAAGTGTGTCATTGGTATCGCCGATCTATTTCTGTAAGGAGGAACTCTAGCGTAGTGATAACACAGTGTAGGAGCTTTAAACAAGCCACCGGATTTAACTTCTACTTCGGAGAAGATAATGTAAATATACCGCTACTAAAATTTGTATCTTCAGCCCAGTTCGGAAATTGTTTCCTGGATTCAACAACGAAACAATATTATTTATTATGTTTGTTTTGTATTATATTTCATCATTTAATTACGAGTAATAACTGGCTATACGATCAGCATGTCGGAATGTGAAATGATGTGTATGCGAAGAAATTATCGCACAGCAACAATTTGATTGCCAAAAGTCATGTTCAATCTTAATGCATTTTATATCACTTTTTTGTGTTGCTCCATTGTGACGTATGTATGTAAGGGTAAGCTTTGATACTGCCCGCATTAATTACTTGCATCCAGCGCAGTATTTGATGATGTTATTTTTGGAACAGTTAGTGGATGGATCATCGTCGATCAGGGTTTATTGCTCGCTCAAGATGGGCGTGTTGCTACACAAATAAATGTGAAAGCCAAACAAACGTTACTTGCACCGACACTTTCAAAGTTTGTTGAACATAACTTCAATGAACACGAAATTGAGGAATTTCATCTTTGTATGGCGTCTTAATTGTTTTCCGCCTTTGATTATCGAAACTTTATAGCCGTTGAACGATACATGGTGAAGATGAAGACCAAACAAATTAATGAATTGCACAAGAAAAACTTTTCATGTCAAGAGAAGATTGGCGTGAATCTAAATAATAATGTTGAGAGCATATAAAAAGATCACGCAAGAGAATTTAGAATTTGGCTATTTGTATATCAATGTTTTATGAAATTTATGTCACGTCACCTTATTGGAGACCCCATTAATACCCTAATCCTCATTCGCATTCAAATGTGAACGCTTAGCAAACACGCTTAAAGTGTGGGAGTTCTATAAGGTCCGGTTTTTGAAGATAAGAGCTTTTAGATGTGTATTTGCACCATTACGTCACACGCATCAAGTTTATCACACTCGTTTGTGGTGTAAGAGGAATTTGGGGAGCTCCGGGTGGCCAAACCATAAACAATAAAGCTCTAGCAATTACTGTTCCCGAGATGGTAGCGTTTAAAGTAAAATTCTTTTCACAACAATCCTGCCTTATGGCGGCGCAGCAAAAAGATGGCGCGGTGCCAACAGGTTCTTTCTTTGAATGGACGTGAAGACGTACGGTTGACTTGAATTTATTTATTTAGGTTAGCATAGTGACATAGTGAACAGTTCGTCTGCGATCGTATAAATGGCTGCCTGCATTACATTGCCATGTAAGGCTGCGGTATCATGAAGATAGGCGAAGTCATCCATCAATGGGCTGACAGGGTTAGCATTATCGGTCGCTACCGTGTCCTCTTATAAGTTATCTGTTTCGTTGTTTTAAGCTTTGAACATCCGTTTGTAATTTTTCTTGACATTGACTTGTTTATTGCAATTTCTATTTCCTTTGATACGCGCTCTCTCGTCATGCAAGACGAGTTTTTCTATTGGCGTTCTGAGCTATTCAAAGGGGTTCATTTACAAGTAAACGTCATGTATCATGTAACGATTACTACATCAATGTTATTTAAAGCTGCGCTTTGTAACGCAATCTGTGGCAATTAGGAAAAAAACATAATAATTCATGTTAAAATACACGTGAGAGAAAGTTAATCCTCAGAATATGGCAGTAGATACAGGGTACAATATACGCGTTCATACAAAAAAGATTTTCTTCGAAAATTCAACAAACTTTTGCAAACTGTAATCTGCTCTCTTTCATGGACCAAAGTCCTGATTAAGCTTCGTACATTGAAATCAGCGATTTTTTTCCTTTTTTCCGCACGTCGATTCTTCCGCACATTTTCATTATTCCGTACTTAGTCCGTAAAGCTGCACAAAGGCTTTGTTCAGAAGTCTTTCGGAACGTTACGGATAGAGCCTTCCTCATCCTAATTTACATGAATAGTGTACGGGCAGAGTGTGCTGCAGTATCTTAGATTACGCGTTAGTGGATATACAAAATAAAGTCCCTTTCATTGTTACTATGTAGGTATATTAAAGTTATAAAACCAAGAAATCGTAAATACATTTTGATGTGTTCCACATAGTGTAATGATACTCACGCTGCACGTAAACTTACTTGATTACCGCTCATTGTTTTTTTTTTGTCAGAATCATTTCAGTGTTCAGGAGCAGCACTTTCACAAATAACACTTTATTTATATTTTTTTATTATTGATCTATAAATAAACGCGTAAATAACCTCCAACCTCCTTAAAACTCTCCTCTCTGGAGATTTTGTAGAGTATACGCATCAGATCTATCTTCCATTTGCGACAAAAATATTGTGAGCTCATCTACTGCTTTCTATAATTAATGTTCTCGGGAACTAGTTTGTATAATGTGCAATTAACTATTTTTGTTTACTTTAAATAAACGTGGAGGTGGCAGTGTTATTAAAATATATGTATATATACCTACAAATTATACAAAGCCGCGTTCCGAGCTAATGTAAGATTTTCTCAGCAAAACTCTGTAAATACTATGCAAAGTTTTGTTCGGATATAATTTGAATAATGGTTTAAGAGTTTTAGTGATGGGTAACTTTTTTATTCACTAATTACAATACGAGTTGCCACAACACTTCGAATTACAAGTTTTTTTTACTCGGTATTTACAGGCTTAGCAAGTTTACCACATTCGGCCATATTGTCTGTGAGATAGTTGCTCGAAGAATAAGGAGCATACCTAAGTGTTTTTATTTATTTTTTATCTCCTCCACTCTGACTAGATAATATTACTACATATAAGGTACTGTTCTTTGTTTGCTCCCTCTTGGCAACCAAAACAATATCAGCAAATAACAGTACAAATTACATTTCAATCAAATTCCAATCATAGGGGTAGAACGAGTAAAATCAATAACCCTACTCATATACTTACACCAGAATTCATTTAATATCAATAAAAGTATTTTTTCTCATAAAGTTGAATGTCAGTTTTATTTTCTTATTATTGAAAAAAGTTATGTCATTTTCCTCGTTTTTATATTACTTCATTATTTATCACTCAACTCTGTAAAGACGAGAGTTATATAAAGTAAAATATTTTGATATTCAATAATATACGAGTATATCGGGAAAAGAAAATTTCTGACAGAAACGTGTGAGTAGTGGAACCATGGAAGCAGCTAGCGAATATATTCAGAATCCATTAGAATCTCTGTACTGTCACGCGCACAGTTTACACATAAGAAAATGAATGTTCCACAGGATAACAAATGTGGGACACAGACACGAGACTTGACATTCCGCAACGCTACTTATGGTAAACCACCCCCAATAGCCGACATGCAGAGTTCTATTAGAAATGCACTCGCCGCCGAAGGAATTGACATAAATTATTCAAACAGAATGCGGTCGGTAAACCCGCAGACACCATGGACGGGTAACATCGTGGATTATTCAGGGTTTCACTAGAAAAAGTCACTGAAAAGGCTCTTGCTAGTTAAAGAGGACAACTATATACGAGTACTTGCCTAAGTTGTTTTACTAAATAGTAGTAGAATGTAGTAGAGTAGATTGGGAAATTTACTTAGAGTACTCTGGGAATAACCCATTTTAGTTAAATTTAAAATACATTTCAATACTCTGGGAAGCCAATAGAACAGCCTCAAAAAATCAGCTGTTCGTAGCTGAGACATATCACTGTCTACCTTTTATATTAAATTTATCTTTAATTCATCTTTCTGTAACAATACCATTCTAATATTTATCAGGCATGCAACATTCCAACCTTATTGATTTTACGCACTTAATTTGTAATACAAATTATTTTCTTTGTCATCTCTTCTCGGCCGTCAACTACGTTCACGATGCTCTATCTCATGCAAGTGGCACCGGAATGGGTGAGTGGTTAAAAAAAATATGTGCGAAGAACACTATTCACCCATCGCAGGCCCGCAGTTTTCATTCTACGCACGCATCGTGAACGTTGTTGGCAGACTGCTAGTAGACAGGGTACGTTGGCATTGCTCAAATACATTGTAAGTCAATGCACTAGATAATATCGTACGATACTATCAGTTTGAAAGCGAACTCTTGCATTGATGCGAATAAATTTAGATAGGTGGTAATGACTGAGCGAGTTTCCTATCTCGCGGTGATAAGTCGAGCTACACTCAACAAATGATCGGCTAATCTTACGGATTATTCTGAGGCTTGCTCGTTAGTGAGATTGATAGCTAAGTGTTTACTGCAGTCAATATTTCGTAAACTTCCTTCGCGATAACCCTGCGATGTCCGGGCTGGCAGAACCTAAAGCTTATCTGTCATTTTTGATCCGTCATTTGTTAGTCAATTTAACTTCTTTTGAGGAAAAGTTATGTTGGACGCATTAGTTGGACGAGTGCTATCAATCGAAACTAACATGCCCTCCAAAGTACGGAGAGATGGAGGTTCGCATATACGAAAAGTCATTGGTGCCGGGGATCGCAACTTGTGTCGTTAGATTTTAAAACGCACAGGTAATCGCTCGGCCACCGTCTTTACTCTATTAGTAGAGTTCATAACCCTGTTCATTTTGTATCGAAGTCTGCGTCGTTATGAAATCTAAATAAAGCCGCTCATGGGTTAATTAGTCGACCACAAAGTCCAGAGAAATGATTTGTGGACTACTGGTAATTTATAGTCGTTTCGTGTCATGAACCCGCGTGGAAATAATATTTTCTGATGCGTTTCTATTTTAAAATCATAAATTATGAGTATATTTTCTGGATTGTAAGTTATGATTTATTAGCAGAGGTTAAAATTGTTGGTAAGTGCCTCGTTTATTTTAATTTTGGAGTAGCTTAACAAATGAGCAATATGAGCATGTTGTTGCATTTTTACCTACCAGTCGGAGCAGGGTTAGGATTTTTTAATAATAGCCACAGGTATTATTATATAGGTATACTAGCGGCGCCCCGCGGTTTCACCCGCGTTTCACATTATAACACACGGTGGCTGTTAAATACGACTTGTAACATTGTGTCAGAGAAAAATACTGAAGTTAGGTAGTTTTTCACAGTTATTATCACACTGCGATGGACAGTGAAATAGTGATGATGATGATGACATTGTAGCCTATATTGTGTGTCTTAATTATCTGCTTACAACATATCATGCAAATTAAGGTCTATCTACTTTTTAAGTTTTCGTTCCACAAACTAATGCCAAATTTAATGCAAATGGGGTAGTTTTTCATAGTTTTTATTGCATTATGGAAAACGTTTATGTTTATGATGATGACTTATACTCGTAGCCTATGTCCAAAATTGGGAGATAACCTATCTGCGTACCAAATTGAACAAATTTAATGATTTGAAGAACTAACAAACATACACACATACATACATACATACAAACTCTCAAACTTTCGGCTTTATAAGGTTAGTAAATTCGCTCTATCTCTCGCTGTCTCCCTCTCCCTCTATCTCTCGCTTTCTCCCTCTCCCTCTATCTCTCGCTCCCTCCCTCTATTTCTCGCTCTCTCCCTTTCCCTTTATCGCTCGCTCTCTATCTCCCTCTATCTCTTTCCCTTTCCCTTTATCTCTCTATTTATGTTCATATATACTTCTCCGTCTATCTCTTTCCCTCTAACTCTATCTCTCTCCCTCTCCCTCTATCTATCTCTTTCTTTAACTTGTATCCATTATTATCTATCTCCTTGCCAAATTGCACTACCATTTGCCGTCCGTAGGGGATGCAACTAAAGAATACCTCATAATTTCAACCCCTTACTTTGTCCCCTTTAGGGATGATTTTGCAAAAAAGCTGAGACCCGTATTTCTTTATTTCCTACCAAAAGCCTAAATTTAAATTTTCAGATTCCTAACTTGAAGAATTATTAATTACCCATACAAACTTTCAACCCCTATTTCATTCCCTTCGAGATTATTTTTTGAGACAAAAGATAGCCTATGTCCGTCTCATAGGTCCAATCTACCCCTATACCAAATTTCATCGAAAACGGTCCAGCCGTTTGAGCGTGAAGAGCTAACAAACATACACACATACACACACACACACACACACACACACTCACAAACTTTCGGCTTTATAATATTAGTAAGAATAAGATAAGATTACAGTGCCACATTAAAATTTGACATTTGCTTGGATGCATTCTATATAATAGTAAATATACATTTACTACAAAAGTTTAAATCTTGAACATAATATTTCAAACTACGTCACAAAAGGCATACTATATCTTACTAATATTATAAAGCCGAAAGTTTGTGAGTGTGTGTGTGTGTGTGTGTGTATGTGTGTATGTTTGTTAGCTCTTCACGCTCAAACGGCTGGACAGATTTCGATGAAATTTGGTATAGGGGTAGATTGAACCTATGAGACGGACATAGGCTATCTTTTGTCTCAAAAAATAATCTCGAAGGGGATGAAATAGGGGTTGAAAGTTTGTATGGGGAATCCATAATTCTTCAAGTTAGGGGTCTGAAAATTCTTATTTAGGCTTTTGGTAAGAAATAAATACGGGTTTCAGCTTTTTTGCAAAATCATCCCTAAAGGGGGAAAAGCAAGAGGGTTGAAATTATGAGGTATTCTTTAGATGCACCCCCAACGGACCACAATAAACGGCTGAACGGATCGTTATTTAAAGGGGGAGAGTGCGATGGGAGGAGAGGGGGGAGAGTGCGGGGGAGGGGAGGGGAAAAAAGGGGGAGAATGGGGGGAAAGAGAGTGAGGGGAGAAAGAAGGTAGAGTGGGGAGAAAGAGCGGGGAGAGTGGAGGGAGAAAGAGAGGAGAGTGGGGTGAGAAAGAGGGGAGAGTGGGGTGAGAAATAGGGGAGAGTGAGGGGAGAAAGAGGGTAGAGTGGGGAGAATGAGAGGGGAGAGCGGGGAGAAAGAGGGGAGAGTGGGAGGAGAAAGAGGGGAGAGTGGGGTGAGAAAGATGGGAGAGTGGGGGGAGAAAAAGGGTAGAGTGAGAAGAAAGAGAGGGGAGAGCGGGGTGAAAGAGGGGAGAGTGGGGGGAGAAAGAGGGCAGAAAGGGGTGAGAAAGAGGGGAGAGTGGGGGGGAGAAAGAGGGGAGTGGGGGGAAGAGGGGAGAGTGGGGTGAGAAAGAGGGGAGAGTGGGGGGAGAAAGAGGGTAGAGTGAGAAGAAAGAGAGGGGAGAGCGGGGTGAAAGAGGGGAGTGTGGGGGGAGAAAGAGGGGAGAAAGGGGTGAGAAAGAGGGGAGAGTGGGGGGGAGAAATAGGGAGGGGGGGGAAGAGGGGAGAGTGGGGAGAGAAAGAGGGGAGTGGGGGGAGAAAGAGAGGGGAGAGCAGGGTGAAAGAGGGGAGATTAGGGGGAGAAAGAAGGGAGAGTGGGGAGAAAGAGAGGGGAGAGCGAGGAAAAAGAGGGGGGAGTGGGGGACAAAGAGGGTAGTGTAGGGGAGAAAGAAAGGAGAGTGGGGGTAGAAGGAGGGGAGAGTGGGGGTAAATAGGGGAGTAGGAGAAGAGGGGAGAGTGGGGGGGTCTAGGGGAGAGGGGGAAGAGGGGAGAGTGGGGGGAGAGAGAGTTTGGTTCGCAGATAGGTTATCTTCTAACTTAGGACATAGGCTACGAACATATTATTAAGTCATCATCATAATCGTCGCCGTTTTCCATCAATGCGATAAAACACCCAATGTGCGTAAAATTTCGTACGTAGATAGGTTATCCCGCAACTTACGACTTAAACATTAATTCATCATACTCATCATCACCACCGTTTTGCATCAGTGCAATAAAAACTGTGACAAACTACCCCATTGGCATGAAATTTGGTATTATTATAGCTTATACTCCAACTTACACCTTTATACACAGTGGCCGTGAAATAGTACCTTAATTCGCATGAAATATAGTATGCAGATAGTTTAGAGACACAATATAGGCTAAAAGTCATCATCATCACCATCACCATCACTGTTTAGGTTTACCTGTCCATCAGTGCGATAATAACTGTGAAAAACTACCTTACTTCAGTATTTTCTCTGACACAATGTTACGCGTCGTATCTAACAGCCACCGCCCTATAGGTTTTATAATGTGAAACGCGGGTGAAACCGCGGGGCGCCGCTAGTACATAATAATTGATTAAACTGCTTATATTTCACTCGGCTTACGAAACTAGATATTATAATTGAAAAAAGCTACCGGAAGTTTGTGGTTTTGAGTTGAAGCCCTCGATAAAGGGAAAGTATGGGCTAACACTCGAGAAGGCGTTTGTATGACTTCTGGTTTTAAGGTTAATTCTTAATCAGCATAATATATAAAACGTGATTTATCAGTGTAAATTCTAAAAGTTGCTACCAATTCTGTTTGCGATACTTTATTGATATTTATGTAAAATTATATTTGGTTTTCAAGGGCTTTCATTGAATACAAATTTAAAAGCATGATAATAATATATTTATTGTGATCATCGGAATAAAGATTAACTTACCTGACGAAAAAATATAGATTCCCCATTATTATATTATAATTTATATTAATATTTATATGTTTAAGAAGATTAATTGTTGTTGTTTTTTTTATAAAACATTCTCAATAACCTTTAATTATTCACTTTTAATTTTAAAACCACAACACAAATAAGCATATTAGGCATATTTAGGCATATTTATGGAAGTAGCAGTAGGAATATTGTAAAGGTTAAAAATATCGTCTATATTAAAGCTAAGGCTGTTCCACTAATAACTATACTACTATAATAATTATTTTAGTTCATATGTAGAGTTGTATAAATGAAAGGTGTTCGATTAATTTAGATTGTAACATTTGCGCACAACCGTCCACATACAAGTTTGAAAAAGGAGTTTTCGGCGGGAATCCGATAGTGAGACGTTGTTGGTTTTGCATTTTTTTTCAAACTTGTGTTTCTTCGTGAGCTAATGTGTAATTTTGGTGGAATATTAGTCACTGAGTGTTCGTTCACATGCACGAGTGTAGGCAAATGATATAAACCCAAATAGTGTGTCACAGCGCATTTTTTCCAAAACTCCCTGGAAGTTTCCGTGAAGCATCCACCATTTTACTGAACCGTGACTTTGACTATGTAAATAATTAATTTGACTACTTGACCACGAGGATTGCTTTAATGCTATTACTTTCCTACTGTGAAAATAAGATACTAATAAAATACTTGACACTTGCTAAATGCACAAACCGTGCGAAGCCAAATAAAATATAAAAAAAAAGTCAACAATGTCACCAATTCAATACATACTTATATGAAATCATCTAAACTAAAAGACACACTTCCGTTACCTACTGGGTCAGTGTAATTTTTGTCGAGTGCGTTCAAAGTAACCGTAATATTGTAACATTTGTAACACACATAATTTATGTGGCGCTTAAATACTAAACTCGTGAAGTGACAAACAGTGATGCCAATACAAAAGTGGACAAATAAACGTGACACAAATGATGCAGGAAACGCGAGATGTGCGCTATGCCCCGTTTATATTCAGCTGCAGTGAGCAGGGAAGTGTCCAAGCAGTAGGCAGAACGAGTTTTTACGTATTTCTCATGCTCCTGCCTGCTGCTCGTGTAGCCCAGGCGTGAAAGCAGAGTGTAAATACACACTTCTCTCAAGGGAATTATTGCAGCGGGAGAAACACAGGCAGGGCAGAATGTAAATGGGGCATTAAGATCGAAAGTAATTGGATGTTTCCGTCAGATAATTGTTTGCTTGTAAAGTTGTAACAGAGGATGTTGGTCAATAAATGTGTCGCGTAGGTATTTCTGTTCATGTCTGTTCTGTGAATGAATACTTTGATGAAGTGATTAGCGGACGGATTTTATTAGTAACTTTTATGTTGGAATTGTTTTTAATGAAGCGTGACGTTGATTGATAATTATTATAATTAATGGCTATAATAATATTTTTAAGGGTGCAATTAAGCTGGCAGAGCTATTTTAATAAATAAATTCAAACTCCATAATTTTAATTTAGAATCAGTTAATATCTTGATAGTTTTTAAGTAAGTTGGTTTAAAAAATATACAACATATTTTAGAGATTTTGTAAATACTTGCAAATGTAGTGTCTCAATTGTTAATATACTTGAGCTTTTATTAATAACTGCCGTATTAGCACAATTGTAAATAGAATTAACTAATCATACTTACAATTTAAATAATTTACCTATGCCAAAGAAAATGATCGTAAAAACCGTTAGTCAACATAATAACATAAGCACATGAAATTGAAAATCCTGAAAAACATCGACATCATCATTATTGCCATTATCATGACGATAACGTGTTGCTTTATGAATCTAGTAAGTCATTAAGACTCCAATAAAATCGTGAATAAAATCGTATCAATAAATCACATTCCTGCAGAAAAAAGATATCACGGCTTGGAAACTTTCAGGAAATATAGCCTAATTCATTACCGGGATAGCGGAAACTTATGAAATTTAATTGGCATATCCCGATGATTCACGAACTTAATCCGATCTAATTCGGTTCTAATGCGGAATAGATTTGGTTTGCGTCATTATCCACGTTCATTAGTTATGTTGCACAAACTAGGAGGCTGGAAAATCATGCGGTATACAGAAATTAATCGTACATCAAAGAAGCAGGTAGGATAGATAGGATCAAAGAAGCTACTCAAAGATAATTATAATATTCCGACAGAGTGTATAGTTTTAGTTCAAAGTACAAAATGACGTTCAGTTCAAATTACGACTTGAGTTTAAATATTTGAGTCAAGTCGAAATTCATACTGAGTGCCGTTCAAAATGCAGACGTCACTATATTTTTAATCCATCATTACCATAGGCGGCATAGCTTTTCAAATTGTCTTGGAAATGTTTTCATAAATATTTTATATAGATACATTTTTACACGATGAAACTTTTCAAAGAATTTTTATGACGATAATTTCACATTTGAAAAGGGTACGGGTGAGTTGAACTGTGCACAAACAAAAGAGACACAATAAACATTACATTATGTAGGTACTTTGCAACAGGGAAATAAAATAACCTAAGGACGCTGACTCCCTACAACTTCTGACTTTGCCAACAAGAGAAAGGCGCGACGAAATCATAAACAACACTGCATCATAAACTTTTGTGAGTCGAATTGTTTTATGAATAAAGAACAAGGGTGAAGACCTATGAGCCTCTCGCGACATTCAATGGAAACAATGGAAAATTATGGCTATTCAATTTTCAGCCGTTTCTTCGAGTGTAACTCGCTGTTCCCCACGGTTTCACCCAAAATTATCGAGATAAAAAGTATCATGTGTCCATACCAAATTACATACAAACATACGTTCAGCGTGAAGGCGTATTATAGAAGTATTATAGTAGAAGGGGAATTCAAATAAAAATCGTACATTCGTGAGACTATTCTAGCGGTATACTTCATGTCACCAAAATATTGTATAGTACAATACATTCTATTAATATGTCATTTATAAGACTCAACTAAAAAAAAATACATTAGGCTGTAGCTTAAAAATGACGGATCAAAAAGGGAAGTATTTATTTTATTTATATACCAACGTTTTTTCAGTAGCTTGGTGGAATTGAGCACTTTGAGCAGCAAATAACTTTGCTTCTGCATGACCTACAAACAAACGTTAACATCCAAAGTGAATTCTCATTGTTGTCTTTCAACCCCAGTTGAGTTTTATAAACTCTTGTCTAGTGAAACGTTAGTCAGAAACAAAGAAAATAAGAGCCATGAAATCAAACTCGAATGAAAATAAACCTTGTTTTCTCGAGCCCAAGTAAACATTGGGTAGAATCACAATCGCTTTTTTGAACAAAAAATATGTGCTCCTTTAGATTTAACTGTATATCTTATTACATAAGGCTGTAGCATCAAATTTCAATAGCTCACTCAAGTTTCTTAATGCCACTGGCTATGCAAAATGGCCGGACTTATACTTTACGGCCCGTTAAATGAATATAAACACTTTTAATTAGGATATGAAACTGATTTCGAAAGTAATGATAACTCTTAAAATTAAAGAGACTATCTAGGCGTTGTGAGAGATGTTATTCGAATGTTCGATGTCATTGCAGATTCGCTTTAGTTTCTAGATTAAGGTTCTGATCCCACTCAATGCTAAAATTTCTATAAAAGTTTCACTGTAGCACTTTCCAGTGGCAATCATCACCAGTGACGACGGTACTAGCCTAAAAATTATCCAAAATACGTCATCAGCTATTTTTCTCCGGCACTTTAGAGCTTTCGATGGTCCTCAGTCGTAATTAAGTTACGTGAAAGACTAACCAGTGCTCTGAAACCTTATGACGTCAGCACATAATAACTATAATAGTACCTATACTAATTATTAGTCACTAATATACGTGCATTGCCAAAGCTGGCTTCGTTGGTGTATACGTGTCAATACATGGGTATCTGGCTCCTCAACAAAAACAGATTTGAGAAAGGAAGCCTTTATTGTATGTTATCGTATGTTATTAAGAAGGATGATTCCTAACCGCCGACGGCGTTAGTTCTCATTTATAACATGCCAACGCGATAACCCAAATATCTCGGTCTGAACAATAAATAACTAACTGCTAATCTGGGCTTAAAGATCCATAATAGCGTGGAATGTTGAAATGTACAGTACTAAAACTTCTATAGTAAAGAGTGCGATGTTTTATTCAAAATGTTATGTCAGTCTGTACGCACCAATTTCCTCGTTAGGAATGTGTACGCAGAGTCGGCTTGACTCTGCATACTCGTGGCGTAAAAGTTACTCTTTATCGCTATCTAGTTTTATAACAGACATTTGTAGCGACTGGTTCTGAGATGATGTAGTTCGGTCTACCAAAAAATATGAAATTCCAGTTGGTAACAAAGTCTCATTTTTACGAATATTAGCGATAACGAAACGCGATGTGCCGAGATAACATCGGATAAGTATTACCATCACGTTTTTTGTTTTACTTTGTACTTCTTCACTGGTTTATACTGTGATAACACCGTGCTAAGTCTCCCACTAGAATTTATAGCATCTTGTAATTTGTTATGACGAAACGTTTGCCGGCGAAAGTGGTTACGCTCTGGCATCTCAAAGGCTTTTGTTAAAGGTGAATATTTGTGAGATATAATCGCGGAGAAGCGCCATTATCTAAGATTAGATCATATTTTGTACACGTAATTACTAATTATGTAATTTTATTAGTATTGTAACGCCATTAAAGGTTATGGGTGAGATACGTTACTTTGTCTGAATGGCGCATGGCGTTACGCTTGGTAGGTATACGCTACTTTGCTCATCGAACTGAATCCCTTGGGCGCCTATAGTTCTAAAAAATGTTTTGGTAATTAGAAAGGGTTCAGTTGCACTCCAAAACGCCAAAGCGTGAAACCCAGAAATTGTCCCTTGTATCCGACAGCCGACCTCCGAACCGTACCTATCCGTATCTAACCGTATCTTCGCGTCTTTCACTAAGTAAATGTGGGAAAGTGAACTAGGTAAAGGTTGAGTGAAAAGGCCATCTGCCCGGTTTCGCTTCGAGTAGTCTCGAGCACATGGCTAAACGAGGCAAATATTTGTTTTGTCGCCCGAACAAACGGTCGAAACTAGGTATTGCGAGGGTAGCCATAAATCTGTGCTGTGTCGGACAGTGCTTAGTTCGCTTCTGAGACTAATGATAAATAGATGTCATTAGGCCGAATCGATTTTTCCTTCTGCTTGCTTATAGAGAATTGATTACAGTAGATTATATAATTATTATTATAGAAGATAAACAAAAATACATTTTGCTGGAAAAAGTATTTTCTAAGATTTTATTGAATATGCTTAGTTCAATACAATGCAAGCTAATTTTGACGTAGTCTCCATTGCTCAATTGAGGAAAACTTAACTGTTCTGTACGCACATGCCAGTCAAGTCCGGAGGACTACTATATTATTTTGATCTGAATTTACGATAGAGATTGAAAGTAGATAACGAACGCTTTTAGTGATTAAAAAGTTAATTGATAGACTTTCGATTCATTTTGACCAGCTTGCGGTCCACCCACATACGAATATTATAACAGCACTGCGCTGCCTATAAATTTGGGACAGCACCAGACAAAGACTATCTGGTAGAAATATTGTATGCACTATCATACCAAAATAGTCCCATGTAGGTATATCCTGACATTTCTCTCAAACTGCTTGTCACCATAATAATACGATACCTCCGGGCTGTAATCAGTAGTTAGAGTGTTGGGTACAACTTTTTGTTAGGCTTTTTGGTGTATATCGAAACAGGGATACAAAAATTGGATTTTGCAGCCTGATAATACATATTCCTTTTAAAGGAATTTCGTTTACGTTGCCATTTTGACCTTTTACTTGATTAATTGCCCATAACTTTCAGTTTTACGATGCAACACTACACTTTATAATTAACAATGAATTTGCCTTAATGCTTTTTCAAAATTGCACACTTAATAAGGGGGTAACCCCCTTATCCATAAACATTTATTAAACGTCACTCAGTACTTCGTAGTACAGTTTTTCAGCGCGCATTTTTAATATCCTTTCGTGTCTTATTGTAGGTAAGTATCGTAAGTATCTCTTTGTAATATGATTGTGTACACAAACTTTTATAAAACCCGTACTTACTAGTACTGCAAGTGAACAGAATAAGCCCGTACACTACTTCCGTTTCTATCAGCAGAACAGCTCAATATCACTATAGTAGTATTGTATTGTATTTTACTGTCACGGAAGCTTGACAGACCTGTCAAATCCTGTGTACAATTTCAAATCGATTGAGTACTAGGTCAACAAATATCCACTACTTTACTAGGGCCGACTAGAAGAGGCCTATATTGAACAGTAGGCAACATATGAACTGGTAATTATGATGGCAAACATCTATCCACGCTTACATATGCTTAACAAGTTAAATGAAAGCTTGAAGCACGAAAAGCTCAAATGAATAGCTCAATTTAATTGCGTAGTTTCAACAAGAATAACAAACGCTTCCAAATAGCTTTGGATGCTCGTTTTCGATTTCATTGTGAGCATAATGAGCCGATTTGCGTGTTAGTGTTTATGGCTTAGGCATTGTAATGTTCAAACGCGAATGTTAAATTTATTTTTCGATAGCTTGGGAGCTGAATGTTCATTTAAGTTAGGGTCGTTAGTTTCAACCTCAGTGTTTTTAAGTCGAGGCTCTTTATTAGAAAAGCCATTCATAGCCTGAGCATGCTTACCCTATCTTCGACCACATAGTCCGAGATAGTGGTCAAAAACAAGCCTGTAAAGAATAAAGAAGTACCTGCACTTCAACGAATCGTGTTCTTTGTTTCTTTAATAGTCAATATAAAAAATATAATAGGAATATTATTCTTTATAAGGAAAAGTTATTTGTAATCTTCTATTTAATTATAATATACAAGCGTAACTAATTGGTCTACGTGCTTCGTTATTAACATTTATATGTTTATCGTACGCCAAGAAAGCACCTTACACAAAATAACCGTATGATCTCTCCATAAATATATTTACGATACGAAATATTTGCTTAGTGGTGTTTGTGATGGTAATATTTGTCCATTTACATATATTACAACGGAAATATCTATTTTGATCGTCGAGAGAATAGAAATTTAATGGTGGCAACGTATTGGACATTTCAAATAGCATGCTATGATCTGCATAATTATTTTAGATTAGCAAATTATATTCGCGTGCTATGTTCATGTTGGTATTTAGTAACAGCGATATATTAGAGCTGTTGAGGAGACGATTACTCAGTTGGTTCCGTAGGGCGAGCAGAGCTAAAAACTGTCGAGAAATTATTTGTTACGTTAACGAAAAATATGGTTTTAGATTTGATCACAATAGGACAAGCACGAAAATTTTAACGGTTCGATCAAGGAACTATTCGCGTAGGTACGCATCTTGACGATAGCATGGGCGCTGATCAAAATCCATGTTTGTTTTACGTTAACGATACGAATACTTACTAGATAGAGGTTCGTGCTTGCCTTATAGAGTTCAGATCACACCCCGAAGGGTTTAAAAAAAGAAGGAGCATAAGCTTCCGATGAACAAAAACATCGTTGAAAGTGCTCGACAGTACCGAGCCCGCGTGGCTACCATACTCAAGAAGAAAATCTGTCGCCAAATGTCCAGGGCGGCCAAATTCCGGCAGCGATCCTTGAGAGTCAGTCTCATTCTATGCAACTGTGTGTTACCACTTTACACATCGATATTTAAACACCATAGAGGATAAAGGCATCAAATAAGAATACAATTTCTTATCCAAGCCCATAAATATATGCAAGCTGAGTGTTTTAATTAAACGACTCGTGACTAGGTACTACCACTAATAAATCAATCACGTTTATGTTACTTTCTATGGCAATTTTAAAAATACTACTTGATAACAACTAGTTAGTTTGCGATGTCTTTAAACCGGAACCGGATACGTGGCCATCTATCCCCGGAGGAAAATGTTTCAGTGTCAATGAGATAACCGAGGCGATCTCCTGCATGTTTCGACACAGCGACATAGCGCTCTAGAGTCGCAATATTTTTATGGAGTAAGGATAGGGTACATTATGAAAAAAATCACGAAAACCTTCAACTGTTGAATTCTAGCAACATTTTTTAAGTTCATTAATAATAATTTTCTACAAAAGTGTAATGGTATCGCTTCCAATCTTCTAGTATCCCATCATCTTCCTGTAGATATGACACTACCAGTTTCTTCTGTTTGTACGTTATATGTTTTTCATAAACAGGCAACAAACTATCAGCTCACACCAATTTTCATGGTGATAGATTTTCCTCAAAAATAACAATTGCGTTCGATGTGCAATATTTTTTTGCGAATGGTAGCAATAGGCGACTAGGCTAGGCTTTGTCGAGCTCTATTTTTATTCTTATTTGAGAGCTGCAAACGATTGTAGAAGCTCGCCCATATGGTGCGGATTACAAAGTTTGCCGAAATAAATCTTCCTATTCGTTTCGTAAAACTGATATTTTACGTTGTTATTTCAATGATGAAATTATAATAGGCATTTCAAGTTTTGCATTTACAATACCTACTGTTTTTGAATATAGTATTTTTTTTGCATCGCAATTAAGCATAGTAGTAGATTTTTTTAACTTTAGTGAGGACGTATTTCTTATTTATAATGCCTTTTAAAATTAATATATAAGCGAATATAGCTTGACTCTATTACTTTTGTCTTAATTAGAAATTATTCTTGCATCGCCACTTTTATCTTGATCACAGTGAAAATTTTTAAAAGTGCTCCACTTTCAATAGTCCTTTGAACTTTTCTCATTTCGACAGGGACCTATAAAATTGTGAAAATATTTCACTTGACAGTGCACGTGCGGCAATTGTTACAGTTGTTGTTCCAAGAGACTCTTGTGCCGTGGGAGAAGTTTTACAATAACAATATTGCGATGGGGCACAACAAGGAAATTGGTTTTACGAACAAATGCAATCGAGTGGAGCCGACCATTTTGTAACAAATAAAGAGCGCAAAGCTGTTTATTTGATTTAGTCCGCACTTGTACCACGACTACTAAAAGGGAGAGGTTCTCATTTCGGTTGTATTTTTGGCCACGTCGACGATCGATCGACGAACGATAAGTCCACGATCGATCGACGAGTCGATCAGATATCCTCTAAATAACATTAAAAACTTAATCTAATACTGTTACAAATACAAGTTGTGTTACATTAAATTATTGAATATTAAATAGTTAAAGGGAATGTGGGTCATAACATAAAATGTATCTCACGTATAATATACTCCGATAAATAAAAATCAAAAGTGTATCTACCAAAAAAATCTAAATAACAAAAAGTAACCTTAAATATTTAACGCAAGAAAAGTTTTAAAATGTAAAGGAACATTTTGTCAAACAGTCTCATTCTTTACGCAAGGGACTCGTAAAACTTTCAACACTTTAACGACCTATTGAAACAAAATGGCGAATGACGTTTAAGAAACAGTAGTCGTAAATGATTTAAACAAGTCCTTATTCAAGTTAAATAAAACGGTGCTGGGTCGTTTTAAGGCTGCCTTTACACTGTGCGTGCTATAACGCACTTACGTTATTATTGGTTGTTCGACAATTATATACCTACTGTCCGCTTGGCTAGATATACGAGAAATAACTATTTAGTGATAGCTAAATAGTTATTTGTGACTGAATTAAATTACGTAGTTTACCTAACTCTGGTAATTTGGTCATCTTGACATGCTAAGGCTTTTATGTGTATCCATATTGATAATCGTTTTGTTTAACTGGACATTAAGTATTTAGCTTTTTTGCAAAAAAGGTACAGCAAGGTCTTGTCAATAACGAAATATAACTTTTACGGCCTCATCTAGCGCAGGAGAAGTTTTTAATTTCATATTATTATGCTTGACATAATGACTTGGTGTAAATCACCTTTAAACTAACGCCGCCACAATTTTATTGTTATTAAGGTACTGGCTGCTTTGTCACGTGTTTTACGGCAATGTCGCCATAATTATAGTCCTTTAAAAATGTTAGCTCCTGATCCCCACGGTCCCAGCGCTTTGCATTGCAATTTTTCTCTTAAAATATATGTCTTACGGTATCGCACGGCACAGTATAAAACCATCTTATGTTTCTCTTAAAGCTCCCGAGAGCAGTCGGGACTTCCTTTTTGTAAACATTTTCTGTGTCTGCCCGTATTATTGGAGTTTCGAAGTCGATTCCCTACGTAAGTAAAGAAAATTCAAAAACGTCTATTATTTTTATATTCCCTTTTTCGTTAGATCGACTTTTCCGTGTTGTAATAACGTTTTCTTTGATTATTTTAGTATATTTTAAGGAAAGTGGCTGATAGTTTTTTTTATTGGTGAAATATAATAAGACATTGATGTGTATTTTAACAAAATGGTAATTACTGGTTGATAGGCTCAGAATTAGTATAATAGTAGTATAATAATTAAAATAAGTGATAGTAAATTTTATTACACCTACTACATACTTACATCCTACTAATCCTACTAATATTATAAATGCGAAAGTTTGTGATTATTTATGGATGGATGGATGGATGGATGTTTGTTACTCTTTCATGTAAAAAATACTGAATGGATTTTAATGAAAATTTACAATAATACAGTTTATAGTCAGGTCATAAGTATTGTCACACAGTAAAAACTTTTCTTTTAGAATGCTGGCCACAAAAAAGTTTATTGAATTCGAATTTCGAATTGTTCATGAAAATAAAAATGTATACTTTTTAGAATTTTACTCATTTTTAAATATGGAGTGGACGCTTAAAGAAGACCGTGTTGCAGTTATTGCGTTGCATCGTTGCGGTTACGCGCCAATTCAAATTTTTGACATACTGAAAAATTTGAATATAACCAAGAGATTCGTTTATCGTACCATCAAACGATACAATGAAGACTCTAGTGTAGATGACAGGTCAAGAAGTGGTCGCCCTCGGTTTGTTAGGACTCCAGCAGTGATAAAAGCTGTGAAGGCGCGAATTCAAAGAAATCCCAAACGTAAGCAGAAACTGTTGGCCCTTCAGATGGGATTAAGCAGAACCACGGTGAAAAGGGTGTTAAATGAAGACTTAGGGCTTCGGGCATATCGAAGAAAAACAGGACATCATTTGAATGCTCGTCTAATGGACCTGAGACTGAAGAGATGCCGCGCTTTGTTGAAGCGGTACGCGGGAAAAAAATATCGGGAAATTCTTTTTTCGGATGAAAAAATTTTTACCGTAGAAGAGAGCTACAACAAACGTAATGATAAGGTGTACGCACACAGTAGTGAAGAAGCGAGCAACCGTATTCCGCGTGTCCAACGAGGTCATTTTCCATCCTCGCTCATGGTATGGTTGGGAGTGTCTTATTGGGGCTTAACAGAGGTACATTTTTGTGAGAAAGGTGTAAAAACGAATGCAGTTGTGTATCAAAATACAGTCCTGGCGAACCTTGTAGAACCTGTTTCTCATACCATGTTTAATAACAGTGTAGTACGTGGGAGTCTTTTAGGGTCAGGATCTCAACACAAAACACAGCACAACACTTTTAGTAACGTATATTGAGCACAATTAGACCGAAATTACATCGTTTTATGAGTAAACTGACAAATATATAGCGCAGTGCGTGGCAGCGCACCCGCTCGCGTTTGTCGAGCCGACAGACTTTTTTTGTTCTTACCCTCAACGCAAATATTAATTAAAAAACTACAACTTAAATCTACCTGAATAAATGAGCGCGTCGCTAACATTCCCCACCCTAGTGCTAGGGCACTATTCTACGGAAATTCGAGCGACGCGTGCTGCCGGCCGCTTCCACACGCCTGTTGCCGTTTTCACTTCAACCAGACGTACTCGTCCGTCTTTACCTGCGTGAGTCTGACGAATGACACCTCGTGGCCAGGTGTTTCGTGGGTTCCCCGGGTCAACTACTAGGACTAAATCACCCACCTGTAGTGGCTTTGTCTCATCAGTCCACTTCCGCCTTGGAAGCAGGTCCGGAAGAACCTCCTTAATCCACCTTCGCCAGTACATGTCCGCTAACTGCTGTGCCTTACGCCACTGCTTACGCAGAAACATATCCGAGTCGTCAAATGATCCTATTTGGGGCAAGTTTGCCGACCCACCAAGAAGGAAATGATTAGGCGTCAAAGTTTCAAAGGTTCTGGGTTCGACTGACACGTGCGTCAGCGGTCGACTATTTACCATGTTTTCAACTTCAGCCATGAAGGTGCTTAGCACTTCATCTCGTGGTGCTCTTTCTTTAAGTACCACTCGGAGCGCCGTTTTAACACTTCGAATTAACCTTTCCCACGCCCCACCCCAGTGGGGGCTCGTCGGAGGTATAAAACACCATTTCATATTGTTGTTTCCACCAACAGCTTTCAGGGCGTCCATATCAAGTCCCTGTGCGGCTATCTTCAACTCCTTATCGGCTCCGCGCAGGTTGGTACCATTATCTGAATATAAATATCTTGGCCATGATCTTCGTGCTGCCATACGACGCAACGCCATGATGAGGGAATCCGTCGTAAGCGAAGACACAATTTCAACATGAATGGATCTTACTGTGAGGCAGGTAAACAGCACACCGTACCTCTTCTGACGCGTTCTTCCCACTGTCACTTCCATGGGACCAAACAGATCCAGCCCACAGAAAGTGAACGGCCGTTGATGGTGAGCCACTCGAGCATGAGGTAAGTCGCCCATTCTAGGCGCTTCGGGCTTACATTTTCGGATGCGACAAAACATACAGCTCGAAACTACCTGTTTCACCTTTGGCCTTAGTCTGATAACCCAATATTTCTGTTTCAGGTTGTTCACCACTAGTTCCTGATTTCCATGTGCGGCTCTGACGTGTGAGTATCTAATGAGGAGTCGCGTTATCGGATGCTTTCCATCTAAAATAACCGGTCTTTTTATTTCCAGGTCTACGGCCGTGGCAGCATCGATGCGTCCGCCGAGTTTCAGTAAGCCGTCCTCATCGAAGTACGGTGACAAGGTAAGTAACTTGCTTTCTCGTGATATTAATTTACCATTTCTGATTGCAGATATCTCATCGGGAAAGGAATCTGCCTGCACCTTCCGGAGAAGCAGAACTTCAGCGCGAGCCATCACCTCACAGTCTACTTCAGAGGTGTGTCCTTTGCACCTGTCGATGAATGTCAGCATAACGGCGGTGGCGCGCAGCAGGCGGAGCCAGCAGGAGAAGCGGAGCGGGTCCGGGACAGGTAAGGTAGCAGCGCTGTGGCGGAGCGCAGTCACACACTGCGCGCCCGCCTCGCGTCCGGCGGAGGCGGCGCTCACCACGTCCGTGGGCCACGACGATTCATCCTCGAACAAATAATTAGGGCCTGTAAACCATTCACCTTCAAACAACGATCGGTCGAACACTTCACGGGTTCCCAGATCGGCAATATTCAATTTTGTAGGTACATATCTCCATTCAGCGACGCGCGTAAGTTCATCGATTTCCCCTAATCGATTAGCTTCGAAGGTTTTATACGTGCGTGTGTTATTTCTAATCCACTGTAAAACCGTAGTGGAATCGCTCCAGAAATATCTCCGCTCAGGTTTCATTCGATGTTCCTTCAGAATAGTATCTGCTAGACGGGCACTCATAACTGCAGCTTGCAATTCCGCGCGGGGAACGGTCAAAGGTCGAACTGGAACAACGCGGCATTTACTCGCAATAAATGCGACGCGTGTACGTCCGGTCTCGTTCCAGCGCCAGTAGGCTACACTGCACATCGCTTTACTAGATGCATCGCAAAACGTATGCAACTGCAAGTCATTGTAATTATTGAGTGTACTTGCGCTCGGAGTACCGCGTCCCGTCGTAGCACATGTAGGCGATGACGGCGGTGAGCTGGTCGCGTAGCCGCTTCTTCTAGCGCACGCCTCGGAACGTAGCACACAGGCTGTAGCGGGGGCTACGTCAGGTCGTATTCGTGTCATCGCGCTCCCGCACGCCTTATCAGTGACAGCGAGATAACATCTGGAAATGCGCACACGGTTTAATTCTTTCAATATGTCGATCCATTTGCACCATTTTTGAAAGACACACTCAGGTATTACGTCATCCCACCCGACGTTTAAACGCCAAGTGTCTTGTAACATAATCTTACCCTGAATAGTAAATGGTGATAAAAACCCGAGTATATCAAAAATAGACATAACTACGCGTAACATCGTCCTCTTTGTGGGTTTCTCCTCACCTTGAATAATTGTTTCAGGTATCCGTTTCAGGGAAGTGTCGAAGCCTAGCTGATCTTCTGCTGGATACCAGATGAGGCCTAGGGTGCGCTCACCTTGGTATTGCTGCTCAGCCTTAAACTTGACCGCGGTGGCACCTAAACTTTCCTTCGGCACGCTATCTAAAACAGCGACACTATTACTCGTCCAGTTACGTATTTCAAACCCACCACTCTTGTGGATATGTGATACATTCTTCACCATCTCGATAGCTGTCGCCTCATCGGGTAGACTATCTATGTAGTCGTCAACATAGTGCGACTTATATATAGCATCTACTGCGGCTGGCAACGACGTTTCATATCGCTTTGCATTTATGTTTTTTACAAACTGCGCCACGAACGGAGAACAGCAAGCTCCGAATATTAACGAAGTCATGACGTAAGTGTCAACGGGTTCGGCAGGGTTGCTCCGCCAGAGGAACCTAAAAGCATGCTGGTCCTCGGCACGGATTTTTACCCTCAAAAACATGTCCTTGATGTCACCTGTGACTGCTACTATATTTTCCCTAAACCGCAGCATTATTCCAAATAGCGATGGCAGCAAGTCCGGTCCCGAGTGTAAGTAACTATAAAGACCTTTTCCGTTCACTTCGTCCGCGTCATCGAAAACCAATCTTAACTTCTTTTTGTTAGGGTTGTCCACCCCAAAATGTGGGAGATACCAAGTCCTTATAGCGGGGGAGACAGCTGTGATTTTCTTTGCATAATCATTTTGTAACAAATGTTCAATGCGTTCCCTGTACCTGCCTGCGAATTCGACGTCTTTGTTCATTTTCCTCTCTATTCCTTTTAGACGAGACAAGGCATTGGAGTAGGAGTCAGGCATGACACCGGCTTCACGCTTCCACGGCAGACCCACGTGCCAGCGCCCGTCGACTAGCTCGGCGGACTGTTCCAATTGCGCGACGGCACATGAGTCATTAATATTTACTCGAGGTTTACTCACCCCTATGGACTCACAAGCGAAGGACCGGCCTACCTCATCGTGCAGCTCCCGCAGCAGGCGAGCCTCCTCGTCGCAGACGGACGGCACGCTGCTCGCGCTTACGAGCATGGTCGCGTGCGCGCCACCCGCGTCGGCAGCGGACGCGGCGGCCGTGGTACGCACGCCGGCACTCCGCGCCGCTCGTGACAAACAACCATGAACACACCAGCCTAGGGGAGTTAATGTAGCGGACGGCTCACTATTGTTACCTAATCTAACCTCTAGCGGTAACAATAAATGAAAATTATCCTGACCAATAAGCATTTCAGGTTTTACATCTTTTGTACATAAGCTGTCTTTTATACCAAGTAAGTTTTCGTAATTATTACAATTTACTATTGAACAGGACTGCACCGGCAGATCCAATTTATCAACACAACGTAATCTTATATTATGCACTTTATTGTTCATACCGGAAATGTTCACGTTAGCGACAACAGATTCACAAACTAGTTCCTTATCAGCCCAGGCGCCGCGTACGCGCATCGTCTCGAGTCGACCGCTCACCCCCGCCCGTCTCGCCAACCCCGCGCTCAATAATGACACCGTCGACCCGTCGTCGAGTAATGCGTGCGTATTGACTGTGCCGCTATGGGTATGTATACGAACAGGTACGATCTTTAGTAACACTGCAGATTCACTCGTTTTATCATTAATATGAGTAACCGTTTGTTTACTGTTCACAGGTGGCGTCGTCGGGTTCGTCGACTTCGACATCAGCTGATCCTGGAGCGGTGCGGGCGTCGGGGAGTTGTCCGTCGGTTTATTGAAGTCGCGGTGTAACAATTTGTGATGGGGTTTCTCGCAGCCTTCCTTATCGCAGGCCGGTGCGGGGCATGAGTCACACGCGTGGCGTGAGAGTAGGCATTTGTAGCAGATCCCGTTACGTTTAGCGTGTTGCCATCTAGTTTTATGTAATGCCTTTTTGAACTGTCTGCAGTCGGTCAGTTTATGTTTAGAGATGCGGCAAAAACGGCACTTATCATCATCATCGCTTTGTAACAAAATAGTGTGCGTTCGGTTGGTACTATCGTTGTATTTATATTTTTTCTGGTCAGTGCGAGGGTTCGTAAAATAAATATTAGCCGTAGCGGATATCTTCAGGGCTTCCTCATGTAGAAAATCTGATAAAATTTCTATTCGCGGCTTTTTGTTATCAGTAATGAGAGGATAACTATAGTCAGACCATTTAGACACTAATATTGTGGGAAATTTTGACAATATGATCGACACAATGCTCATACCTTGCAAGTACTCCTCATGTCCGACCGCTCGCACTGCCTCCATCAGGTTCTGAACTTTCACAGAAAATGGCACAACTTCCTTGTGATAATCCTGAGACATCGGCTGCAACTTCTTGATATCCTGGATGATCCTGGATATTATGTACTCCGGGTTGCCGAATCGTAGCTCCAAAGTCGATATTACTTTGCACGGTGAACTCGCAGATATAAACAACGCTGACACGGCTTCCTTGGCAGCGCCGCGGAGACACTTCCTCAGTCTCCATAAGTTCTCCTTGGGGCTGAACCTGCACACTTCTGTGGACTCATTGTATGCCTGTTTAAATTGCAACCATTCTAGTGGGTCTCCAGAGAACTCAGGTAAATCCTTCGGTGTGCACATACGACTCAAAAGGTTATTATTGTTCGGTGCACTGCTAGCAGCCAGGTCCTTTAGCGCGCCAGCTATCATCTGAACAGTTTCCGTGATAGTGGCGTGTGGCTGCATTGGAGTCGGAGGCTGTGCCCCCTTCGGTGGGTGTGACGTTACAGGTGGCGGCGGCTGCGGCGAGGTGGAAGTACCGTGTGGTGCCGCTGGTGCCGCCGGAGTGGCATATGGTGTCGCCTGGCCCATTGCCGGTCGCAGCTCGTCCTTATAAATACCAGGGTCGGGGACAAGTTGCGTTTCGTGGCGACTTCGTTCGAGCCACTGCTCCACGTTTTCGTTACGATCTTCTGGTGGACTGTATAAATCTTCATCTTCAAGGTCGGCCAAGTCCGCCTTTAACGCTTGGTCGATCAAAGTCATTTGTATTTCGGCCTTTTTTTTCGTTGCTTCCAGAATCAGCCGCTCCCGGCGTGCCTTTAGCGACGAGGCGGTGGTGGCTTTAGATTCACTTTTCACGGTGGAAGCTTTTGGCGTTTTGAACATCGGAGCTGTGCTGGGTGCGTCAGTGTCGCGTACATTTAGCACTTTTAGTGCCATCTTTTCGAGATTTTGCGTACGCGCGACGCGTGACGCACTTTCAACGGAATCCATCTTTTTCGCCGGTGGCGTGTTGAACATGATCCGGTTCGAAGGACTCTTTGTAGTACGTGGGAGTCTTTTAGGGTCAGGATCTCAACACAAAACACAGCACAACACTTTTAGTAACGTATATTGAGCACAATTAGACCGAAATTACATCGTTTTATGAGTGAACTGACAAATATATAGCGCAGTGCGTGGCAGCGCACCCGCTCGCGTTTGTCGAGCCGACAGACTTTTTTTGTTCTTACCCTCAACGCAAATATTAATTAAAAAACTACAACTTAAATCTACCTGAATAAATGAGCGCGTCGCTAACAAACAGGCACTGGGTATTCCAACAAGATTCGGCGCCAGCTCATAGAGCGAAGAGCACACAAGACTGGCTGGCGGCGCGTGAAATCGACTTCATCCGGCACGAAGACTGGCCCTCCTCCAGTCCAGATTTGAATCCGCTAGATTACAAGATATGGCAACACTTGGAGGAAAAGGCGTGCTCAAAGCCTCATCCCAATTTGGAGTCACTCAAGACATCCTTGATTAAGGCAGCCGCCGATATTGACATGGACCTCGTTCGTGCTGCGATAGACGACTGGCCGCGCAGATTGAAGGCCTGTATTCAAAATCACGGAGGTCATTTTGAATAAACTTTAGTGTCATAAGAATCTATGTTTTGTTAAGTTCATTTTGGTATATAAATGGTTACATAATGAATAAACTTGTTTCAATTATTTTATATAAAACATGTGACAGAATTTATGACCTGACTAAGTACATCAGAATAACACATAGGCTACAATTCATAAAGAGATATCGTATATTATAAAAACGCGGGTGAAACCGCGGGGCGCAACTAGTATTTCAATAAATCAATGCTTACGAACTCGTATAACCACACTATAAATGTATAATTTATTTCAAACGCACGAAATACTAATCCTGCGCAGACGAAGTCGCGGGCACCAGCTAGTATTATATATGCGAAAGTTGGTAAGTATGGATGGATGTTTGTTACTCTTTCACGCAAAAACTACTGAATGGATTTTAATGAAACTTTACAATAATATAGCTTAAACATCAGAATAACACATAGGCTCCAATTCATAAAGAGATATTGTATATTATAAAAACGCGGGTGAAACCGCGGGGCGCAACTAGTATTTCAATAAATCAATGCTTACGTGAGCAAGGTTTATTTTACTTGTATAAACACAAAGTTGGTTCGCAATTTAGTTTCACTTCCTACATCTAACAGGCGTCGAAGTATTAATAATGTGGTCGAGGACTATTTACGTTAAAACTAAAATAGCTGACACCATTTTGAATTTCTATTGTTTCCAGTGAAATATGATGCCGCGCTTTAGAAATACTGTTTTCTTTGATTTGGTAAAAATAAAAGTCAGAGGATAGGCGAGACACCTTGTCTCAGTTTGGAGCGAAACGAAACATTCAAATTTAGATGCTGAAATGAACTTTTTTTACTGTAACACAATAGCTCTGTTGTTGCAGTGGTAGGGTTGCTAGACATATGGACTTATGTTATAATGTTTACTAGATTTAAACGGGCCTAATTCGCATACAAACTAATATCAAAATACTAGCTCACCCGGCAGACGTTGTCCTGTCATTGTCTCTATCTTCCTTCCTCTCCCTCTAGCTCTTTCCTTCCACTCTATATCTTTCCTCCTCACTCCTTCTCAATCCCTCTCGCTCTATCTCTATCTACCTCTTTCCCTCAATCTAAGTTAACAGTGTGCTTATTTCCACTTTACTGCTTGATACCGGGCCGGTTCGGGGTACCTATTTCGATGGATATTCCAGACCAATGTTTTTTCAAGCAAAAAAAATATCTGCGTGTTGGTTATCTATAGACCTGAGATAGTCAAAGAGTGATGACCGCAAAAAAAACACATTATGTTTACAAAACTTATTTTATGGGCTTAAAATGTATAATTTGTATTGAAATCGTATTAGAATTTCCAATAATTAATGCAAGACAATAATCTCATAGATAAATTGGAAAGCTTAACGAATTCTTAATCACAAAATCAGAGCCCACGTGATTGTAAATATCCGTTACCAATATTCTTATACGTAATTTGTCAATCATTAGTTTTATTACAACTTTAAGTTCTACGATGAATCAAAGTTCTTAAGACCGTAAAGGCTAATTCACACTTATAAAAAAGTCTCGGTTAATAAACGTAAGGTACTTGGCTCGTTGTCATCATGTTATATACGAGTATATCATAATTATAAATGCTTGCTTTTGCATGCTAATTATGGGCATACAAGGAATTAACTACATCTATAAAAGGTTTTAATCTCACTCTAATGAAACTCGACAATTACCTATTACTGTATTTCGTAATATTGATTGAAGTGACATAGCGTTTTTCTTTTTTTCAAATTTAGATTTTTTTATGGTATCTAAAATATAATCGTGAAGAAAAAAAGAATCAAACGTATCCAAAACAAATAGTAATCGTCATAGTTTGTGTCTCAGTCTGCTCAAATCTTTAGATTACCCATTCAAAAGCATACGGATTTATTTGATTAATCGATTCTACAAATTGTGTAATCTATACTTTCGATGTATCGATAATGGTAGAGACCTTAGAGAAGCTTGAATAAATATAGTATAGATAAGAAAGAAAGACAACTTGATTTTGTAAATGCGTGGGCACGTAACTATGCCGCCATGCAATAGTCATTCATATTAATAATCATTGATGGATATCACATCGATGTATGTAATACTGTTGACATCCTACTAATATTATAAACGCGAAAGTTTGTAAGTATAGATGGATGGATGGATGGATGTTACTTTTTCACGTAAAAACTACTGAATGGATTTTAATTAAACTTTATAATAATATGGCTTATAAATCAGAATAAGACATCGGATACAATTTATACAGATATTGTGTGAATTGTCCAAAATATGACGATAAGTGTCAAGTAAGTACGAAAGTGTCAAGTAAAGTTTTCCGCCACACTTAATTACGAGTATAAGCAACTCAAAATACTAATCCTGCGCAGACGAAGTCGCGGGCACCAACTAGTTTACAATATTTACATTGGTGTTGCTTAGCTTATTAGATGAAAGTAGCTACTAATATAGTACATTATGCAGCTATGTGTTAAAGTTTCCCACTGGTGCTGCAAATGAATCGGTACAATATCTCAATGATAATAGAGATGATATTGTTTTACTACCCTCATCTCTACTCAAATTTGGATCATAGCGTTGTAAATCCCATTCGCTTTTACATTATGGTTGTATGGTAGAAATTTCTGTTTGGTAATATAGCCACCCATTCTACCTTTACATGTCTTGGTTGGAGTTAGTAAATAGATGTTAATGTTAGTTTACTTTATCTCATCTCATTTTATCTTATAATAATGTGTAAAACATTTGTTTCAGGTAAGCAAATAGACCGCAGACGCTGTTCAAAGAGTGTATGCTGATTAATGTCTTCAATCAAAAATAAATAAAAGTACCATGTTAGGTTACAAAGCGATCCGACGGTAATTGAATGAACAGGTTAGTGTGAAACCCCCTAATTATGTATCTGAAAATATACCCAATCAATTCCATTTAGCACAACACCTTGCGTCTGTGGGTCAACTAGACAGCACAGTCGTAGCTAGCTAGTATAGCTTATATACACTATACAGCCCCTACGATGTCACAATAAAACAACCTATATCAGTCTACAAGAGTCGAAGAAACTTCGACACTAAAGCAGTACGCACACGACAGGAATCCATATCTATATTTACTTGCACAAGTCAAGACACTCAAATTCGAGAATCTGGAGCAGTAAAATCTATAAGCTTTCCAGTACAAAAGATTTTTCGAGTCGACTATAAGCTGTTTATCGTCAAGATTTATATATCCCTCTCAAAATACAGGACTGGAAGTAAGCTTCCAGTAATCAAAGACGATGTTTACGACTCTGCCAAACATAGACGTCATAAAATGCTTCGTAGTAAATTAATCAACTTATACCGTTAAGGGCTTACCACAGTCTGCGGTTATATATGTCCGGTCGTATACTACGTGATTGGGTTTAAAAGTTTGAGTATTTTATTCATGTAGGTCAGTGTAAATCGGACAGGTTTGTCTGCGCTACATGATTTATGACATAATAATATGATAAAATTTAGTATTTTGAGCATAATATTCATCTGTACTGAAAAAGTTTGCGTTCTGAAAGGTTCTGTTCTGTGCTTTACCTAAATACACTTTGCCTCCATACTTTAAAATTTGCTTCCTCACGTTCATTTCAATTGTATACAATTTCCTTACAACTGACACTTTGGTGTCCCAAAATTTAATGCTTAAGAAACATCAACTTTTGTAACTAGCATCTAGAGATACAAACTTTCTCATCGATAATATTGGTAAGACGATGATAATGTTTTATAAAATTCAACGTTTAAGTACTCTTTACTCGTTAAACCACTATTTGCTCACTCAGCCCGTGCAATCTGTAGTTTATTCAAAGTGTAAATCCAATTATAATTATTCTTCATTTCATCTAATACATGACCTGACTTATAACGATCATATCAAAGGTTGTATTAAACGCTTCCAAGAGCAACTTACAACATTGCTATGTAAATCAGTATCCACGAGGACCACGAGTACTCGACACTGATCAGCAAACGTAAATTATTAATCCTATACCCATGTGTATACGCAAACCAGCTGAATTTTAAAGTCGTATTTATACAGGTTCGTATTGAACAGTTTGACTACGTTGAGGTGCTGTTGGAATCATAATGCAACTTTTATTAAATTTTATGTGTGCAACCTTTGTGCGATAACATGTTGTGTGTTCAAGTGAACTAGTTATCTGCTCTTTACTATATTCAGCTGAAATTTGAAGAAAAAAAAGTCGGAAGCTTCATTGATTGTTACGTTGCATCTCCTTGTGCCTCTAGTAATGAGGTTGATAAGTTTGATGTGGCACTTCTAGTATTACCTACTAATACTGCCAGCAAAATCTCTAAACATAGACACTTCAAATACCACATTTCCATGTAGTTGCTTTTCCTATTTGAAAAGTGAATTCACTTCTCGCGTTCCATAAATACTACGAGCGTGTTTTACTTCAATATAATTGGTAGCACATAACTACAAATCATGAGCTTACAACTGTAAAACTGGCTATCGATGAAATCAATGAGCATTGATGAAATTATGGTACCTATCACATTCAAATAATAATAATTCATCATAATATTTATTCCAATATTATTTCTACATTTGATCAGCGAGGTCAAACTGTATGCGGGTTCGTATAGGATCCGTTTATTAATTCATGTTTCCAAATCACAGTGGACCGCGCGGAGTCGCGTTGAGTGACGAGTTAACATTATTTAGGTTCTCGTCGCTGAGAGATATACCAAGATTTATGAAGTAAAGTCATCTGAGGTACTGAATAATAATGGTATTGTAACATCATATTTAGGTAAGTTTTTGATCCTGACCATGGCTTGACTCGGCCTCGAACCACAAAACTACAGACAGACCTACAACACAATACATAAACTATTTACCCCCAGTTTCTGAAACGTCAGTCAACTTTGATTACAGATTAATTATATATTGCCATCCTTGTCATTTGTTTAGTGTTAGATAGAGACAACGATAGTTTTAATCTACTGTCAAAACCAACTAGCGTTCTAGAAACCGGGGGTAGTCTGCCAAAACAAACAATTTGAACGTGACTGACATTCAAACGAACGCCTCAATCAGGTGAAAGTCATAAATATAAAAAAGCAATAAAATCGTTAAATTCGAGCAATAGCGATTCACGACAAATCACAGGAAACCGGTTACTTTTACGACTATTGACTATTATGTTACAATGTCTTCCAATTTCTATGAGCGCACAGTCAAGGAATTTGGTAACTTTATATCCTCAACCTTATGTTAGGAATATGTCATAATAATAATAATAATATCTTCTATGTAGAACTATCGATTTTATTCAACTTAACCAAGGTATATATTATTCAGGAAACTTAGGTAGGTATACAAACACAAAATAAAAACAAAACTAAAACTAAGTACTTATATATTATCTTACATCTTATATCTACGAGTATATTATTATCGTCTATTAATATAAAAAAAGAATTAGTAGAATTGAAATGAAGTATTTAGAAAACAATTAGTAACATTTAATTTTTTATCGTCTAGCGGTTATTACGCAGTAGTTTTTTAGACTAGGATTTTCTTATAATATGTGTTCGACTGTAAATCATTATAATATTAATAGGTATCTTAATTCCGTACTTCTCGTAATTCCTGCCCATGCATGGTTCTCTGAAAGAGATCGCTCTAAGCGATGAGACACTTTTGTGACACTAAAATTGATATTTTTTCTATTTTAGGTTTAAATTTAATTTGTTTTGTGGTGTTCCAATTAAAAGTTTATCTACGAGTTTTATCTGTCTACCTATCTTTTTTATTTTTTATAAGTGCATGATAGCATATTTTTTTATTGTTCTTTTTCGTTTATAGTTAGGTAGTTTTTTCCTTCACTGTACTTTATTGTTACCTATTTACAAATATCGATGGTAACCTTTAAACTCGCAAGTTTAGTGCCGTTCGATAGTTACAGTGTATTTAACTTTAAATGAAAGTTTAGGGGCAACCCACGCTCGTATTCATTCATTGATTTACATAAATAGGAAATAAATCGGATAAGGTATACTATCTATTTTTAAGAACACTTAATTTGAAAATAGTCGATTTGTTCCCAAAATTACTTGAATGTGATTTTTACGATAAAATATTATGTAGCCGGAGAATTCGTGTGAAATTGCGGTCGGATAATTGACATAAATAATACTAGCTGTGGATTTCAGCTTCACACAGTAAAGATAGAATAGGGAGGATATTTATTTATATTCATAGTAAATTTCAATAAAATGTTTTCAGGCCGAATGGAACTGAGTGGTAATAAGGTGGTGTATATAATATATAAGTTATATTTATTCACAATTTCATGTATAATGTTTATATTATATGTCATGTATATTCATAATATTTATGACATTGAGATCAAAAGGGCGTACGTGCTTCTTAACTTCACCTGGTGGCCACTTTAACCTTCAGCAAATAACTTATTCAAGTAGACCTCAGGCAGAACTAAGCCATTAAGTAAATAAGTGAGTATTTTCATACGTGCAATTTGCAGGAAAGCTGAGAAATCCCCCAGATTACCAGGAAGCGAAACTTGTCATTACTCAACTTCTCGCTGGTGATATAATATTGATTTACCTACCGCATGCTAACTGTAGTAAAGTCTACAAACAAATGTACAAACAGTAGCGGTACTCAATACAGAAGTGTTTTGACGCACGCATACTAATGCATTCATTAAACCAAGGTGTAAAGAATTATGCTAGTGCCAGTATCTCACTCATGATGGTGAATTACAAATTTAATGGAGAAGTGAAGTCTCTTTCACATCTGAGCTAGTCTGGCGGATCAAGTTTTATTCAGCTAGAATAAAACAAGATCTTGTACCGGATGCCACGGGCCGTCTCACTGACACTGTACTGTTTGGCCACAACCACTCTAGAAGTTCCAGTAACACATCCACCACTCTACTGAATCGTGACTTTGACTATGTAAATAATCGACTTGACTAAGTAGTCAAGCCAACCAATTCAACCAAGGTTAAATGCACAAACCGTGCACAGCCATAACTTCAACAACTAAAACTAACCACTCTAGAAGTTGTACTAAATTATGATGATGAAGAATTTAAGAAGGTTGTAATTCTTAACCAAACTCTTTCCTTAGTTTCTCCCACGTGAGAAATCTCTAAAACCTAAACATGATCACAAAAAAGGGCTCGCTAAAAAGTGTTTCCAGAAGCAGTACTGCTTCTGTGTTGTAGTGGGAATGAAAAGTCGTGAAAAAAAGCATGTATGTACCTACATAGCAAGCAAGCTTACGCCTACTAGGAACGGTAGGGTCATGGTGTAAGCTTTATCATTGAGTTATTACGCAACGTAGACTGATGCAATTACCTTCTTACGAGTACTTACGTTGACATACGACTGAGGAAAAAATTCAAATTTCTTTCAAAAAAAATTCAAAATCTTTTAAAACCGTCAGTAATGACATCATTTATTTTGAACTACGAGTGAGTGCGCCTTGCGGGCTGCGTTTATGTTTTTTTCTAAGGGGTTAGCCAGACATTAAAAGGGGGTCTACAAGCATGATGATAATGACGACAAAGATGATGTACCATCATCGTAATTTCAGTAAACAAGAGCTCATAATCGTTGTTGGAGTTCTATCTTATGTGTGACGCGGCATCCAACTGTCTAAATACCCTCACTTTACACTTTACTAACTTAGTCTTCAACATTCTCAGCTTCTCAGCTTAATATGTAATGAGTATAACATAATATACTCATAAACTACTTAAACGACAAAACCTCTCCGCTGCTGCGATTCCAGACACAATAGATTTTCAATAGTATCTCAGCAGGATCCTGGACACAGTACGGGAGAGATTAAATTGATAAAGGTAACAGTAATACAACAGTACGAAGCATGAAATAACGATGTATGCTATGTAAATTAGAGAAGCACAATATTCGTTTGGAACAAAATGGACAATCTAAAGACCCTTTACGAAAAGATTTTACTAACATTTTATTTCTTTGGTAGGTAGTATTTCCTTTGTATTTTCGTTGAAATACTACACATCGTAAACTGTCTCACAGTACCTACATCAGACGTAATGATAGACCAATGATGATGGACACTCTTCACACAGAACCAAATTGTGAGTAATCGCTTTAACGTGCCATAATCGAAAATAAAGTGTTCATTATGTCCCATGACAGGGCTGAGTGTTATCAAGTCAATTATAGCCATTATAGCACTTACGGCAGTAGCTAGTTGTATAGCATAAAGAGCCATCCATCATCCATCGTGGTTGGATACTGAAGTTGACCGGTTTATATGCATCACTGCACTACGCGGCCGTTTCTGTTGTGGCTCGTCGTTAGACAAAAGTGACGAACGCTTTTTAAGGTAGGCATACTTAAAGAGCATTTACATGTTTATTTAAATTTTTACTGCCTAACTGTACTTTATTGCAGTTACAAATTAAAGAAAGATTAATTTCTTATTTTATTTATTAACTAATCAACACAGCAAGTAATATGAATTATTCAGAACCCTCTTGTTACTTGTTATAAAATTAGCCACAACGCTTATGTTATAAATAAAGAGCCCTTTACGTGCGCCACAAATAAAATTTTAGACATAATTTACTAAAACAATTGAATGTCGGCGGTTTATTGCGATTCCGTTGCTCAGTTGTCGGTGATTAATTCGCGCGATCGTGACAAAGTTGTCACTTTATATAAACGTCTGTCGAACATTTATCTTTTGTTGACAACGCAACCAATGTCGGCAGCCGCACAAGTATTAAAACTAAGCTTGCAATGCGCTATTAACTTCCATTACAATTGGAATTATCAACCTTATTCCAATGCGATAAGGGTGGAAAGTTATGTTACTAAGTGACTACAATTTATAAGGGACATAAATCTCAGCGAATGTCTTAAGTGGTGTAGTGGGACCTTATTTGTTGCTACATCGGTGTACGGATAAATCTGAATAGTGAGGCCCCCATACGGCATTGCAGCAATTTAATTAATAGAATGCTAGAGGTTTTGTGCTGACATTTAAACTAACATGCATTCAGTATCTACTAAGTTGTGTATTAAGGGTAGATACGATGTTATCTCTTGTAAGGATGTATTAACATGGACAGTTCTTGTTGATGTTGATGCGTGTATGGAAGCTGTGGTTTCAAAACAGTATGGAAAAGGTTGATAGTTATAAATGCTCCTATTATTTTACCAATAATTACGCACGTGAAAACTTACATACATAATGCACAATGTGGTTTATATGATCTATTTCAAACGAATACCAAATTTTAATACCAATAATGGTAACTATATCTTTTTAATCATATTTATTTTGTATTCCAAATAGACGCCACTTGTGGTACATAGACTTTTTAAAGTTATCACGCGACTATACAATCAATTTTATGAACTATCTGGTGAGTACTAAAACAACAATAAATGTTGTCACAGCAACAATCCACCAATTATATATTCTACCAATTGTTTTTGCTCTAACATGTGATGATACCGCAAGCAGTTAGCTTGAGCCAAGACACTTGCACTGCCCATTAGAAGTGCAGCTTAGCAACTTAGTTAACTAAAGTACAAGTTTATTACAACAGCTAAAGTTTAGAACAGCTTGGATTGGTCTGCCTTTCTTATTACAATCGAGTCTCTAAACATCTCGCTGCGCGAGTGTGCCACCACGATGTTTCGATGTTCCGAGTCGACTGACTCGCTCTCCCTAAACTCGAGTCAGTCTAAGTTCTAAGAATCGAGTTGATTGCACCGATCGTGATTGATTCCTTCAAAAGTTTAAAGATAACTCGGATCTGTTTAATTCAACTGCGAGAGGTAATCATCGAATGTTTGAACAATCGAAACAATCGATTATAACATTTCGAACTCGCCCATTGCTAGTTATGCATTGAACCCATTATCCTGTGTCGTAAGATACTTCATTGATGTTGTGTGTAAACTTAGTAATAAGTACTTAGTAACTTAATTCGGCAGTTGCTCTAGGCTAACACTTGAGAGTTTTATCCTTAGTAGCTGAGGAAATAGATGGGAAGCCTCATGTGTTATATAGGTAATATATAATATAGGTACATAATATAAGAAGTACTTACTACTACCTGGACCTCGCGGTTTCACCCGCGGGCTAATTTAGCTTATGGCACTCGGTTAGTACGAGCATAATAATTTTCAGAATCAGTACTTGCGGAGTTTTTTTTTATCCCACAAAGTCGAACAAACATGACTTCGAGTATGTTAGCTTAGAATGTAAATTGGTATTATAAATACGTTATCCAATCGATTAGTTACGCACTACATTTTTATTTATTTTGTTAACTTTGCGTAGAAACTAAAATATACAACATGCCAATGTATGAATATAAGTTTTGTTTTTTTTTGTAATAGCTTTCGGTTTTCAGTGTATTGTACCTTGATTTATCTACGTGGTTCAGTGGATCAATGCTGCTGAAGTTTTCTCTAGAGTAAAACACGTGAGAAAAAGTAGCTCTAAGTATACCTGTAAGTGACTCTGGTTACAAATTAATCCTATACAGAAGTCGAAAACATATAACGTTCCTCAACTAACACGACAAAAAAGCATAAAGAACTATTTTCATCAATTCCATAATACCTATTACAATGATTATTTTAATTTCAAACAGATGGACTACACTACGGATATCAAGAAAGCGAGAAAACATGGTTTCAGATTAGAGAAACAGTTCCGAGATATTCCAGAAGGCAGATGTTTTGTTTTGACCGACTCAGAGCAAATACGAGAGTGGTGTGAGACAAAGATTAGATTAAGATAGAGTGGACGGCACGACGTATACTCAATGTATCAACCCGGACACTCGGAGATTGATTATAGAGATTCTACATAAATAGTGATATAAAAACCTGATGTAAATCGAAAAAGAAAAAATATCTAGCTAAAAACTTTTAAATAATGTATCTAAAAGAGATGATACCTATACTCATCATGGTACTCGTATATAAATAAAATTACATATAAAAGAAAAAAACAGTAATATTAATCACACCAACAACAATGAAACTGAATACTGATTTTAATTCAATAAATTTACAGTCAGAAAACTAAACATTCTCAATTGATACTAACTATTAGAATGGCCCTTCTATCTTTACCAGCATCGGTTTACCGCAAACCGAGTCCAAGAGCTCGGGCGAGTTACGTAACTCGCATCCAAAGCTTCTCCGAAGTGTCGTTGCAACTGCATTGTTCGTAAAAAGTTTCTCGAAAGTTGCAGACAAATTTGTCACTCTATTTGTCTCGACGAGTTTTTAATTATCGCGAAAATTGCGGGTATTCGCCACTTTTTGTTATTGCGATTGCGATAATTATGGAAGATGAGTGTTGGAATTGAAATGTTTTTGCTTTTGTTCGTTGGGCAATGAGCCAATGAGAGTGGTTGTAATTTATTTTATTTGGTATCGCTTTCGTAACATGAGGTTGTAGTTTGACGATACTTTTGCAGAAGTAAGTTTTTGGCACATTGATTATTTTTGACATAGATTAATACATCAGTCGACCTTCGCAGCCAAATGAAGTGAAACACTAGTTGTGTACTAAGTTCTGTAACAAGATACTTAGCTCACTTAATTGACTTTTGCGCTAATGATATTGTCCGAGTAAATAAATTGATACTGATATTATCACTCGGATAAAATTTACTCCATCTATCTGAATGGTATGGACAGACAGCCTGTATCTCTATTAAAGTCTAGACTTTATCACAGATCTAGGAATGGGTGAATTAATTTCGGTGCTAATCTCGTTCTGGGTGACTAAATTTGCGGGATAGTCTAGATTCTAGAACACTTCAACGTGCTTTAGTGTTATTGCTAATTCTAAGATTGTGTACTTTGACATAGATAGCACGGTTGTATAAATCTCAGGCTTTAGGAATGATGATAAACTGAATGTAATCTTTTGTAAAAAAAATATATTATTTTAATTACAATTATTTTAATAGCCTAGTGTGTTGACCACTGTCCTATTGGTGTTAAAATAAGGACGAGGATGTTAAACAAACATAGCTGAGAATGTAACTGGCTATCAAGCACTAACAGTGTGTGGTATAAATTGGCTTCACACCATTTGTGAACTTGTTTTCAAAATAGAAATCGATTGTCCAAGAATAAAACTCTAATCGATTGTCCAAGCGAGTGATGTCGTAAGCAAATGTTAATTTACAATCGTCCCAGTACTTGACCGGCCACCCCAACAAAGGGCAATTAAACTGCTCAATAGAAATGGCGATCACGATAATTATGTAAATTGGAACAACAGCTCCGAAATCCAAGATAATTTGAGCTCGCTCTATTTGGTGTGAAATTAGGTGGAAACTCTATTCAGGAGTTGGAAACTTTTGGAATGTTGCACCTAATGGACCGAGGGTTCGCGACCTGAGACAAAGGATCTATTGTTGGAGGTCCCTGAAACAATCAGTTCGAGTAATATTGGTTGTGTTTTAATGGAATTAACGGGTTTACAGAGCATAGTGGTAGATGGCCGTCGATAGGTTGTAAAGTAGTGATGTTGCTTTGAATTACCGTTTATTCCCCCCTTCATAGGATAGTATTTGTCATTTGTTGCAAAGTCACAAAAACATTGACAAACGTTTTACCTATATGTTGGTGATTATATTTCACGATACCTCTAAAGCAGTAGTAGTTACAGTCGCCATCAAAATCTGTTTGACTACTTTTGATAGCGACTGTACATTTATATCCATTTCTAACTTAACTTTTACCTTTTGAAATATTTCGAGAGTTCGAAGCATCAATATAAATTAGTACCTAATATTTGCTTTAGACCTCGAAATAAAAGCTCGGCCACGCTATCTACTGAACTATAATGAACGTAAGAGGTATATTCAGTAACGAGATCCTTCTAAGTTAATTTGTTTCTGAAGGTGCAGACAAGGTGCGCCGTTAATTAGTCTGATCAAATTGTCTACGACTCTAACTTTGTTTTTTAACTGATCTGAGTTGATTTAGGTCCACATCTTGCCAATTATACCATTCCACTCTAATAAATATTTCTACGCATCTTCATCATACAAGTTAGATATACCTATCTCATGTTTTAAAGAAGATATAGGAACGTAGCGAAAAGGTTTACGGGTCAATACTTTGTGCACGTCACGTTAGTTGTATGAAAAAGACGCGTGATTTTTTTTTAATACGTATATAAAGTAGCTACAGAAATTAGAATTTTGTGGCCAGATAGATAAAACTGAACCTTCATAAAATCCTTGGAAAGATAAGGTTGAAACTTGACTGGTCAGACCTTCAACAGTGTCATCTGAAAATATTTAAATAGTCACTATGAAAAAAAATCTTCCAATAACATACCTAATGTATGTAAGTATAAGTTGCAAATTTCTTGAAATATATTGATAACGGTGTGCCTAGTGCGAGTTTTGTCAATTTATTTACGCGCTCGGTCCGTTTGGCGTAAACTTGAAATTGTATGGAATAAGAGCAGCGCCATCTAGCGTCAGTGAATCAGTCACTAGATGGCGCTGCTCTTATTCCATACAATTTCAAGTTTACGCCAAACGGACCGAGCGCGTAAATAAATTGTCAAAACTCGCACTAGGCACACGGAACCATTCATTGTAGGTACCTGCGTGGTTCGACAGTCGACGCGCACTTTCTAGGGCCGATATGTTTTCTTTCCATTGAAATAATATCATTGACAATGCATACAAGTACAGTTACAAAGAAGTTTGTCATCATTTCCATTGCATTGACGCCAAGCAGCGATGAGATCCGGATAAGGGCCTATTGTGTTTAATCAATGGTCCACATCGCGATTTTATACGCGGCCATTACAAATTGTCTTCTTAGAAAACGCATGTTTATCTATGTAGGTATCGTATTTAATTAGTGATACGTGTTTAAGTAGGTACATGTAAAGGTATGTTTAAAGTTTAAATCTCGATTGAACAAACGTCAAATTTACTATTGACCTTAAGATCAAAGAAAATAACCAAAATTTAAATTTTATCTGTGAATATTCAGAACAAATTTATAAACACACTCGCTATTTCAATTAAAGAATGCTCTAAGAATAGTTTTTATTAATATTGTGGGGAGCGAGTGAGCATTAACGTTTTGATCTGATCACGGAGTGCAATGCAAAGCTGCGCGAGCGCACACGATTTATCGCTTTTTAATTGATACGTAATCTTTGAATGCAAATGGAAGCCAGAGATAAGATCATGTAAAAGTGTAAGTGTATTAATGTGTAGATATAAAATGTTTTAGGGTTATCGCCATCCGTTTTATATCAACAGCTCTGCTGCAAATAGATGCAGTATGTACCTAACTATGATGAAAACTAAGATACGAGTACCTAGTTAATCCAGCGTTGAGCGTATATTGTACATAGGAAAAGTTTAATAGTAATGTTACCACCGTGATTGGTTCAGAGAAAACGGCTGCCACGTGAATATTCGTTCTGTATATAATTTAAAATGTACAAATTTTGTCTGTACATAAATACTGTTTATTTTAAGTATCGGCCGAGTTACCCCCTGCAAAAGCAGGTAAAAATTCATGGAAACCGTTCGGCCATTCGGACGGCATTCCTTTGTCCGGGATGACCTCAACACAGTTTGATTATGTTTGGAAAATAAAAACTGTACATTTTGCACCGACCGTAAAATAATTTATATATTATATCTGTTAATTTGTAAAGAACAGGGCATACTATTAATAGGAATTACTTACAGAGTTGGCGTGGACGACAGTAATGGATTAATAAAGTAGTTATTTTCTGAAAAATAACATCAATACGAATGGGATACCTAAATCCAAAGCGTTCCAAGTAAAGATGTTAATTTCGCATGCGTTTCAACGGGCGATTTGACTTGACAAATGGGCTTTTACAACAGTTTACAGATACAGGGGGCGCGTCGAGATAAATCTGTGTCAGATGCGTGTTCGCATTAAAACATTATTATGTGTGGAAGTACAGAGGTCGATGGTAAGTAAGGTATAACTATACATTTGACAGTGAATTTGCATGGCTGTAATGAACATGGAACATGGAACATTTTTTTTAACTTAAAACACATGTAAATAAAAAAATATTATAAGTATGAAAATAAAAATATGCTTACTTTCTTTTATTGACTTTTCGTTGTTGGGCATTATGAAAGGTAATTTGAACTGGTATACCTACAATTTTCATTTTCAGGTTTGTTTACTGACGGACTACGTTTTGGTGTAAATGTGTAATAATGACAGAGAGCGTTTGCATGAAATTTCATTAATGTTTATATTGTGTTTGATAGTATTCAAATGTGTTTGCATGTGTAATACGGTGCATATCAAGTAACGTTTAGCTCATCTATTAGTAACATAACTGCGTTTTATTTGGATACTTCTCATTTTGATAGTTAGTATCTATGATAGTTAGTATCTATGTATCACAATTCATATAACTAACAAATCATGGTAGCAAAAACTGGGACAAATATTATATAGGTAACATTAAATTAAAAACATCAAAAATGAAATACATAGTAGGTACGATATACCACGGTTAAACCTCGCACAAAAATAATAATCATTAATATCAAACTATACTTGATAATAACAAAGTAACTAATAATATAATTATTAACTTTCACCTTCAAAATTAACACAATAGTCATTGCAATCCGGTCCCAACCCAATTCATTACTGCAATAATTATAGAGGCAACTAAAATGATGAATTATTTAAAATAAATGACGATTCAAATTTATTGCCAGATTAATTTTAATAAGATTACTGTGGCGTCAGATATATAATTTTGTTTACTAACAAACAACATAAAAGGCAGCAGTTTAAGTCATATTTTTGTTAAAAACACATGCATAATAAACGTATAATGTGAATAAACGTTTAAGGAGATTTTTTTTTTTCTTGTCATGATGGATATACCGCTGCTGGCTAAATTCGTCAAAACTTAAACGTGAATCAACAAAAATTACAAGCAAATAATGTCAATGGATCCTTTCACCAGTTTTCAATAAAAACTATCTATCTGATAAATAAATAAAAACTCAACGGTTTAATAAAAGCTTACTTTTGACCTTCAAAGTTTCGTTGTATACCAACTCTGGCGATTTATTTACTATACTTAGATAAACGTGTGAGTACTTGTATAAAAAGGTTTGCTAAATTTCTGCTTTTTTCGGCATTATTTTGTTATTATGTGTTTATCAGGGGCAATAGTGTAATTATTTGTGATTTAAAATAAATAGTACTTAAATAGAATTGAACTAAATAAAATTATAATGGGTAAAAAGTTTAGTAAGTAGGATATAAATCCGTGAAGAACGGAAATATTCTAACATTATTCAAAATATAAAACCTAACCTTCAGTTATGCCTTAGGCCAAGCGCTAAATATGTTATTTCTGACCGATTTCATTTCTAACACTAGCCATTAAAGCAAAACCCGTCGATACTAAATTTCATATACTTAGCTCATTTATCAGCGTCACTCACAGCCAACCAGCAAGTAATGGACAAGAAGTCATGCCCATATTCAGCATAAGTAAAAACAAAATCAGACTGTTGTGAAACCGACCCTTCTATTTACAGAATGAAACTTACTTTCATCTTAACTGGCGCTTCAGAAATACCTAATTGGTAGCCAAGTCGGCTGCCTCTATTAACGTTGATTTATATCTCTGTGACTCAACCAGTGATTCACGCTTGCACTATTTGACTTTACAATAAAATGGATGCTGGGACGCTGAACATTGAACCACAGAAGCACTTTGAAAGTCATAGGGTTGGCACAAAAGTTGAGTTGAAAAGTTGTGTCTATTTAATTATACTGGTTAAGGGATGAACTAACGTCTGCTTGGACCATGTATAAAATTGATATACTATTTCATACTATACTTCATACATAATTTTAATTAAATAATTTTTCATCGAATATACCCACTATAATTGGCGTTTTTTTCGTGTATCGTTTGTCACGGAGGCGTTCTTTTGCATTAACGTTGTAAATCGAACTAAAATTACTACGCACGCATTTTATTATCAATACTAAACTATATTTTGAAGTGACTTAAAAGCGTCAGCTCACTGAAACCGGCTTATCCAACGCTGTCGCAAATTCGACACCCCTAAACCGCAGTTCTAAACTCTGACTGAAATCTGTTAACGTGCGAGGTCGGGTCGCTACAAATCAATGTCGCCGCTTGAACTTTGCGACCGATAGAGGTACTTTCAAACTTCAAATATTAAAGGCGATTGGTTGGTTTGGAAGATGCGAGCTAATCGTATTATTTTGGATAAGGGGACGGTCAAGAGACTTGCCACTCGTTTAGCCGAACGTGAGCGTTTCGCGCCATGGGTGGTTTATGCATCGGTTTAATCGTCCCAGTACCATTTCGAATTGGTTCTTTCGCACCACATTTGTTGCGAGCCCAAACCAACCTTATACTCATTTCGCATTCGTTATTTTTCTGATTGCCAGACGTTTAAGAATCACTAGAGGGCGCTCTCTTACAGTTATGCAGGGTCTTATGTACTTAGTGATTAATTATTTCACCTATAATAGTTGTATGATTTTGCTCATATTTTTCTTTGTCGCTCATATAAATAGGATTTCTTTGGAGGCCGTCTCAAGCCTCAACGACAGTAAATCAAACCACAATCCAAACAATTATCTCAATCCAATGATTCCGCTATCGTTCACAAACTGTTATAGATACGCTCCATTGTCACAGGCACAGATATAAAGGGAATAGATAACGTAACTTCGAAAATCGTAGAAATGAATCGAGCTATACTTTTTTTGTGACACACTCGGTTCTAAAAATTGCGTTGCATGATATCTGCAATTAAACAAACGGCATCTAGGTACCTACTCTTGACAATATAATATATAAAGTTGTTAAGTGACAATTAACCGTGCCTTACGGTCTGAACTACGGCCAAAATATCGTGTGTGATTCCAAAGTATTTTATAATCAATATTTTTCATACAGTTTTGCTATTAGCAGAGTCAACCACAAAACTGGAGTACCAACACATTGCAGATTATTTGTAAATATGTATATCAACTAGCTATATCTATGTGCTCTATATCTGCGGCCATACGTGTTAGAGCTCCCGTCTAATGGACTGTCATACACACGATTCCATTGTTGTTAGGATAATAGCGACATAAAATATGAAATTACCTGTCTTTCGTGACAACTCCTCTGACGTATTATAAATTACACTAAAACAATGGGACGATAACTGGGATAGGCACTAATGTATTACAATGTTCAATGTTCATACAATCAGTGTCAAACTAAACTCACTGAATTGGATGTAGAATACTTACTTATACTTAAGTACGTACCACTGAAAATTGTATTTCTATCGCTTGGATCATCATGTGTTTTATGCTGTGTTTAAAAAGTGTTAAACATACTTAGGTATCTAATAGCATAAACATAGGCTTATGAAATGCAATGTTTATCTATAAGCATGAAGACTAACATTGCCGATCCCACAAGAGACACGAAAAAACAGTTCGAGGTGTCTGCATAGTAACGTTACCTACATACAAGTCTCGGAAAAGGCAGGGTGATTTACATTGTTTTCCTGAAGACAGAGATGGAATAAGGAAGGGTTGGGATGGGGCCATCCTTGTCTCGGGTCAATTTAAAACCTATCGCAAGTAAAGGCTATAACATTTCAACTCATCGCGTCGTGTGTTTTAGTTTGTTCAATATTTTGTTCAAACTTATTGTATGACGACCGAGGTGTTTATGTGTACAATATTTTAACTTGTGTTTACTTGTAATCCATCTAGTGCGAAGCTGTGTCCAAATTTACAGTCAGGGACTCATAGTTGCATTATGAACATTGACATGACGTAGTTGTAAATTCGTTTAATTTATCTTCAGATAATGCTTTTACTTGTCTTTATAGTTTGAATAGGGTGTTATTTTTACCATTCAAAATAAGAAATAGTTTGCCCCTATTACATTCCTTATTTCGGTCTCTGCATTAGCTCTTTCGAGGAAATTTGCGTTTATTTGTTGCCAACTTTGTTGGGCATCTATTTGGCGGGTACATAGAGTGCATTCTGTTCCTTTGAACTAATAAGTTTACGTGAATTTACTTCATTTTTCGGTAATAAACTGTCTGCCTGCGTTCTTGATCAAAGGGGATAATTACTATGGTTTAGTAACAAAAGTACCTACTTGTGTAACCTACTCGTATGCTACCATAATATACTTATATATAAGTGCTGATTTGACAAACTTCTTCGTTTTTTCATCGGTTCAAAATGAATCCCTATATCCCTTGGTCAGAGCATCACGTCTGAACGGCTGGTGCAATTTTGTTAATTCTTTTTTGGTATATTTATTACTGTCGGGATAAGGTTTAAATGAAAGAAAAATAAGAAAGTTGCGCAACATTTAAGAAAAATTAACTAAGTACCATAATTATTTTACTTCCTAATGTAACTTTCTTGACAGTTAACGTCCATCGGGTCAGCTAGATATCAATAAAATATGAACTCCAAATTAAAAAAAAAATATTTGTGATTTTCACTCCTTCAGCGAAAATTCTTTAGGGTAAACCAAATTCCTAATTCTTGTAGTGCACCACCGACGTGTAAACTGCACCGTGAGGCATCTCCAGTTCGGATAAGTGGATAAACTTTCTCGAGATGACGTTACCCTGGCAAAATCAGGAGATGCGGACGTGGGTAAAGAATTTCTTGAAAGATTTGTGGCTTTATTTTTCTGGAGTAAAACACTAGTAAGTGAAGAAATATTCCCAGGTATACATACTGATGTTATAAAGCTACATATTCATATAAGTATATGAACTAAATTATAACCATCGCAATACAAAAATGTAGGCGTCGGCTTAAGAACCTCCTCCGTTTTTTTTTCATCTATTAAAAAATCTCTTGTTGTGGCCTTTGATATTTAACTTCGGTAAAAATACATATCATGGCCATGAAACGTCTCCAATATAATAATTTTATCGTAAAAATGTTCCACTATAAAGAAATATTAGTAACCATAACAATAACCGCTACAAATAGAAACGCAAAACCGCAGAGCGAATCGCTTTCTTACAGTCTTTCATACCCCACTAGTTAGCGATGTCAGAAGCCAAATGGCTATCCATTACAGCACCCACAAATAAGTTTCCACCGCACGTCTGAGCTGTGCACATATAAATCTAAATGTGCACTCGGCAATCAACGCCCGCAGCTGACTTCAATTTGTCTGAACACTTCACACTGTTCTGTACAGTGCACTCTTTTAAGAGCCCTGCTGATACGATCGAGAAATGCGGCGAAAATATCAGATTAACTTCTAATCAAAGAATTCTGCTGTCGTAATATGCTTTTGTTTTTATTATATCGGATATTACATTAAAATTTGTGTAAAAAAATAAGATGACATTATAATCATTATTGAATCGATTCAAAATATAGAATTTCAAAGCTTCGTACGGTTGCAAGAGTTTAATCACATTCAGATCATACTCGAAAACGCATCAATATCTCAGTAGGTAGGTACTTGTTACCCGTTTTTGTTATTATTCCATTTAAGTTTAATCTAAGACTTTGATTAGAGACTTGATTAAAGTCTAACAAATTGCAGATTATCTCACACATGATCACCAATCGTGGGGAAGTTTTTTCTCCGGCAGAATATATTACAACGCGACGTTGTTTCACTCAGTGCGCAAGTAACCCTATACTTGATCTTTTCTCACAGTGGGTTTGCTTCTTTTGCTAATCAACAAGTGTGGATTGTTCTGTCAGTATATTTTTCACTCAGCATCCATTTGAGTGAGACTTATGTACCTACCCTTTGTAGGGTTAGAAATAAGTGGCTAAGTGAAGCCGAGATTAAAGCTGTCTGGTCTGGGATCTTTTAGAATGTTAACATTAGGGTTGGGAAAGCTTTCTCGGATCAAACGATGAATACGATGATCCTTTTAGATATCAGTGAAAATATTACGCGGTAGCTATGCGCAGTACTCCGGCAACTATTCCAGCAGTATACATAATGGTGTACCTATCCTACCTTAGAAAAACTGTTCTGCAGCTTTATAATAAATGTAGATAGAGATATTTTTCTTTATTAAGTAGAATCTGTATAATCTATGTTGATGTCTGATCCCATTGTGTGCAAAGTTTAAACTGTAGGTTCAGTACGGTTTGTTATTATGAGAATGGTTTGTAATAATGCCATGGCATAATGCGGTTCAATAAGCTCAGTTTGCCTAGTAATTATGGTGCCTATTGTATGTAATGTAGATAGGTCTACATTATGTTTGTGAATGTTAACTTTTTACGCATAAGAATTGCGAATAAATTTAGGGGAAATGGTGAATATTACAAATAAATAAATTACGTAACATCACAACTTAATATTTGATGCCATACTGACACAGTGAGACTATTGAGTATTTTTCTTGTTACCGTTCGATATTATGGTGCTCTATCACCACAAGGATGTTATTCTGGAGTAAACTTTTTCATTGTTTTGCTAGAATGTAAAATATAATTATCACTAACTGCCGTATGTTTCACACTCAACGTCTCGTACGTGCCTCTCGACTCGTTCTATAAATCTTTAGTCTCTACATAGTTTGCTGAACAAAGACCGCTAAAGTCAGTATTATATTGGCCCAAAATTTGCGAATTAGCTTCCTTTTACCTTATAATTTGAATAGCTTTTGTTTTTGGGTCTCTGAAACCTATCCGGGATGTTAGTTGTTGGCATGTGGATTTGGCTGGCATCTGTTGTCAGACTTTGTCAGATCATCCCTGAACTTTAAAGAACAGCTGCTCTTTATTGTCTGCATACAGATCACAGTGAGAAAAGATTTCCATTTAAATTGTTTTCATTTATTAGTACCTTCATTGTTATCGACGGCTTATTGACAAAGACCTTCGTCAATGACGAAGGGCCTTACTGGTATGCAATTGTCTAATTTACTTATCGATCATTACGATCAGAATAATAAAACAGTTTCACCTACGTGCAGAAGGTCACCCAAAATCAGTTTAGTGGGTCACTCGAAGGGCTTGACCGTTTAGGAATGTAACCGTTCCGAGATAGTCACTAAAGCAGTAAGTAAAAGTATTAAATGTAATGTTATTCAATTAAGTATACAATAATTTAGCATAATCGATACAAAACACTGCTATCGATATTGTAAAATCATGGCTAAGTAACAAGAAATTGACACTGGCTGAATTCACGGGCCCAGTGGAGCAAATACAAAAAAAACATTTATTTTCACATAGTACTGCTACCACCACTATTTATGCAGACCTTCGTTGAATGTTGCTACACCTCAAAAGTATAACATCTTTTAGTTCAGACGAACATACTGTTCGAATTTTGAACATGCAGTAGCAGTTTGTAAGTAAAATACTAAACAGTAACGCCTACCCACCACGTCGTTAATTAGGTATGTGTTTTCGGCACCCAAATAAACCAAACAATTTGTATTCAAAACTTTTGTTGTGAGAACGTACCGCTTTGTAAGCAGAGCGTCGGCCAAGAAACCGAACCCCCCTACCGTTCATCAAGAGTAAGGACTGCACGTTAATGCCTATATTATTCCTCAATCATGTGATTTAAAATACGAACTTAACTGCCATTATAACGAACTTTACATTCAAAAACGTTATCTCTGAGAACTCGGCAGGTTTTCTCGTAAGACATTAATGTTTACACAAGAACACGTCGTAACGACGCATTGTAGTGTGCGTGGCTTGAAACATACCGCTGTTTCTTAGTAACCTTACTGACTAACCTTTCTTATGTCATTGAAAACAATGGACTCCCAGACCTTTTTCTCATTTTTTAGCATTTGTATGCAAGTGTTGGCCGCATAAAAAATGAGTAATAATCACAAAGACATTGTTTCATCGAAGCGCTCTAACAACTGTTTAAAAATGCATTGCTTTATTTTCGATTCTTGTGAACTATCAGAGCGTTGACTGCACTTGTAATGACTCATTAAGTCTGTATCAGATGTTTTTAATTAATCAAATGCATCACATGTCTAATGGCATTAAGTAGTTGAATCAAAATTAATTCTATGAAATCGTGAACATTTATGTAAAGCGTAAGAAAATAATTTATGTCACTACGAAAATAGCCACAGAAATAATATTTGCATTTATAGTTAAGATCCCAAAAAGTTTTTCAATAAACTACTAAGTAGCTGTTACATTTTTTCCGTTTATTTTTAAAAATCAATTAAGCTTCGTTTGATCGCAATTCTGATATCAATTACGATAATATTAATTCAAAGCCGAATTACGTAAACAAATATGCATTGCAGTGTCAAAACCACCTTTCATCCAGCTAACTGGAATACGGACGATCGATAAAAATTGTCACAACCATACCCTAGGCTGTCATTCGTTTTAATTTGCATTAGGTATTAAATTAGAATTCCTTGGCACTACGTAGCTGATAGCTCCATGACAATCAATACAACTCTCCTTCACGCCTTGAAATGCACAAAACAAAAGACGAACTTAATAAAAGTTTGCCGTTCGCCTACGTCGTACATGAATCTCGACTCGAATCAGCGAACATAATTAAATGAAGCGGCATTAAATAGTAACAAGGTGCAGTACTTTGCAATTTACAGAAGTATTCAATCAGCGCGACAATGTTCGTGAATTTTACTTAATTTACGCGGCAATCCTGGAATATAAAGCTCATTGTGCGACCGGCCATGCGGTGAAGGATTGAAGCTCATGATTCAATATATTTGCAGACAGTACTGAAGCTCATACAACTGTATTCTAATGACAAATATTTATATATTCTTTTATCTGTGACATAAATCCGTGTAACAGCACTCGGTGTTTGTATTGGTAGAGCTGTCTGTGATCTTTTTTACCATTTCAACGCCGTCCGTTCTCACTTTTTTAGGATTTTATCTTAAATCATATAATTGTACGCAATTTGTACGTACTGTGTAGTAGTAGATAGGTGTGGAAGTGGATATCTAAAAATCCAATAATCCGCGATACCTGCGAAGCCCACCTCATCCGTCGCCCCGCGCTCCTTACTTTGTACTTGGTATACTAGTACCCAACTTATAAGGCGCGTCGTGAATCATCGTTCGCGCAGAAAAGAAAGTATGGTGCGAAGATTAACGAAAGAATGCTTAAAACTTACAACCAACCTAAGGTCACTATTATAAGGTTCATAATATACTGTAGCTGTTAGTTCCATCTCACTCTAAGCTCGCTAAGATGGCGGCGGCTGCCGACCAATATAATAGCGGTCAATAGCGTTTCCCGCGCTTTGAAAATTCATCTTCTGCGCAGGTACATCGGTAAGCCATATCAGTTGGGTACTACTATACCTACTTGGTGAACAGGCTTCTTTTCCGCAACTAGGCCGAATGGTCGGCCCATTCTGCGTGATATAGGATGGTGGTGGCTAGTTCAGCCACCCGATGTCCTCCAGGAAGGTGAGCAGCTTGCCCCGCGATCCTTAAATTTACATCCTAAGAATAATTTGACAGACTTTAGTCACTGCCCGACGCTATACGTACCGTACTCCTGGTAAATTTTCATTTTACTGTCGAATTATTCGTAGCTCGGCGCTACAGGCAATTATGCATGAGAACTTTTTATCGAGCTGCGTATTTTTGAACTCGGGGTTGTTGTTTTTTGTGCTCTAGCAAAATGATCGGGTCTTCGGATGAATATTAAACGCCCTATAATATTGCATTTGACTTGCAGTTGCAATTCATTTTAAGAATTTTGTATATTGTTTTATTTTTATCTCCTTTGAGATATTTCTCTTCTTATAGGTTTTGTCGATCAAAAACTTTGAAGTTTCGTAGGGCAAAAAATTTCGATGCACATTTAAGAAAGCGTAATGTGCATTTTCCTTAAAGCTTTTTATATAATCAATATATTTTACTGAAGAATGTATTTGAGTCTATTTGTGGTAATGCGGCGTTATTCTATTGGCCCGAAGAGAACGCTCGTAGACATTTCTCGTTTTTTGTCTCTCGCATGGGAAATGTCGTTTCAATAATTCATGAGGACAACGATTGCAGACGCGTTTGCGGTTTGTTAGGAAAGTGAAAACATTGATTTGGTAAATTTGATATAATGCTAATACAGTTTTTTTGGAATAAAACGCCAACTAATTGAAGGTCGGTGAAAAAAAAAAAATGAACGTTGTGAATGAATGAATGAAGATCTGATGAAGCGCTAGATTTAGTGAACAAAGAAAAGTCTAATAAGTTGTTCTGCAAGAATTCCTCCTGCTAAAAGATCTACCACCAAACGATTGAAGTGCTTAAAATAATTATTTTAATAATAAATATCGCATTTTTAATTATAATAATTTCTATTATTATAATAATAGTATCAATTATTATATAAAAAAAAACATTTATTAAAGTTGCTCAAGAGCTACATTATGGTTTCCTTGATTATTTTATCCTTGCTATGTAGTAGGTATATACTACAATTCAAATGTTAATATTAACGACTCCTTCAATGAAACAAATCCTTTATTAATTCTCTAAGCAATCATTATATTTAATTGAGACATCACCTATATTTTACCTCACATAAATCGCAATAAACATCGTTGTTAACAGCCACCATAAAAGGTAAAGATTTATTTAATTGACAAGTCGTTACACGGGTAAACTTACAATTACAATATTTAGGTCGTTATTAGCAAACACTAGATTCTGAGATAAGTTACTATGACGCATTGAAGGACCAACCTAGAAATACACGTATTTTCCAGAGCAGATATGTGTATTTAACTCCATCTGTATGTATATCCGTCTGGTCCTGTTTAAGAAAATAGGACGGGATAGTCTCTTGTAATTTGATTGTAACTACTGTATTTTTCTAGTTCGAAGTACGAAATCTCAATGTAGAAATAAAGTAAGAACATCCGTTCGATGTGCATAACTTCGAAAGTACGCGAGTTCCAAGTACGCTATATATCGAAAGTTCGGTATACGGTATGCATTGAAAATTAAAAGATAGAAAATAATATAGGGGTCCGATTATAATTGCGTTAGGTTTCCAATAATGTGGTTCCTCTTTTATCACCCTTTCTTCGGTATAATTTGCAATATCTTTTTGAATCTGGTTTTGAGCTCTAGAAAATAATGCCTTCTAGTTTCTTATATAAATTATTTCATTATACACCAACAACTCGAAAAATAGTAATTTAATTGGTGGTGCAGCTTTTTCATTCGACCACGTCGGTTTCCTTTTGCGACTAACCATACATACAAATTAAAGTGTCATACATAAATACTTCAAACCGACCGACTTGAAATAAATTCAATTCGACGTCTCAACATTATTCATGTTCCTTAGAAAAATTGAATTCGTAATGAGCGCTATTTATTGGTTAGGTCCACTCATTTTGATGAAATACCTATTTCAATGTAGGTCAATAAATAAACAAATTAATTAAATTACTTCATAATAATCATTTTAATATTAACAGAGCCTCGTATGATGAGGTTTGTAATGCAAAATTAATAAGGTACATAAAATATTGCATGTATGCTTTAGGGCTATTGCGCACTTGTGAAATATGATACTATTATTTTTTTTTATTTTAAATAATACTAAATCGTGTCAGTAGGTAATATGCAATTGTTTTCAGTTCACAAACTTGGTATTAAATTCTGAACAAGTTGATGTGAAAAAAGGGGCAAACGGGGGCAAAAAGGGGGGGATGCCTATCCTCCCCTCTATTCGCGAGGTCTACTGTTCACAGAGCGACTAGTTTTAGAAGTAGGTTTAAAATCTCTGTTCGATTTAAAAAACTATGTAGGTATGTAAACTATGAAGGTCTGTAGTCTGCAAACAAAAGCAAGTTAGAAATAGATAGGTTACCAATGTAAACAAAAGTTGTTACACATGGAAACTCGCTTCCCAACAGCGAGTCAGGCGAATAGGATTCAATGTCTGGTGTCCAAAGTTACACGGCATATTCAACCAAAACTTCCACGTAGAGTCTGGCTCGCTTTCAGCCCATTCAACCCAGATTTTATGCCAAACTAGACTCATACCTGATGCTGTGACACATGCCATAATATGCCTCTTTTGTTGTAATTAAACATTTTCATTGTACTGAAATATCTATCTGTTAAACGTATAGAAGGCAGGAACTACTTTTGCTTACGTAGTACCTCTTTTAAAAATCGGTGATTTTGCGCCTCTTAAAATTTCCATAGTGCCTAATCACAACGCGTTCCTACAGCTAACTGGTTGTATAAAATAAACACAAACGGTTAAATGTTCAACAGATGGACATTTGGCAGGCCTAAGTTGAGCTTCTGTACTGAGTCAATTGGAGGTTGGCTAACAAAAACCTAGTATGTATCATCAAGCTAAAATTTAAAACAAAATTTAAATTTCATATCAAACCACAAAGCGCGGTTACTGCATTTGAAGCACGTGCATAGAAAAAACGTTTTGCAAATACGTCGTAATGAAAGCCCCTGCTGCCTGCGTTCGTGATCAGAATAGCGTTCCCTGGACTGTGAGATAGAAACGGCTGTAGGTCGGAGCAGAATATTCCTCGACAAACTTACTAGCAATGGTGGCTGAGCGACGACTTGTGCGCTTTGCAATCCAACGATAAAAAGTTCGATCCTCGACTCGCATCAATCACTATCGTTATTTATGTGCGGCTTTCCATCGATCCGTGCTTCGAAAAGCACGGTCCCAAATGATAGCAGTCGCTAAGTCACGTCAGAAGCTTTCGAGCGGCCTGGCGAGCTCTTTTTTTTTTTTTTTTTTTTTTTTTTTAGGGGGGGAAATGCCTTCGCACTTTTCCTTCCGCCACGGGGGTGGCGGAAGGAGGGCGTGTGGGACTTGAACCCACTAAAACCCCCCCGTGAGCCATCGATCCGCCTGGAGTGGGGCGAGATGGGGTCGTTTTGGCATTCACCATCTCGCCCCAGCGGCCGGCCCGGTGGGACTACCGGGCCACTACGCCTAGGGAGGGAATGACCTTGCTCACCAAGGCCATTCCCTCAGACGCGTGGTGCCGTGCAAGCCGGCGGAGGGTCCCCCGACCCCCTACCAGTGGCACCCCTATGGAGGACGGAGGAGGCGACCGAACCGCCTCCTCCTTCCCCCTGCACGCCTGCGTCGGAGCGGGTCAGCGTGGACGTCTTCCTCTCTAGCCCGCTCCGCGGCCTCCTTCTGCTTCATAACGGCTTCGCAGAAGGAGGCCACCGCCTGCCACGATCTCTCACCGCCGAGCATGGCGTTAACTACACTCGTCAGAGAGAGATCTTGTCCCACGAATGCTGAAAGCGTGTGCCGCTGCGAGGACCATGCGGCACACGCCTCCAGCGTGTGAGGCGCCGTGTCTTCTGGCACCCCACATTCGTGGCAGGCCGGGGTCGCTTCCCGTCTCGCGATTTGGTACAGGTACTTTCCAAAACATCCATGTCCGGAAAGCACCTGCACCAACCGGAAGGTCAGCGACCCATAACGCCGCCCCATCCACCTCGGGAGAACCGGGCGGATGGCGTCCACCGTCCACTGTCCCGGGACCGGTGGAGCTAGGTCCTCCAACCACCGCTGCAACAGGGCGGCCCGCGCCTGTCGCCGCATGCGCCGCACCTCCTCCCACGCTGGAGGCTCTCCGCGGGATCTCCTCGCCGCCACGAAGTGGTACACTTCGGCAAGGATCTCCGCTTGGAGCTCCCAGGGGGGATCACTGGCGAGCACGCACGCCGCCGTCCAGGACACTGTCCGGTATCCTCGTATCGCCCTCGTCGCGATGACTCGCTGCGGACGTCGCAGCAGAGTCTTATTGTCGCGACCGAGGGCGTCGACCCAGACCGGTGCCCCATAGAGGGCCATACTCCGGATCACTCCGGAGTATAGTCGGCGACAGGTGGCGTTAGGGCCTCCGACGTTGGGCAGCAGTCTCCCTAGGGCAGCCGCAGCTCCCGTGACTCTCGGGCCCAGTTGGGAGAAGTGAGGCCGAAAAGTCCACCGCCCGTCCAGGATGAGACCCAGATATTTCATCTGGGTCCCAACCGGCACCGGGACCCCGTCCAGTGTTACCCGCGTTCCTGGAGCGGGTCCCCCCCGAAGTCCATGAAACAATAGGGCCTCGGTTTTGGAGAGAGCGACCTCCAGGCCCAGGGCGCGAATGCGGCCTACCACGAGGGTTGTTCCCACCGTGGCCCACCGCATCGCCTCCCCAAGGTCTTTCCCCTTCGCTACGACTAGGGTGTCGTCCGCATAGCACGCAATCCCTATGCTAGCAGGAAGCGTGCCACGCAACACCCAGTCGTAGCCTATGTTCCACAGGAGCGGTCCTAAGACCGACCCCTGTGGAACCCCGCACACGACGCGACAACGTATTAGCCCGTCGCGTCCTCCCACCAGGACCTCACGGTCCCGGAGGTAATCTTCCAGGAGCCTCCGCAGGTACAGGGGCACTCCGTGATATCGGAGCGCCTCCTGTATTGTGCTGTGCGGGAGGCTGTTGAAGGCGTTGGCTATGTCAAGCGAGACAGCCAACGCCTTCTCCTTCCGGCTGACCGCCTCCTGGGTCCAGCTCTTAAGCCAGAGCAGGGCGCCAATGGTGGAACGCCCCGCCCTAAACCCGAACTGCGCCCCGGAAAGTCCAGGCCCAGTACCTTCTAAGTGCCGGATGACACGGGCAGCTACCACTCTCTCTAGCAGCTTACCCGTGTCATCGAGGAGCACGATGGGCCTGTATGCGGAAGGCGAGTCAACAGCACGACCCTCCTTTCGCAACAGGCACAACCTCCCGTCTTTCCACGGCTTCGGGAACCGCGCCGACGATAGGCATATGTCGAAAAGTTCCCGAAGTCGTATGCCCAACTCCCGTAAGGCGATCCCAAGGACCCTTCCCGGGATCCCATCAGGGCCCGGTGCGGTCCTCTTGCCTCTCAGGCGAGAGACCGCAACCTCCATCTCCGCCTCCGACACTGGTGGGATGGAGGCCGGGTCCATCTCCTCGTCGGGGAGAGGAGGGGCCATCATCGGAGGAGTGTAAAGGGGGTCATTGTGGGGGAAAAGCCCCCTCAACACCATGTCCAGGAGCTCAGGCTCCATGGACTCTGCGACCGGGGCCGTTTGACCCCGGAACTTGTTCCGGGCGGCCCTGTACGGCCGGCCCCAGGGATCCCTGTCCAGGCCCTCCAGAGCCTCGGCCCAGGCCTGGGACTTGGCCTTGCCGATGGCCAACTGCAGCTCCCGCTTTGCGTCGCGGTAAGCGCTGTGCAGCTGGTCCTCGGCAGCCAGCTCCTCCGACGACAGCTGGCTGTTGGTCCTGCCATGCCGTCGCCTCCTGCAACGACCGTAGCGCCGTCGCACCTCCGAGCAGACGGTTCGGAGGTCTGCGATCTCGACGCTCCACCAGTACACCTCGCGGCGATCGGGGCGGCGTCGGGATCTCGGCATGGACGCGTCGCACACGTCCACGACGGCGTCACGGAAATGGGCCGCTACAATGTCCACCTCCGGATGTAGGGGAGCAGCACACCACGCCTGGACAATTGCCGCCTCATGTGCCAGTTCAGCGTCGAGGCGACTGACTGCCCAGCGCGGGAACTCCACTCGCCCTACGCGTTCAGCCCCTCTCTGACTGTGGGAGGTGGAGATCTCGAACCGTATATATTTGTGGTCCGAGAGAGTCTCCACCTCCGACATGACCCTCCAGGCCCGGACACGTGCTGCGACAGACGGGGTGGCGAACGAGACGTCCACCACGGACCCCCCGTTGTGTCGCACGCACGTGTGGACCGACCCCCTGTTTAAGAGAGTCAGTCCAGAGGCAACCGCCCACTCCCTAACGATCTCACCACGAACGTTAGTGGAGGGGTTGCCCCAATCCCGGGCCTTCGCATTGAGGTCCCCCAAGAGTAGGACCTGACGCGGCGCCTGTCTTCTGACCGCCGCGGCCAGGAGATCCATGTAGATCTCCAGCTCCGCAGCGGTTCTATTGGGGGAGAAGTATGCGCCAACAACCGCATACTCCCCCCACTTGGCGACCACATATCCTGAGCCCCTCTCTTCAACTGATAGAGGGGGGCTCCCACCCGACCGTCCTATTATGGCGACGGAGTCGTCCAGGTCCCCAGCCCAGCAGGAATGGGGGGGGACGTAGTACGGCTCCGCCGCTACCGCCACGTCTATTTGCCACTGCGCTAGAGACTGCATAAGCAGGTCTTGAGCCCGGGCGCAGTGGTTCAGGTTCGTCTGGAGGAAGTTCTGATGTCCGACTTGATCCATTAATCAGACATCAGAACCTCCTCGCACGCCGCTGGACGTGACACCTCCACGGGGGCGGCCTGGTGAGTGGCCGCAGGGGTGGCCTTGGTCCTGCTTAGGTCCACCCCCTTCGTTGTCGGGGGAGTGCAGCTGCGTCCCCCCATTACGTGACCAGACGGCCGCCCCGACTCCGCGCATATCGCGCACCGTGCCACCTTCCGGCAGCTGGCCGCCCGATGGCCTGCGCCTCCACATCGGAAGCACAGTTCTCCCCTGTCTGCCGCGGATGGGCACTGAGGGCGGGTGTGCCCCAGCCCCAAGCACTTAAAACAGCGAAGTGGGCGTGCCTCCAGCGCCACCAGTCGGGCAGAGCTCCATCCCACTAGGATCCTGCCCTTCTTCGACAGCTCTTTAGCTGCCGAGATCGGGCAAGAGATAAGAGCGGATCCAGCGTTTATCTCTCCGGCCTTCACCAGCTGCACGTCGCAGCCACCAGCCGTGGCAACTGACGCCGCCACTTGCTCTTTGGTAGCCGCATCGCTCAGACCCGTCACACTGAAGTCAGCATATCTGACGGGAATGGCGACGCTGGCCACCTCGGACAGAGCCACGCGGAGCTTCTCCGCGAGTCGGCCCGCCATTTCTCCCTTTTGGGAGCCAGGAATCTCCAACTTCCTGGCTCCCGTCGCAGTCGGCCGGCAGCGAATATGGTCGATCCCCAGCTCCTGGAGATTTACCCTCTCCTCCGCCATTTGGAGGATGTCTTTGTACGTGACTCCCTTTTCCGCGGCTTCGGGCTGTAGCAACACAACAACAGCCGCGGATTTGGGGGCCACCAGCATCGTCTTCTTCGGCTTGGGCTTGGGCACCACCTTAGGCTTGGACTTAGGCGCCACCTTAGGCTTGGTCTTGGGCGTTGCGGCGGGGACGCGGACCATGGAGGGAGTTGCGGGTGCCGCTGAGGGAAGGGAAGTCTTTCCCTTTCCTTTGCCTTTCCCTTTCCCCACCACAGTTGCCCAGGTTTCCTCACGAACAACCGTGGTAGCGCTGATGGCATCCTGGGCCCCACCAGAGCCGGAGGGACCCGCAACCGATGCCACTGAGGGAGCGGTGGTAGTTTTCAGTGCAACAGCGGGGCCCTTGCCCGCTTTACGTGCCGGCTTGCGGGTTGGCTCCTGCATTGTCATCGGTGGTGCAGCCACCGGCGCTGGCTTTGGCGGCACAGGCACCGCCGCGGCTCTCTTGGCGTCCGACCGCAGTGGTGGACGCATGATTGGGGCAGGCAGGAGGCGGCCCTCGAGTCCCTCGATTCGGGCATTGAGCATTTGCCCGAATGTGATGGTGAGGGATCGCTTCAGCTCTTCCACTAATTCTGCCGCCTGCAGGTTCGCAGGTGCAGCGGTGACGGCGGCAACGTTGGCTGCCGCTGCTGCGGCAGTGGCCGCGGCAGCTTCCGTCTTAGCCTCGGTGAAGTCGCGACGCAACGCCTTCACCTCCGCTTTTCCAGCCTGAACTTCAAGGAGTAGACGGCTATTCTCCGCTCTTAGCCGTCGCGTCTCCTCTGCTTCACTCCTGTCTGTCAGGGCGTTGACAACATCCCTGATGCAGGTTGTCGCCCTTTTGAGACGGCCTACAAACTCGCCCTTGAGGTTACCAGACTTTCTGGTAACCTCGATAATGCGGGCGAGCTCAGTGCCCGCCTGCTCCTTTAACTGCTGAGCGTTCATGACGCTGAGGTCGCTGACCGCGCCGACGTCGGAATCACTTCCTGTGTCGGTTACAAGGTCGGCAGCAGCAGCACTCGGCCCCTTCTTATACTTCCTCGTTTTGAGGAGCACCTCCAGGTCTCCGTCAGATGCCACTGGAGGTGGAGGTTTCATGAACCTCTCCCTAGCAGGGGTGCTCCTTAGCATCCTTCCCTTTCCCCTCCTGACTGTGCTCACCTTAGCAGCCACCGTCTCCTCTGTCTCCGTGTCCGTGTCAAGGTACCCGGACACATCTGGAAACAGGGAGCACGGACGCTTTCGGCAACTTCCCGGCTCACTCGCGGACTCCACACCGCTCAGCACCTCAGTCTCCAAAGCAGAGACGGGTATGACATCCGCTCTAGGTACAACCTCTGGGACGTCCCTGAGGTCCATCGCTGGAGCCTCTGGGTGGCCCTGAGAAGGGCCGTTAGGGTGGCCCTGAGAAGGGCCGTTGTTGTGGCCCTGAGAAGGGCCTTTGAAGCGTCCTTTCTGTTCGCGTGGGGGAACCGACATTGTCACAGAGAAGGCGTGTTTTGCTGCGACAGACAGAGTATTGGCCTGCTGGACACCTGCGTTACCGGGTCCAGACAGTTTCCAGGGTGCACCGCGGGGAGGTTCTCTGTTCTTCTTCGCACCCCGGCCTGGCGAGCTCTGGCTCAATCATATTATGTTGATATAATCGCTTAAAGCAGTTCCTACCAGACTTCATTGGGTCGAACTAGTTGTGAGAATAGTTGAAACTTATCGGTTGAAACAAGATGATTTGATCAGTTAGATTAGAGAATTACAATCCTATGATAATAGATATAATATGTATTATGTAAGAGTTTTAGAATCTAAGTTATGTTTTGTTTGTTTCGTTTGTGATAAATGGTTAGATTAGCATTCATATCAAATATCTTGCGTGGGTTTTTATTATGGTTATGGCATTGTTTTCGAATTTGCCGTTGAGAGTTATGACTCGGCAATGTTAAATATCTCAAATATGCTAAGTTTATCGATCACGTATGTTAAATTGTAAAGAAGTAACATATTTCGTGGCAGATTGAGAAACGATCATTCTTTCTGGTGATATCTGCCCGATCAATATTTTTACAACCTTTAAAGTTAAGCTATGTCTATTTACGAGTATTATCAGATCAAATGTATATAAGACGCTTCACTAAGAATGTGTCTACATAACGCTTAAATTTATTCATATTCAGTCCGGTCTACTTTTAAATACAAAGTAAAAAAAGCTCATGAAAATAAAAAATGAAATTATAATATTATGAAACATCTTCGCGATAAATTACTAAGGCTAGAGCGGAGAAAAAAGAAACCTTGTTTCGTTCCTCCACCGATTCCTAATTATGCGTCTGTCGAGGGTCAATATCGGTCAGGTATTAGGGTCATTATCGACAATGGTCTGCGGTCAGTAATCGTAAACAACATAATATAAAGCGACGAGATAAGTCAAGAGAGATGTGAACTTTCACCTGAGTCCCGTAATTCTTTGAAGTTAATGTTATTAATACGGTTATATGTGATTCGGGACTGTGAGAAAAATATCGAGTTTTATCGAAGACAAAATTTCAATGTTGCGTCATTTTTTTATTCTTGATGTTTCGGTCTTGAAGGCAACAACTAGTCGATAACAATAGGGATGGTCGCTTTAAAAGTCCTCCGAAGCATGGAGTGAAAAAAATCTGCACATAACGTATGGCAATAAGTGATTGGTACGGTGAGTGGTAGTCGACCTTCGACTGCATCATCACTTGAGACCAGGAGAGATATTATCTATCTATATCATACAGGTGAGGTATATATCTATACCAATAAATAATTATGACTATGACGATAGTGATCTAATGCACAAAGCATAAAAACTGACGTCCCGAATCCGGCGTCGTTGATGACTACACGACGACCACCGTTTTATGGAGTAGTGGCGACCTCTGACGTCAGTGTTTTTCAGGCCAGCCAAGAGCCCTACCATGACTTTAATATCTTATCGATGACCGAGAAAATTCCCTCCAAAACAAGGAAATGCTTTAGGTTAATTACTATTTGCCCACCCATCGGAATGTGCCACTAGGACGACACTTACTTTGGCGAGTGCATGGTTTAGATCCACTCAAACTATGCCAATGAGCGTAAGTGATGTACGTGAATTAACTTAATTAGCGCATTACCCAACAGCTGTGAACATACTCAATAATCTTGCAGCTGGGTCTTGTACTATATCGAATGCGTCTAAAGCAGTTCTGTTATCCACTGTGGGAATATTCCTTGACTGGATCACACAGACTTACTTGTAATTGCACAAGGTAACTCCTCCACATTGCAGGAACTGTGTTTAATATCTACCAATAATACAAATACAATTGAAGTGTAAGTATGTCTGTGATTTCAAAATAAATGCCTTGCTATTTTATACGGTTATAAAACAAATAACCGTTATTGGAGTGTGCATTTTATCTGAAAGTTTGTCCCAAAACGGCTTAAAGTATTTTCAGATATTTTACACGACATTTTTGTGTGTTCCATTTCGTTACTATCTTGCAGGGTTGATAAGATATGAAACATTAGATGCTAACTTTTGATATACAATTCGATATACAAATAGGTACTCGTAATTAAAATCGCGGATGTAAAGTCGTGGGTACAGCAGCTGTTTGTAGCTGTATCAGTTGGCGCACACTAAACGAATTGTCGTTTTCGTTTATATGAGGCGTCGTGTCGCCACGACTATACGCAGCGACAAAATGTATGAAAATGGTCGGTCGCAGCTGGTCGCGGCGACTAACGCGGCGACAGTCGCCCAGCATGCGCTTAGTGTAAACGTCCAGAAATTACACTGACACGGCTGAATATGTTGGTTTGTTTGTACTATCACTACGCCAGTGGCCGTTTTCTCCTGTGAGCTGGCATAGCTTTACCTCCTCATACATGCTAACATGACGGGATAGGTACAATATGGACAAGACAGTACCCATCAACATTTGCCGGCGGGCGTAGCAGCGTGCGTATAGAATTTCCGATACAATAAAGTAGGCACTCGTGCACGTAACAACAACCCGAAAATCTGACAACTTTAACTGAAACAACCGTATTCAACCTTCCTGCTGTATAGAGCTGTCTGTTACAACAATAGCAGATAGCTATCGGATTTGTGTGGCAGATTACAGTCTCGTTGTTGAAAATAATTTTTCAGCGTAATTTTCAGCGTTGAAAATTAAATGGAAGTTCGCGTTGTCTTTCACTCAAATGTCAAACTGTCTTTTTTTTTGAGCGTGGATCTGGGCGCTTTACGAACAACTACACGGGGTTCGATACCTCGACAACCAAGTCAACCAATAACTTTCATTTCATATTAGATAGTGTGGTGTGGATATTGGATAACCGTCGTCGCTGTGGTAGCTATGAATTATTAATAGCGTCGTTAAGTTAGCTAAATGAGTCGGCCTGAGAAGCTTACTTACTGATACAGGGGCTGTATTGTTTATTATATCTTGAACACTGTTTCAATAATATTGACTCAGTTGATACAATGCCTCGGGCTCAGGGGCTGAGAGCTATAATAATTCTGTTATAACTCCATTCCTAGAGCATATTAGTATTGGAAGCTGCCTAATTTTGCATAATCATATTGTTTGTATTAGGAATACCGGGGAATGGCGAGTTTAATTTCTGTTTCAGAACTAAATTTAGATTGTAATTGCATTGCATTAGATACATTTTCGCACTGCTTGTGTTCATAGTTTAAGCCAGCCGTTGTTCCGTGCTTCAGGGCACGATAAACCTACTATCCCGGTTATTACCAATCGGTAACTGTACCCTGAGTATGTGTTTTTACTAGCTCGACATAGTACACGTCAACTAGCTCTTTGTATGAAGATGTTTCGTTCATAAACGCGCCGGTAGGGGCGCTGTTCAAGTTTTCATAAAATCTTTATTCAAATACGCAAACGCAACAGTTACGTTTCTAACTATAAAAACTCATATTAGGGGTACTGTTGTCAAAAATCTTTTAAGATATGACACCTTTTAACATGCAAGGTTTATAGGTGTGACCAAATTGCACTCAAAAGTTGAAAACAAATTTATGTGTGACGAATCGCACTCATTACTCATCGAAATAAGAAACAAAATACAAGCGTGACCAATTCATACTGGTTTTTGCGTGTGACCAAATCACACTAGCCCTGTCTAACTCTGTCACCAAACGAGTACACAGATACTTAGTAATTTCTGTTCTGCAAATAAAAGCTGACTTCGCCACAGTTCATAATTATACCAGTTTCGTTCCAGACTATCTTCCAGTCCAATTTCGACTGCGACAAGCAACCCTTTGCATTTTAAAAACCGTTTTAGAACTCGCCACGTATTCCTGCAGAGCTAGATTACGTGTCGAATATCTAGTATAGTGGTTTCCATCTGACCCGAAAAGAAATGGTGACGGCAAATTTGATACCTACTATAGTCTCACTATCACTGCTCTCATATAAACGAGTATCCGACGGACCTTAGACCTGCACATATCAATAAATTAATTAAACTGCCCTTATCTGCATGATATATATGGCCAAGTTAATTCCGAAGAATGCAATAAATTGTACCGCCGATACGTTTCGTTCGATGTAAATTTTCTAATTCGATTTACTGGTGTTGTTTCGGATGCTTTCTAGTTTTTTTACATTGATGTATTTCGGTTGATTGAAATAGCACTGGTTGGTATTCGAAGAATTGTTTTAAAAGTTCGATAACTTGGCGTTAATTTATTAGTGGCCTTAATTACGCCACAAACAAACGTAAAGATGGATGGAGAATTTTAATTTATGAATGGGTATGTATGTATATGTGCAACGCCAGGTTAATTAAAAGCATTGGAAGATAATCAAGAAGATAAAATCATGAATGGCATCAAAAATTCTACCGCTGGTAATTGGCGATCTTAGTTCAACTGAGAAAAAAATTAGGCGACCTTATTTGCTATGACCATTCAAATACGTAACGCGGCGCGTTACGGTTTCATGCAATCGTATTCAGTATGCCACTTGGAAATATCATAAACTTGTAAAGGCGTGTTATGCGCACCTTATAAACTGGATAAATATCGTGAGTTACAGCACGCTGTGACGTCACACGTCTTCTGCAAGGAACGATAAGTGGCAAAGTTGGTAAAAGTAAAACCTTCTTCGATATAACCTTCGACATGCCTAACATATCCCATTAGTTTATTCCCCTCCTATCCAATGATAAGACCAAATTTGAGATAGTCAAAATGGTGGGTATCATCCAAACTTCACATCCAATTCTAAAACCCGGATCACAAATACAATGTTTACAACATGGACAATTAATACTCTACACCGACCAAATAGGAAATGCCAGAGTGACAGAACCGGACCGTTGTCCGACCTCCTTCAACGTACACTTGATGGATTGGTTGGGGACTTTTTGTTCCTCTCACAATTAATTTTATGGGTGTCGTTCGTGTTCCATTCATCCGGGTGTTGGCCAGTGTTGGGTGACCGGACCGTAAAAGGATTCTAGTTTTAGTGTAGAGCAACATTTTGTTGTTAGCATGCTGGACCCTGCTGCCACGCCGCCCACTTTTTTAGGGTAGCGTAGCGAAAAGGAAAAAATGGAACCCGTGTTCTGTTATGTCCGTTTGTTTGCTTGTCACAGCCTATTGTCTAATGACGGCTCGTTTGACGTAGTGGCTGAGCAATCGGACTGCTGCGCTAGGGGTTGCGGGTTCGATTCCCGCCTGGGACAAATATTTATGCGATCCACAAATATTTGTTTCTGGTCTGGGTGTGATGTGTATGTGAAACTATATGTCTGTAAGCGGTACCCACGACACAGGAGCAATCCTAGTGTGGAGCTACGTTTTTTAAAAGAAAAAAATAAAAGATGTCTATTGTGACTATATTAATTATGATTTTTATTTTAAACTGTTCTGTGAGTACGGACCCTAAGATAAATTAATAAAATTCACTGATTTCCAAATTAAAATAACTAATCGGTGATTATTTATTTAATCACTTCATAACTGAGCTCAGTTAACAAGGTACTCCATTAAAACATTATAAATCATTAACGAGCACTACTAATAAAACTGCAATTTATATCTTGAAAGATTTACCATTTTTATGAATATGTCGTAAACTTAATGCCCAATTTGTAGATAATCAGATAATTAAATAATATTATTGTACAACGATTAATCAGTTGAAGTTATCACCCATCTTCAGTTATTATATCGCTTAGAGCTTATTGTGGAAGATTGTTAATTAAGGCGATGTGGATGGTCTACGATTAGGTATACATCAAATAATAATAATTTACTCATTAATAATTATGTAATGCATGAATCAAAAGGTTTATTAAACATGCATTTGGTGTTTGTACTTCTAAAGGGTACTCAAACATTATTATTTACCTTTTTTATACTTATGTAATTTAAGCTAGGATCTCGATGCATATGACACAAAGGTAAACATATAGGTTCAAAGAAAATCCGCATGTAACTTTCGAGGATACACCATTGGGGCGAGGATAATTATTATTATAGCCTAGTGTCGTAACAATCAGTCGATAAGGAGATACGAGGAATCTGTAAGATCAAAGCAATATAGTTGCTTTTTGTAGTTAAGTTAGTCTCCGTCAGCAAAAAACAACGATATCGGTTCTATTGTCATTACTCGCCACATCTCGATTTCGCAGAGAATTCCAATGGATTGCCGGCTTACAATTATTAACTCGGATTCCGGCAAGGTTCTCGATTCGTTAGCTTCATTTTCTTCAGTATTTCCCTTTGTAAGGAAATATGACGGCGTCTTAACAGCCATTATGAAACTTGGTAGAGTGCCCACGCATTTCGCGAATAAAACGTGCATAATCATCCAATCGTTCACACGTTCCTAATAACAGCTTTAGTACGTAATTGATTACGCCTACGTTGCTACGGGTTATTGGAATTATTGTTGTACAATATTATTATTCTGGGAGAAGTTGAACCTTTGACAGGATAATTATATCGTCTTAAGTTACATGTTTGACGATGTTGTTTATGAATGAGGTGCCGTACCCACAGATTGTTAGAATACGGTTCCGTTAATATTTTGAGAAGGTATTTTTATTTTGTATCTAGATTTTTTTAAGACCACAGAAGCCTATGTGGCCTAACAAACTCTGACCGACGCTTAGGGCCGGCACTGCCTCAGTGGACTAATAAACAAAAAAATACTAATTGTGGTCTTCAAAAGTCTAGTTTGATATTTTTAAGATAACATGATATTCTCGTTGGAAGTCAAAAGCTACGAGTACACTTGCGGTCTAGACTGGTAACTAAAGAGCAAAACCTTTTGCTTGCAATCTCCTTACGATATAATACGAGCACGCCTCTGAGAATATTGTCAGCACTTCATAGCAGGAGATAAAATGGCTAGTTTATTAGAGCATTCGACAAACGAGAACAACAAAGCGATTCACATACAAAAGATTCTCTGTGACATTACTCACGTGTTTATGAGAGCAAAGTTTCGGAGTAGTGCGAGAAAACTTTGACTTGATTCGTGTTTCTTTTGTTTTAGGTGTTTGTAAAACGAATAGAGGAATAACCAGCTATTTATTCCGGGGCGCAAGGGTGGTGAAAAATTGTTGCATATTTAGTAGGTTATGTCAGATCCGTTGGTATTTTTTTATTAATAGTAACAATTAGCCGTGAGAACCTATAAATGACATTCTATTTTTAGAAATTTTTGTTTATTTAGTTAAGTTCTACTGCAGTTGGTCTTCCAATTAAATAAATAAATAGCCCACTGTACCAATATTATGCATAAAACGTACCTACTAGGAACAAACTTCATAGACTAAAATTTTAATACATACCTACTGTAGGCAGATAAAAAGAGTCTAAAAGATCCAAGTTTCTAGAATTAGAATTTCACTTCTAACACCCAAAAGTAATTGTAACCAAAGTAAAACTCAAACGTGTTAACCGTGTTCCGCGCTTCCAAAAGCCAATATTCGTATCAATTAAAGCGCTTTTCAGGGGAAACGTTTCAAACACGATTTGAATTGCAAATTGATACTTTTTCTTTCCATCCGTACATCTTCCTAAATGGGTCTAATTGGAAATTCAGCTCCCGAATCGGATGGGAGTATGAGCCGGAATAGTGTTAACAAGCTGTCGGGTCAGATTCAAGTACACTCACAACGGTAACACTGCTACTGCCTAGTGCCTATGTTAGCTGTGGTCATAAAGCTGAGTGCCGACCTAAGGTTCGTATTAATAAAAGAACCTCAATAGCGCTACCAAGTGCGCTACCAGCTAATCCACACTCAAAATGTAATCTGCATCTTGAGATCGTTGCTATTTAATAAATGTATATTAAGATGTAGCACTGGCTACTAGATACTGTCTTGTATGTGTCAATTGTGTCATAATCGGATAGCACTTAACCGCTGAGTGGCATTTATTAATTTGCCAGAGATCATGTAAGTTTCTGTTCCTAATCTACAACTTAAGATGTATATATTAAATAGAACAAAAGAGCAAGTGCACACTGAAGATAGCTCTCAGAGCTAAGTTTGATTTATTAATACGGACTACGTGACGTGCCATATTGTCTGACACATTCGTTACAAAAGTTGACAAGTGACACACAATGCATAGAACACCATAACATAGAAGTCACGAAAATATCATGAGTAGTGGTTCCTGACAGGTGAATCCAATTACTTTACGACCACTATAGACTTTAGTGAGGTAGGAACTAATTTGGCGTAACGCTTTAATTAATATACCTTATCCTCCAGTAATAGAGCTTCTGTATAAGGAAGCCTTAAGACCAGCACTCAGCCAACGTTACATAGGTACTTACTAGAAGTTGATACTTAACAGTTTCCTCCAACGGCTTCAACCAACTAGCAACCGCACAGTTAGATTTACGCGCAAGTTTGCAAACTCTCTCCGTTAATAATTCGGGTTTCGCGTATGAGTTTGTCGGAATTGGCCATTTTGCCGGGAACCGGATGGAACCGGCTCATTGGCGGGAACTGTATCCGGCAGATTTAAAACCGGATTCTCACCTATGATTACTCAGCGGGACGGATATAGTCTAAAAGTTGTATGATGTTCGCTGTCAGGATTACGTCCAGTTGCGTGATATTATGACATCCCAGTGATATTATGACAGTCCTTGCAATTTAGAAGTTCAATAAATTAAAATATTTGTGGCAACTTTAGAGTGTCCTCGGCACGTAAAAACTATTTGATAAAATTGTATTCTGGAATGATACAATTTTCCACACAAACGGAATTTATTGATGTATTGTATGTATGTATTACAGTGTAGTATTTTTTAGTGGTTAAACGATTTGTTCTCACTTTTCAGACCACGCTGGCTGCTGATATTGATGTTATGTTTAACGACATCTTCAGCAAACGACGGGCTCTTTGGAACCTCTAAATATCAAACTGGTACGTTTCAGCTTCATTAACTAGCTATCTATAGCTTCCGTTTTAGCTTTGTATACAGCAGACTGTGTTGCGGGTTGAAGAGCACTATTTCCGGTAAAATTACTGGGATTCATATACATAGATATTTTAGGGTTCCGTGCCTAAACGGTAAAACGGGTCCCTATTACTAAGATTCCGCTGCCCGTCCGTCTGTCTGTCTGTTTGTCCGTCTGTCACCAGGCTGTAGCTCATGAACCATGTCAGTTAGACAGTTGAAAAATAAAAAAATATGATATTATACATAATTATATTACTGCACCAAGATTTTCACACACGCAGCATTACGGATTGTCACAATTTTATTCCGGGCTAAGTAAAGTGGCGCAAGTGGGTTTAGTACTTGTTCATAGCCGGAACAAACGACCGCCCATTCCCACAGCACTTTTCATACAGATAGCTCTCAACTGAGAGACAATTAACGCCCAACCGTTTTCCACGCTGCACTAAATAGCGTTGTTAAAGCGATTGCGGTACTATTTCCAGAATAGGGACGGGACTTAGTGGTGTGGCACTCGCGTGCTATTGCAGAGATGTATGGTGTACGGTCGAAAATGTAAGAAGCTATTAGTGTCAGACATTAATGGACTATTTATGGTCGTTTAGTTGAAAGAGCTTGGTCAAATCAACTATGTATCCGCATTAATGTGGTCAAACAAGGTTTTAGGCGGGCACTTTTAACATGAATTTCGGCAACTTATCGCCTGCTTCTAGGAACTGGCTATTTCTATTAGTTATTTTCTCATGACAATCCAGAGTTAGCGTTTACCAAAATAGGCATAGTGTTCCTTACTGTCGTAAGTTGTAAGTTTCAAAAGCGTAAATAGTTCAACCGGAAAGCAATAAACAGCAAAAATATAAAATGAAATCTGATGACTTCCGTATCAACGGAGAGTTTATCCTGCCGCGTGTTTCCGAGTGCTTATTTTAGTTTGCTGTTATTATGTTGAATCGGCTGCAGTTTCAGTTTAAAACGCTTTTGTAGCTGAAGTTTTGATAGTAGAAGCTGAGAGACGCGTTAATTGTTTGCCAATGTGCTTCGACTTAGTATGAATTACAACTAGAAGCTTATCGGCGCTCAAACAATAGGCGAAGCTGATATCTAAACAATGAATAACATATCCGATCTGTGTCATCTGAACATCTCTTATCTCGATTTCAGACATTCCCGAATACGACCTCCTTCACGCCATCGGAGTCCCTTTCAGCAACCCGAAGACTCAGTACTTCGACGAAGGCCTCGACGGGTTCCCAGCCTACGGCCTAATGCCAGGCTCAGACATCAAGTCCCCATACCGCCTCTTCATGCCCGAAAAACTCTACGACGACTTCGCGATCACTGCGACCGTACGACCGGCCAACAAGGAAGGGGGCTTCCTGTTCTCCGTCGTCAACCCGCTGGAGACTGTGGTGCAGCTGGGCGTGCAGCTGATACCATCTGGTCCGGGGCTGATGAACATATCGTTGCTTTATACGGATCCGAATGTGTACGCCCTCTCGCAGACGATAGCGTCGTTCGTCGTGCCGTCCTTTGCGAAGAAGTGGAGTCGGTTCGCGTTGAGGGTGACGCAAGAGAACGTGACACTGTTCCTGAACTGTCACGAGTTTGACACGGTGGTGGTGAGGAGGAACCCTCTGGAGCTGGTGTTCGATTCGGCGTCCACGTTGTATGTGGGGCAGGCCGGTCCGCTGATAAGAGGCGCTTTTCATGTAAGTACACTTTCAATTTGTTTTTTTCTACTGAAAAGTATTCGTTTGGAAAGCTTTAATACTTTCTGGATACATTTAAAATATTATAGTGTGGTATATTCAGATTCACGACTGACAATTTTTCGATCTTTTATCAGATAAATACAAAAAATATTTAACCCACTGATGAAAACAAGGGAAAAGAACTGTATTCAGACAATTTAAAATGTAAGAACTACGTAATTACAAGCGTAAATATAATATCCAACAAGTAAGACTATCTCCCTATCCTACTTACAAGTTTACAACTTTTTATAAAGTATCTTATAATATAAACTTAGAATAGAAGGTATTGTAGAAACTGAAACATTTGTTTAGAACTTTAAACCATGGATGTTCATTTCATTTATAACTCTAAAGATAAGGTACATAGAACAGAAAAACTTAAATACCCTATATGAAGAGGCGTGCTACATATAACAGTGTAAAATACTATAACGATATCAAAAAAAGGAAGCATGTACATACATGTCATAATAGTATATCTATTTATACACATATACTTTCTTCAAATATAATATAAGTATGTTAAGCGTGATGGGTACATGCTTTAAAAGTCATTAATCAACTTCAATCGTTTTGTCTTTTGTCTAATTGTATTTTATCTCTCGGGTCTTTCAATAAATACTGAACACAAAAGATGCTGATGATAATTAATTTTAGGAACAATAAGACCCACATAATTGCCATACCGTAGTAACTAATAGGGAACATTTTATGATGCGCTTAAAATATTTGCGTGTTCAAAATATTTGGGATAATGTGTTAAAACTGTAGTTAATAGCATGCTAACATTTTTAGATGTTGTTATCATATTGTTAATGCCTGTAAATCTGCAATAGAAATAGTTCGTGTTTAGAACTAGCTTTAACATCGATTTGTAAATCTGAGGCCTAAAATCGATCGTCATCTATGATACCTAATTGAACATGGAAATCGATTTAATCAGATCGATGATAATCAGAATTATACAGGAACTCGTAAAGAAAAGACCAGTGAAAGTGCCTCCAACTAGAACCTCTTATGAACAACAAGTATTTTTGTGATGGCAGTCACGCTCCGCTAATTGGAATGCAAGCATAAGTTTCATAGAATAATCTCGCCGATTGTAAACAATTTTACAAACGCATTACGAGTATATGGTTTTCGAGCATTATTGTATAAGGGAATGTTTACCACCTACAACCTCACTTATCGGGTTACATATAAATAAGTAAATTGGTCAAATGCTAATCTATAAAATATCAAACAAATGATATAGGTACGGGCTTCGCCAATATTATTATCTACACATGCTCATAATATATATATGCGCTGGTATGAAATATATTTGGTTCCCTTTATTTGAGTGCTCGTTACACAGGGCGGCGGGCAATGCGTTCCGTTTTATCGCATGCCTTTGTAAACAAAGCCTTAGAGACAGATAAACAAGCCAAAAGTACCCGGTTCTATGCCTATTGATTATTCTGTGGCCCCGTCTGTTGAGTTCCGACTAGTTCTGCGAAATTACGGGTACAATTTTTGGTACCTAGCGATAAAAAAAAACACAAAATTAACAAACTCATTACATAACTATGTACGATTTCTCAAATCGAAGAAGATTACCTAAGTGAAATTTTAATGTGCTATAGTTACTGAAACTTAACCGTCCTCAATAGAACTTCCCACCCAAATAACCTACATAATCATAAATTAAAAGATCTCACCTAATCTTATTAGTTCTTAACTTGCCGTTTTCTTAGTAAACCAGGATGTCTCCGAGGTGGCATCAACCTTTCCGCTTTTGAGTTGCTACGCCTTTACTTGGAAGCCAAATAACAAACAACAAACTTCGAAAGTTGAATCATGTTACCGACCCCTGGATTCGTCTTGACCTCCTAGTCTCGTTGTTTCCAGATAAAATCCGAATAAAGTTAGAGAAAACTTTGCAGGGAGCTGGCGGGCTTGCATTAAAATAGGGTTGTTACAGTATTACCCAACTGATATGGCTTAGGTACCGATGTACCTGCGCAGAAGATGAATTTTCAAAGCGCGGGAAATGCTATTGACCGCTATTGGTCGGCAGCCGCCGCCATCTTAGCGAGCTTAGAGTGAGATGGAACTTACAGCTGCAGTGTATTATGAACCTTATAATAGTGATCTTACGTTGATTGTAAGTTTTAAGCATTCTTTCGTTAATCTTCGGACCATACTTTCTTTTCTGCGCGAACGAAGATTCACGACGCGCCTTATAAGTTGGGTACTAGTATACCTATTGGTTGTTACAGATATGTAATTTTGTTCAAGATGTCGTATACGGGTATAATTGGAAAGCAGTTTCGGATATAGACGGTCTAAACTTATTTGCGAGTTTAAAAATAGCTGTACGGATGTGTACGTACTGGTTTTGAAACTGAAAGAGGTAGAGGATTGAGTCAGTTAACTTGCACGAGAGACCTCTCAGGACAGTAACTGACTCGTAAGCAAGTAACCACGTTTTTTATTCGCCTTACCAACCTCAGTCACTCGTATGTCACTCGTAGTCAGTAACTCGACAGTAGACCCAAGCTCACTCATGGTGTCAACGAAGGCAGGTGTCGGCTCCTCTCATCATGTAAACAACTGAGCCGAGCTACTGGCATATGAGTACACAATGCGAGCAGCTGTCTCAGTGTTAGCAGCAACTGACACTGTATATTGTATAAACCAACCATTATTATTTTAAACAAAGAGGGAAATTATAGTTACAATGTTGTACGTAAGTGACTGGAAAAATATGTTGTTTTAAGGAGACATTGTTTAGGAAAGGAGGTCAATAAATTTGTTAGGTAGTATGCTGTTCAATAGATTTTATTGTACACCAAAAAAAACAGGCCATTTTATTTCAATATTCTTTATTTTTATTTATTTTTTAGTTATGGCTTCTCACGGTTAGTGCGTTTAGCCAGTGTCAAGTATTATAATAATATTTAAGTATTTTCTTATTTTCACAATAGAAAAGTCATACTATTAAAGCAATGCTCGTTGTCAAGTAGTCAAGTTGATTATTTACATAGTCGAAGACACGATTCAATAAAATGACACACTTTTTGGGTGTATATCATTTGCCCACACTCGTGTACCTTACCGTTCACTCAATTACTAATATCCCATCAATATTACACATTAACACTCGAAGAAACACAAGTTTTAGAAAAACTAAAAAGCAACAACGTCTCACTATCGAATTCCCACCAAAACTCAATAATCCTTATTTTAATTTTTACATCTTTTTATACACAAACCCAAATTTACTTTTATCTATGTTTTGGTAGCCGTACCCATTTCTGTAATATTTACATTTTCACTATCATTCTGACCAAAATATTTCATTTCGCCATTTCAATTTAGTTTTCATAAAATTTGCATGCAGATGTTGCTGAATAATATACTGCAATCAAAATATGAACGAACGCGAAAATGAAATGAGCTTTCATTAAAACTACATCTAAAATATTCTATCAGAAAAACAAACCGCTTCAGTAACTTTTCACATATTTATTCAATAGTTCTCAGTATGGAGATAGGTAACATTTCAATTTCAGAATACTGAAATACTCTGTTTACTTTAGTTCTGGCTCGTGCTAGAGCTTGTGTGAAAGAGCATAGAGGAATAAATACCACGTAAGAAGACAGAGGGAAAATAATGTTCAAGACCTTGTTCATTATGATCAGTGTGCCTAGTGCGAGTTTTGACAATTTATTTACGCGCTCGGTCCGTTTGGCGTAAACTTGAAATTGTATGGAATAAGAGCAGCGCCATCTAGCGTCAGTGAATCAGTCACTAGATGGCGCTGCTATTATTCCATACAATTTCAAGTTTACGCCAAACGGACCGAGCGCGTAAATAAATTATCAAAACTCGCACTAGGCACACAGGTTGTGTGTACGAGACACACACACACACCGTAAGAGAGAAAAAGAGAAAGAGAGTTCAAATAGCCGATTCAATAAATCGATTCTACATACCGATTCGTCACAAAAATCTATAGTAGAAATGTTCCGATGCAGAAACCACTACATGTCTTTGATACGTGTCAAAAATGGGTTCTAATAATGCAAGGATATAAAAAGATGTTTCAGACAAACGTTTGGCGTTACCGGCGTTCTATATATTTTTAACACCTACAGTCCAACATAGGACACTATTATCATTCGAAATCGTTCGTAGGTGTGGTATGAGGAGTAGGTAAATAATTATGTAGGTACATAATTATGTAGCATGTAGTACATAATGTAGGTACATAATTATTAACCTACTACTCATACCACACCTACCTTTACAAATACGCCGAAAGTAGTTCTCCAAAATCCTTTCAAAGATTAATTCAATGCACATAGAGTCCCATTCAACTGGACGTAAACTCGAAGAAAATATACCCACCATACCGTTTGAACCTTATCACCAGGAAATAAGGTGCAAAATAAGGCTCCTCAGCTTCCGTCGGATGACTTTTGGAGCACGCTAGAGTGCTGCTTTTATTCGAATGAATGCACTCGTGAAGTGCTTTGAAGGCTTTATTTACTTTAATATGAAAAATATGTATTGAACCAAGAATACAAAAAAAAATACTGTAGCTCAAAATAGGTACAAATCGATCATTTATTATTGTATGCACGTCACGACACAAACAGACACATACGATTTTAAAAAAATATTGTAAATAATGTTATATACCTACTCAGTTTCTGATTGCTGCAGTACTGGTTGGTCGCAAAGATTCAGTTACCTAAGACCATATTTATATCTAGTCGGAATGTACATTTTGAACTTAGGAGTATTTTTACTTTTGAATCCACTAAGTGTCAATCAATCACTGTTCTACTCAAAACCTTCATAACTTTTTTTCTGCCTTGTGCACTGTGCAGCCAGTGCTGGCCCAAGGCCAGCTAACCAGTTACTTGCTGTATTTATGCAGAAAAGTTATGAGCCTACGTTCTTTTTTAACATAATATTCGACATAGACGCTACATTGTGCACTCATCTATACCTAATATTATAAAGAGGAAAGATTTGATTGTTACTTTGTTTGTTTGCATTGAATAGGCTCCGAATCTACTGAACCGAATTGAAATTATATATCAATTTTGTGAAGCTACACTATCCCTGAGTGACATACGTTTTATCCCGTAATAATTAACGGTTCCCGCGGGATAGTAGTTAACGCGGGTGAAATCGCGAGGCGCTTCTAGTAGGATATAATTTTTACTGACTCGCTCATAGGATGACAACAATATCTGGTAACTACGAGATTTATTATTTAGAAAAGTACCTATTCGTGAATGTGTGGTTTGCAAATTCATGTTCAATTATCCAATAAAATGTTTCGGTCAAAGTGGAATTAAAATACGTTTATTAATTTTCTTTCATAATTTTAATCAGTTATTTGAGACAATAACCAACACAAAAACTCATACATGTAGAAATAACAGTTCAGACTTAAAAAAATACAAAAACGCTCAATATCCATAAATTTCTCATCTAAAAATACAATAAACGCCGATCCGAAACACTTCGCTGCTGTTTATTATATCCCGGCAACCGGAAATATTTTACAGTCGAACCTATTCTATCCTCAAAACCTTTCAAACACGTACTTTGCCCCACTTGATCCTAAAATCTGGTTCATTCTTCCCGTACGAGGGTACTTGAAGACCTTTTTAACGCCACGGCAGTGTTCTCTTACTTCGTTAAACTCGAACTTCGGATACCATTTCCAATACTACGGTACAGTACCCGGTGTTACATTTCAAACGTACTCAAACTCACTCCGTATTCCACATAATGACAACTCTCAAAAACAAACGCTTGTGCCGTTTAAGAACATTATTCTGATCTTTATTGCGTTGACCATAAAGCTTTATTCCAGAGCTTTGGTAGAAACCTGTTTGTGGGCATCTAAAGAGTTGTTAAAATGATGAGTGTAGCGTTAAAACTTGTCTATATTCACGAAGGTCCGCGCTATTTGGTTTGTGATTTCAATCGGTGCTAACCTCTCTGTATCGGTATAAACCAGATGCAAAACTTAGAGCTGACTTATCTACGAGGGATTGGAACGTAACATCAATACGTTATGCTTTGCATCTACTTATTTATAAAAACGGCACTGACCAAAGATGAATTACAAAACGTAGATAACGTAAATATAATTAATGACCTAACCTAAAAATATGACTCATATTTTATTTTGCGACTTACATGGCGTAATTTATCGATTTTACAGCGACACAGTTATTTGATCTGAATGTTTCTTTAACCATTCTGATTCCTTAAGAATATAATCCAATTAATGGTATATAACAATTTATAAAAAATGTTATAGGCAGTGCTCTCTCTTAAACTGCCGGTCACGAAGGAATTCATATGATTAAAAAGAAAGAAAATGACACAATTTTTCATAAGGCTGAGAACTCTAATAAAAACTTTGAAGGGTGGGCTAGGAGAAGGATGCTACCATCAACGTGCTTTACATACTTGCCACTAAACATAACGATGTTTTACATATTTACTCGAGCGTGATATATATTTGTATGTTACCTAGGACAGACAGACAGGCGCCAAGGCTGCGACTAGATATTGCGACGCGTTGTCACCCTCCATAAAAGGAGATAGAGTCTGGCCAACGAAAGTAGATACTCGAACTTTTTCGAAACTTTTTACATGGCCATACTAGTGTTTCCACCACTGAACATTATGCTCCGTGGCAGGGTAAATTTAGGATACAATAATTATTGATTTCGAATTATTGTAACCCACTTCTTAGTGTGTTATTTTACTTTAATCGACTTAGTTTTAAGTTCATTGTGATTTAGCATTGCATGGTTTTTTATGTACCTAAAATGTATAAAAAACAACTTAAAACGACCACTAATGAAATAAATAATACAAAATAAACATTATAGTACTTTATTGATTATTATTAATTCTGAATCGTAAAAATGAACAAAAGCATTGGCTAAATTAAAATGTTGTTTTCAAAAATTTGGGAGAACCGGCATCAGGGTATGGCATCACTAATACACAAATTCCCCAATATTTTCAAGATGGTGGCAATTTATGGGTTGCCATACTAATATTTTTTGAATTTGCCGGGGTTTTTCAGTATCTACTTTCGTTGGCCAGACTCTATCTCAGATATTGTTTCAAACAAAGATCGGCATGTAACGTTTATGGCGTTGTAAGCTCACTGTGTATCGTGTTTTTCTTTTCTGTTTATCTTATTTTTTAATTTTATGTCGCAGTTATGCCAAGTACATCACAAAAATGTTTTTGTCTGCTTTGTTATACGGGCGGTATATAAGCACGTTGATATTTTGATAGGATTAACAAAAATTAAATTACTTTTGTTGACTTTGTTATTTTGTTCTTTTTTCCCACAGTTTTATGAAAGCTATATATAATATATAAGTTTGGTAGCCAGTTTATATTTACATATATTATATGTAAATATAAACTGGCTACCAAACTTATTTGCAATAATTTAGTTTCTAATTTAGCTGCTTGGTTTATCTCTGCGACAGAGTTTGTAACGAGACAAAAACAAACCTACTAGTATGGGCAAAAGCTCAGCGCCCAGAGTACTATGAAATTTTACTTTTAACTTTACTTTACAATAAACATTTTGTGTCCGTAGAAGAGAAATGAGCGTGTACTCAAATTTTATGCACCATTAGTCTTAGAATAAACATTTATTATTTTAGGAAACTGAACAAGTCAATAATCGCCCTCGACAAAAAAGCAATAAAAATTAAAGTACCGCTCCGATGTATACCAAATCTTGTACAAATCGATTAAGAAGTGCTTACCTTTAGCCCGGAGCAAACATACATATCCGGACAAAAACAAAAACGGCCAGTAAAAATGGAGACTTTCACTCACTACGTTCGCTCGGTCAATAAGCTAAATCTAATATGGTACTGTACAAAACATCACATTCGAATAAAAGCCTGCTTAATTCGTTAATGGTAAAGTAAAACTTGAATGGTATTACAAAAAGGACGGTTTATAAGATACATAATTATCGGCCGAAATTAATAATCAATCCAATCCAAATTTTGCTATCTGTGATTGATATCACAATCCATTTTTAGGGTCAAACGTGTCAATAACCGAGCCGTGGATTGGTTTATAAAGGCACGCAGATTGGAAATCGATCGAACGATAGGCAGCAATCCAAGATCGATTTCAATCTTGGATAGGAGATAAGATATTAATTTCGGCTATATAACGACAACGACGTCCATCCGACGTAGGTATACACATTACACATACGCTCATTATTGTATAGTTTGTTGTCCTGTTCCCCGTATCCAATTGTAAGTTCTGTGGCACTACAAAAAAAACCTAAAAATAATCACCAATCGAGTTTCAGATTTTTATTTATATCAAATGCTTGTACCTCCATCACTGTCAGACATCTTACTTATAAAAGTATTATGTACCTAGTTTATGACACAAATAAATATACATTTATAGGTACGATGTGATAAGATAGGTACATTATAACCAAAACGAACAAACAAACAGATATTTGTGTAATCCACAGATATTTGTTTCTGGTCTGGATGTTATGTGTATGTGAAATTATATGTACCCACGATACAGGAAATATTCTAGGATAGGACTTCGTTTTATATAAAAAATAAAAAAATAAACAAAACTATTTTAGCGCTTTTCAAAGAGCATCGACCATTGAACACGTGCCAAAGATACTTTCGCAAGATCACGAGCCGTACCTTCTGTAACTCAATCAATGAAGCTAACAAGATCAAAGGTAGGAAAATCGATGAAGCTACTTCTGTGTAGTAGGTGTCAGTAAATTTAATCGATTATGCCACTTATAGAGAGTTCTATTTCTTAAAGCGATGGAAAATGCGATTAACCCTAAAAGCTGACACTACGAACATAGCGCGCCATCCCCAAGGAAGAAAAAAACCGGCCAAGTGCGAATCGGACCTCGCGCTGGAAGGGTTCCGTACCTTTATCACGTCTGTTGTAAAGGAGCCCCCTTAAATATTTATTTTATTCCGGGTTTTAGTATTTGTTGTTGCAACAGAAATACAATATCATCTGTGAAAATTTCAATTGTCTAACTATCACGGTTCATGATACAGCCTGGTGACAGACGGACAGACAGACAGACAGACAGACAGACAGACTGCCGGTGTAGTCTTAGTAACAGTGTCCCGTTTTACCCGTTGGTAACGGAACCCTAAAAACCAATTAACTCATCACCATCATCATCATCGACCCATTTGAGCCCACTGTTGAACACGGGTGTCCCCTCACTTCCGTGAGGAGGATTATGCCATAAATTAACTATTGCAGTAAATTCAACCAGCTTCATCATCATCATCAACCGTTTGACTGCGGAATCTTCAATCAACCATACATAAACCGTGGAAAGTAATAACATTACACCTCAATGGCTTTGTCTCGCAAATACAAATGTAATACGCAACAGTTTGAAAACTATTGCTGCTATTAATTTTAGTGGATAATCATCATCTTCATTTATATACACTAAGTTCACCATTTTCACATCACTACCCAGCGTAGTGATGTGGTAATTCCAACTCAAACCTCGTTGTATATTCGATTCTGAGTGACGGGACGCCTCTGTGGTAAATTCCTTTACGCGTTCACGCCCGCTTGTCAGTAACGCAAATTTATGTATCTTTGATCTTTTACCATTTTTCCAGACTTTTTGAACCCTTCATATTTTTCACTATCTGCTATTTTAAATTAACGAAATGGCATTCGATTGTTTTGCAATGTTTGTAGTTGACGTGTTTTATGTGTGCGTTCATGTTCATTTAATTTTTATAACATTTCGTTGGACCTAGGACCTACACTATACCTTTACAATACCTTTTTCAAAATATTTTTTCATTTTAATTTTGTTTTGTACTGATACCCATTGTTGCCGAACTACAATGAACAATCATTCTGTCTCTTTCTATAAGCTAAATTTGGAACTTATAATAATAGAACACTACTTTTATTCATTCCCCCTAACTGTTACGAAAAATCCATATAAGGTAACTTTACGGCGAACCTTTCCGGCGCTATTTTAAAGCCGTGACACAAACATTGCAAATTCCCTAAAGTACCTACGGCGTAATGCCTTCACTCCTCGATCTTCGTCCAAACTCTTAATCCAATTCACCTTATTTGTGATTCAATGGCGTTTTTATCCTCATAGAATATTTGGGCAAGTGTGGAGTGGACTACATCTCAGTCTAGATCGGCCGGTTGCGCGGACCGCACGTCATAGCTATAAAATAGTTGCTATATAGTTCAGTGACATAGTGACATATTGACACGTGTCGATGTTAACATAGAGTGACGTGACATGATGTTGTTAACCTATACCGTAGAGCCGCTACGGTGCGCGCTACGAAGCTACGAACGTGCTTTATGCTTATCTGGTGACGTTTATTGACGTTGACGTTACGTATTTGTAATTTGAATATTGCTACGTGTTGTGACATACTTGATGTGATTTTTTTCGCGTGCTTTTACAAATTTTATTTTAAGATCTTCGGGTAAGCAGTAAGCAGTCGTTAGTTAAATTTTATTGTTTTTATTTATATAAAAATTTTATTATTTGTTTCCTTGACATGCCTACAGTGGAAAAATTTTAAATGTGTCCTATGATCTGACTTTAGGGTTTAGGCAGTTTTTTTCAATCTGCACCGTAATCGTTTAATGATAAGGTCTAATATCCGATGATTTACAGATTGTTTACGTTTCGATTTTGAGAATACAAGATAATATTACAAATAGATTTCCGAAGTTATATTTCACTTTGACACCTGTATCTTCGTGTATCTTCTACACGTGAATGATATTATGTTCGCTCAAAATAGTATCTAATCTGAAAAATCCCTTCAAAGGTATACCTATTTGATATCATATTCATTGATTTCTTTGAAAGCTATTCTCTATGTGTGGTTGTATTGATATTATAGAACGATCTGCGTAGATAGCCTTAAAAATTTACGCATTCTGAAAGTCAACATTATCGTAACTTTAGTAACAATAGGTACCTACATAATAAACAGATAAATAAGTCACTTTACCAAAATAAACTTGCCCTTTTTCTTTTTACAGGATTCCTATGCAAGCTTCTTTCTGGAAATTATATTTTAATTTATTTTTAATGAACATCGTAGCGTGTATGAACAAGTGAAATATAAAGCCCATGATTGTTATTAGGTACCTAACTACATGGTTGTCTAAAACAAGATTAATAGGTTCAAAGCGCATGCGCGGAAAACGGATTCAATTCATTTCAAAAACATCATACACTTACACGAAACGGTAAGGGTGTGCATTCAAAACAGAGCTGTATGGTTATTTTCTTTTATCGTAGTGAAGGCACAAAATGCACTTTGAGTTTTTGTGAACCGCTGATCAGACCTGATTACTAAGGCAAACGTCGGAAAATCGGTTGCCACTGTGCATGGTGCACATGGTGCACTGTGCACCAGGTGCATGTTTACTGTGCACGCAATAGTGAACGAGGTAACAACATTGAATGGACATAACATTCAAAATTAATTTCATTTATTTCACACCAACCTTCACTATTGTCTCATGTACTCTGTGAACTTACATCTAAACACTACTGCGCAGGATGTTTTCTGCACATAAATCCGTGCTCGTTCTACGCTCAGCAGAACGCTACGCAAACCGCCCCGCGCTACATTGCGCACAATGCGCGGCTTTAAATAAACTCCACACGATTTACAACCGTTACAAATTAAATCCGATTCTCCGCTAATTTCTCGAGAAATAAAAATCCGAATGCTGCTCGGGAAACTTTTAATTCGAAGAAGATAAATAAGACTTAATATTTTACGGAGAGTGAAAGCAGCGGTCGTTTTGATTAAGGCGTTGTAAAAAGTAATGTTTCAATAATACTTCGGGTTTTGAAGAAAGAGCGATAATACATTATGATGAAATACAACGAATCGCTGGCTACTACAGCTACCAGCTACCACATAACAATTGTCTAGTTCATCTTAAAATAATAAAGAACCCTACTACTATTAACCTATGCTCTCCTAACTAGTTCGAACACCTTAGTCTGTAATATGGGACCTTTGGTCAGCCTAATGAACTCTGATACCAGAGCACTACGTTACCTCATTAGTCAAACAAATGAATAAAGGAACCTTAATCTGAATGGGGGTCAGCTCCCACACTATTAGAGACGTAAAAACGTCCCGAAGCCAAGTCACTGCGGCAAGATAACGAGGTCAGCCTCGCAGACTCGGCGACGCCGCTTGCCGCCGCCATTCAGCCAAAGTGGCTGCGCTGTGCCACCGCGGCGCCACGGAGGCACAGCGCAGGCACTTTGGCTGAATGTGCGAAGAGAGCGTAACCTGGCACAGATAATTAAATACCTACTAGTGCCGTGGTTGCGGAGGCTATGACGTTTCGAAACGCATATATTCAAGCCCGAGTTTCACGTTACACGTTACTACATTTGTGAGAAGTTCAATGGTGTGAGGGCTCTCTGTTTTCGTACCTTGGCTGTGTATGTTCACTTTGATAATTAAATACAGAGTTGGTTTATGTAGTTAAGGCTGGTTATTCTAGGAAGGGAGGTTGTGCGAGTACGTAGGAAGCGGGAGTATCTCAATATAGTTACCTTATTATGTTCTAATCTGTCATCAAGGTCGAAAAAAGAAAAAAGTCAATAAATCGCTTTTGACGCTTACGCCTCCACTACCATACTAGGCGTACCATAATAGGCGTAAGTATTTTGAAGATGACGAACGAAATTTAAAAAAACGACATAATTTCATGAAGGTACTTCTAAGCTACAATTTCGGAAATTTTCTCTTATTTCCTATTTTATAATTATAACATTTTATTGTACATCTATAAAAAATGCTTACATTAAATACAAAAATTGTTGGCATACCGTTAAAGTCAAAGTCAAAGCATTTATTGTAAATAGGCAATTAAATCGCACTTTTACAAGTCGTCGTTAGTGTAGTGCCTTTGAACCAAAAACAATAATAAAATTGTTTTATGAATATCTTATCTTATCTTAAATCCTATACCATTCACCGTGTTATGAAAGATGCCAACGCAGCAGTCTTGGTGGCGCCCGTAGCAAGCCAGTGCAGAAATCAGTATAGATAGATAGAGAGTAAAAGTCTACCGAATTCGGTGTTACTCGTAGCATTTATTTAATTTGTTTTTAAAAGCTGCTACGTAAGTGCTGCTCCACATACGTACAGTGTACACACAGTGTTACACTTAATTCCGTAAAAAAAAATGGAGGTTATTCGATTTCGATGTGTCCGTATTTTGGTGTGTTATTTTGAAGTATTTGAATTTAGCAACAATGTGACATTAAAAAAAAGGGACAGCCTCCGTGGCATTCACCCGTTTGTAATAAGGCAACTGCAACACAAATGATGTTACAGATTCCAAAAAAAAAAACATCGATACTCATTTATATAACAAGCTCGATTCCACCCTGGCCTTTATCGATTTAATTACGCAATCGAGGTTTACGCAATCGACTTTTTCTCCCCACTCGCTCATCCCTTCCTATTTTGCCCATAGTATCGACTTCTTCCTACCCCTAGTGGGGTTGCAGACAACGGGGTCAGATCCGGAGACTAGACGTCGCCAGAGGTATCGACTGAGCTGAACAGCTGATGCTCAAGATTTTAGTTGGCTTCGGGAGAGCATAGCGTGCAGTGTGACGCGCCATTTTTACCCGCGGAACGAAGTGACAGTGACATTTTGACATTTTTAATCTGTGGTAGCGAATAGTAGCATTAACTTTAGTCTATGGATTGTGGTGGTAATTCTTTTTGTTGTAAGGCATCATACCTATTTTGTTAGTCTTTGTACTCGAAATATTGTTATAATTAAATACTCTAGGATAGTATTTGCACAGTACATTGTAAGGTTATTGTAACGTTATTAGAGTAGGTAGCAGTTTCGTAGAACTATTGTGCTTAGGTACTATTTGTTTTATTTTTACCAGTTCATTGACATAATGCCTACAATGTATATAGGGGATGACATAGGGGAGCATTCCTCTTCAACCCACATTTACCACCCACTAGTAAAAAAATTGACTCTCAGGTAAGTCGGAAAAGCGCGTGGGACTGGATATAATAGGTACTGAAGATATTAAATAAAATGTAAAGATGGAATATAAATGGCATCTTAGTATTTTAATTAATCAAATGCGGCCTCAATATCCTAGTCTGTAGACTGTAATACAAAACCTAATTATACTATTTTACGATAAATTTTAATGTCTACCCCTATTTATCATTTTGTGCCAGGTGCTTAAAGTTCCGTTTCATTAAAGTCTGTAAAATAATGTTATACGCACAGAAAATCAGTCTGAAAAGACTGTAATGATCGATGGTGCATTTCAGCGACCGATGGGAATCGAGTCCGGTAAAAATCCAATCACGCCAAGGGAGATACTGCAGTTATATAAGCAGTAAGGATATTTCAGCCCTCAGCCAGTTGGCGGTCTATTGAGGGCTCCGTAGTCGAATAGTATAACTTCTACAAGATAACATATTTTTATTAGGTAACTATTGTGACTACACACGGTTGATATTGGGCAACTTAGCGTCGTATAGTAATATTATAAAAATAAACCATTTCCCCGCATATCTAGCGTTGAGTAGATCATTAAACTTCAAGTTATTTTGTACAATATTTTATATAGATGAATTATTGTTATTTTATTAAAGACTACAATTTTAATACAAACATTTCATAAGCGATTTATCTTAGCGGTCGACGATTGCGCGGAAAGTGTAAGTACTGGAATTTGAAAGTCTTGCCGAATTCCTTACTGCTGTAAAATGTACTGCGTGAGTCGGATCAACATGGATAAAATGTGCAATATCTGCGGCTTTATACTAAAAACCGTCGTTTTATATGCAGGTGGCTATGCAAATCTCGTGTTTTCGATTAAATATTTCGGGAAATTTCGGGTAAATCGGCTTTACAACCAATCTGTATATTGTCCTGTTTGAAAATAAAGCAATGGAAAAAGCATACTAGAATTTTTAAGGGTAGTGGTGGCAGAGCGGCGACGAACGCTCATGCAAATCCATACTATAGGTAAAAAGTAATCACCACTTAATTTATGTGTAAAAATTCAAAATGTATCATAACTACCAACCCCACTAAAAAGTCTTCAATTTATAAATACTTTTACCACAAAATACAATAATAGTAGGAGTATAAAATATAAAAGCTCTAGCATTCCGAATCTCTCCCCAAAATTAATACTGACATGCCATGAAAAAGAAGAGATTGGGCACAGTGAAATACTCGAAGAATAGCCATGACACGCAAAATCGATTTGAAGTTAATCCATCACCGGTCTCGGCACTTCGCGCTGACTCCTTTGTGATTCCCGTCGCTAACACCCGAAGAATCGGGAATGATGCTCGGGGAATGGGAATAACATCCACAAAATCGGGAATTACCTCCATAGAAATGAGAATAACAGGGATTCGAAGAAGAGTTATGAAGTATCATATCGTAATTCTTCCAAAGACTACCTATGCGTTCACACAGTTGTAATGCCTAATTTTTTTAATTTATTTTAATTTTCTTAATTCGCCTATAGAAGTATTTTTTTGGAAATTGGTCAAAATCCCGGCAGTCCAAAAGCCGAATGGTCCGATGACATGAAAGATTGGAAGTAATCCAATGTATTCGTCGGGTACATGTTAATATAATTTATGGTGATGAATTTTTCTTTTTAATAAATCATACAATACGCATAATATAGTGTCTTTTCAATGTACATTACTGCAAGATATTGTTTTAGATACTAAGATTGTCAATTCGTGTACTTGCACATTGTTTTAGTGTACGTCAGTTTGGAAACAAAGCTACGAAACGCGCATACAATAATATTTGTGAACAAAGACACTACTTACTACCTATTGAGTAGAACGCAATACGTTTAACATTACTAGTGCCTACCAAACTACTATAGCAATATCAGACGACGCATTGCTCTCAAAATTGCTACAGGCGAGACAGCTAAACTACACCCAACGAAGCCCTATCGCAGCGGATCTAGTTTCTAGACCCCTATCTGTGCTTGTTGTTGACAACAGATGAATAGCCGTCTTTGTAAAGGACAGAGAGACGTAGTATTGTGCTTTGAACAAATAGGTTGAGGCGAGTGCCCGCTGGAATATATTTATCGTACTAAGTTATCTTTATAACGAAAACATTCTTTGACGTAGCGAATTTTATAACCATCCTTTCATGACTTTGATTTAGTTAGCAAAATATTTTCCATGTTCAAGTTCTATAAATTTACGGTTAACCCGTCCCTCTCGTTAATAGAAAGATAAATCGTCCACCAAACATTTCGTAGCTGAAGTTGTGTTCGCTGACGTCACACACAAACTGCCTTATTGTGGGGCCGTTGGGAATATATAATTTCAAAGGGCAAAACAAGACAAGAACATTTAAACTATTACACCTGCCAAATAGTTTGCAAAAATCTTTGTGTGGCATATTGGGATACACTTAAAACCCCCTGAAAATATCACCTCTCCAAAAAGCGTTTATAATATGTTTAAATTCAGCACTTTTAGACTAGCACCATAAAATACCCAGACTAGCTGATAAACCCCTGTGCCAAGCTCTTATCGACTAGGAATGTAGAGCGTTCCATAAAGCTTAGTCGGTATCTATAAATACTCGAATGGCCAGGCTACTTAGCTTTGGAACCTATCATTTATAGTACAGCAGGTTTGTTGGATTTATGTATCCGATGGATTTTAAAATATTCTGAAATGGTTGATTTTATGTAACTACTTTTTCACGTTATTTAAATACGTCCTTCGTAGCGTGTGTTGGTAATCAGCTGAATGCGAAGCGATATTCCCGTACAGAGGTAAAAAAAATCATAAAAGAAGACTGTATAGTAGCTTTTCGGACCATGCAGTCCTCATTTCTGATTCGATTGAATCAGGGAATTCTATTTAGGAGTCAGGGTCTAGGTAATGTCGCATTATTTTGTATTTACTTATTTTTGTAAAGGTACGTACGTACACATAATCGCGTAACTTTATTTTCAGCGGCATCTTTCCAAAACTCGCCTCTTATCTAAATCTCAAAACATTCCTTTATCAAAAACATTTTTTCCGTAACATGTAGCATCTAAGCACACCCATCCACCAAAACTCTTAAACGCAACATTCGGACCCCCAAAATACACTAAAAGTGACTGAAACAGTGCTACTTCTGGAAATAGACTAAAAATTGAACGAACTAAACCGTAACGCATAAAACGTAACATTGTACTAAAAATAAGTGCACAGTGAATCAATCTTGAACGTAAATCAGAACTGGCAGAAGCAAGATGGCGATGGTGGTATCTACGAAGTCTAAAGTGTGTGTGTGTGCACTTCTTCTGTTGGTAATACTGGGGATATGCCTCGCTGTGCTGTCAACGCTGGGATTCTTCGATCTTCACGAACATAACTCAGTGGGAACAGCGGAGAAGTACACGCATCACCAAGAGAAGCCAGCTCCTCGAACGGTTGACGTAAGTGGTTGATAATTAAGGAACCAGGGGAAGTAACCTGCTATTTATTCTATTGAAAATTATAGCGGATATCTCATTGGAGCGAACTTTTTCGCTACGTAATTTAAATCTTAAGGATTTTGTGAGTTGGTGTTGCTGCTCTAAATCACGCACATGGTGTGTTAAAAAATATGTTGAAGAAAAAGGTATTTGACAAAACACTTGCGACTTGATAATTTACTAAACATACTTTAAGGTAACTACATAAAACCACATTAAAATGATTCTGGTGTTATGTAAACGGCTCTTTAAATAATAATCTACTTGTCTAACAACAATTTAATAAAGTAGGTACGAATTATTCACACCTTTCAACGAGGTCATGAAAAAATGCGCTGTGTTAACAACCACCATTAACAGACCGTGGTAAAACCGGTCTAAATAACTTAACGATGCAAAAGCATCTACAATAATAAAACGGTAAGTATAGTTTTCCACAACGAGCATACTTAAAAGTTGGTCTTATTAGCCTCACCAAACTACCCTGACCTTTATAACGATTGGCTGATGGAAGAAAAACAGTTCAAATTCTACTGGATACTATTGACTAGTGGTACAGAAGAAGCCTATGTGACCTATAAAATCATAATGGCATTCTCGTGTCTGTGGAATGGCATGTTCCAAGTTTACTGCGGCTAAGTAAAGCTGGGCCATTCTTGGACCTATACCTATCTCATTTCCAGACATACCTATTAGATTTTTAATCGTTGTCTGGCAGAATCATTAACAAGGCTTAACGTATACATATGTATTTTAATGTTATTTTCAAGGCACAAGTAAGTATCCAGATGTGTTGTGAATTTCAAATCGAACACTATGATAAATAATATTTCATTGCAATAATTTAATAGCCGCCTAGGTAATAAGATGTAGCAAATGAACAGTAAAATACAGATTTACAGAAAGTTTAAACCTGACTGTCTGTTTACTGAAAGAGGTCACCAGTGATGTCCAAACAGTGAACCAATAGACATAAGATGCCACTTCAAAGCATACAAGGGGCATGATTGGATCTTTTTCTCCGTCTCCTGACACACTTACACTAAAAAGAAACCTAAAAATTGGTTGTACGTAGCAAAAAAAAACGAGACGTCTCAGATTATCACCTCCAAACTGTCTGTATTGGATCCCTCCAGGACCTTAGGGAGTCCTAACGCACTCGCAACGAGCGGTCATTCGGTTAGCAGTACCTATTGTAGTGTGTTCTATGCCCTCTTATGTGCCCTCCACTTTTCGGTAAATTGTTATTGCTTGTAGTGTTTGGGTTATGATAACAGGGAGTCGTAAAGTGAGGATTTTCGAGGACTTTCGAGGACTTTTCGAGGACATTTCGGGGTCGTGGATCGTAAAAGATTTAATGGTACTGAAATCTATAGGTTACTGCCATGATGCGTGATTTATTTACGGTACAAGGTGAGAAATGGATCACTGATGCTGAATAATATAGATAGATATGCGCGAGAGGAAACAAAGACTCCACAGGGGCAATCTCATGAAAGTCTCAAATGGTATGATCCTAAATTGACAATTGCCAGTTTTGCCTGTTCATTGCGTATGTTTCCCTTTTCCTCACTGGTGAGAAAAAGCCGTTAAGGAGAAAGAAAGTTTCGTATTTAGTGTGAATATCTTTAATATCTACAGAGTGCAGAATGAGTTTGGAAAGACGGATCGAAAAACAAAGGTAGGTTACTTATTATTTTTTTTTCGACACATATGAAAAATTTAAAATTCCACCTAAATCATATTCAAGCTCAAAAGTCCGAGCCATCAATTCTATTTACACAACCCCTTTGTGATGACTTTATCCTGCGTCCAAAAATCCGAAATCCGCTCAGCCCCGTATAAATCATCTGCAGAAAAATTAGCTTTATTTTGCCGGTTAGCTTTCAGGAGGCTTTTAGGGTCAGTTGTCGTTACGGTTTCTATTTATCGCGGGCTTGAACGACCACGCCTGGCTCGTTTTTCATTAAGCACCGAACGCCCCGGTAAACCGGTTTTCAGGTGGGTGAGTTAACGATATTTCGGTTAAACGAGTGCTCGATCTGTGAAAAATATTAGCACCTAAAATTGTTCTGGGAGAGCTGGAGTTAGCGTGATGATGAAGTCTTTACCTCAGGTTGATAGATGGGTGTGAAATGGTTTATGTTACAAAGAGGAACGACTACATTCCTGTTACCCTTCCATCTGATCTCTGCAGTCCCACATAATTTACTATTAATGATAATTTTGTTCTGAAAAGCTTTTCGCCGCGTCACAATACAGTATTTGCTAGTAAAAGTGTTTTAAGACTTCGCGGTTTATAAAAGTGTTACAAAAGACAGAGCTGCAAACTTCTTCCATTTCTTCGAGTAGGTACAGATCTGCAGAGGAACTCTACAAAGACCTCCAAGATAAGTATTGCAGGTATCGTATACCGTTTATAGCGAACGAGGAACCGATGCCGAACGACAAATGCCAGGAAGTCGGCCGCTAAGCTTCCGTAAAATAGAATTGACGTAACTCAACCCACATAATGAAAGTAGGTTACAAACGATGTTACCAGCGTTTTGGACTGTAGAGTGGATTAGTTTTTCGAGAAAAAGTAAACTTTGTAAGCAATTGAAGTGAAGTGTGCTACGGAATTACGCTTCGAAAAATCTCAGATCCACGCAACACTGACTGCAATGAATTAGTCCACGCTGATTGAAGCTTTGCATAACTGCAGTGGACGAGGTGATTAAAATTATTTTACAGGATGAAAATAATAACGAATCGTGTCATATTATATACCAAAAATTATAATTGAAAAGAGTAAAAAACCCCCATTGTGAATAAAAAAGAGTTCTTTCTCTTTCACCGCATTAACAACGATAAAAATGTCGTCGGTCTCGTTGTTTGTAGGAACAAGGTTACTGATCTTCTACTTACAGAATTCCTTATTAGGAATCAGTATACGAGTATAACGTGTTATCGCATGATAGCAACACGTTATATCGAAACTAAAACTGTGGCGTCTCAACAATGTAGGTAGGTACTTACCACAAAATAAAATGGCCGCCGTTGCGGAACCACTTTCAGCCTGGCTTGTGTCATGAAAATCGTGATGAGACAAAACAAACTCAGTTACGCGGCCGTATTTTTAATTAAAAACATTTCGGAGTATCGAAATATTGTGGCCCTTTATCACAATATCCCGTGGCTGAAGCGTCGAAAACGCGTTTGTGTGGAACTGTTTGTTTAAACAGCATCCTAATAGGCGATTTTGTAAAAGGCTGACATTTTCAGTCCTTTTTGTTAGTCTTTTCGTGACCACGATCAATGCAACTCAACCAAAACGAAGTGTGTCAAAATTATGTAGTTTGTGCGCGAATTAGACCGGTATACAGCTATATTTTGATTTATTACTAGAAGCGCCTCGCCGTTTCACCCGCGTTAACTACTGTCCCGCGGGAATCAATAATTTTTACGGGATTAAAAGTAGCCCATGTCACTTGGGGATAGTGTAGCTTCTCAACAGTGAAATAATATTTCAAATCGGCTCCGTAGTTTCAGAGCCTATTCAATGCAAACAAACAAACAACCAAATCTTTTCTCTTTATAATATTATTACTAGCTGCCTCCGCGATGTTACCCGCTGTTTTTAGAATAGAAAGTAGCATATGTGTTAATCTAGGGTGGTGGCTATCACCATAACAAATTTTATCAAAATCGGTCCAGCCGTTTGAACGTGAAGAACTAAGAAACAGACAAACTTTCGCATTTATAATATTAGTAAGTTTAGTAGAATTATATTAAGATTAAACATTTCAAAGGTAAGGAGATGGCTTTTTGGTGTGAGTTTTGTTTCAAATCGTTATTCGTTTTTAAAACTTTACAAAATTTTGATTAAATACCACTAATAAAACCTGCACAAACTGCTTACAGTTACATAATAAAGCGTTTACAGAGTTCTATGCTACAGGGTTTACTTATACAACCAATATGTCTTAACACAAACTCAATTCTTTCAAGGGGTCCGTTAATTATGTTCTTCAAATATCTGCACTATATTTAATAACCAGAGTATCCAGGTCTACATTATTAAACACATACAAGAAGATCTAGGTGTCTTGAAATTCTGGTCACTGCTATTCTGGTTATATTTTAGTGCAAGTTAGTGCATCCCCAGATTGACACGGGTGCTGCGCGTACGCATACGTCTTGCACACCGGTTTAAGGTTTAATCTTTATTTTTAATCGTAGCTCAATAACCTAAATTGTGTTAAACAAAAGCATTTAAATATTTTATACAAAGTTGTGAAAGTGTTAAAATAGGACTACGATAATTTAATCTAAATAAAATTAGGTTATTCATATCGGTACCAAAACACTGCCTGCACTACATGGTAAAAATTCATGAATATAAAAATATTGAAATGTGTTGTGCTCAATTTTCTACTTTGATAAAGAATTGATCAAAAATATATACACGTTATTTGCAGCCTACGGAAATATCGGCAAAAAGTTGAAACAAACATTTTAGCTGGTCACCATTCAACCACTTTGTGTGAATTGAATAGCGGTCAATTTCAAATTGAACTTTGTCTGAATACAGTGACTTTTATATTTGTGAAAAACTAGACAGTGGAAGTTGATTATAATTAAAAGTAGTCAAACATTTTGACGAACATTGCGGTGAACGAAAATTGGTCGAAAAATTGTCAGTCGATATGAAAACGTCTAGTGTGATAACAATCATTGTGATACAGGGTGCCTTTCAAGAACTGAAGCTGTATGGGTCATCTACACAGGCTGAGATGCAATGCGTCAACACATTTGAGGTAAGTTCAGTTCTTTAAAAATAGTTACAGAAACATATATATCACTGATGTTACGAGTATTGCCCCGTATTTGTATTGTTTATCCAATTGTTTTGTTGTAAGCCCACTGGCAAATTAATTATGATTAAAAAAGTATGTTCAGTTCTTGTCAGATAAAATCTGTAAAAGAACCCCTTACGGACTGTCAGTTTCCTTAATTAGGGTCAGATCCTTGATCCTTTTCACTGAAACTCCAATTTGCCCAACAACAGTTTATCGGTCAGTCCAGGGAACTGTGTTATTTGAATTGTAATGGCAATGACGTTTTGAACAACTTCTAAATGAAGAAAAGTGGTTTCAAATTAAACCAACTTTGGAATACCACCAATGTTTTATTCAAATGTTGAGTTTATTATTCAACTAGAATTTCATGTAGATTTGGAAAAATGAAGTCACAGCTATTTGACTTGAAGTTACACAATTACGTAGGCCGTATCTGATAACCTATTAAATTATACCAAGAACCTTCTCAAGTGTTTTTCTTCCAACTTTATTGTTGGTTGTTGCAATGGCGAAAAGGACATTATTTGTATTAAAATCACGTTGAAGGCCTAACAGATAAATTAAATTTTGGAGGCCTCTTTACGGCGTTTTAATGTTTTCGTTTCGGGTAATGCCGATTTTGTTAACTCAATTTCCTTTTCGCAATCTTAAAAATACCGTGAGGTTCTCAAATAGGGCTGTCAGAGCTGTTAAAAGACAATGGACTGAATCAGAAAACATTGTCTGTTCCACAGAAATGTACAATTTTCAACGTTTTGACAGGAAATTGGTAAAGGCAGCGACGGAGACGAGATTGACATTGACAATTTCTTGGTGATTACACTGTCATTTTTATTTTTATGTTCGCATCTAACTCACAACCCTTCTGTTTGGCGGAAACAAATAGAAAATTCGTACAGAATATTATTTACTATCTTTATTAAATACACAGGTAACTTTATGTCTGATTGAAAATGTATCCATGTTATTATTTTTGGCTTATTAGCTACCCGCCTTATTGGCTGTCTAAAATATTTTGGATTCAAATAATACCTAGATTCAAATGTATTTAGATAATTTCCTGTATTTAAGTTTCTTTCTTAAAACCAAGTTTAATTTAGGATTTCAAATTTATTAAATTTATTTATAAAACACCGCCAAACAAAAGATCACACGTTGCTTTCACTAACATGAAAATTATAAACAATTACATATTATAATATAAATCACCAATCATTATGCCACATAACATACATAATAATAGTTGTCTCACATTGTGACGTCGCTTATTACACCAATTAATTAACAACGCATTTTGTGAATGTCCTAACAATTAGTGGTTTAAGATTACTCGTGGCTTTTGCTAATTATTAAGCATTCGTATGTATCCGGGTAGGTAGGTACTTACATGTGTGTTATTTGGAAACGAATGTATTTGATACACACAATAGTAATCCAACTCAAGGGTCTTTATTGTCTTGTCATCTGCATTCCCATTGTGAGTCCAGTATAATGGTACACGATATGGCTTACAGACATAATGGTATAAGAAGCATACTGATCAATTTTACTGATTTATATAGGGAGATGTTAGTCCCTAGACATAACCTACGCTATTTACTCAGTTAATTTTGATGTTGGTAATATATAATGAAACTAGATTCATACGGCGACTTCGTGGCCACTCATCTCCGTAACGAGGAAACGGATTTTCATAAAACTAGTAGTTATTTACTGATACTTAAGATCTTCAAATAGTACATAAGATGTCATTCTCGACGAAGCCGCGGAGCGCAGCAATTAGCTGATAAATCTTACCAAGTACTCAAGAAAGTGCACTGACCGATCTCAATAGTAAGGGAGTTACGCAGTTATCCTATCTTCAAGCCATCGACACAATACCAGTAATCTTTAGTACCTACTCAAGACGGGGCCAACGACCTCCTCAGGATTACAATGCCCATCGCAATAAACTTCTGCAGAAATAAAAAGAACTTCGTTAGCTTTAATTGGTGAAGTGAAATTGGCATTTTTATGATCGTGTTTTGGGAGGTTTGCGCTAGACTTTTAAGGTCCTACATTGCTCGGTTGGGTCTTATAAAAGCGGATATTGCTGGCATTTCCTTGTCTTTTAATTTAAGTGCAAGCTTTAACAAGAAGTTACTTTAGTACGTACAGTCAACATTAAAAGTCGGTGATCGTTTCAAATTTAAATTTACTATTCACTCGATCTAATCAGTCCACTCAATCTGACGTCATCTGCAAACATACAGTATCAGACCTTGATCATAAGCAAGGCATTCTTGTTGCGAACAACATGTACAACTGTACATCCATTCCATCTGTTTAATAATTTATCGAAGCTTCCCATCCTATACAAGTCCAAAGAATTATGTATACCGGAATAAATTTTGCTGGTTCTTTCGCATAATTCATGTCAACCGGGTCGTCGGATTGAGGCAGTTTGGATGCAGCTGCCATTTTTGCATTATTCAAGATATGTATTCTAACTATGTATGTTTGGCCGGTTTGTAGAATGGATCGATGTTTAGGTTTTTGAAATAATTATTTTGATTTTTAGAGTGGTTTTTAAGAACTGTAACGTTTATAATTTAAATTTCGGCTGTCTATGAAAATAAATCGTGACAATGCTAATAAGTAATTTAGTGGTATATCAGGATACGCGGATTACTTAATTTGGTTTTTACTTAAATAAAATAATATGTTTTGTAAAAATAACCGCAACTAACCAACTTGACGAACAATAACCATGACCGCGGATTATTAAAAGTCTCGCCTGCTCTACTTGGAACACGCAATATAGCAATAGCAATTCACTTGGGTGCTTTCAATATATTCGATTCAGTGACACTGAACTACAGTTCTCCAAAAATCTAATATTAACTTTGTACTGAAATGTTTACTCGCAAGTTGACATTCAAAGCACACAGCGTCATCTCGGTCACTGTAAACAAACTTGGTGGCGCAACATCGGATTGCAATCACATAGGGTATGGTCTATAGTGAAAACTCGGAAACCCTTACAGAATGCACAAATTTGGCCATAAATTATTATTGCGGTTTAGTTTTATTGCGGTTGCAGAAATGAATGCAGCACTTCAACTATCAGTACTTAGCACCGACACAGTCATCACTTCAACTATCAGTACCTACCTACTTAGCACCGACACGGTCATCAGCTGTTTTTACAAAACCCGCAAGCAATAATTGTATGTTGCCATAAATAAATACAGATGGGCGTGTGAAAATTTGATCTTTTAAATCCAACCATCCCAAACCTATTAAAAATTGGGTCGTTGTGTTTTATCCTACTTAACGACAATGAAAAAAGGATAAACCGCTACGACGAAGACAAAGGCTGGAACCGTATAATCTCATAACTTTTCTCCTTCCAAATACGAACGAAATTAAGCTTATTATAATATGACTTTTTAAAACGCTACGTCCCTTATTTTAGACCGCAGACATGCAATATTGATGCGAGATCGTCAAGTGGCCCGAACATGACATAAATGGGTTACCAACTCTATAATTCTATAATATTTCACATCCTGTGTGGTATTACATTTATACTTAAATGATACCTCTAAGATAGTCATTAATATTATTTTTTAGTTTTGCTAGAGTTAAAAGATTATAATAATATTATAAACCAAAATAACTTTGTACAAAAATTATCTTTATAAAAATAATTTTAATAGATCTATAAGTAGGAAGTCACAATTAAGTGGGAGTAACTTTTATACAAATATATATGAAAAAAAATCAGTTTTCAAAAATGTTTACTGTATGGTGTTCTTTAAAGGGTGGGCGGTTAATCGTAACTCAATTGGAACGTTACGCGTTCTAAAATAAGACATAGTAAAGCTGATTACTTCTTTTAAGAATAGAGACCATTGAACAAGTCACTACTTCTTTTAAGAATAGAGACCATTTAACAAGTCACTTAGCTATATTATGTATAAAAACTACAATCACACTAAGGCTAAATCGTGCTATCGTTGAAATAAACGTAGCATTTCACTCATCATACGTCAAAACGCCTCTCTTGTTAGTTGATAACTTCACGCTTTGACTCCAAACAGTATAACTAGACATAAGGATATGCTTCTCATGTTGCAATATAATCATATTGGCAGTATCGCAGTTCCCATAGTTTGAAAAATCGGTGTCGCTAGTGTTGCTGCCAAAGACTACCCGAAGAAATGGCGGCAGCGTAGCTTAGCTCCTGTAAGCTTTTCCAGGAGTGGCATAAATAAACCTATGTAGGTGAACACAGGGCTGTCGGGCGTGTGTGCATGCATTTCATAACGTTTGTTCAAAGCTGCACTCTCGTTAATTCACTCTGGTCATACTGATTGCTTATTAATTACTTATTGGCAGATTCCACAGTATAGCACATCGACCTATTTTTAGTAAGTACCTAAAGATACATTATTCATGCCAGAACTAGTACGCTCTTGAAATGTTGTCTAAAAAAAACTTGAACAATTCAGATCGCCATTTGCTGTGTTTTCTGAAAGAAGCCCAGACGCCGAATTTGCGTGTATTAGTAAATTTAATTTTACACCAGCATATTTTTCGTACGATTAGCACACTATCAAGAATGGTTTCGTACGATATATTATGCATTTGACTCGTGTCAAGTACCTATTTAAGAAGTTCATGTAGGTATCTAATTTATATTTTCACTTTAACAAAATGTCACCTCCCAGTTAGGCAAGTCATTTATTAAGTCGCAGTTAACGTCACATTCCAATGGATACCTACTTTACGGAAACGGCCTAAAAGTTTTGAAAAGAAGACTATTGTAAGACACGTTGTTTGCCTATACATTAATACAGCTTTAAAACGCGCAGAGTTAAAACACAAATTTGAAAAAGAAACTAAATCAACAACATCATATTTTCAACTCTAGCTCTTTGTGTGTATCTAGAGTACTGTCTTTGCGTTCCATATTTGTCGGCGCGGAGCGTGTAAACACTTGCTCGCTATCGTACCCTAACGACTCCGTTGTTTGTGCAGGTACTGGCTGTGAGAGAAATGGTATAATTTCGCGTATTCCATTTCTTTTCTAAGGGCTTTTTCTTTCTTCTGGTACCTATAAAATTTAATTTTATTTATCGATTTTTCGATTTTTCGATTTTTCTATGTGTCGATGGCTTGATGACCCTTTTTAAATAAATAAGAAATTGATATGTTTATTTTTAAATATCTTTATTTTATTTATTTGTCTTATATCAGTTATTATATGAATAAACAATATGCAAAAAAATATAAGTACCTACATCGTGTCTTAAAAGATTTTGGAAAACATTCGATGTAGTATAAGTAGGTATATGCTCAGTGCTCACTTATCCGTACGCTGTTCTCATCTTTATACGCATCAAAATTATTTGTTTTGAAAGTATACATAATAATTAAAAATAATCTCAACGCTAGAGGAATTGCAATTTGATACGTTTCCTTACGTAAGGTAAATTAATCGCTAAACTTTGACCTGCATCCGAATACTACTACTGATAAAGAATAATAATGTTTATTTTTTTATCTAAGAACTATTTTACAGTAGATACGATCTAGAAAGTTAACCTGACCCCTGCATGGATAACACTGCATTGCAGTTACCAACTGCATTAGGACAAGTTCGGAGTTCACAAGTGGACTGTAGTGCCATACAAGCCAAATAACATTGTGTAACTTTAACTGTAGTATCAAACACAAACTGTTTGGGTGAACTGCTACTAACTTTGTTGGGGTGGCTTTGCTGGTTACATTGGATCTTGGAATGTGATAACCCTAGATATTGTTTGTAATTTTTTTTTTTTATTGTGCAACGATTTCTGGTCAGATAATATTTATAAATATGTTATAATCACCGGTGACATCGCTTTATCTAAAAAAAAGTTGTTGTCTGAGATTTGTCTTTTTTGTTTGATGGTTATGACAAGGACAAACTAAATTGTACTATAAAAAACACCGCTAACTTGCTCATAAGAATAGCATAGATAATTTACTGTTTTTTTTCTGTAATAAGTACTTACGCCATGTTTGAGAAGCTATATAGGACTGCCATAGCTCACGACGTGTGTTTGCACCACCGCAATGTAAGTATCACTCCCAACTTGCGTCAGAGCGAGTGTTCAACCTATCCTCTGTAATCCAGTATAATTCAAAAGACAAATCCGTATCATGTTTGCTCGCTGGTACCGTCGCTAATTGCGGGATGCGTGTAAATGTTAAGGACTAGCGTTCACAGAAGCCGAGATATAGCAAGAGCGAAATGACGAGAGTAAGGAATGGAAGAAATGAAATTTTTCTACCGTATTTTCTGTTAACACCGTATACCTACCGTATTTTCTGTAAAAGTGTTGTTAAAATGGATTGAATTACGTGAACGTTTTCGCTAATGGGGTAGTTTAGACCCGTCAAGCTTCACGTTTGAAGCATTCAAATACATTGGCTGCTATTGTAAGATAACAAACAATGACGATTTTCTCTCGACTAACAATCGCATGCACCAATCGTACCGATTGGTCATTTTCGAATCTCTCTCTCCTCTCGTTTCAGTGAACGCTAACCCTTGTCGGCGCGTGTGAATATTTCAACGTGTTTAGGGTTGCCTCTGTATAATTAATTGTTAAACACAGGTGGACCAGGAAGAGGGGGACGGAGAGGGGTCCGGGAGGTACGGAACCATTCCACCGTTCCCGCCACCGCCGCCAGGATTAGACGGTATATTAATGTTAATTTATGGTTAATATAATTTTGTGCATTTGAAAATTAACGGCCCTAAATTTTGGGGAGTTGGGCTTGTCTGGACCACGCCTTTGACCTTTAAGCCTAAGGATAATAATAATTTATGTCGTGAAATGAATAACAATTAGGACCTAGTCAAATTTTCAAGTTGTATGTTAATGCCTAATTAACTCATTTTCAAGTTTTATATGCTTTTGTAGAGTATTACATATTGAATATCGTCTACATACTGTACACTCATGCCACAATACAAAGTTTTGATCTTACAGAATGAAAGGTAATAATAATATTACGATGACTTATGAACGGTATCGTAACGTGGTATCATAATTATTAGCTATTATTATTATCTATTCTATTATTTTGTTTCTACTCAACAAGCTTTACTCACAACAATATTTTCGATAGCAACATTTGAATCTGTTAAAGTCTAAAGCGTGTTTCATTCAAGATCAAATTATAATATAACTTATAATTAAAATATGATTACACTAAATCCACAAATAACAATGTTCGTTAGACGATGAAACGGCTAATTAAATTAGGTCTCGGGATTAATTTATTCGTAGATTTCTAGGATTATGTTTTCGAGCGCTATGAAAGATATTTCGAATTAATTTGTGTAATAAGATAAGATGGTACTTATAGAAATACGATATTATATAAAAGATAACATTTGTATTAATATTTTTTATGTAGGTAGTTTTATGTACTTATTTCTTTTGTGTTTGAATATCAAACGAGTAGATCTGTAACGTAACTTTCTTGCAATAGATTTAAGTACAATTAGGAATTTCTGTTGCAAATATATTGTGTTAGATAACATTACAGATTGAAATTGCTTAGAATACAAGTAACGTTATCGCTTTTTTCTAATAACTAAATCGTTACTTGTTTACTTCATTACACAACTTTTCTAAGCACAACACAACAGGGTAATCATTACACTATGAGCAGTTATTTTTAAAATGTATTTATTTCAGGATATCCCCTACGACTTCGAGGCGAGAAAGGCGAACGAGGACCAAGGGCAAGACTAAAGATTATTTAAAGAATATTACCTGCCTTTCACTTGAAAAAAGACACCTAGATCTTTATAATTTAGGAATTATAAGATATTACTTTAAAGCACCGGTTCTGTTACCGGTTTGAGTCGTGATTTTATGAAATTTCAACTCAATAATCTCTCTACCTATTTTTACATTCCCAAATCTCTTTAACTCTTCCAATATATTTTCAAACATTTTAACACAAAAGCGCAAGCATCCATAACTACGAGTATAGTTAATACGCTGTATTTCAACATAAAACAATACTACAGAAGTGGTGATCGGTCGCATAACTCGCAGTTTTCCAATACAAAGGATGGTGTAGGCATTGTTTCGCCAGTCGATTTATTGTACTACCACCACACTTTGGGGTGTTGACATACTGTTAAACGAGAAGCAGGCCTTCGTACCATGGTCAATAGATAGTCCGTGGGTGTTACGTGTATCGTCCCGCGACTCTTTTGTTCTAATGGAACGAATCAATGAATTTGAAACCAAAGTAAGTTGTTCTTTACGATTTGAAAAAAATCATAACTTTTTTTGGTATCGATGACTAATTGTTTGTGAACCAATGTGCAAAAAAACTGTTCATTCTGTTTGCGAACTCTATTGATTCAGCAGTTACAGTATATTTCGCTGCTTCTGATGTTGAACTTGAAGTATCATTACATTAAGTTATATTTGTAGGTAGGTTTGGTCCCAAACACTTAATGATCCTATGAACACACTGTCGACGTGATATAGAGCCATTACTACACACTTAACACGGTGTTTGCTGATCGTGGCTCGACCCCCATGCATCATACCAACCTATGATGCTGCCATCTAATATTCTTGTGATTTAGACTATAATTAATATCACACTCCTAGAGTTGAGATTTGATGTTCATAATCGTGTGCAAAGTTTAAGGTGCTAGTAGGTATAAACAAATTATAGATTTTAGAAACTAACGGGTTGAGAAATTTTTCACAGACAAATCGGACTGAGAATCAGTAATAATTATTTATTGTAATTTGACAATAATATAGCACTTCTACAAGGTAATCACTTAAATCTCATAAAGAAAGGGGAGATTAAACACAAAAATATGAATAAAATTAATAATTATCTGATTTATCGTTTGATAAGACATTGGGGCTAAGCTATAGTAAAAAATTAGCCCCAATGCCTTGTTTCGGACCTGCATGAATGAAAAAGAACGGCTATCAAAAGTTCGACTTGAACAATTTATTTTGAACAACAGAAAATTTGTTTAAAGTAACCAAATTTACTGCGGACGCAAGTTAATAAAGGTGTTTTGTCTCAAAAACCAACTTGTTTACTTAAACAAGGACCCGTGAAAATGTCCAATTTGCATTTAAATACCTTTTTCTTCAACTGTTACAAAAACAAGGCTGAATTATTAAATGGGTCATGAATTTACACCCTTAGAAAACAAACAGGTAGCCTTTATTTTGGTACCAGAATTTCTTCAGAACTACGTGTAAGTGGTTATATTTTTTAACAAACTATCTGTGAAAGTAAATACTGTGGTAGAAACATCTGTCGAATCGTCAACTGATAGTTTGTTGTACGATATTAATTACTTTCACAAATACATAATTTGATGACCTTAACTCACGTTTTATAACAAGTTCTTGATCAAGTATTTGGTACCTTCTCTAGTTCTTTGAACTTTGAAATCCATTTCAAAATTTTGACTTAAACTTTTAAATACAGGGACCACCTGGGGAGTCTATAAGGGGCCCGCCGGGGCCACCCGGGCCCCCTGGAGCAGCTGGGACCCCTGGACCTGGAGCTGTTGCTGAAATGATGGGATCGGGTGATGATGTGAGTACCTAACTGTAATTAAGCTGCTGAAAGTCCGTTGCAAATAGCAGCGTTGGTTTGACAAGTATCTTCGGGTTGTTCAGGAATTCATAACGGATTTTGTTTGGTATTTTGGTGGAATCATGTAAGTACTTAGGTACTTTCCTATACCTATACTTTTGTGACTCAAACACGTGCAAAAATAAACTATAGGAATAGATTACATAATATTATTTTATCAGGGGTAGGAACTTAGGGTTATCATTAATCCAAAAATCTGCCTCTAAAAGGGCAAAATAGGTAACAAGCCAAAATCGCGAGTAAAACCGTGGGATAGCGTGCATGCCATAGTACGTTGTCGAAAAATCCAAAAAAAAAAATGTATTGGCTACATAAGGTTTTTGTATCACACAGCTATTTTCTAAACAAGTGTCCAGTGTAATCATCGCACAGTCCTTTCATACGAGTAGGTACGCACGCATACAAATGGCAACATAACGATAACGACACATAACGACTTCATACCTGCGCTTAGCAAAGTCTAGCCCGGCAGATTCTCATTTAACCTGCGGGTGTCTGTAGCCTCTCTGGTAAACAGACATAAGGCCAAAGTATAAGCGCAAACGATTTTAACTTCGACTATAATAGTAGTTTGTTTTACAAGGGTCGAAAACCACTCATTCTTTACTCGATGTGGCACATAGAATCGAGTATGAGTGAGTTGTTTGTGACCCGCTTAAAACACACAATTTTTCAAGATTTGCGAGAAATATAATAAGTAGGTATACAATTAAAAAAAGCTAAGAATATTTCACAAATATTCACTAGACACATACATCCTATGATCGCCAAAAATGTAGACTAGAATTTCACTTTCATTTAAAAAAGTAAACTGTTTAGGCTTCGCACGGTGTGTACATTAAGATACTCTTCTTTTTTTTCTAAGTAATTATGTCAAAATGGAAAATTGAAAAGTCGAATCTTCATCCTGTTAATAATAGCGAGTACAAATTAAAAAAAAACTACACTCACTCCCTAGTGCCCAACAACCTTGTTTGCTACCGCTAAGCTGAGCTAATTTGACACCCTTTTCGAGCATGAGGTGTGAAAAAGATATTAATGATATCTACGCTATGCTTAGCTTTGGTCGTTTACAATGACGACCGTTTGATAAATATGTACGTACATATCTATCTTTGATCGATCTCGATTATCCTGAAATAATCCAAAATATCATTGATATCGATAAATGACAGATCGCTTTTCAAACTATTGTCGTCATGGATAATTTTTTAATCTTTTATCAATTAAGTTTATAAGTTTGTAATCTATCATGCGTTTATTTGTTGCTTGTTTATCAATTCATATCGTATATTTTATTCCATATTGTCAAGTTTGGTGGATATACCGTAAATTTCGTTGAAATTAATCAGACAGCCCATAATTATTTTATACGCGTCTATTTTGTGTTTCTGTGCCCAAAACGGTATGAAGGAATTGAATAAATGAGCTTTTATTGGATTTTTCCAATAATGTCATGTCATAGGATATTGAAAAGTTAACGTAGAGGCTCGATATAAACACTCGACGGGTTAAGGCAAAACGCTTTTTCCCACATCTTCGACCAAACAAACCCACCATAATAGCACTATCTTGATACGTATCCTAGTGGCTACAACTTGTATCATATAGTAGGCTTGTATAATGTATAGCCCATTGAACAACTTTTTGCTATGTGGTCATTCTAGATAGACAATAGACAGACGGACAATTAACGGTAAAATTATTACGATACGGTATTGTAAAACAATGCTTTATATAGTCCATGTAATAATTATTGTGCTTAATTAACTGAAACGGTTCAGCGGGGCAGTGTACATAATATGTACTAAAATAGTTTTAGTACATATTATGCCGATAGCTTGTTAATTAGAAAAAAATATATTGCCATACACAAATGCAAAAACTGGAAATGCATTGCCAATTGCGGGAGTATCTGCGATACTTCGAAACATGAATGATTTATGTATCAAACCACTTTCAAGAGAGCGAGCTTTGTAAATAATGTCTTCCAGTTCAAGAAATACAGCCTTTTAAGAGTTCTTTAAGGGTTTTCCTACAACCAATAACTTTTAGTTGAGTGGCAAAGTCAACACGGTCCGGTTTGTTAGGAAATTTATCACAGCATCGCCCATCCTACATTCAATTCCGCGATCGATTCAATTGATTCGCACCAGGGAAGGTTTTTGAGTAGGTAGAATCGTCCGCGTAACGGTGTTGAGTAATCTAATTCTGCCGATTCAACTATATTTTCCTTCGCTTTTTGTTTCCTCTTATATTATCCAGTTTCGTGATAAAGACGGTCGTCGAAATTGAATTTGCTGTCTACAAGCTTTCGACGGACTGCTTGAAATTCAATTGATTAGTCACTTCTTACCTTTTTCACGGTTCGTGGAGTAAGTAGCTAGATTGTTATTAGCTTCAATGTGAGAACTGTTTGACTGTGAAATTGCAATGCTGTGTTGTTGGTTTTTTTACCTATCTTTAACTTGTATATTGTATATCCTATTTTGATTGTTCAAGGAAGGGTTCTAACAAGCTTTCTGTAATGATTGCTATGGTAGGTAAGTCTTTCTAAATGCTAGTTTTATTCATTTCTATTTATTCTTTGTGCTGCCGGATTTGCCAAAGAAGTATGCAGTTAAGGTTAGTATAAAAGCATAGCCTAGTATCGGTCTTACTTCGTTATTAAATAATGATCATTTATCTATGTGTGTAGGCCTCTTATAAAGCTACTAGGGGTATTTAGGAGACACACAGAGTGGGTCTCTTGGGTCTTCGTTTCATAGAATAGAATTCACCAGTATTTGTTTGAATCAAATCAAATGTATATTATTTTAACAATCGAAATTAACATCCTTCTGAAACATTTTACAGCAGGTCTACGGCGAGAACTACGCGTCACTTGGCCAGTGTGGCTGCAACTCCAGCACAATAACGGCGCTTCTGCAGACGGCACCCGAGTTGAGAGGACCTCCGGGACCTCCCGGCTTGACAGGCGCTGATGGAAGAACCGGTGCTTCTGGCATGGTGGTGAGCAAACTCCTTTCTTCATATAGTAGAGTATCTGAACTCTTTGTCGTCAGTTCTAGGTCTTAACAGATCCTTTTACAGCTTGAATGATCTATTCTGATCGATCAGCCTATTTCGCTACTGTTGGGCAGAGTTCTTCTCATGGAGAAAGGGTGGGTTGGTGGGTGGGGTGGTAATCAACACACTGGCTCAGTACGGGTAGGGGAAGTCACATGTATTTGAATTTTGAGGACTTAGATGTGCCGGTTTCCTTACGATGTTATTTTTGCAATTATTGACGGATGGCATCGAAATTTGGATGATGGAGTAGTCAATTTGTGTACGATTGGTTCAGATACAGTCGCTTTTCTCTGATTCTGGTGTTACTAGTACTAGAAGAAAAAATAGTCAACAAAATAAATGATCGAAAAAAGTGGCGGAGCTTCTTTATGGAAATAAGAGAAATTCAAATTAATAAATAATTATTTTTTTTTAATTATTTTAAAACGGTACCGTCACTCGTAGAGCATTAAAATTTACAGGGACAGTCTGGCATTCCCGGAGATCGAGGGCCAGTTGGACCGCGAGGGGAGAAAGGTGACAGGGGGGATGCTGGCCCCAGGGGGTTCGAAGGTCTACCAGGTCCTAAAGGAGAAGCTGGAGTCGACGGACGACCTGGCAACACTGGCCCGCCTGGACCGCCGGGGCCACCTGGAACTTCCGACTACACTAACTTCGATGTAAGTTGTTATCTGTAGAAAAATCGAAGTAGAATTATCAGGTGAAAAATATTTTGAATTATTGTTAGTAATAAAGCTGATCTAATGCTTTGTGATTTGAGTATGTAGGTACTTACATATTTTGTAGACAAACATTAAAGTAGAGTAAACGCTGATACGATATTGCAATTTGAACCTTCTGCGCAGTATTGAGCGCTGTAACTAATAATTTATGTAACTTCAATAAATTTAATATATAATACAAAGCAGCTTTTAAAGTAGCTTTTATGTTAACCCTTGGCTACCCACCAAGTTCTTCAGGTGTAAGAAACTTTATCATGTACCTACTGTTTATTTCTAAACTCGTGTGTATTTTACGCACTAATGAGTAAATGCTTCTACGTATATAGCTTTTAGATTATTTTAGATAGTTACTTGACATGATAAAAATCGAGTGAAGGTATCCAAGGGTTAATTAGTACCTAGCTATAGGTTCAGCTTCTTTGTCTGTATAATCATTTTCATGCCATTCATTTGTTTTCATTTAGTCGAACTGGAAGCCTAGACAGATTTACAAGGTAAGAATTTTATGTTTGCTCCAAATGCGCAAGTGATTTCAACCAATATAAATTCGCACACAATACCTAATTACAACTAATAATACGTGTTTCCTATCGTTAGTGAATTCTTTTTTATTCTTAATCTGTCTTTCTTCTTCTGTATTAACTTGGTATTTATTATGCGAAACTGCCTTGAAATCACTTTTGTTTTTTGTGTTAATTTTCTAAACATTCACTCACACAACATAACAGCGCATACATACATATAGCGCTAAAGCTTCAGTACAAAAGGGCTATTATTTAAAGTGTCAATAGCTGAGTTTCAGGGAAGGATCGATCAGTTCCCGATTACCTTTTCATTGTGAAGTCACTTTGTTTGTGACTTAAACGAATGGCCTCTCGAAAGCAACTGTGTCCCGTTTTAACAAACAAACCACTCCGGAAACTTTGGCAAAAGTAACTGTATTTAAATCGTGCAGTACACTAACTCTACTTATTTTTCAGACGACGTATAACACATCGTTAGAAGTTTTTTTTAATTAAAAAAAAAATTGGTTTATGTAGGTACCGGGAAAAAAGAGATTATTCTAAAACAAAAAAACAATTTATAGCAAACCTTTTTATCATTTATTTATAGTGGATTTTGTCCATAACATAAAGTTTAGTTATTCGAAGCAATATTTTACATGTCACACTGAAATATGTTAGCCATCTGTTAATAAAACGGGGCCAAAGGCCACTGTGCTCTAAAAATAATGTTCTTAAAAGTGCAACTGTAACAGTTCTGAGATAGTTATGGCTTAGTAAATTGAAACTGTTCCTATGGAAGAATGTATCTATCTAAAAAGGATGTACCGATTATGCAAGCGTGAGTTGGCATACTGCTTTCATAGGTGGTCTCGTGACAAAAGTGTGGAAGTGGCTCGTTCAACACTGATTTATATCGATGACACGGCCAGATGAGGGAATTCATTCAGAGCTTCTCCAAAAGTTCCTCCCTTGTGTATTGTACTTGAAATACGTAATTTGAATTTGAATTAGTTGTGTTCAGATTATTACGTACTTTTGAAACTTTGAACGGAAAGTGATAAAGTTTACGATTGCTTTGAGACGATAGCAGTTGATTGTAAAATTCTAAAACAACGTCTGCAACTTTGAAATCCGACACCAAAAGTTGATAGCGAACAATAATATCAATGGAAACAAACATTTGCCAAATAAATACTTCTATCTTACATCTACATACACAATATATTTACATCTTTGTACATTATCAGAATATTTATGAATTATCTATCGCATGAATTCCAAGATTGTTATAATTACTTTAATCATGAAGATTATTTTGCTTTGTATAATCACTAATCTTTTGAATACCTAGGAATCCCTCCTTGGTTCGTATGGAGGGGCCATCGGAAGACCAGGGGCCCCTGGTCCCAAGGGTGACGTGGGACAGCCGGGCCCAGTTGGCCCTCAAGGGGAAAGGGGTTTTCCAGGACCTAAGGGCGAACGAGGACAAGTTGGGCAAATCGGGACTAAAGGTGATCGGGTAAGTAAATGGTATTGATTATAATATTGTTTTACTCTATAGTTTTATAGCAAGATCCTACATCAAAGTATACCTGCTAAAAAGTTATTAAAACCTTTAAAGATTTATTAAAGTAATTACGCTTTAGAATAGAATAGAATAGAATCGAAAACTCTTTACTAAAAAACCCCAGATAGGTGCGTATCAATGCATTTTTTTTTATAAATTACCGTAATGTATGATAATTATGTTGATAGGTGTATTTTATTATCTCACTTAAGTTTCTTATACGTATCCAGTATCCAAGGTCAAAGTCAAAGCATTTAGCAATTATCAAATCGCACTTGTACAAGTCAAACACTTACGAGTAAATCTCATTAACAATCCGATTAAACAAAAGTAATAACTACCAGATTTCTCAATGCCTACGACTGTGGACCATATAAATTAATACCTGTATACTTACTACGCACTATGTAGGTACATAAGATTTCATTTATTGGGATACAATTTTTTAATAACTTCATAATTCGTAGGGGCATTCTGGACCTCAAGGTGATAGAGGTTTGAAGGGTGATCGCGGAACCTCTGGTAATGATGGAAGGCCCGGCCTACCTGGAGCTAACGGAAGACCAGCAGAAAAAGGGGAGAAAGGTGACTGTGTCTTAAGAAATCAATCATCAAACCAATCATATCATTTCTAAGAACACATCACGATCAAATTCAAAGATCCCGACTCTTCCCTCTTATCCCGATCCCCTTAAATAGGAGTCTTAGAGTCTCAGTCCTGTTCTTGTCATATATTCTTATAAGTAGTTCCTTACTTAGGCTTCTCTTGAAACCGGAAATCTTAATTTCATCTAGAGAATTTGGAACCATGCGAATCGTTGCACCACATACACTATCACAGTACGAACTTTTGGCATACACAATTATTTGCCCCATCAAGATTTGCTGTCGACTCATCGGAGGTCGTCAAAAAATTCAACTGTTTTAATATTTTAGGTGAACGAGGAAATCCGGGGCCACCAGGTCCGCCTGCGACTGGTATTTACAATACAGAGGATCCTAACTTTGCCGCCTCAGGTAGACAAATACGATCACTTTAGTATAATTATTATCTTCTAGTGTACCAACTTTAAGGGTAATATTTCACTGGTACACCACGGTGGCGCAACCCAGCCGCGCTATCAATTTAGGAGTGAGGAGTTTTGCGAATAAGTGGTGTGTCTCCTAAGCCACCAAAATATATCTCACTCGAATCTGGATGATGCCGGTGGTTTTCTTTGGTTGATGTTTGTTGTTGTGGTTGTTGATATGGTTAATCGTTGAAAATACAATGATAATTGTATTTTGTACAGGTCAAATAGCAGTCGCTGGTTCGAAAGGCGATAAAGGCGAAAAGGTGATCATAAAAAACTAAATTATTTAATATCCACGGACTTCTTCTTATATTTTTGAAATAAATATTGTCCTTTACCAACCCAAATATAGTATCTTTATGTAATAATTTCACAAAAATGTCCATACGACTAAGAACTAAAAGATTAGGATACGATTAAGAAATAAAACACAAACATGAAAACTATCTTATCTCTATACTAATAGAATACATTTTTACAGTTATCAGTAGGTAATATTAAAAGTCATAGCATTTTACAAACAAAAACAAAATATCTCAAATAAAATATAATTCCAAATACAGGGTGAAAAAGGAACACGTGGTGTCGACGGAGCTCCAGGGTTTCCAGGCAAAGATGGTAAAGGAGGGGAGCGTGGGGACATTGGCCCCTCAGGCATGCCGGGAATGGCTGGACCACCAGGGTCCACTGGCCTAAAAGGAGAGCGGGGTGAAAGGGGGCCCCCTGGCCCACTCAGCGTCACGGCTTCTGGGTCTGAAGTGATTACTATTAAGGTAATTTTTATTATACTTTAGCATTCCACCTGGTCATAAGTGACAACACGCTTCTAAACTTCCTTAGCCTAGACTGGGGCTGGTTCTCAAGGACCACTGCCAGTACGCCTTGATAAAGGGTTGGCGACAGATCCTGCTCTTTTAAAGGTTTCTCTCCTTGAAACTAGTGTAAAGTTGTTATTTGTTGTTAGGGTCGCCATGTAATGTTGGTTGGTTGGTGGTGAAAGAATTAAGTGAAAGAGCGGAGTTAAGGACGCATGTTTATTGCTAGGCGTCTACATGATGACTGCCTTAGTGATACTAATATATCAAATAACTACACTTAATGCTAAGTCGGCGGTTCCTATAAATAGGTCGGGTGTTTACACACTACATCACCCGCCTTATTGAAATAAAAAAAAAAATGTTTTCTTTAAAATATTTCTTTTTTTTTTAATTAATTATCAACCACAAAAAAAAATTCCGCCATTAACTATTTAAGATTTACATTCATATTTCCTGAAACCGACTAAATACAGATAATAATACTTGTTGTACAAAAAATAATATTTTGTATAACGTTTTTCGCACACTTCATTTTTAACATTTTACTTACTATTGGATTTATTATAATAATATACTGCAACAATTAGATAAGTACTAAGTATGTTTCATACATTCTTAATGACCACGATGCCAATTTACAGTAATTATAATAGTTTGATTCATAGTTAGGTAGTAGTTTAGTTAGTTAATATCCTTTAACAAAAATCATAAATTTTACATTAGTCTATAAAACTATATAAAAACAAAAATAACATAAAATCTATTTAGTTAAACATCTGATTAAAAAAAAAATCTATCTATATTCGTTAAACACTGTAAAAGCACATTTTTTTTTTTTAATATTCTTTATTTCTACAACTTATGTATACTATGGTTACACAATATTATTAATCTAAATTCCTAAGTTATGCCAACTGATCGGCTTTCAAACTTTTTATTAGCTCGAATTAATGCCTCGTGACTTGGCCAAATTAAAATAATCTTTGAGCTATCACCATTATTAAATTTTTCGAAATTGTTTGCCATTAAACTTTTTACTTGACCATTTATCGGCAATATACGATACAGTTTTATTAACTTTATTCTTCGTAACTCTTTTATTTTCTTATCGTCATCATTTTTCATCAACATTATATTCTTCAATTCTTTCTTTAAAACATTACCACTTTCAACATAATTATCCGCTTTAATATTATTTAATATAAATTCAGAATCATTTTTCCTCAGTGTCATAAAATTCTTCACCTCTTTCTTTATTATATTACTATTTTCAACATCATTATCCGCTTTCTTATTTTTCATCATAACATTACTTAACTTACTTTTAAATCTCTTATATTTCATATTATTTTCATCATACTCATTACTATTTCTTAATTCCATATTTGTATCCTTCTTCTTATCAATACATTTTAAGTCCTCAGACTCCTCGATTTTCTTATCTACCGCAGGTTGATCAGATATCGGCTTCGTCAAATCCAAGTTATTTGTCTCGAACCTATTCTTTTGAACGTTGGTGAAACATAAAATATTTTTAATTCGCATTGAATCTATTTGTTTCTTTTCATTTACCGCATTATCTTCCGTTTTAATCTTAACGTTATTAGTAAGACAATTTACATTTGGAATGCAGGTGGAATCACATTTCATTACTTTAGTTTTATGACTTGTCTCTAAAGTGCACTGAGCATCACCTACTTGCTGCATTTGCTGATCGCGCAAAGTATGAGCGTTGCTAGGCATGGTAACTTGACACGTCATATTCAAAGGCATGTTGCACAATGATTCGTATTTATTATTCCTCACGTTTGTGGAATTATAATTTTTACGTGGGATGTTATAACTATTTTTGTTTGAAACTTGATTATATCTATAAGATTTCTGGAATTCATCGTAAGATGGCATGATAACTTGTTCATCTAATGCACACTGTATGGCTTCTGGTAAAGATTTAAAATGTCTACATGAAATAATTGTACTTAACTTTGTGTTAGAAATTCCTTTTGCGAATATATTAATCGCCATTTTCTCATTAATTGGGTGTAAAATATTTATTTTGTCTCTATTACCTTCTGATTGTGATAACGTTAAATCAGTTAACAAGGTTTCAATTTCTTCTCCGTAGTTTTTAATTGATCTGTTCCCTTGTCTACAATTTGATAATTTAATTTGTAACGCAACTGAGCACATTTTAGGTAACAGTATATCTTTCATATCTTTTATTAAACTCTCAACATTATCATAATTTGGTTTCAAATAAAATTTTGCTACTTGTGTCAGTCTAGTTTTTAATACAAAATTAATTAAAAATTGCTTCGAATTTTCTGTCAACATACTACTGTATAAATCTATCCCGTCGATTAAAGATCTAGTTACATTTTCTTGTCCCGTCATTACAGGTAACAAGGCAATCGCCGTTTCGAAGTCAAAATTCTCCATGATAATAAGATTTAAAAAAATATACTAAAATTGAAAACTTGTAAATAAAATAAAATTACTTAAATCCAAAAAAAAAAAACTTGTATAAACAGGTCACCTAAACAAAATTTCTAGTAAACAATATTTCTCTCAATAATCACTTCAAAATATGTATTGTTGAATTACTTACTTTTCGCCTCCATAATTAATAACTCACAAAAATATAACACGTTTTCGTGTAAAGTTCACTGATGCCGGTTGGGCAGGACTCTGGACTCCAAATCCTGGTTCCTGGCGCTGATACTCGCTGCTACTATCCGTCTTGCGCTTGGGCCGGGCTATACCCTGGACACCGATCCTTGATCCCGTACTCCATGAGGCCGAAGATAACTTGTCTTCATAATATTTTTTCTTCGTAAAATTATTCTTTCTTCTCCAAATATTTCTTCATTTCTTCTTATATTATTCTTCATTAAATTGTGTACTGTTTTCACAATAATAATTCTTATTCTTCGTAAAATTCAATTCTTCATTTTTTATTCTTCAGTATAATAATGTTCTCTTTCTTCCCCACATATTTTTTCATTTCTTCTTATATTATTCTTCATTAAATTGTTTACCGTCTTCACAGTAATAATTCTTATTCTTCGTAAAATGTAATTCTTTCTTCATAACTTATTCTTCAATATAATAATGTTCTTTGTTCATTTATTTTCTTTTTTCTTATTCTTTATAATTTCATCTTCATATTTAATACTTCATTTTTTCCTTATATCATTTATTTACGATTACCCTGTCGTTTCTTCTTCATATTATTTGCTTTATATTCTTCTTTGTTGATTTTTTCTTTCTTCCTTTGCTGGCATTCTTATATAATTATTTCTCCATTATATTGTTGGACTCCTTGGTTCGCAGTGGCAGAGTCGCCATGTAAAGTTGTTATTTGTTGTTAGGGTCGCCATGTAATGTTGGTTGGTTGGTGGTGAAAGAATTAAGTGAAAGAGCGGAGTTAAGGACGCATGTTTATTGCTAGGCGTCTACATGATGACTGCCTTAGTGATACTAATATATCAAATAACTACACTTAATGCTAAGTCGGCGGTTCCTATAAATAGGTCGGGTGTTTACACACTACACTAGGAGGGAGACACTATAGTCACAGACCTATATTCATACCCTAGAAGAAGGGGCACTCTCAATTTAAACTAATAAGTATGATCGGGATTTTGTATGACATTTTGAGCGTGTTATCTCTTTTTCCCACGGGTTTGAGTACCTTTTGAGTACAGCGTGTCCACCCTGGGCTATAGTGATAAGTGACCAACCAAGTTTTTAGTTATTCTGACTATTTTGTTCTGTATAAATGACACAAACCCACTTTATAACATTACGTAACGTTGAGTAATAACTGGTTTCAGCAATTATTAAATCCACGGCAATTATCATAAACGGGTTTCATTGTAGTCTCATACCATGTCTCGCGCTAAGAATATCAGTTATCAGGTTAAATTAATTAGCAATATGTTGACTTGGAGTTTGGCCACTGACTTGTTTGCTTTTGAGTGTTGTCGTAATTTTTGTAGTAGGTACTTTTACTGATACTTTACGCTTAAATGTCACATATTTTTTTAGTGGCATACTTATTATTTATCTGTATTTATGTGTATGATAATTTATAAATAAACTAATAAATAAGAAAACGGAATTTAAAAATCTATAATCTTTCATAAACCATTATAATAATAAAGATCTAACTGTTCAACAGGGCGACAAAGGCGAAACGGGTTTGAGGGGTAGACGGGGCAGGCCAGGGCCCCAAGGACCAAGGGGCCCCCAAGGCCTTCAAGGTGTCCCTGGACCCCCCGGGAAATCTGGGGATAAGGGTGACATTGGCTTGCCAGGATGGATGGTACGGTACTCATTTTTTCTCATTGTTTATACTTTTAATATACCAGATAACTTTGCTAACTAAATGACCATGTAATAAAGTCTGAACTAGATTTGATGCTGTATTGATTTACTTATTCTGGTGAAACGACAAAAAATATATTATATCCGTAATATTATTTACACATATTTTTGTTTCTTGCATACTGTACAGAATTCAAAGGTAAATATTATATAATTCTACATAATATTATACTATCATAGAAATTAAATGACGAATGTAGTTATTCGTTCACTCAGTAAGAACCTATCAATCGTACAGTTCGTACACTCAGTAACTCAGTAAGAAACTATAATTTATATGTCTTCCAAATAATTATTATTAATACTTTATTATTTGTTTATTCAGGGGCGTCCAGGTACTTTGGGGCCACCAGGCGCCCCTGGCCTTGTGGGGCCAAAGGGTGAAAAAGGGGACCCAGGCGTCAACATCTTGGACGTATCTATGGTAAGTATTTGTATGCTACGTATTACTAATCACGAGGGATTAAAATACAAATTTACTAACACGCACTTATTTTAAATGATGTATTAAATATGGAACAAGATTATTTTATTTATTTTGGAAGTGTTACCTGCCAGTTTGTTTCATTAAAACCCCTGAAATAAGTTGTTCATAAAAAAGGTATATTTTTGGAACAATAAAATTATGCTTATTTACAACTCACAAAATGTCCCTGACCAATTAACTTAATTTCCTTTTAAAAGGTATTCCTGGAATAGGGATCAGTGAAAGCTAACTCCAGTTTAAGAAACGCGTTTACTTTTCACGTTTTCACATCTCGTCTCTTTATTCTAAGTGGGAGGCCTCCGATGAAACCCTCAGAGACGATACCCGTGGGCTCAGGCAGTGGGTTCCTGACGCTGCACGAGGCAGGTTCCACGGTATACTTCTGCAGTACTGCCGCCAATCCAGCCATACTCTGCATTTGACCCAATCTTTCACCTGAAACAAACGAGTGTGGGTCAGAATGGCCGTAAAATATTTCGTTAACAGATACTAATACTATTTTTTTTTATAACAATGTAACCTGACAGAGGTTGTACTGTTAAGCCGCTCCATACAAAATGTAAGAGTTAAAAATTTTTTTTTTTTTTTTCGTTTTAATGAATATTTTCCGCCTACGCCGTAGATGGAAAATATTAGGAGACTCTACGGTATTAATTAAAACAATGGAACATCTGTTGTGTCTGGTACGGATGCGAGACTGAGTACCTACAGAGACGACAGGGTAAAAGCTGATACAAATCAACAAACCAAAGGTCATATAAACCGGTCCAGCCGTTCTTGAATTAATAAATGGTACCTATATGACTAACGCGACTTTGTTTTATTTGTTATCAGAAATAATAGGGAATATGTTTTGCATAACATCAAAATGAGACAAGTAGCTTTTGCCGAGTAGCGCTACGCTAGCCCTTAACAGTTGCAATTACCTAAAACTGTTTTTCTGACCTTTTTCGAAAGTAGAAATAAGTAAAAACCTGAAATAAATTAATAATCTAAAATCACAACATATCTTAAATAATTTGGAATGTTAATTGTTCAAATATACACACAATGAATATACAAAAAATATGCAAATTGCATCTTCCAAAAACAAGAGCCGTGAAGTCGAGGCAAGTTGTTCCTATAGACTGTAGGTAGGTACAAAAATAATTAAAATTAGTCGTTTGTGTGAGGTAACTAGGCAGTTTTGTATCGTCTATAAACAAATACATTTGATATGATTCGTTGGTCATGTTATAATGTACGAGTACAGGTAAGCAAAAATTAACATCATAGAGGAATAGTGGTCAAAAATAAAATGTAAATAAAACCATAATATTTAATACGAGGCACCAAAAAGCCATCATCCATAAGCACGTATTTGTCCACTGTTCGATTTAGGCCTCTCCTAGTGAACGCCACTGGGCTGGATCTTTGACTAAAAATACTTTAATTACCTACTAGTAAATATATATACTGATGAACATAGTGCTTACCAACACAAGCCCTTGGTCCTGCTCCAAAAGGCAGGTACACGAAATTCCTAATATTCTCTTTCGCAGCGCCGTCACTGAATCTTTCCGGATCAAACTTTTCCGGATCCCTAAAGTATTTGGGATCTCTATGAATCGCCTGAATCGGTATTATTACTTTCACTCCCTCATTGATAGTCAGATTAATCTCCGGTATGGTATACTCTGGCACTGTACACATCCTTATCAAATAACCTACTGAAGGAAACATTCTCATAGCTTCATAAAAGGCCATCTCTAAATAGTTCATCTCTTGCACTGCATCGTAAGTTAGTTTGCCATCATGGCGGGCTAGTACTGTATCTATTTCCTTCTGCACTTTCTCTTGGCACTCAGGGTTGAACGCTAGCTGGTGCAACGTGTAACTTGACGCAGTCGATGACGTTTCAAATCCAGCTCCGAAAAACACAAACACTTGAGCAGTCATTATCATGTCGTTCAGTTCCATTTCGACAACTTTAGACGTACCGTCAGGGTTTTTGGTCTCAATGGATTCTCCAATGATTTTGCCTTTTTGCTTCAGCTCCAAAAGCAAGTCGATGAAGTCGTTCCTTCCAGATGGCTTATAGTTTCTCTCTTTGATCACACTTTGAACCAGCTGATGCATAGTCGTTTCCAATTCGGGCGTTAAGAAAGTCAAGTTCTTGCATAATTCCGGGAATATAAACTTTAAAGCGCCAGAAACGGCATCTCTGAATTTCCTTTCGAATATTCTCTTACCTAGTCTCCTAAATTCCGAGTTTTCATCAGTCAGTGATTCCATTCTGATACCGAAGCCGCATGCTCCTATAAAATCAGTCGTGTATCTCGCCATTAGTTCTCGGACATCGTAATGTTCTCGTTGAGTTACTTCTTCTGTTATTATTTGCAGTTTTTCAGCCCTTTCCGTGATAAGAGGAAACATGGCCTTCAGCTTGCCAGTGCTGAAGGCTGGTGTGAATCTTTGACGGATAAGCTTCCATAAGTCTCCGTCCGCGAAAAACAAATTTTTCAGCAGTGGCTCTATAACAGTTTTGTGCGGATTAAGTCCCCTCGCATAGAAATATTGGAAGTCCGTGACGAGAATCCTCTTTATTATATCCGGGTCTCTAATAACCAATTCAGCGTTGGTGCCTCTGTAAAAGCCTACGACCTTTTCGTTCGGATATTTTTCGTACGCTTCGGTGGCCAATGTGCATATGCTGGCTTTTTGGAAGAACTGCCTGAGGTTGGTGCCGAGAAAGGGCAGTGGATCGTCATGTTTGATGCCTCTTTTCTTCCAATAACTATACGACTTTGTTCCGTACCAGTAGAAAAGTGCGATTGCAACTGCGGCTAAATACAAATACATTTTATCACACTGTATACACGCAACTTGGCGCGGCGATGCCGGGTCACAAACTAATGAGTAGTCGGTACGAATACACCACAATCACACAATCTACTTAATGCCGAACGCTACACACACACTCATTCATCATTCATACACAGACACAACACACGAATGCGTAATATAACGTCCTTGATGTCTCGATTTATGTAACGTACAGTTATCTTTTTTTGGCAATATTTCTTTAGACTGCGTCATTTATCGGAAATAAAGTGAGCAACAAGTTTTTCCATATCTTGTTTCTTTGCATTAAATTATTTAAACAGCACTAAGTAGGTATCTTGGTGCAATGTATGAAACGTAATCAATAGTGAATTATAGGAAAATAATGTTATACCCTTGTAATAAAATTATAAATAATTGATATAAATATACAAATAAACCTATTATTAAAATGTTTATCAAGCTTATCAGGTTAATTCAAGGTGCATTAAGGTGCTGTATTCTCCTTATATCCTTTATCCTTGAATCGTATACAGCTTATCGGCTTAGGAGAATATCTTTATTCATTAATCTGCTTGTCAAACATTATATATCTCCACTTTCTTGATCTTAATCTCCTTAAAACTTAACTTTGTTGTTAGTAAAGGGTAAGGTAAGGTAGTTTCTAACACTTTAACCCTTAAGCGCAGGATTTTTATAGCGAACCGTCCCAAGGGACGCCTTTCATAAAACAAACTTTCGTGTCAGAGATGCCATAAAGTTAAAGATTACACAACTTGCACAACTTTACTATTTCCTGACTTGATATTATTAGAAATTTAAATACTTGTTTACCACAAAGTAACGTTCTGATGCGTGCTGTGTTAGAAATTAACTAAATGCTCAAGAAGGTCTGAAGTAGGTACTACACAATAATAATTGTAGTACCTATTTGGTGCTTATTTTTGAAATAAAAAGGTTAGGTGCAAAGATTAGGTCGTGTGTTACCATTTATCGAATACATTCCGTGAAGCAACTGCTTAAGACAGCTAAAAATAATATGTTATTTTTATAGCATAAATAAATGATATTTTTAAGACACATATTAACTAGCCATACCACCTGAAACTAATATGTCTACAAAACTCAGCCCTTTTAGCTATTTGCAAATGGAATAACCTAAATGTTTAAAATTCACCACCAACACATTATAATGGTAGGTGATATCAAGAGTAAATACTTGCCACTGTTAAACGTAGTCAGGTTTTAAAATAACTGTCTGTATGGTCCACAGTTCAAGGGAGACAAAGGGGACAGAGGTTTCGACGGGATCCCCGGCTTGCAAGGGCCCCAAGGGCCTGCGGGGCCACCGGGGCCACCAAGCGCCACCGAAGCGATTCAATACCTCCCCGGACCCCCGGGGCCCCCGGGGCCTCCGGGACCTCCAGGGGTCTCCATAGTTGGACCTAAAGGGGAGCCGGGAGTAAGCCATTATGAGGAGCATCTAGTTCATGGCAATGCTAAGTACAGGCCAAGTAGACCTGGTAAGAATTATTTGAACTAATACGTCGTGTTTGATATAAGAATATGATTTGATTGTTCCACCAAATGTACATATCCAGATTCCATAATGAAACATAATATTCCAAAGGAATTCGATTTGAAATCGAAACAAATTAGTAATTTAACGACGTTAGAAGCATGTCGCAACAGTATTGGCAGAGTGAAAAATAATATACATATTTTGACGAAAAAATACTGAAAATAGGAGTTTTAAGTAGATGAAACTACGAGAATATAGCTAACCGCTTCATAGTGGTCGCAACAAACACCCTTTCAGTGTGAAACCCCGTTCCTCTAAGAAGCCTTTGATGGTGTTACGTAATTGCCTGTGCTACTAAAAGCCGTGTTGGTAATTTTGCACTTACTTTTTTCACGCCGCCAAATGACAGTCGCAAAAAGCGCTCTTGATGAGCTCAAAGCTCTGAGGGAGCTGAAAGATCTCAAGGACAAGGACCGAGAGAGACACGGTGAGATAATTAGGCCGTTTTTCTCGTAGTTGAAAATATATTTTTTGTATTTTTGTCGTATTTTTGACAGACTTGTATATCGTAATTATTGTATTTTTATTTGCTGTAGTAACAGTGATACCAGTAGTATATTATGTACCTATAATATATTAAAGGCAAAAAGTCGCTGTCACGTCGCTACTAATTTTTATTTCCAGTAAGTTTTTTTACCTTCGAAATAATCACATTTGTTTATTTTCCCATCCCCCGATCGGTCACACTTTTTCAGTATGGATTTTGTTTTTCTATTTTGTTTACCTTTAATATACCTACATTTTACTTATATTTTTAGCGCCACCGTCACACACACACTCTCACAATCAACACTCGGAAGATTCCAATGCTGGTAGATCAACAGTGCCCGGTGCGGCTGTGTTCCACACTACAGAGGAAATGTTGAAGGTAATTTTATGTTCTGAAACCGCTTACGCTTCATTGATGTTTTTTTCTTAAAAAAACGTGGCACACGCTAGGATTGCCCTGTATCGTGGGTACCGCTTACAGACATCTAATTTCACATGCACATCGCACCCAGGCCAGAATCAAATATTTGTGGATCGCACAAATATTTGTTGCAGCCGGGAATCGAACCTGCGACACCAAGCGCAGCAGTTCGATTGCTCAGCCACTACGCTAAACGTGCCGTCAAACTACTTGCTGCAGAAATAAAACTTGTGATCTTGAAGCATCTTATTTGTTCCACAGTTAGCATCGGGTAGTCCAGTGGGCGCTCTTGCTTATGTCGTTGAAGAACAGGCTTTGCTTGTCAAAGTTAATTCTGGATGGCAGTATGTATCGGTAAGCTCTTTTTTTGTTCCTTTATAGTCGGCGCACATGTCTTACCGCTACACATTTTACTGTGCCCAACTCGTATCTTAAAATTTTCTATTTTTGTCTTCACATGATAATGAAAATTTATGTGTTATTACACTTACACGTATAAATTGATGTACTCAGGAGAAATTCTTTTGTTACTGTACCTACCTACCTACTATAGCAAACATTTTGAAAAAAATGAAACCTACTTCAAACCCAACAGAAAGGCACTAAACAGCGAAAAATAAATATACATTGAAATGAAATTAGTGAATTAATGTTATTATGCGTTATTCTACACTTGTCTTTTTTTTCTCCGGATCTTGAGTTAAATGGCATATCTGTTAGATGATTAATCTGAAGTACACCCAAACTGGAGGGAAACTAACCCGACTAAATGCAAGAGGCACTATCCGCGTCCGCCTATCTTCATTTTACTTGCCTACACAACTTGGGTGGTTAATACTACAAGATACAGCGAGTTCTAAGGCAAAGTGTATACTTAATTCATTTTGTTCACTTGTGATATTATTATTAGTGTGTCCTATCTAAATTTGTTCTGTGTAGCTGGGGTCTCTAGTCACCCATTCAGTGCCCGCGCCGACGCCGCCCACGGCAACTCTGCCGATGCCAGCCGCCAGCCTTGTTCACGTTGCACCTATTTCCAACCTCGTTGAAAATTCACCTGCCGTTACTGCAGGGCCTAGTGTAAGTACATCTTATGTGACTTCACCTATTTGTCTTTCTTATACTCGTACGTACATGTTAAAAAAAGTTACTAAAACAATGACTACAAATTATCCTTAATTACTACTTTTGATTTGGACAATAATTACTTTGGACTGTAGGTATACTTGTTTTTATAAATCGATTATCTGACAACAAAATGTCTTGAAATGATACAAACATAATATTTATATCGGCTCTAAGTTTACTGTAGAGTTTAAAATTTCAATTCGCATTTACCATAATTTAATATTATTTCAAGTAATTGTGTCTACTCGTATTATCGTCACATGGTTTACTCGTAGCCATAGAAACACGTTGCAATATATTTTTGTAATACCTAGTAGTAGTAATAGTAACTCATCATACAACTCTCAATATTTCCAAAAATGTATACGTTCACAGCTTCGATTGGCTGCGTTAAACGAGCCACTGTCTGGCAACATGCATGGAGTCCGCAGGGCTGACTACTCCTGCTACAGACAGGCAAGGCGCTCCGGCCTCAGAGGAACCTTCCGGGCTTTCTTGACCAGCAGGTAATAACTTAATAAGCCATCTCCTTGAGCCTTGAGAGTCTTGAAGAGTGCCTCCTTGAGAGGCAGTTCCATTCTAGGCTTAGAGTCATCTACTGCATAGTCTTAAATCACAGATTAAGTAATACATTAAGTATTTACGTGAGATTTTATAAGGGCCTTAAGGAAAAATTTAATCCCTGCTACCTAGATCTTTCATTGTTTTACAGGATACAAAATCTAGACTCAACAGTACGCTACGCGGACCGTCATCTTCCAGTAGTAAACTTGCAAGGAGACGTCCTGTTTAAAGCATTTTCTGATATATTCGACGGAAGCGGAGGAGCTATGCCTAGCACTCCAAGAATCTACAGCTTTAATGGCAAGAACATCTTGACTGATTCAAGTTGGTGAGTAATTACAATCAAACCTATTCAGAAATATAACCAAATGTGAATTGTATTGCTAGATGAAGCAGTTTGATAAATCGTGTTTTTCATCAGGCCCCAGAAAATTATATGGCATGGATCGCATGCGAGCGGCGAAAGAGCTTTAGACACCTTTTGCGATGAGTGGCAGAACAACGATCCAGTCAGAAAGGGAATGGCTGCTTCTCTCTTTTCACACAAAATTCTTTCACAGGAAAGGTAATAAAGCTCAATATTATAAACTCAAATGCTTCGTTTAATTCGCCGCTTACTGAGAAGTAACCGGCGAGTTTGGCGAAGCGTTTGACGTAGCAAACTCAAATTAAACGCCATTGTTATAAGTTTCTGAAGTATAAATTTAAATATGTTTCACAGATATTCTTGCAACAATCACTTCGCAGTGCTTTGCATTGAAGCAACTTCCAGTGTCAGCGTACGCAGGAAAAGGAATGCCCCAAGGTAATTACTTTGGTCCACCCTTTGTAACCTTGTTATAACTAACCAACATAATCAATTGCAATGGAAATTGTTTCTGTGATTGCAGATTTAATTCGACAAGTTTACTAGACGACGAAGATTATTTATACAACGCCGAGGAATACCAACAGTTGCTAAACGAAATATTTGCTCAACCATTTAGAGAAGTTTAGATGCAATTAAAAAAAACGTTGATATTATTCGAGCTGATTATTTTAGTTATTTTAAGATTGGGAGGTTTCAGCGGTTGCAACTGTAGACATGTAGAAAAATTGAAAATTTTACTACAAAATTATTGAAGTTGAAAGTGGTGTAAAATGGATGAAATAAGTATTTGAAGTGCAGAATATAATTGAGATTATTCAAGTTATTAAGCTTGGTGTGGAGATTCCTATTATAATAAGCATAGTATGCTTAAGCCACTAAGAGTTACTAATTGACTTACATTTTAATGTTTAGTGAAATATACTCTGCGCTTTATATTGCGCTCTTTGAAGTGTAAATAATTTTATATTTGAATCGATGTTTAGGAACCAATGTCGAATCATAGTAGCACCGTTTCATTTGAACCTTGCTCACGTTTCTGCAGTACACTCTATAGAATTGACGATATAAATATAATATTCTATGTTTTATGTTGTTTATATGTATTATAAATTCAATAACATTCATCCTGTCGGGTCCAATTAACTATGTTTATTTCTATAAGTATGCATTTATTACAACATTTACATAATTTAATTTATTTATATTATTACATTTCTATTAATAATTATTATATATGCCGCCATTGATGTTAGAATTTCGTGACGTGAGCTTAGTTCACTTGTTAGTAATTCATGTGATTAAATTTCAAGATCTTAGTTATTTGAGACTGTAAATATTATTTTGAAAGTCCTTTTACATAGGTACTTAAAATGAGGTAGGTATTTTTAAGTTTATTCATATCGAAGTATTTATATTTGTATTCTAAGTATAGCTTTGTAGAAATGTATAATTTGACAATAATTCAATATCGTTTATTAAGATTGTGTTCAAATAATCAAATAAGTCATTTTTATTAGTTATGTTAGTATAGTTTTTTTAATCAGAACGTACTTGTGCCATTCGATTTATTGATGTATTTTTATTACATATTTTTATTACTCTTTCTCTACAAGTCTGATTTTTGCTATTGATACATTCAAGTTAATATACCTAGATAGGACGTAATTTTTTTTAGTGAATTAGTGATTTCTACCAATAATATAAGTGCACTAGTCGTTATTTCGGTTATTTTACTACATAATAATTGTACCTATTTATAGGAAAACCAATTTAAAGAAACTTAACTGTCAAATTTAATTATTACGAGTGATTTATGAAATGGGTACTTATATTATAATATACTTCAAGTTTTTCTCTTGAAAAATACTGGCTTTTAAGGAAAAATGAATAATATGTCTGTCAAAATATTGATATTCGCAAGCTAAGGTATATATTACAACCATTAAATAATAATATTCCATCTGGTTACCTACATCATTACTAAATAAATATTATAATGAAAACTGTTTAAATATACGTAATATTTCAGATACTCGGCATAACATCCTGTATTTCTTTATGTTAGTAAAATTAATAGTAACTGCATAGAACATCGAAAAACTCCGTGTATTATACAATAATTAATATTAAATTACTGTATTTATACAATTTAGTTCTTACAAATTAAATGTTTTCACATCGATTCATATTTTTATTGGTATAATAGCCTTAATGCTAAAATAAATGAGTTCTTCACACGGTTTTATTGGTTTTACCTGTAATTAACTATGTAGGTGAGATTGTAAAACGCTTCATTTTCTGTAATAGTTACAAATATAAAATGAAAAACAAATATTTCGATAGAAACATTTTCCGCAAGTTTTCTTTGTCTCAGTCTTTCCAGCTATATTCTCAGTAGGTACTTGTACAAAGTCATCGGATTTTCTTAAACTTTCGTGATTGCACAATATAAACTCCCAATTTCACAATTGCAGCGTTTTGCAGCTGGAGCGCCGTCTCACCTGACTGCTTCCGGCTGGAAATCAATTAGTCTGCCAATCGCAGCTCTCTGTGAAGGTGCCAGTAGGTACTGTCAGGAACACAACTTGGCATCTAATATTTTTATAATACACCTACCTACTTCCAAGTATAAATGGAGGAAAATAAACGTCACATATATTTTATCTAGTATTTAGGTAGGTAGGTATTCTTACTATAGAAGAAAGACGCAATCGGCAATGTGGTGCGAAATACCAAATTGAAAAAGAGATCGGGTCGGTTCGCATCAGCCGTGGTGCAAACGCCCCATACAGCAACGAAAATCACTAAACATTTACAAATTTTCAAATTGCTATTTTATTTATAATAACAATCTGAACGATTTATATATTTCAATAATACCTATTTCATGCATTCATGGAAAACTTACAAAACATGGTAAAATACTGTTTCGAACGTAAATTATTGAAGTCTATAAAGGACCCTTTAAGTATTTAAATTCACCCGACTCCAGGCGGGACCTATAGTTACATTTTCATTCCGCAACGCAGGTGTCTGAGAGTAATTTTTTCACGTTGAAGTTCGTCAATCGAACAAAAGTTTTCTTATTAAACTCGGCACGAAGCCGGGGCATTCCATCTCGTAGTCCTATTAATGTTGCATCTGCTGATGACACTTTCGTACGCTTCGGCGTTGGTGAAATAAAAATATTGGTATTGATAAAACGGGGTGAAAAGCAACAAAAACAGGGGTCTCAGGCACTCCCCACTCTTCAACGCTAAGGCCACCAGGAACTGACGGCAGTAAGTGGTGGTGGTAATTGGTAGTCGCCCAAATACTTTCCCAAGTTTTGTACCTTTACACCCCTCGAGTACTTTACACCCCGATTAAGGGTTTTATGTGTGATGTATAATACTATTGTATACTTAGATATTTTTAGAATGATACCGGTCTTTCGGATTTTGGGGGGCACGTCAGTCAATTTGTTGCTTGCTTAGTAATCATTCAGCCGTTACTTTTCGGATATTAGGTAGATAGTATATACAAAATTATGAAAAAGTATATAATAAATGTAGATGACCTTTGAAGCTACAGAAGATTTTTTTTGTGCGTAATTTCTTCGCTCGCTTTTCGGTAAAGGAAAACATCTTGAGGAAGCCCGAGAATTATTTCCACGAATCCAGACCAAGAACGATGAATTCAAGGTAGGTAGTCAGTTTTGCAAAAAAAGGTTAATTCCGAGAACTTCGGGTATACTGGGGACTTCGGGATACTTCTGACATGATAACATAAAAATACATGTCTTCTAAATTAACAAACTCATCTCAATACATAGATAAGTCCCTATATTATTAGCTAAGTTACATAATATAAAGTAACGTCATGATTAACGGCTGACTACCCAATGAAGACTCAATTAACAAAAAAGGGAATAAAAATATAAATAAAATATTCTACTACGATTTCTTACATCACATTTTAATTTCCGTAAAAGCACTACAAAATGTAACGTTTCTTACTCCCTATTTGAAGACGTTGTTTTTGTGAAGTAACGTTTTTACTACGATTCCTTTTATTCGCGGAACATTTGCGAGATAGCCTGTTTTTTATTTGAAGAAGAAAGATTAATACAAAAAGATTTAATCCAATCCAAAATCCAATGTTCGTTCTTATCGCTTATTGCGATTTCTAAAGACAGCCTATGGATTCTTAAATTGAAGTTTTACAATTTTCGCGAGTTGTTTTCAACCAGCGCACCTCGACGTTTCGAGACATTAAATCGACCGTGGTCACGAGATGATACAGAGGCACATCGAGTTTTGTTCATAATAAATATGAACCTTTGGCTAGACAAGATGGATAGCGCAACTAGGATTAATAGATAGGACAGAACTAACCTAATATTCCTTCTTTGTAGGACAGAAAGCGACACATAAAGACCCAGAAGTTCTGAATTCTGTAAATTTTGTGAGCTTTTCTGACGTGCAACAGTACAGAAGGTTGTGGGTGGCTTAGAAATAATTTTGCTACTAGAGATGTATAAACGTATCCGGAATTTTTCCACGCGTACCTCGTTTAAGCATCGCAATTTTCGTAATTAGATCTGACTATAAAAATAATGAATTATGATTTTGATTACGTACGCAAGTTGGGAAGAAATTGGTGATGGTTAAACAAATAATGCGGTCCCATAACTACCTATTTTATAAAAATGATCCTCTAAACAAGTGTTGGATCAAACTGGATCAAAGTTAAGGCAACCAAAAAACCGTTTGTTTTGCAATAAGTGTGTGTATGGCCGGATATAGGTTAAAAACACTGTGTTCTTCTTTGTAAAAAAAAATGCGTTTCCTTTTCCCAACAAATTGCAGGCGACCAAGAACTACAAAATGATGACTTAGCAATCTAACGAAGTCCGTAATTCCGGACAAACAGTCTCTATCGCAGCTCCACACCCCCATACAACATTATTCCAACTCGGGACGGTTTTGACACGAAATCCTCTTACAACTTCGGACGGTCTAAATTAAACCGCTTTTCCTGTTCGGTCCTCGAAGCTGCTCTAAAGTCCGTCAACAAGTCTAACAGACGCCATCGTGACCACTTCAAAGGGGTGCAGAATGTCAAATCACACTGATCATAGTATTAGTCATCGATTTTAGTATCTAGTTCATTTAGTAATTCAGTAGGTACTTACCGTGGAAGTTACTTTGTTTTTAACGTATAACCACGTACGTTTTTCAGTGGTGATGCTAAGAACTTTGAGTCTACTAATTTCTCAATAACGTTATCGTCTCATTACAAAAGAGAAAAACAATACTTGTACATTGATTTTTTATATATAATATGTACCTACTCTTTTCAGCCTTTATTATCCCTGTGTTGGTTACAAGCCCCCTTTTTTCACCCTAATGTGGAAAGAAACAAAATAAAAAAGTACTTTTAATTTACTGACTACAAGAGCGACATCAAACATTTTCCAATGAACTTTACTTTGCACCAATAAGCTTTCTCCCGTCATTAAATGCGAAGAAAAATTATTTTCACCGTAATCCGACCAATGTGCCACTTCGCTTTATATATTATATTTTCCCCGACGCGGACGGTTCACCAAGAAATGGCTGCGCTATTTCTAAGAAAGCTTTCATAATAAGTACCTACGGATAATTGCTTTACCGTCTGTAAATGTATTTTTGAAAAGAAGCTGCTATTATTAATCGTTATAACGCTTCTTGCTTGGTTTCTTAAGCGATTAGACGAGGTGTTCGAAATTATCACTCGGTTTCAGTGGGCATAGAAAGCAGATTTAGCCTGCATGGGCCAGAGCTTCTAGTTTGAGATAGACAATAGCAACAAAAGGAAAATAAGTATATAGCAATACTCTTCCTTACTGTTTTGAAATACTCAAGCTATTGTATCAGGCAATTCTATATGAATTGCAGACATGGGATCGGAAGAAGCAATCTCAGCAAATGATTTTGTAAAACCTCTGATTCACCTCAAATCCCATATCTTCCACATTAGTATATTAAAAATCCGGAAAAATTATCGGAATACTCTAGCAATCATGATGAACAGCTTGTAAGTGGAATATTGCACCTCAAGGGAAATCATCTTCACTGAGTCAAATTGGCACATGCGGTTTTTTTAATTTATTGGGACGGTTTTAAATGGCCCATTTTTTGATAGAGTTAGCAGGTAAGCTTACCTTATCTGATGGCAGTTCATTATGAGTTTAGTGTTTTTATGAGACTTGTAGTTTCTATAAAACACTTATTAGTGGTCAGGGTTTCTCTTATTAGCTACGAAACAGTGAAACATTACAGCATCGGTTCAGTGTTTTTACACACTACGAAAAAATATATTATCTTGTTTTGTAGCTTATTATTATGCCTCCTATAGGCATTCTTGCAATGCACATCGACGTTTTAAAGCGTGGATTTTATTTTAAGTTTATTAAAGCGACGTAAGTAATCCATTCCATAATAATTCTTTAGAGTACTACTTCAGTCTCGGATTCAATTAAAAACGTAACTATAACTACGATCCGGCTCGAAGGACCATTTTGTTTGCGCCGGGGAAGCTTGTGCCAGACTATAGGTATCACGATACAGCAAAAAATGCAACTATTCCACCAACCTTCAGCTCCAAAGCTCTCCAACTCCGGCCAGGCCAGGCGCTATCTGCCCGGTACGTAGGTACTTCGCACCCAGAGGGAAAACGTTGTAAAGTTCACGGCCACTGCACTGAGAGGGGGGCTCCCCGCCTATGGTATGTGGATACAAAACCCACTGGATTTTGCCCGGTTTTCCGAGAAAAACGAAAATCAAAGACGCCTCTTCAGAAATCCTTGAACAGAAGAGTGCCAAAGCCGAATTCATCCGATAGTACACTTGAAATAGGTATCTACTTTTACAGCGACAGGATTTATTAAGTGTTTTTAATATCGCTTCATTTGGCGGAAGAATTTGGTGAAATTAAAAAGATTCAAGTTAAGTACAGATTACTGGAAAGATAAAATTAGAAAATAATCGACGTCCCAGTCAGAAACAAACTGCTGGGTACGTACAATTTTGCAGTTGATATAAATCAAGATTCAGGTTGAGTACCTACAGATTACTGGAAAGATAAAATTAGAAAATAATCGACGTCCCAGTCAGAAACAAACTGCTGGGTACGTACAATTTTGCAGTTGATATAAATCAAGATTCAGGTTGAGTACCTACAGATTACTGGAAAGATAAAATTAGAAAATAATCGACGTCCCAGTCAGAAACAAACTGCTGGGTACGTACAATTTTGCAGTTGATATAAATCAAGATTCAGGTTGAGTACCTACAGATTACTGGAAAGATAAAATTAGAAAATAATCGACGTCCCAGTCAGAAACAAACTGCTGGGTACGTACAATTTTGCAGTTGATATAAATCAAACTTGACAAATGTAGTGTTTGAATAGATAAATCCATTTTTTTTTTCAAAGATAGTCGTTTTGGAGATATAATATATCGTTGTTAAAATACCCGTTTACCAGATCTAAAGCCTTAACTGGTCTAGAAAGCTCTGATACGAGTATACTCGTAAGTTGACTAGCTGTAACCCGTGATATTTTTCGTGGTAATAATTTAATATCGGTATTAGATACTGCTATTCAAACTGTAAATTCAAATTAGAAAACTTTTGTTTTGTTTGTTTTGTCGTATAAGGTCGTGCTAGCTAGTGTCAGAATTTATCAGGCCGCCAAAGGGCATCTGACACGGCTTAACGACTGCTATCGATCCATAATAACCGGGGATCGTGAACTCCGAAATACGTAGTAATGGAAAACCGGACAAAACTTGTGAAAAAGTCATTGGCCGAGGATTGAACCCGCTATCGTAGGATTCTAAAGCGTACAAGTTAGCGCTCGGCCATCACTCAAATAACTGAATATTTAGAAAACTTTGCAAGGTATATATATATTAATCCAGGATGCGATGTAATAATTTTATTCACACTAATGCACATCATACTTTCTACTTCCTACTAATATTATAAACGCGAAAGTTTGGAAGTATGTATGTATGTTTGTTGTTCTTATACACAAAAACTACAGAATGGATTTTGATGAAACTTCACAATAATATAGCTTACATATTATCAGAATAACCCATAGGCTACAATTCATAAAGATATATCGTATACCTATTATCCAAACGCGGATGAAACCGCGGAGCGCAGCTGGTCCAAATAAATATGAAAAGAACCTTATTCAATGTTGTTTCCGTACTTTGCAAAGGTCACGAAGTGTAGAAAGGTAAATATTATCTAATAGGGCATCGTCCATTTATTACAGTCTTGAATATCGGTATTCTATATCTTTCCTACAGTGGTGTAAGGCACGTGGTAATAATTGAACTCAAATGAACGAACAATGGAACCCAAACCAATATCTTTTTGTTTTAGTTACCTATGGCTTCGCACGGTTTGTGCATATAACCAGTGTCAAGTATTTTAATAATTAAGTATTTCTCAATTTCACAATAAGAAAGTCACAGCAATACTTGCTGTATTGTCCTCGTGGTCAAGTAGTCAAGTCAATTATTTACATAGTCAAAGTCACGATTCAGTAAAGTAGTGGATGCTTTACTGAAACTTCCTGGGAGTTTATATCATTCGCCATCAACCAACAACGTCTCACTATCGGATTCCCGCCAAAACTCCGAACCAAAATTTACTTGCATGATTTGACCTAAGCCACAGTATAAACAAACGGACCAGTGAAGCTAAAATACTATAAATAAAAAAACAAATTTAACTTGATTTTCGAACGCATCGTATTTCGGGGCCAAGTTCTGCTCGTCGAAATTCGCTCTGAAACATTTAGAAAAGTAAAATCGTGGACTCGAAATTGGAGACTTCCGGAACGCGAAAGCTGGTCACCCTGTCTCGCCTTTCGTCGGAAATACGAATATAATGAGATTGTTACCCTTTTATACAAAGTGCAAAGTTATTTTTGTTGCTTTTAACCCTTTTGCGTTTCGATAGCATTTGCAGATGGTACTATAATTGCTTAGGGAATGTATTATGCGTCACATATTTTAAAATTGTATACGCGTTGGACTTGTTTATGTGCAGTGGTGTGACCGATATTACCGATATTACGATAGGTTTGACACCTCATCCCTTCACTAATGACTTTTTAAAATGTCGTCAAACCGTCCCATGTTATGTAGGCCGCACGATATAGACCGGTATTTCTATGAAATTTTGATCAACCATAGTACACCGCACACGCGAGCGCTGTATGTCTCTAAGACCGGAACGAAGTAGTAGACTAGTGATGGTGATGATGAAGTTTGTATTTGCTATTAAAAATCGTATCTATCCGTCTGATAATTAATTCTGCTGAGCCCGTGTCAATCCACTGTTGGTAATAAGTTTACTCTCCTTCCCGAAAAAAGATGAGGGAGGCAAAACCCCTCTTTGGTTTTTTCACTGATCAATTTTTATTGCTCTCATTGGTCAGTCACTCATCCCGCCAACTCTACCATACATAAATTCTTCTAAATTGCCAGAAAAAAAGCTCCAGCTTCACATGAAGCATATAATTATTGTCTTTTTTTACACAAAGTGCTAATTACAAAGTTTATTTAGCTAACTAAATTTGCTTAGTTTCAACTGCATTAACCGGTCCGATACATTGTTGCGCTAATATCCAAGTTTGGATAGAGTTCGACTATCCTGTAAATTAGTTTGGTTTGCTATTCCCTGCGCCTGGTTATACTGTTAACAAGCTCTATGCTTCTTACGGTTAACCCGACAATTTTCTTATTCTAATTTAAACCTTCGCACCTCATTTTCACCCCTTTTAGGGATAGATTTTTAAAATAAAAAGTAACTGTTATAAGGGTTAAAATACCCATTAAAGGGCTTTTTATAGGGGAGCCGTTTACTCATGAACGAACAACAAGACAAATAAATAAACAATATTGTACTTAGATAGGTTAGTGTGCCTGTTTTCCTGTGGGAACTGATTTCGCGATAATAAGGTAAGACCGACATTTTAGCATTTATAATAATCGATTTATTTTATTGGTTGACACTAGATCTCACCCTTTACCTATGCGTCTCACAGATAATAGGTTTATATACGAGTTGTAGACCTACTAAAACTAAATTAGTTAAGTTACAGTTAATTTTCAAGCAAACTCACTCAACCGACAAATCAAGATCTCAACTTCACCTCATCATTAAACTGCAAAACGTAAGTTAATTGAATGGTCTCAAGTGGAAGTGAAATTCCAATTTCACTTCCTAGGGCCCCTAATTTTCAAAGAAGCGCCCCCTAGCGGGCGGTCAGAAACCGAGTTGAAGCCAAGGGATTTCAGTTTCAATTAACTTTGGATTGGTTGCGGCTTAAAGATAGAATGTGCGCGTTTAGTCTCCGGTGCATTCGCTGGAGGATGCCGTAAATTAAATTAGATAATGTCAAGCGTCGACTTGTTACTTAATCCGTTGAGTGCCGCGCGCAGTTTTTAAACAAACGTAACGTATAGTACCGTAATAGCTACGTTACGTACTTATCTTTAATTACTACGCTGCGCTATAGAAAAAAAAATTAAGTACGTACACCCACGCACTATGCAACGACTCAATTTATAAAATGTCAAATCGTGTCACACGTTAACCTGTTTTTAAAACAACATCCATTTTCCCATATTTATGGCGGGATTTTAAAAATATTAAACGTACTATTCCCTCGGGCATCCTCCGGTGTCGTTCCGCTTTACAGCCGGAGTCATGTTTTATTGTGCAGTCAGGACTGCACAATAAAACATGACTCCACATAATATAAAACTAAGTGCGGTTAGTTAGTTACCTTTATTGAAAATACATCAATTCGTTTTAGCTTTAATGGTCAGAATGAAGATGTCGGGGAACTCGAATAAATTTAACTTTCTACAATGTAAGGATAATATTATGTTTCAGTTGCTTGAAGTTATAAAATTCCATACAAGCGTTTCTTAGCTTACTGTGTAAATTGATTATAATTATAGTAATATTCAGCGAGGTGATCTGATGATAGAGGCTAAAAGTAGATAATGGAACTCCTAGGCGAAGAAACCAAGAATCCATCTAAGAACACCATCACGTGTCTCGGTTCATTTTGAGCAGTGTACCTACAGTACCCTATAATATGTTAAGCTTGTCTCAAGAAAAAAAATATGTGAAATACTTTTCCATATTTCGTTACAGTCCTTTGTATCTTCCCAAAATGAATTTCATTTAGGTCTTAAACCAAAAGTCCTACAATTTCTTCTGATGACACTTCCTCATATTACGTATGTATACCTAGTTACCTACTGTCCCGTTCACCTATTGTATTACCTTGTCACACGCCCATGCCTTTTTTCATTCCCTCTATTTCATTTTGCGTCTGCGAAATTTCCCAACAGAACTATTAAATTGTTTGTTTTTTTGCGCGCCGCCAACGGAAGTGTTTCCAAAATTCAGGATGAATTTGTTCGACGTGTTTGTAAAAGTGTACCTGTCGATATGGAAACATCGTTATAACACTGCAGCGATTCCGCTAGAATATATTTTTGAAATATTCGTCGCTATACGGAAGACTAGTTTTTCATGTTTATTTTTTATTATGTGAATAAAATTTGAGTGTGTTTGACCGTTTTCCCTGCTTCATAGCCATGCTTACCTTGTTTTTTTTTAACAAACAATTTGTTTAACCTTTGATGTCTGTCAATGCCGATCGATCGATCGAACAACCGATCGACGTGACTGACGTGATTGACCGATTGACCGATTGACTTTGATGTTTCCAGGAGGTCGATCATACTAGATACTTATTGGTACGAGGTTGGCGTTAATTTTCGCGCTGCTGCCACTGAGAAGGCCAATGAAGGGAGCTTGCAGCACTGCATTATCGTATAGTCTTACTCCTCCCCTATTTCGAGGAACAAATTATATTTGGGAATGTTATCAGACTGGATACCGGAATTATTTATGTGTTTTTTAATAGTGTTGCCCGCTTTTTCGCATTGCAGCATCACCATTTCGTGTTTCCTCATTAACGACGTGTCTTATTATGTAGGTTTACAGTTTTATATCATCTGGGAATCTTAGATTTTGTGGCATGAGCTCTTGTATTAATAAAATATTATGTATTAAGGACTACAGTAGCACTAAAGTCGAAAATTCAAGTAATTACCAGCCTTATTTTTTAAACAAGATTCTATGCTCACCTGTCATAGGTAAATATCATATAACTCTGATTACTTTCACCCTAAAAATTAAACTTCATTACTTAACTTTATATTATCCAAGAAAGGGAACTCGAGACGTTTCAATTTAGACCCAAAGCCTCCGTATTAAAGGAAATCCTCTATTTAGGCTAAATTACCTCGTGGCAACACCAAAATATGATCCCTAACTGTTATTGAAGTTATTTGAAAGGGAATTTGAGATTTCTTTGGGGTAGATTTCATAAATGGTTTAACTTTTATGCGACGTACATTTTACAAGATGCCTATTTATTATGGTAACTATGTATTCTCATTATTTTGTATTATCACCGATGCTCTTTTACTGTTTTTCCAAGTACTTACCTTTAACTTCAATAAGAATTAATCAAAATAAATAAATAATTGATAACAAAAAATGGGTAAGTATAATAATAATATATTATTGAGAAGCAAATTTAGTTTTCACCAGTGCTGTGCTAAGTATTTTTTACTAATTTAGATCTGTCTTTGTATTCAATCTTATCCATATCAGATAAGGCTGAAGTCTAGAGACGTAATTTGCCAACTGATAATGATAAGAATACGTCCAATACACGGAATTAGACGCTAAACACAGATGTATAGTAGAAAGTCTACCATCACGACCTGTGCGGGATTTACAAGGATTAATTTCTGACGACACTCGATTGCTCAATCAGAGAAAATTTAATTAGGAATTATTGCGAGCCCGGATTGCGGCTACATAATACGTGCTCGTTTCTTTCACCCCAATGTCATGGTATAAATCCGATGATAGAATTAGTACCTAAGTACTAGGTACTGTATTCTTTTTTATATATTAATTAATCTTAAAAAAACGTAGCCCCACACTAGGATTGCACCTGTATCGTGGGTACACCGCTTACAGGCATATATTAATTTCACATCCACATCACACCCAGACTAGAAAAAAAAAATGTGTATCGTACTTACCAGTAAGTATTTGTACCAAGTGGGAATCGAACACGCGACACCAAGCGCAGCAGTCCAATTGCTCAGCCACTACGCCAAACGTGCCGTCAATTCATTGTAATCGTGATAATGATTTTACAAGCTTTTAATAATAAAGGAGACGAGATAAGTGAGTATAAACTCACTGTGTTAGTGAGAATATTGGTATGAATGGAAATATATAATATGTACCTATACTTAGGTCAATTCTTGCAAGTCAATTGTTTTTGACCCAGTTACCCCGTTGTTTAATAATAATTGTGGTATGCATGTGTCACAACTTTCCATGATAATGTTATGGTGACGTCATACTGATTAGATGAAAGAGACGGAAGGTAGACAACGAAATTACAGTTTTTGGCGGGAATCTGTGTGCCTAGTGTGAGTTTGCTAGACTGACGCTAGATGGCGCTGCTCTTATTCCATACAATTTCAAGTTTACGCTAAACGGACCGAGCGCGTAAATAAATCGTCAAAACTCACACTAGGCACACTGATAATGAGATGTTGTTGGTTTTGTATTTTTTCTCAAACTTGTGTTTCTTCGAGTGTTAATGTGTAATAATGGTGGGTTAATTTGTTATTGAGTGTTCGATTACGTGCACTAGTGTAGGCAAATAGTATAAATCCAAAAAGCGTGTCACTTCGCATTTTTCCAAAACTCCCAGGAAGTTTCAGTCCACCACTTTACTGTAAAAAGCATCCACCACTTTACTGAACCGTGACTTTGACTATGTTAACAATTAACTTGACTACTTGACCACGACGACTGCTTTAATGCTGACTTTCCTATTGTGAAATAAAGAATTAGGTACTGAAGTATTATAACATATGTCACTGGCTAAATGCACAAACCGTGCGAAGCCATAACTAAAACAAAAAAAAACGAAATTATAATAGATTCACTGAGGGTTCACTACATTATTTATGATTAGCATTCAGTAGGTAAGTACCTACCCACCAAATGAGTGTTTATAATATTTGCCAGACAGCTCATACTTACCAACACATAAAGATTTCATATCGATACAAAAGAAGAATGTTTTCGTTATTACTGCAAACATCTTACTTATATTAATTACTATTATAAAGCCGAAAGTTTGTGAGTGTGTGTGTATGTTTGTTACCTCTTCACGCTCAAACGGCTGGACCGATTTCGATGAAATTTTGTATAGGGGTAGATTGGACCTATGAGACGGACATAGGCTATCTTTTGTCTCAAAAATAATCTCGAAGGGGATGAAATAGGGGTTGAAAGTTTGTATGGGGAATCCATAATTCTTCAAGTTACGGATCTGAAAATTCTTATTTAGGCTTTTGGTAAGATATAAATAAATACGGGTTTCAGCTTTTTCGCAAAATCATCCCTAAAGGGGGAAAAGCAAGGGGGGTTGAAATTATGAGGTATTCTTTAGATGCACCCCCAACGGACCACAATAAACGGCTGAACGGATCGTTATTTAAAGGGGGAGAGTGCGATGGGAGGAGAGGGGGGAGAGTGCGGGGGAGGGGAGGGGGAGAGTGGGGGGAAAGGGGGATTAGATGGTAGATTCGAGTGGGGGAAGAAGAGGGTAGAGTTGGGAGAAAGACGGGGAGAGCGGGAAGAAAGAGGGGAGAGTGGAGGGTGAAAGAGAGGAGAGTGGGGTGAGAAAGAGGGGAGAGTGGGGGGGGGGGGGGGAGAAAGGGGGGAGAGTGGGGGAGAAAGAGGGTAGAGTGGGGCGAAAGAGAGGGGAGCGCGGGGAGAAAGAGGGGAGAGTGGGAGGAGAAAGGGAGGAGAAAGAGGGGAGAGTGGGGGAGAAAGAGGGTAGTGTGGGGGAAGAAAGAGGTGAGAGTGAGGGAGAAAGAGGGGAGAGTGGGGGTAGAAGGAGGGGAGAGTGGGGGGAAATAAAGAGAGTGGGAAGAAGGGAGAGTGGGGGTAGAAGGAGGGACAAGTGGGGGGAAATAGGGGAGCAGGGGAAGAGGGGAGAGTGGGGGAAATAGGGAGAGTGGGAAGAGGGGAGAGTGGGGGGGAGATAATTTGGTTCACAGATAGGTTATCTTCCAACTTGGGACATAAGCTACGAACATATTATTAAGTCATCATCATAATCATCGCCGTTTTCCATCTATGCGATAAAACACCCAATATGAGTAAAATTTCGTACGTAGATAGGTTATCCCGCAACTTACGACTTAGGCTTTAATTCATCATCATCATCGTCACCGTTTTGCATCAGTGCATTAAAAACTGTGAAAAACTACCCCATTGGCTTGAAATTTGGTATTTTGATAACTTATACAACAACTTACACAATACACAGAGAAACCGCGGGGCGCAGCTAGTAATATTATAAAACTATGGGTGGTAACATAGGAATAAAAGGATGCTGTGTTATTTTCCCTGTCATGTAATAACGTAAAAAATTGGTGCTGTATGACCTCGTATAACAGCAAAATGGTCCCATCTTCTCCCCAGAGCGATGTTTGATGTGACTGTTATTTCTTTGATATCGCAAGCTTTGAACGATATGAAAGTAAACCGAATTTCTTAATCGAATATCCTAAGCCGAACCGATGTGTAATCAAAAAGCAATCGCTGGGGGAGACATTTTACCTGCTAACCTCCGTCGTCGTCAGGAAAAATCTTTCGGCTTTATTATACGAGCCTTTGACCTTGAGACATAATGCAGCAATCAGTTGTGAAAGTTTATCTAGGAAGTCTTTCATCTGCAAGCCAAGAAATAACAAAGCGTTTATTTGGGGCACGTTAATTTTATAATTAAAACAGGCGAAGTGTGAGTCTGACTCACGCACGAAGGGTTCCGTACTATTATCTAGAAAAACGGCAAAAATATCACGTTTGTTGTATGGGAGCACCCTTAAATATTTATTTTATTCTGTTTTTAGTAGGTAGGTATTTGTTGTAATAGTGGCAACATAAATTAATATGTTTTTCATGTCCCGACCACCACCACTGGGCAAACAAATTATGATTTGGTTCTAACCACCACCAGTGGTGATAGTTTTAGTGTGGCTTTTTGGAAATAATTAGTTTCAACTACCACCACTGGGGGTGGTTGGGACAATAAATATTAGTCTGTTGCAACGACCACCACTGGGGATAGAATCAGGGGGGGTCGTTCGGAATAAATCGCTTCAGGTTTCATATAATCTATTTATAAGCCAGATATGGAACCGTTATTTCTGGGTTCAATTTACAAGGAACAAGTAGCGCTTAAAGAATCAATCGATTGAGAGCCTATCCTTAAATATCATAAAGGAACTTCCTTCTATTCACGCGTACAAAAATATATATCAGAGGGACATCTGTACTCTTTCGTCCAATCCGTAATAAAAGTAGATAGGGGTCGTAAATTTTGGGGTGCGTACGTAAGTCCCAGCATCGATTCGGAGACACAGAAAATATTTTTTTACCTTCCTACTTTGAGAAAGTCTTTTTAGCAGTCAAAAAGTTATTATCACTTAGAATTATTATCTTTTATATACTTTTAGTTTTTACTAGTCCACAAGATTTTCCTTGATCAACGCATTTTTATGCCATACTTGGAGTTTCATTGACGTAAAAATCAGTATAATGAAGTTACATCCAACAGACAGCGCTCAGATGATAGGAAACTGAAATCAGTAATCTTATTTCAAACGAGCATCTAATGGCTAGGTGGAGCAACGATTTGCAAAAGGCAGCAGAACCTGAATGAGGAAAACTGAAGATTAAGTGTGTAAGTAACGTTTACAGCCCTGAAGCTGAAAAATGCAGGCTGATGAGCAATCCAATAACTGTGAATCTTCTAAATGATGCCTTACCTGTTATCATGCTCTTTGAACCTGTACCTACAGTAGAAGTAGGTACTTACTGCTACCACTGTATTGATTATGAATCCGCTGTACTGATTACGCGGTGACGTCAGCAACAAACTACAAGCTACGGTCCTTTGAGTTAACACCTTTGACTCGAAAGGAAAAAGAACTCACCACTCATCTTCCGTGTGAGATGCGTTTAATGATAGTAATAGGGCTAATGAGAAGTAGTAGCAAAGCATGGTCAAAAGAAAGAGAGAGTCGAAAGTCGGAAAAAAATTATCTCCGCAAGAAACTTACTTCAAAACATTTTCATGAGATAGATACATAAATTAAAAAGGTAACAACATACTTTCCTGCTGACTCCACTGTGTCACGGGACTCAGGAAACCTTCGCAATCAAATTGTGATCAGTGCTCCGCGAGAAGAATTTTTATGAGCGCCCCACAAAGCCTGTCCAGATAAATGGAGGGACGCAAAAGAGTTATTTGTATTGATTGAATTAAAGATACCATATTTTATTGGATTTTTTATGGGCCATGTATAGAAATGGGTGCACACCTGTGGACACTTAAGGGCTAATTTTTATGGCATCGTAAAAGCTAAGCTTATTCCCGGTCGGTCTGGCCAACGCAACCCGTTTCAGGGTAGATTGTGAGGCTGGATATTGGCTCACTTTGCTAGGATTTTCGTTATTGCCACCTCCTTAAGTTTTATGAAATCTGGCAAACGTGTGGTACTACTCCGGGAACTGTTTCTAAGGCTAGAACTTACTACAGAAACGAGGGTGGAATTACAAGAACGATTCAAACTTCTGCAAACTGACATTCCCTTACTAATGTTCAATGTAGACCAAAAATTATCTACGCTCTTGCTCTTTCCATGCAGATCAAGTCATGATTGATCCTCACATTTACTTGTGCATAAATCAAAAGACATTTTACAGATCCCTCAACTTTTTATCAGTGGTAGTTGTAACCCGTATTCATAGGATCACTACAAGATGAGCTCGCGAGCCAGTACCGCTGTGCTTACTCCGAACTCATTTCACTATCAAAGCCCATCCGGAATCCAAGGAGGAACTGTCATTTTTAAATGATATTCACAGCATAAGTTTCAGCAAAGTTTCTCGGATCTGCGAATGGCCAAGTTCGATGGAACTTCACTCTTTACTCTGAAGTTGTGCCGTCTCGCCGCCGGAACCGCATCGCCGCCGATATTACTAATGTATATAACTAAAATGGGAATATGCATCTGTATGGCCGATCTAAAACATTAAAACATTCTGCCATAAATTGAGCATTTTTTTTCTGTGGAATTATTTTTTTTTCTGTGTAATTGATCTTTGGTTGTATCTGTCTGTCTGTCTGTCTGTCCGTCTGTCACCAGGCAGTATCTCATGAACCATGATAGTTAGACAGTTGAAATTTTTACAGATGATGTATTTCTGTGGCCGCTATACAAATACAAAAAAAAGAGAAATAAAATAATTAGCTAAGGGGGCTCCCATACAACAAACGTGATTTTTTTACTGTTTTCATAGATATCTAGGGAACCCTCCGTAAGCGAGTCCGACTCGCACTTGGCCGGTTATTTTAATTTACTTAAATAGGTACTTACTAAAAACATACTTAAAACAAGGTAAAAACTATCAGTCTACAGAAAAAATGTGGGTAAATTAAAATATAAACAGGCACTTGACTATTTTGTACTATGAGGTAGGTTCGCCTAATAAGGACCACGTTTTTACAAATCCTTATAAATCTGATTGAAGAAGCGTTTCAACTGAAAAAACATCTATAAGAAATAAGTTGCCTATATTTGAAGTAAAAACATAGGACAAAAATAATTTATCTAAAGTAAATTAATGACAAAAATAGATTAAAAAAAAACTTGTCAATGGACTTTATTAAAAACAGGTGATCTCAATAAGGCCCATTTCTTTACCGCAAGTATTTCGAAAACTACTTTACTTTATTATTTTATTTCAATTTTGTGTTATACAGTTTAGACGTGTGCGCCGCGCCGGCGCGCCGCCACCGCCGGTAAATTTTTCATGCCGCCGCCGCCGATTTTGGGACCGGCGTGAAATCGGCGTCAAGTCAACTATACAATTTTAGTGCATCAACGACAGCGGTTCCGATAGAGATGTCAAATTAAGTCACTTCCTCATATAGTAACTTGTTTGCCTAAACGAGGCCCCTACTCTAGAACTCCCTACTGCAGCAGTTGTCGGTTCTTCGAGAGATGTGACCGGTCCATTTTAGTTTACAAACTCTTTGACCTATGTTTGTTCAACCGGAACGATTTTAAGTCGGACGGCACGAACGGCACGATTTTCAAATCTGTCGGCACGACTTTTTGATCCAACGGAACAATTTTGAGATGGAACAGCACGATTTTTGGGTCGATCGGCATGATTTTCATATCTGTCGGCACGATTTTTTGATCGAATGGCACGATTTTCAAATCTGTCAGCACGACTTTTTGATCCGACGGAACGATTTTGAGGTGGAACGGCACGATTTTAAAATCTGTCGGCACGACCTTTTGATCCAAAGGAACGATTGTGAGATGGAGCGGCTCGATTTTCACTTCTGTCGGCACGACTTTTTGTTCGAGCGGCACGATTTTTGGGTCGAACGGCACGATATTCATATCTGTTGGCACGATTTTTGGGTCGAACGGCAAGATTTTCAAATCTGTCGGCACGACTTTTTGATCAAGCGGCACGATTTTTTGATCCAACGGAACGATTTTGAGGTGGAACGGCATGATTTTCCAATCTGTCGGCACGACTTTTTGATCAAGCGGCACGTTTTTGAAATCTGTCGGCACGACTTTTTGATCCAGCGGCACGATTTTCAAATCTGGCGGCACGACTTTTTGATCAAGCGGCACGATTTTCAAATCTGGCGGCACGACTTTTTGATCCAACGGAACGATTTTTAAGTGGAACAGCACGATTTTTGTGTTGATCCGCACGATTTTCATATCTGCCGGCATGATTTTTTGATCAAATGGCACGAATTAAAAATCTGTCAGTACGACTTTTTTATCCAGCGAAACTACTTTAAGTTGGACGGCACGAGTTTTGGGTCGAACGGCACGATTTTCTAATCTATGCGCACGACTTTTGATCAAGCGGCACGATTTTTATGTTGAACGGCACGATTTTCAAATCTGTCGGCACGACTGTTCGATGTAACGGCACGATTCCGAAATCTGTCGGCACTACTTTTTGATCCAGCGGCACGATTTTCAAATCTGGCGGCACGACTTTTTGATCAAGCGGCACGATTTTCAAATCAGGCGGCACGACTTTTTGATCCAGCGGCACGATTATTAGGTCGAACGGCACGATTTTCAAATCTGTCGGCACGACTATTTGATCAAGCGGCACGATTTTTATGTTGAACAGCACGATTTTCTAATCTGTCGGCACGACTTTTCGATCGAACGGCACGATTTCGAAATCTGTCGCCACGATTTTTTGATCCAGTGGCACGATTTTTAGGTCGAACGGCACGATTATCAAATCTGTTGGCACGACTTTTTGATCGAACGGCACGATTTTGAAATCTGTCGGCATGCCTTTTTATTCCAGCGGAACGATTTTAAGTGGAACAGCACGATGTTTAGGTTGGTCGGCACGATTTTCATATCTGTCGCCACGACTTTTTGATCAAGCGGCACGTTTTTGAAATCTGTCGGCACGACTTTTTAATCCAGCGGCACGATTTTCAAATCTGGCGGCACGACTTTTTGATCAAGCGGCACGATTTTCAAATCAGGCGGCACGACTTTTTGATCCAGCGGCACGATTATTAGGTCGAACGGCACGATTTTCAAATCTGTCGGCACGACTATTTGATCAAGCGGCACGATTTTTATGTTGAACAGCACGATTTTCAAATCTGTCGGCACGACTTTTCGATCGAACGGCACGATTTCGAAATCTGTCGCCACGACTTTTTGATCCAGTGTCACGATTTTTAGGTCGAACGGCACGATTATCAAATCTGTCGGCACGACTGTTCGATGTAACGGCACGATTCCGAAATCTGTCGGCACTACTTTTTGATCCAGCGGCACGATTTTCAAATCTGGCGGCACGACTTTTTGATCAAGCGGCACGATTTTGAAATCTGTCGGCACGACTTTTTGATCCAGCGGCACGATTTTCAAATCTGGCGGCACGACTTTTTGATCAAGCGGCACGATTTTCAAATCAGGCGGCACGACTTTTTGATCCAGCGGCACGATTATTAGGTCGAACGGCACGATTTTCAAATCTGTCGGCACGACTATTTGATCAAGCGGCACGATTTTTATGTTGAACAGCACGATTTTGAAATCTGTCGGCATGCCTTTTTATTCCAGCGGAACGATTTTAAGTGGAACAGCACGATGTTTAGGTTGGTCGGCACGATTTTCATATCTGTCGGCACGACTTTTTGATCAAGCGGCACGTTTTTGAAATCTGTCGGCACGACTTTTTGATCCAGCGGCACGATTTTCAAATCTGGCGGCACGACTTTTTGATCAAGCGGCACGATTTTCAAATCTGGCGGCACGACTTTTTGATCCAACGGAACGATTTTTAAGTGGAACAGCACGATTTTTGTGTTGATCCGCACGATTTTCATATCTGCCGGCATGATTTTTTGATCAAATGGCACGATTTTAAAATCTGTCAGTACGACTTTTTTATCCAGCGAAACGACTTTAAGTTGGATGGCACGAGTTTTGGGTCGAACGGCACGATTTTCTAATCTATGCGCACGGCTTTTGATCAAGCGGCACGATTTTTATGTTGAACGGCACGATTATCAAATCTGTCGGCACGACTGTTCGATGGAACGGCACCATTTCGAAATCTGTCGGCACTACTTTTTGATCCAGCGGCCCGATTTTAAAATCTGTCGGTACGACTTTTTGATCCAGCGGAACGATTTTGAGGTAGAACGACACGATTTTCAAATCTGTCGCCACGACTTTTTGATCAAGCGGCACGACTTTTTGATCAAGCGGCACGATTTTAAAATCTGTCGGCACGACTTTTCGATCGAACGGCACGATTTCGAAATCTGTCGGCACGACTTTTTGATCGAACGGCACGATTTTCAAATCTGTCGGCACGACTTTTCGATCGAAAGGCACGATTTCGAAATCTGTCGGCACGACTTTTTGATCGAACGGCACGATTTTCAAATCTGTCAGCACGACTTTTCGATCGAAAGGCACAATTTCGAAATCTATCAGCACGACTTTTTGATCGAACGGCACGATTTTGAAATCTGTCGGCACGACTTTTTGATCCAGTGGCACGAATGTTAGGTCGAACGGCACGATTTTCAAATCTGTTGGCACGACTTTTTGATCGAACGGCACGATTTTCAAATCTGTCGGCATGCCTTTTTATTCCAACGGAACGATTTTAAGTGGAACAGCACGATGTTTAGGTTTGTCGGCACGATTTTCATATCTGTCGGCACGACTTTTTGATCCAGCGGCACGATTTTTATGTTGAACGGCATGATTTTCAAATCTGTCGGCACGACTGTTCGATGGAACGGCACGATTTCGAAATCTGTCGGCACTACTTTTTGATCCAGCGGCACGATTTTCAAATCTGGCGGCACGACTTTTCGATCGAAAGGCACAATTTCGAAATCTATCAGCACGACTTTTTGATCGAACGGCACGATTTTTAAATCTGTCGGCACGACTTTTTGATCCAGTGGCACGAATGTTAGGTCGAACGGCACGATTTTCAAATCTGTTGGCACGACTTTTTGATCGAACGGCACGATTTTCAAATCTGTCGGCATGCCTTTTTATTCCAACGGAACGATTTTAAGTGGAACAGCACGATGTTTAGGTTGGTCGGCACGATTTTCATATCTGTCGGCACGACTTTTTGATCAAGCGGCACGATTTTGAAATCTGTCGGCACGACTTTTTGATCCAGCGGCACGATTTTTATGTTGAACGGCATGATTTTCAAATCTGTCGGCACGACTGTTCGATGGAACGGCACGATTTCGAAATCTGTCGGCACTACTTTTTGATCCAGCGGCACGATTTTCAAATCTGGCGGCACGACTTTTTGATTAAGCGGCGCGATTTTCAAATCTGGCGGCACGACTTTTTGTTCAAGCGGCACGATTTTCAAATCTGTCGGCACGACTATTTGATCAAGCGGCACGATTTTTATGTTGAACAGCACGATTTTCAAATCTGTCGGCACGACTTTTCGATCGAACGGCACGATTTCGAAATCTGTCGCCACGACTTTTTGATCCAGTGGCACGATTTTTAGGTCGAACGGCACGATTATCAAATCTGTTGGCACGACTTTTTGATCGAACGGCACGATTTTGAAATCTGTCGGCATGCCTTTTTATTCCAGCGGAACGATTTTAAGTGGAACAGCACGATTTAGGTTGGTCGGCACGATTTTCATATCTGTCGGCACGACTTTTTGATCAAGCGGCACGTTTTTGAAATCTGTCGGCACGACTTTTTGATCCAGCGGCACGATTTTCAAATCTGGCGGCACGACACGGTTAAAGTGACTTGGCAATAATTGCACACGGCAACATAAATCTATGTTAAGCGCTTTGTGCTTGTATTTGTTTGAAAGTAGGTACACCTATACGTAAGACTATATTATTTAGATTGCCTAGTAGATTATGCTGCCGTGTACAATCGCCAAGACACTCTATTTACTAAAGAAATAAAGATATAACTGCTCCCATAGATAGGTATAGGTAGGTATATTGAAATTAACCGACTTGGTTTACATTCGATCTCTCAACTTTTTACGGCAGATAAACTGCGTTGCGAGACTTGTGCATTTTTGTACATGTAATGTTTTTGATGGGATCTCATTTCTTTTTGTAGGTTTTCTTTCTTTATTTCGTTTTTTTGCGAAACACGCATAAACGCGCGCCCTGCGCCTACGCGGCCGGGCCCCTTGCGAACATAGGTCATGCTCATAGATTATCATGAACGAGTGCCGTTACGTCTCCACAGATGCATATCAGGTATAAGGTACCTAGGTAACGGATTTGTTCAACCTATAAAAGTGTAGGTAGGTATAGTATATAGGGATTTGTATCTCTCTATCCGCGGTAGGTGTTGTTCCACCTATCGTGGAAGTTTTTAAAAAGCGCTCAACTATCGAATTTCTTGAAGACATTTCTCATTTTTAACCCCTATTACCCATTTCATTCAATTTCAATGACGTCTAATTATGAACTGTAAAAGTAACTTTGTAATTACATACAATTTAATGAGATTTATATGGGAATACAAAGTTATTTATGCAGATGATATATCTAGAAAACGGGATGAAAATTGTGGAATGTTAGAATTTTTCCTTGGTTTATAGGCTAAACAATAGCTATATTCAAAATTTGAAACTTGTGGGACGCCTAGAAGTACCTTAGAATTTTGATGATCGGTGAGTCAGTCAGTCAGTCAGTGGGCAACAAAATTTAGGAACTTTGACTTGCAATAATTCTTAAACTACTGGTTCAAATTTAATGTAATTTGGATTATTATCTGCAGACGTGAAGCCCTCTTGGTCACTAAAAATGTAGGCTTCTAGTTTTATCCAGAACGAAGTTACAGGGGGGCGAAAATGGCTCGAGTCGCTTCGAGAAAAGGATAGTACGGCCGTGCCTTTTGTTTTGCTCGACTTGGCGGGGGCACTGCCGTGCCCCCAGATACCTAAGTTAGCGATATTAACCATACACTGTAAATTTTATTCAATTTCTAATACGATTATATAATTACCTATTGAAATATAAGAATACTTACTTGATTTAGAAATGTTGCGTTTTTTGTTGTTTACATAAAATGTAACCGACACATGAACTATTTTCACTGAATACACACACGTTCAATTATTAAACACCATATTATATAATATAGTCTCATAGTGAATACATTTATGCACAAACCAGATCAATCACTGATTCCTATATTAAGTAGGTATTCACGTTACGATAAAGATTCGGTTACACAATGAAGCCCTACACTATTGATATTTTTTCACTGTTTTTTAGTTGAAACCTGTTTGACTATTATTTAAACTGAACAATATTAAATCTGAAACAATATCAAATCTGAAACAATATCACATTAACCAATCCACGAACAATAAATATGCATCCAAAAATGCTAATAACCTAAAAAAAACAAATCTAGAAGTGATACGGGTAGGTGTAAATTGTGTTTTCCCGTTCTCTAATGGTGGAATGCCAACCTACCCGCATTAAAATTTGCGTGTTTATTACTAAGAGTCAAATGAACATCTTTTCATTGCATTAATTAGAAGATTATTTTTAAATAAATTAAATGGATGGCGGGTTTATGTCGCACGTGCTATAAAATAGTATACGATACTCGCTGCAAAAGTAAGTATATTAAATACACGGCGGTAGACAGCTTGTATCGTAATGTACTATTATTTTTTGCAAAATCTCATACTTAACTCCAAGGTTCAAGCACCCGCCTGTTTGATATATTATCTCTAAACGTCGTGCAGCTTGTTTTCTCAGTAAGCGGTGTCATTACTCAAGTGGTTGCACGCCGCGCCTCATAACTTACGTCTCTGCTTGACAAACCGCGCGGCTTCTGATGCACTTCGTTATATTTTGAGGAAAATGTACCTTCATTTAGGGCCACTTGCGCCAAAAGCCTTTGTATCATGGACATTCAAGATTCAGTGCTGAGCTTAGCTTGACTCTAACGTCACCTAGCGCAGTTGACGTATGCACATTAGCTTAAATCGAGTTTGACACAAAACGAGCGTTCGCGAATTCGTTCGTCGCACAACCGTTCTTTCTCACTAACATTTGTAACCTGAACTAAATTAAACGCTCTAGTTGTAGCTAAGTTTCAATTTAACGACGAAATACTGAAGGTCATGAAGCGAATATTATGCTCTGTGGCCTTCACTAGGACAAGTGCACTCTCGTATGCAAGAAGGCCCACCATCGATGTATTCTTGGTAAGAAGTCTTTCTTAACATCGATGGTGGACCTTCTTGCACAACAATGATTTTGAGGTGGAGTACCGCAAAATCGAACGACTTCAACATGCAGATTTCTTCAGCCGGAACCCAAGTGACCTGGCAGTCAACGTCAGACAGGCTCAAAGTAGAACGAGGACGAGATGAAGAACTACGACCATTATAACCTACATTATAATGGTACATATAACCTACACTTTAAGAGAAAATAACCCAATGGATGGTTATCTTCTAGAAGATGGGATTATGTAGACTGGTGATGAATAATAATAATCATTACTATAATATTTCATTATAAGTTCTTTATTCACACAAAAATGTACAAAACACAGAAAGTACCTACTTTTAATGTGTATTTATTTTTTAAAAGGGCAAAGGTGCAGCGATTATTATTTTATTGACTAGCAGAGTATAACTTATCTATCACACAAAATAGTTTATTTCAAAATGATGCAGGTAATAATAATTACAGCTGCATTTTGTTAGGGATAATAATTACGAGGATAAATAATCACACATCTAAGAATAAAATATTCGGCGTAACCAATAAATGTGATCATTTGCATTTATGGTCTGAATCAAGGATATACCTAGTGTTTTTAAATCATTGTTTTTTTTTTGTTTTTTCATGAATTTTGTCACGTCCGAACGATCACAGCTTCAACAAATATTCACAAAATATTTATCATACGTAAAAACGAGTTTTCAAGAACGCACGTTTCAGAATACTAACTGTTACTTATCATGGGTGAGTTATAGTAATTCATGATCATTTGCTTGTTATGCCGGTAAAATTTTATGTAATTTGAGGGAAATAAGACAATTTATCGTAGGTATAACAATTCTAACGTTATAGGCTAGAACAATATTTTACTATAATATAAGATAGTAAAATCCCTAACTCTGTCTTTCAATAAACAACGAACGTAGGTTGTTTATTTATAAATCTCATTTTTACTATTAACGAAATATAATAATAATTAATGTAAATTAATATTTTCCTCGAAAATATGTCATTGCTAAAAATATAAGTTCCGTACCCATAACCTTACACGCGCAAAATGAATATTGCGTAAACCACAATAATATCTGCAAAGATAACTAAAAACAACACAAAAGATAGTAGATTAGCTAAAATAATCAATAAGAGCCGATAACGATATCGTGGCTGACATGTATAGTGAACAATGATTTTCAGTGTTACCTTATCCCTCGACGGAATAACATCATAATTCTCTGGTGTAAAAAATAATGCAAGCTAAGAAAGTAGAAGCCGTCGATTTAAAAAAGAAACCCTTCTTCAAATTCCACGAAAAAATCCAAAACAAATATGAAGCGATGCAAAAGAAGATGGCAAAATCTAAATCAGTCGATGGTCTAACCAATATAAGTGACGATTTTGACTACAAAGTATCCAAACATTGCAGTGCAAATGATCTCAGGGAATCAGATGAAACTGAAAGTGAAGTACAGTCTTTAACGCAATCGGTGATAGTAGAAGAAGTGTCGTTAAGAAATGCCACTTACCAAGATATACGAAGAGAAGCAAGCGTATCGGAATTGAGTGAAGATTTTATGATTATCGAGAGAGATGATGTTGACAGTGAAAGCAAGATTTTCGGGAACGACTTTACACGAATAAGCCTTGAATCGTAAGTAAATTTATTGATTCATGTTTAATTGTGAACGTTTCAATTTATGAAATATTAGTTAGCTTTACCTACTGTTGCAACATTTTCACTTGGGTTTTTATTTGCTAGGAATTGTACTGATAGTCAGTGTGCCTTTGATCTTTGTTACTTAGTCTTATATCCTTTACTAGCTATTACTCATGGCTTCGTAAATGATGGTATATCTATTTTGGATGTACCACGACGAAAGATTGTGGCCTAACTACCACCTACAAACACTTTTTAACAATATCTCAGTTTTTCGAATTACATCCAATCTATATTTATCATTACCTACGTAAGTCATGTTCTGAGCTAGCAACCAGTGAAATTGCATTTCAATTGATTAAAAATTGAAAGAAACAGATAGTCACTATTGTTTAGAAGTTATATTTGCGTTTCATATCTATTGCCTCATACTTAGTATAGTTTAACACCTAAAAGTAATCTTCCAGTTCATACTTGAGGAAAGAGTATTTAAACGAGCAAGTATTACTAGCTCATCAGCAGTATATAAGTTAAGTGTTTCGTTGTCTCTATCTAGTACAATACTAATTACAAGCACAGCAATAGATTAACTTTCCAAAAATCCTACTGTCAGTCTTGCAATCATCTAACGAAGATGGGTGTGTCTGTTTACGTCAGTGCGATAAGCATTTGTGTTGCGTTTCTTCTATCATTCGTCATAGTTGTAATTCTTCCTTGTTTGTGATCTTATATTATACATACATACATAAAGTTACGTCTCTTTTCCCGTTGGGGTAGGCACTAGTAGGCAGAGTATTTCCACATGCTACGATTCTGATCCAACTCTTCCTTTTTCATAGATGCTAGCCGGTTATAGGTACTTTTGATTTGGCCTTTATTTAGGACGTCTTCGATTTGATCGTGGTACGTCCACTTACCAGCTCGTCCATTCATACTAGGTCCATTAATCAGTTTCGTCAATCTTCCTTCATCCATCTTCACTAGATGTCCAAACCTTTCTAATTTATACACCTTGTTATAATTTCAGACTAAACGAGGTGAGCGCTGATAGCGACGAATCTATTCCGTCTACACCATCAACAAAATTGTCCATTAGAGACAGAATCAACTTTAAACTATCAGCCCACAAAGAAAAAAGACGGGAGGGGAAAAAAGACAAGGAAAATGTGAAGGAAAAAAAGAAAGACCGTGAAAGAGTCGAAAAGGTACATTTATATTTACATTTAAAGCCACTTTCGGCGTAAGTCCGAGTCTCCAAAGCTCTTTTTAAATGTTTACACAAGTAATTTCCTTTTAGCGTTTATTCTTTTGTTTGTATTTGATCAGTGGAGACAAAACTCTAGGCCTTTGGGCAGCTTGCATCAACTCGATGAATCAGAATGAATCCAAGCTTTAACGTAGCTTAACATCTTAGACTGTCTGTTTGTTGTAAATTATCTTAATTTAAGGTAACGTCAAAATAATGTACCATGTTATTATAGCACTGAATCTCGAACTAACATTATAATTATATACTTGCGCTGTTATAGGTAGGATAAAAATGTTAATGTTCTTGTTTCAGTTCATCCTGAGCAATACAAAAAAGCAAGACATTTTCAAACATCAGAAGCGCACCAAAGTGGCAACTGTGACCATCGCACTTATAGAAGTTACTGGTCTGGAAACCGACATTTCTGAAGAGAAGCCCCGCTTTTTGTTTTGTCGTTTTAGGTAACTTTTTCAACTTTTATTTTTCAGTCACGAATAATATAGAATAGACGGAACGATGGGGATGAATTTATTGTGAAGCTTTTGTGAATAATATTTTTTGTTGTTTTTTTAATAAACTAGTGTTGGTACGTAATTAATGTAATCAAAATATAATACTTGCGACGCAGAAGGAACATTAAAGCTTTTGTAAATAAACAATTGGTTATTAAAACCTATGTTTGTAAATTCGAATTCCAAATATATATATTTACAGGTTGGGCGCAGAAAAATGTAAATCGAAATTAGTCAAAAACAACGCAACAGTCGTGAAATGGCAGGAATTGTTCAACCTGAGCATGTACGATGAACATATGCTGGAAATGTCACTGTGGGATAAAGATTCCTTAGTCGGCAGGTACTTGAGAATTTCCGTCTCGCATCTCAGTGTTTCCTTCGAATGAAGCGAGGGCATCATATCAGTGAAATGTTCAAATGAAAATTGTATTCTTCGTCTTTATGGCAGCAATCGTGCACAATATAAACAGTAAACGAAGGGGCAACGTGCTAATTCGCGGCCTAGAAGTTTCGCTCTCACCAAGATATTGTTTTGAGGTTCACACCACACGCATGTTGTATACGACTGCAGTCTCCATGATATAAGTGAGTGTGAGCCGACTGCAAATTATGGGGTAGCGGGGGCGATTCCCGTAGAGTTCAAAGATTTGTATAAACTGGTATTTGATCTTTGCTTTGGTTCGGTATGACCACGGGTCTCGTCGTTCCTAATAGCCTAGATATGTATATAAACCTATATAATGTGATCATGATGCATAATTATTATTATATTTCGGTGATTTATTAAACGTCGAATTTCCAGGTTCTAAAGAAGAAAGTAAATGGACTTCAGACGATGGATATACCTGCTCAAAAAAATTACCGCAAAGCAAGCATATTCATTACAAAAAAGTCCTTACTGTTTAAGTTGATATTGCCAATGACGAATCTCGTCTCATTTCAGGAGCATAATAGATTTGTCCGAACTCGAGAAAGAGCATACACACAAATTGCGAATCAACTTGGAGTGTGACGTAGGAAAAGCTGAATTGTTCATTTTATTGACTATAACTGGGACCTCTCTTGTTAACACTCTCGTGGATATTGATGACTACGAAGAAACAAAGAGACGACTTTCCAATGTGAGACAACAATATGTGAGTTGATTCAAATTAGCCTTATCCAGTTTTAGACATTATTATAATAATATGTACCCGAATTTTCATTAAAAATACATGATAATTCTATTTCAGGCTTGGTATCACGTCAATAATGATACAGAAGACGTGGGAAGTCTGTCTGTAATAGTCTACGGAGCGAAAGGTCTCATCAGCAACGAAACCTATTGTGTACTAGAACTTGGAAGCGATAGGCTGCAAACTCAAACGGAATCCAAAACTGTTGACCCTAATTGGATGAAGATATTTACATTGTAAGTATCACTGGGCAATGCCTATGAAAAGAGCTATACTTGTAACTCCTCTGAGGCCAGTGCCCTGAGTATAAGTTTTTACTAGCTCGACATAGTACACGTCAACTAACTCTTGGTATAAAGATTTTTCGTTCATAAACGCGCCGGTAGGGGCGCTGTTCAAGTTTTCATAGAAACCTCACTAACTACAAAAACTAGGGGTATATACAGGTCCACAATGAGGTGACAAAGGATCAATGTAACCGACATAGCTCAAAGAATTAGCAAGTTGAAGAACATAATATTGTGTTGAAGAACCGTCAATCGACTAACAGACGAATTCTAGAGTTAAAGTTCTACTATGGTAGAGACCGCGTATTTAAGTACATTTCCAAAGATACCAATAAACTATTTCATATCCTTTATTACAGTAAAGTCAACGACATCACCTCAATCTTGGGTATCACAGTCCATGACGAGAAAAAGTCGGAGGATATCGGGAAAGTCTCTATACCTTTGCTCGACATAAAAAATGACCAGAAAATATGGTATGCTCTCAAAGATATTACGCAGCGAGACCGAGCGAAGGGGAACAACCCGAGGATACTTCTAGAAATGAGAGTCACTTGGAATATCGTGAGTCATCGTCAATCATCATTTCAATCCGAATTTAGGCTCTATTAAGGCTATTCAATGACCATCATTAAGGTGCCAAGTGTAGTTTTTAATAGTATCGAAAAACCTTAAACACGATAGTACAGCTTAGTATCAAGCAAGTCTCCCGATTATTTATATCAACATATTCAACTTTATCATCTTTATCACCTAAAAGACATCACTATTTCTGGGGCCGTATTCTTTGAAATATTGTTACCGTACCCAAAGCACGAAGCAATATAATCCCCACGTAACATACGTCAATGGAGCGAGGCCAATGAACCTGGTGAAATAAAGAAATATGAGACGCAGAACTCGGTAGTCGGAAACTATTTCACATAAACCCTTAGAACGCTATAAGAAACAGTTACCAGCCATAATACAGCTACACTAATGCTCGGTTTTTGAACGCCTAGTTAACTTTGAGCAACAGTACCAACTCTACTGTCTGACCGTACCAACTCTATCTGGTACAAAACCAAATGACAAAAACAATAATACGCTATAATGTGACCGTTTCACTCAGCCCTCGCCCGCGGGGTACAGGGGCGTGGGGTGCCATGTAGAAAGGGGGTTGCGGGGGGTGCGGGCGGCAGGCGGTCACAGATGACTAAATAGTTAATTCATCCTCGATCCCCTGTGACATCCAACCCCCCTACACCCCTGTACCCCGACGGTCGCACTATAGTCTCACAGATTTTTAAATAATATGCTAGTGTGTATTATTATGTTTGTCATTTGTTTTGTGCCCAATAGAGTTTTGTGCCATTAAATCTCATAATTATGATCATATTATAATACCATATACTATTATATCACTTACAAAATATCTCGTCGCAGCTACGCGCATCCCTACGCGTCATAAATCCTAAAGAAGTGAACTATTTGGAGATGGAAGAAAAACTGCAACGACACATATTCGCGCGTAACATGGCGCGAGCTAGAGCAGTGTGTAATTGGATTATTAACGCCTTTCGAATCGTTAAGTACGTTTTTTGAATAAACATTATTTTAGAGAAACTTGTTTCTTGGATGCTTTTACTGAGTTTGTTATTTAATATTAATAATGTTTGATACAGTTAAATCCAAGCGGCATAACGCCAACGATAGCACCGCTATATTTGCTAAACATAGCGCGTGCTATGGTGGCTTTCATCTGTCGCTATGAATATCGAGCTGCTATTTATTTCCACCTGGGTAGGTGGAAATAAGTGTCGTGTTTTTTTATAACGATAGCTTATAAAATAGCACAAATAGTATATAGCAAGATATAGCAGTCTTGAACACTGCTATAGTGTATTATTTGTTAAGCATCTGCAATGTTCAGGATCAGTTACTTAATTCATGCGTTTTTCAGGACTCTTTTTGAGTGGGAATCCAGGAAGTTAAATGTTATGGCGCTAATGTTTTGGTTACTCTTCTGCTGGTCCTTCCGAATATGGATGGTGCCCTTACTCTTCATTGTACCGTTCGTGTGGTACAGACCTCAGAAGTACGTCATATTTAACTGTAAGTGGTGCATAATAATATTTTACATTATCTTTTGCTTCCTTTTTCTTTAAATCAGTCATATAATGTTAATATTTTGCAGGGAGAAAATACGTTCACGAAGAATTAGCGGTGGAAATTTATGACGATCCAAAAAAAGAAAAGGTAAGGTTTTTCGATAATTGAAGTGTTTGTTATTTTTTTTATCTCAAATATCGGTTTTTCCAATACAAGCGATTGTATAAATATTAGTTTTTCTGTTGATAAGTGTTTTTCAAAACAATTTTATAGAAACTTCATCAAAATAAGTCCACACAGCATGAATATACTTACCAACCTTACCTACTATATCTTTGTCTACCTTTCGAGTCTATCATCAGGCCGGTTTAATGATATAGGCTCAATTCAACCACGGAACTCAACCAAAACTGATGACTTAAGATGATAACCAACGATGATGATGATAAATGTAAGATTTGACCGAAACATCCACCAAGCCAAAGCTATCCAACAAACATCGTGTTTACGTTTATAAACTTTAGAGTGGATTTGCAGTAACACTACCAGCCATGAAACTTTTTCCTATTTCTTTCAGGAAATGAAAACTTCACTGAGGCAGAAACTGAACAGCTTGACAGATATGGTTCAGTCGGTGCAAAACTTCATCGGACAAGTGGCGAGTTACGGCGAAAGTATAAAAAAGTAAGCCATAAAAATATTCAACATTTTTGTGAGCAGCGAAAGCGGACCTTGACTTAGTGGACTGGACATTTGGCGACCAGCCTTTATGAGAATTTTGTCATTTTTGTTTCAGCCTTTTCAACTTTACTGTGCCGTTTTTGAGCTGGTTGGGTATCATCATAATCTCAGTTATAGCTCTAGTGATGTACTTGATTCCAATACAATACATGTTCATGGTTTGGGGTGAGTAAACTTAGCTTCAACTTTGACTTTACTTCCCTATTTATACTTTAAGCTTTAACTTAGCTTAATAAGAGCTAGCGGCTAGCGCAGGCTTTGCGCTGGTTAGTAAAGGTTTTAGGAAAACAAAACAAACAAACAAAACTGAGCATAAAAATTGTTGTTGCCATTTATAGCTTCGTAACGGCTGTGCAGAAGCTGTTTAGAACATGTATTGTATGAACATCAATTCAGTTCCAGTAACCACATAATACATACCTATCCCCTTACCTATAAATCTGAAAAAAATCGGTGCCTTTGAATAATTCAGAATACCTATCATCTCTAGAAATGCTTTAGTAAATTATAGTTCGCTCAAATAAAACTAGATGGCGTTGAACAATACCGTTAAGTTCCTAGTAAACGTGATTATTCAACTAAATTAGGACAATTACGAGTACGACCTTTTCATATATGAAAATCTCCAACCCTATTAACTACACACATGATTACTTTGAATAAAAATATTTCATTTTAGGTGTTCACAAATTTACTAGGAAAATATTGCGACCAAACAGAGTAGCAAACAATGAACTTCTGGACCTGTTATCAAGGGTACCTGACGATGAGACTTTGGTAAGTCACATTTTTCTATCTAATCGACCATCCCCTGGTAAGTGACACGACTCTGCAAGCCGAGAAAAAGTCAAATCAACAGATATTTTTCACCGTTGGCTTGCGTTAGACCTAATCTTTCTAATGCAGATGAAATCAAAGATATAACGCCACCTCAGTCACATGGTTCACTAATTGTATTCTTAATTAAACCCCCTTGGATTGATGCTGGAAAAACTGTAGGCACTTACTCAAAATAAATTGCATTCCCATTTGGATTTGAAGCTTTTGGCTCCACATTCGGCGAATATGTTTGTAAATAAGTATTATACCTAAATATAAATATAACTGATTTTCAGCGACGGCATTTCTAGCATCAATATAAGCTATTTCAATTTTATAAATCCAAATCTTCTATTGCAGCTCAACATTCAAGAACTGCCACTTGAAGAAGTGCCCGAAGAAGACGTGATTCAATGATCTGATTTCCATACTTTTTACATATTTATAAACGTTAACCTAAGAGTAAATTAATTGAAGCTGGTAGGTTGCTCGGAGTCAGTCCGTGAGAACACACATGCTAACTCAATACAATGTAAATTTGTTGGATGTCGGCATAATGCAGAGTATCTTGTCCGCGCCTTTGGGTGACGCGGCGAGAGCTCTGTATAAGTTGATATATAAAATAGTTAAGTAGATATATGAATGAATGTTAAAAATGGGGCTGTCATAGTCGCAAAGCGACTCAAAGCCCCTATAAATTTCTTTGATTAAAAAAAAAAAAATTGAAGCTGGTAGGTTTTAATTACTGGTTTGAATTAATTCTGTGGCAACACTATCCACCAATTTGGACCGGGGCTCCGTGGTGGATTATAGTATTTCGTCCTGATTTTTCTCATGGGACTGAAGGAAGATCCATGCTTAGCACTCAATAATGATGCTCACTCAATTTTGAGCAAGCTTTGCAACTCGTATTGTTTATTTCAACAAACCATTGGGTAATATAAAAAATATAAAAAACTATATTCTAAAACTAAATACTTAAACCTAGTCTAATAAGCCGCTACCAATGGTCAACGTTCCCAAAATGCTGTCTGCA